>JAQFVV010000076.1:2052829-3254809 GCA_028023455.1 Epiperipatus broadwayi
TTAATAAAGTAATATGTGATAGCAGTATATACAATGAGTTGGATGTACCACTGACATTAATACTTTATAATACACAACAACTTTTTATAAATCTCCACATATACACTCTAATGCAATTTTTTTTATACGATTCCTTTAATTTTCTAACAGTTTCAACTGTCCTGCAGTCTTCATCAGAACTACAACATTTAAACATATAATTATAACCATTATTCTATATACATGTAAAAAAGAAGATATAAGAATAATACACAACAACACAATATAAGCTTCTCTACACTTCAAAGACCTAGCAAAGATTTATTAATATATTTTATTTTGTGGCTCTAAGGTTTCTTAAAATAAAGATCAATATGTATATGAATTCTTACATTTACTTTTGAACCTTCATAAACAAATGACTCTGAGTATCTGACCATATCCTATTGCTTCTATCCTACTGAATTTTCCAATTCCTTTTTTACTGTTCCTAATCTTTTATTGTTCAAAATATATGAGGAAGACATTCTATCTGAAAATATAAAAATTATTTCCCAGAAATAAGTTTTCTTGATTAATCATATAATGAATTTCTGATTTAGTGCAAATGGCTATCTTATTTTAGTCCAACTATTGTTAATATCATTTTATATAAAGTGATAGCAATTAACATTCCATATATACATACAGAAAAGCCGTCAACACTAAAACAATATATTAATAACAATCAACAACCTCAATCTGTTATCAAGGCAATCCTTTAAATAATAAAGATGGAAATCCACCTTTATATATGATCTAATACATTTATTGAGACACTAAAGATTACAATTTGACTACAAAGAATAAAATTATCAATTCAAAAAAGTTTAAATAAATCTCATTAAACAGGTAAACATAACCTGTTCTAAAAGCAGACTAACAAATATATATACATAGTGCAAATACAGCTCTATTTATATTGATATCCTTAGTTAATTACACTTTAATACAAGTAAATTAAATTCCACACACATATATACATATTGTATATATTACTACAGTTGTCATTAAATTGCTGAACTTACTGCACATAAAACAATGACATCATTAAAAACAAAAATAGAGATTAGTCTACAGATGATAATGTCCAACAATTACTCAAAACTAACTGTTAGTAAATAATTCAGAAACTGGGGAAATATAGCATCTAAAGAGATTTTTCAGAAATTATAAGCAATCTTTATACTTCAACAATTTTACAATTTTTTTTAGCTAATCTGCTCTGATAAATGTAGATAGGTCCACTATAAAATAAAAACAGAATTATAATATGATACATTCTTTATCACTGATATTTAGAATGTAGTAAGTAAATATGAGTCCTGAACCTACCTTCAACTTTTCCTTTATATGATTAATTATTTAGAATATCAAATCATACATTAAAAATAATTGTCCTATTCAATAAAGTTGTGTTTTTGTTGTTTTTTTTGGCAATTTTTTTCAATAGTCAAGTAATGCAAAAATCTTTTATTCTGGATATATAATATTATATGTGTGTGTACGTGCAGATTGTGTTTAAGTGATAAAAAACATTTTTAACATAAAATGATTTATTAACAAAAGAGATAAATATAAATGGGCGTGTAAGACAAGATTAGCATTTATTTTTGATTTTATTTAATATTTAGGATTAAAAAAAAAAAGATAAATCAATGTTATTTTTTAAAAAATAAAAAAGTCAACAAGAGGGGGGGGGGGAAATCGCTTATGATATACTTGAAGGAAATAAGATTGAAATTAATAAAATGATAAACAAGTTTTAATAAGATTTTTAAAATCTGGAAAGAAAATAAACAGAAGTAAATGTAGAGGTATGTAAAGTAATAAATTACATAAAAATTATTTGAAAAATGTTTTGTAGAAGAGATTGTTTTTGTTTGTTGGTGACTCAAAGCTAAGTGATCATTCCTAATAACCTTAGAGCTGTCTTCCTATATGATATGCAATAAAGTAGTCTCTTTAATTTTTGCATAACAGTAAAATGGCATCTGTGTTCATTTACTGATAAATTAATATAAATTTTAAGATTTTTAGCCTATATAATCATTTCCTATGGCCTGTTTGCATCATCCAACTTGATGATTGATTAAAAAAAAATACACTCTTAAAAAAATAAATTATAAGCACTTTTTTATTATGCTCTCCACGCTATCTCATAACACTGATACACCCGAACACAGATATGTCGAAAAAATAAATAATCACCAATATACGTATTTCATGTTAAAGCAGCAATCATCAGTTGGTCCAGATTACCATCTCCACACATATATGCTACAAGTCCTCAGATATATATTAAGATAGCCAATCTTCATTTTCTAATGGATAGGCTTCAATCCACTCCACACTCCCAACTCTTCAATCGTCCATCCAATTAAAAATCTGATGATGGAAGGCTCAAAGGTCACCCTGAGGCATTTATATGTATAGACACAGGTATATAATAAGCCTGTGTTTCAGTTATTATAAGCATCTTTTATAAGTCACTTTTTTTGTTTGAATCAGACACCTATTTAGGTAAAAAATAATAATTCTTCTGTATTGTTTAAGATTAGTTTTATTAATATTTTGCAATTCTAAGTATTACCCATTTCATTCACTGATATATTCATTTATAATAATGCTGCTGTGCAGTATAAAAATTTACAATCTTTTGACTGTAACAAAATGCATCATATCATTTTCTTAGCTTATTCTCAACATCTATACTAAAAGTGTTGTAGTAATTTATTTTCTATTTATTCTACTCAAGGCCATTTATTGTAAATGAGCAACAGGTGTCTCTGGAATATAAAAATAAAGTAAACTTTACTGTTCTACATTCATTAAAACTAAGCATATGATGCTTTGTTTGATACACACTATCATTGCTAAAAGATCAATGTATATAGTTAGCAAATAACTGAAGTCACTAAAATGTTTACTTTCTGGCCTTGTGTTGTACCTATTAACCTATAAAAGCATGATGGCTTGGGTTTAAAATCTTAGTATGTTTGCTTCTCAGATCATTAACTTAAATAAAATAAAAGAAGATGAACTGGATTTATAGATGCAAATTCAATGCACTTTATTAATAAAGACTAGCTGGAATTAGTCTGGGAAATTGAATATAGCTTTATCATATCATGTCAACTTATTATTCTAGCTTACAATAGATAGCTCGGATATTTACTAAACAAAGTGAATTATGACTTCTAATGTAGATTCTCTTGAAGTAGTTAGTTAAAGTTTTGATTCTAGCCAACTCTGAAATCTCTACCAGTAGTTAATAGAATCATTTTAGACAAATCTTAGAGCGTCGAGATCTATCTAGTTTGGAAGACTTTATTAGAAATTAGACTGCTGATAGTATACTACAAATGGTTATTGTAGTATAAGAAGTCTATTTCATTTCTAATATGTTTGCTATAATTTTTTTTTTCATTCAAAAATCCACACACAGCATATAAACAATATAATATTTTTCTATCAATGTTATTTAATTAACTCATTCCAAGATTTCAATTGTCAACATTTTTCTTCAGAACTATAAATATTATTACAAGACACAAATTTCACAATAAAACTTTTTAAATACATTATCATTTAGTTTTTAAATTATTAATAATAAATAAACCACTATATAAATATTGAAATATACTTGTAAAGGATATGGAATGATGAAAGAAGAATTGAAAAATTAAAACATAAATTAAGCTTTTAAAACAAATGTAAAAATGATAGAATTGTGCCTACATCATGCAAAATTAAAATTAACAGCTGGAAAGTTAACAAAAATAAAAGATTGTATAATAAAATTCAAAAACCAATATTAAAATAAGACATTTATTTTATATAGCACAGTGTTTTTAAACTGTAATAATAATTAGCATTAAGCTAATGCATATGCGCTTTGTGGATTTAACTATAAAGGAATACTCTAATTTATTTGCAAACACAACATAAAGTCTTTGTGAAAAGATAGGATGAATCCATCTATCCTTTCAATCAACATTTAAGTATGGGCAAATCTGAAGTATTTGGAAATGAAAGTGTGAAGATATTAACAATCACTTTAAATTACCTTTACTATGTCTAAATTAATGACTCTTGCGAAATTTACTAGAATTTACGATACGTCATTCTTAGTTGAAATTAAACGTATGTAAATAAGATATTTATTTTATATAGCATGATGTTTTTAAACTGTAATAATAATTAGCATTAAGCTAATGCACATGCACTTTGTGGATTTATCTATAAATGGATTCATCCTATCTTTTCACAAAGACTTTATCTTGTGTTTGGAAAAAATGAGAGTATTTATTTATAGTTAAATCCACAAAGTGCATGTGCATTAGCTTAATGCTAATTATTATTACAGTTTAAAAACATCATGCTATATAAAATAAATATCTTATTTACATATGTTTAATTTCAACTAAGAATGACGTATCGTAAATTCTAGTAAATTCCGCAAATGTCATTCATTCAGACATAGTAAAGGTAATTTAAAGTGATTGTTAATATCTTCACACTCTCATTTACAAATACTTAAGATTTGGCCATACTTAAATGTTTGAGTTGAAAGGATAGATGGATTCGTCCTATCTTTTCACAAATATTTTATCTTGTGTTTGGAAAAAATTAGAGTATTCATTTATAGTTAAATCCACAAAGCGCATGTGCATTAGCTTAATGCTAATTATTATTACAATATTAAAATAGTTTTTAATAAAAAATATACAGAATTAAATAATATTAGTAAATATAATAAAAGAAATAATATTTTTAAAAAGTATATTTCTAAAGAATTATTAAAATGTTAGACATTTTTTCATAAGAGTATATTAAAAAATAAGTTATATATAATACTGTAAGTGGTTGAATAATAAAAAAATGGAATTAAATACACAAAAGGACAATCATTTTATTATAAAAAAAAAAGAAAACATAGTTTTGTAAATATATCAAAAGCTATTTTTACAAATGAATGCATATAGTTCCAGGAAAAGGATCTATATATGATGAGGATCCAAAAATAACTTGAATATTATAATAAAAAATTGTTTATTTTTAAGTGTTTTAAATTTAATCCCTTTCAAATTACTACCCATTCAATGCAACACACTATTGTAAACATGTTTTTCATTTTTCAAAATAGTCTTGAAATACTTGCATAGTGATGCCTTTTAATGCCTGTCATTGTTTCGATCACTTTTAAGTCCACAAAAAAAAAATTGAGACATTTTTTCATTTGGGAGATTTAAAAAAAATTGCAAAAAGTGAGATCGAGCAAAGATGTCTGATAGATAAGCTGGGTTATGCTGAATTTAATTAAAAGTGTTTCTCAAGGTTTTGAGAGATGACACTTTGTTTTGCACTCTTTTCATTGCGACAAAACAGAATGTTTGCATATTATCACATCACATAAATGTTTCACAACTTGCAGATACAATGCCTGACAATAATGAACTAACTCTGAGAGAAAAATGCAATTTGCATAAAAAAAAAATCAGTATTAATTGCTCAAACTTTTCAGCCTTTATAAAAAAAATTGATAAATACGTGAAATGCACTTTTACAAAAAAATGTGCTACACGACTCCATGATTTCACACAGTAATGTCATTATGCAGAAGTGTTCTTGCAATAAGTATGTAACAGCAGAAATATATACTATAACAGGCACATAAACCAGAGAATGATTTTGGTTATTTTTGAGTCCCCCTCGTATATATAATTTATGAACAGAGATATGAACAAAAGAAGAATTAATGTGGAATCTGCAGATATTATAAATAATTTAAAAATAGATATACTGTAAAGCAATAATGATAATTATTAACAAAAAAAGTCAAAAAAATTATCAAAAGGAGTGGAAAGATAAATCTATGGTAAAAATATATTGTGGAAAAAAAAATTAATAAAAATTAAATAATAATAAGAGAAGATAAAGAATCAAGTATTGTTATTTTGGATGAATTAAAATATAAATAATGAAAAAATAAATAATGAAAGATACAGAAAAGCATGCATATTAAAAATTGAATAAAGATCCAGGCAATATAATAAAGACAATACATAAAATTTTACTGAATTATATAACACAGAACGAATTAATTATTAAAAAGAATATAAAATAATTTTTATATTTTCCAGCTTTGAACAACCATGTGTTTTTTTTTTTGTGTTTTTTTTTGGGGGGGGGGGTAAAAATACATAATAATGTTATGCAAGTAAGACTAGTCTTGGGTTTTAATAGCTATATTCTTAAGGAATTATATAATGTATAAAAAAAAATTGTTGCTACAATAGAGTGATAAATAATGTGTTAAAAACTCAAGAAATTGGAAATAAATATGCTAAATACAAATGGAATAATTGTATTATTTGATACTAAAAAAATGTATCAGAGTAAATCAAAAAAAGATATTATTAAAATAGTAATAAATAAAATTAAAATGATAGGTAAAATTTTAGACATATAAGAGATACTTTGTATTTTAAATATAAACAGAACTTCTAAATATAACAAAAGAATGGATTATGGATTGCTCTATTAGTGGCATTATGTCATCAATTGTTATTAATTATGGAGATAAAAACATAATTGATAAATATATTAAAAATAAAAAATTATAAAATATTATAGATAAATAGATGATATAATTGTAATGGAGGATAATAAAAGTATAATTGGTGCATTAAACAATTAAATAATAAAAAATACAATATTAGATTTATAATGGAAATGGAAGAAAAGGGATAAAGTATTTACATATTTTTTTAAAAAGAGAAATTAATAAAAAAAAAATACTTACAAACCAATAAAGATTAAGAAATGAGATATAATTAATTCTGATTCATACTGATCAAGATCTCAAAAAATAACAATTTTGAAAGATTTTTAAATTAAAAATATAATATATTAACATTAAACACAGAAAAAATAAATACACAAAATATTTTTATACAAGTGGAAATGATTATGTAAAGATAGATTATAAAAGAAAAAATATTTTAAAAATTATATATAATAAAGATAAGTACAATAAAAGAAATAATAAAAATAATGATAATAAAACAAATATATATAAATAAGAAATGGTTATTAATGCCATATATATAAATCTGAATAAAAAAGTTGCCAGATGATATAAAAGTATGAGGAAAATAACAAATCCTTAGGAAAAAAATAAAGTAAAAATAAAATAGAAATAGTTTATAAAAAGTCAGAATGGTATATTCATTTTTTAAATACAGGTTACCAAATGAATTGGAAAAGAATGTATAAGTGATAAAATATATTAAAACCTATAAGGAAAAAAATGTTCTAAAATTTTGTACATTCAAGAACATTGGAATAAATGTATCAACATGATAAAAGAATAATGAAAATGGAGGGAAAGGAATCATTATTAGATGGTTGGAAGCTTTAAAAATATATTTCAGAAATAGTGATATAGATTTGATTTTATATAATATAAAAAAGAAAATATGTATTTATTTATATATTTTATTTTAGTGTACTATATTTTTAAGGATGACTAGTAAAAAAAATGGCTACAGAATAATGCATGTCATGAGACAATTAGAAGTAGATATCTTGAAAAGTTTTCTATAAGAAACCAAAAACAGTTTTAAACTTAAATTGTCTGTTATTAATATTATGTAAAATTTATCAATATTATATCATTTATAAGGAGAATAATATTATAGGAAATTTAAATCTTCAAAAATTAACTATCGATATATCATCATTTTCAATCATGATCAATCCTCTATAAGATGAAGATCTCTTCAAATTAAATCAAATTTCTCTGATCTCCAGTCTTTTTTCTCCATATCACACCAGAAAATTTATTTATTTCATCAATCCATCTTACATGAGATCTCATTCTCTTGGAATTCCATCTAGAACTTCAAATGATCATTTATTGTTATCCATTCTAGAAATATATCCAACTAAATTCCATTTCAGTCATATTTTTTTCAATGATATCAGTAATACCTAATAGTTTTCTCACCCATGAATTTCATTTCTGATCTCTTCATATTATTTCTAATATATATCTTTTTGCAGTTCATAGTATCACCTGAAATCTCTGAATTGTTTTTCTGTTAAATGTCTGATTCATAAGAAAAAACTGGTAAAATATATCTCTTAAAAAGCTTTTTCCCTCCTCAAACACATAGACATATTTTCTTTTAATATTAAGTTATTTCTACCAAAAACACTCATCCAAGTTTAATCTTTGATTAATTTTATCCATTATGTTTCCATCAATATTAACAAACTACCCCAAGATATAAAACCTTTTCCCCCAAACATATATTCCTTTTAATACTAAGTTATTTCTACCAAAAACACACATCCAAGTTTAATTTTAGATTAATTTTATCCATTGTGTTTCCATCAATATTAATAATCTGTCCATGATATTTATAATTATTAATTTCTTCTAATTCTTAATTATCAATTTTTATTTTCTTCTAAAAAAATTCATGGAACATTAGTCTTTTTAACATTTATATTTAGTTCTACTTTTTTTTTATCTGACAACTTAGGCAATATTTTCTAACGTTGGGAAACATTATTTGCAAAAACAACTGCACCAGCTGCAAAATCTAAATGACTAAAATAATTTTCACTTACTTTTACACCCTTAGTTTCCCATTTTATTCAACAAAATGCTTCTTATAAAACTGCAACAAAACGTTTTGGAGAGATATAGAAGCACCTTATCATACACTTTTCTCAGTCCCATCATGTAATCTAATTACCTCTGTAGCATTTTGATAAATAACTAATACCTCACATCTATAGTTTCATGATCCAATCTTTTAATCACTATAGAAATGTTTATAAGATCAAATGCTTTTTCATAATCTACAAATCCAAAGCATGATGTCAATTCATATTAATTGGTCCTTATTTTAATACTTTGATACAGTCTACTGTATTACAAGCACTTTTAAATCCAACTTGTTCTTTTGGTTGGCTACAATCCAAAGTTCACTGTAGACAAGATGTATATTCTTAGTGAAGATTTTGTATAGAATTGATAGATCTATAATTTATAATATCTTCTTTATCATGTTTCTTAAATACCAATATTACTATTTCATTTTTTAAATCATCTGGTACACTTTTATCATTTAAATATTTGTTAAATAACTTTGCCAACATTTTTTATTTTATTTCTTCATGTTTTTTTCCCCAAGATATCAATATTAATTCCATCATTTCCTAGAACTTTTTCGTCTTCATAGATTTAATAGCATGTCTTATTTCTTCATATAAATGTTGTGCAATTCAGAAAATGTAACAACTGTAGGGGATATTTTGTTTTCTTGTTCTTTTTTCTTTATAGAACTCTTCCACACATTTCATGATACTTTTTTTAATAATAGTTTCATCTTTTCTTTTTACTGTAGAAATAACTTCTGATACTTTTATTCTCTTCTATAATTTTCCTTGTCAATTTACAATTATATAATTGTAATATAGGGTATATGAGCACAGACTTACACATGTCCCATCACTTTCCATTCTATCTAATAACACTGATACACTCAAGCACATATATGCTGAAAAGATAAATAATCACCAATATACGTATTTCATGCTAAACCAGATTATCATCTCCCACACATATATACTATAAGTGCTCAGATATATATTAAGATAGACAATCTTCATACTTTAATGGACTATATAGACACATGGTATATATTAAGCCTGTGTTTCAGTTATTAAATTATATAATTGGTAATCTCATTTTTGTAACATTTTACAAATTTCTATCACTGTTGCAGTTCTCAATAGAATATCAGTTATTTTTATACTGATTTCATTTATGTCTGAATCATCTTCAAAGTTCATTAATATTTTTAAATTTTCAAGTTCTAATTTACATTATTTGGAAAGTTTTTAAAGAAAATATCACTTGATAATACTGACTTTTGTAATAGTTTTTGTCTCTCCAACTTTACATTAACATTTATCTTACATTTCACTAATCAATTATCACTTCCTGTGATGAATCTATTAAAAACATTATAATTATAAAATATGTATTTTCTTTTAGTCAAAATATAACTCAATTCAGTTATATTTTCATTTGGATGCTTCTAAGTCTATTTCTCTTTAGCATTTTTTTCAAAGAAATAATTTATAATAAACAATTTTTCTTTTTTTGCAAAATTATACAGTATATGTCCTCTCTCATTTCTATCCCATAACCAAATGTAATCACAATACTTTCATTCAATCATTACAGTCTCTAGCATCAAAGTCTCCTATGACAATTATAAAATATTGTTTGGTCTGATCAAAAATCTTTTGTAAATCTTTAAAAAATTCCTTACTTCTTTATCATAATGAGAACTTGTTGGGACAACAATCTGAATTATTTGCATTAAGTCTCTTCCATTAAGTAAAATAACTAATCAATCTTACAAAATTATTTTTCCTTCTTTTAAAATTTATAATAAATAATCCCATTCTACTTGTGCCTCCAATATTTGTTAAGCATACATTTACTTTTTAAACCATATTTTTTTCTAACTTTATAAAGTCTAACAATATCCCATTTAATATTAGATAATTCTTCCAATTCATGCAATCTTAGTTTACTTGACAGTGATCTGTAGTTATAAATATCTAAATAAAAGATTGCCATTTAATGATAGTTTGGGCCTGCAAGGGCCTTCAGCTGCCAGTGGTTGTCTTAATTGATGACTTTCCAGCCTCCTGAAAATAAGGGTCATAAAAGTTTGTAATAATTGTAAATATCTAATTTAAAAAAGTTCATCCACATACACATTCTTTCTGCCTTCACAAAAACTCATTTATTTCAGTTAAAAACTATCAGGCAAATGAGTAAAATGGTCATGGTATTATATGATCTTAAACTCAAGATGTACAAAATCAATAAACTCACCATATTGGCTGAGATGTGTTGGTAAGCAGAATATTGATGTTGAAGTAGATATTAAACATTTGGCCTCTCAGTTTTTTTACGGCCTCAAAGAGGAATTCAAGTGTCTTATTTCAGTTAATAGTAAACTCTTTTCTGAAGCTGCATATGTAAACATATTAATATAACCTAATAATTATGTAATCATTGAATTAAAAACCTTTCAAATGCTAGTTATATCAATATCATAACAATGTTAGTGCTGTATTAATTCACAAATTTGATATTTAATTATTTATTCATAAGGGTATAATTAACTGTACTCCTTTAAAGTTAAATTACATCTGAGAATGATGAACATTCACTCTGATTAATATCATTTGACAGACTGGCTATACTTATAAGAATTGGTAAAACAAAAGAAAACTAATTCATTTTATGTTTGCAAAACTAATTTAACTATAGAAGGCATATATATATATACATACATACACAGTATATGGATTCATTTATAAGGGCATATGTAGATGAGTTAAGATTTAAAAATTAAATATATGTATTTAAAAGAATTTATTATGACATTGTATCGCATAAAGACATTAAAGTAATGTTGTAATTTATAACCATGAATAAAACCACTAAATAATTAAAATATTGGAGGAGTTAATAAAAATTAATAAAAAATGTATTAAATTGATTTAAAAAATTAATATCGAGACAATCAATGCTTAATAGGAAGATAAGTCTATGATAAAAGAGAAACAAGCTATTCTACAACTGCTTATTCCCATTAAAAAATATTATTAGAAGCTGTGGGATAACTGATGATTCATAGTAATTGAATGCCTGCAAAGTTTGAAATGACATTTCACTATTAACATGATTTCCATTACCATCAACATCATTGTATATGCTTTAAAATAAATATAAAATACAATTGGTGATCATAATTAAAGGTTTTCATAAAGAGAAGTTTGCAGCAGAAAGACAATATTGGCTGATGTCAAATAAACAAATTAAAACAAACAAAAAAAAACAACTTGTGATATAATATACCATATACTCCTTAATAAACACTTTTACAATGCAGTTTTAATATATGATTTATTTCCACTTGCTTACAGTTTCAACTGCCCTGCAATCACATCAGAGCTATATTTAAACATATACAATTAATACTTTTATATATATATATATTATTGTAACCTAGTGTTATTGACACATGCTTTACTTGGCATTATTTCTGTAGGAAAACAATGCTATTCTTTAAAGAAATAAAAAGATAAAATAACAATAGTAATAATTGATTAATAAAGTATGCTATTCACTCACTTTGGCATGTTTTGGGTGAATAACTAATAGATTTAATAACTCAATGTCATTTTAAAGAGAGAACATGAATAATTTAATTGAGATATTAATAATTAGAGCAAATTAATATGGTATAAAAGCTAAACAGTAATTGATTTTGGATGGGTAGAGGGGAGAGTGGATGAGTGTCTTATCATAAAGCACAATAACTTCTGGTAATTTCTTTTTGTAAAAAAGAAATTAAAAAAAAAAAAGAAAAAAAAATAATGTTTAAAGAATTATACATCACTGATTGTTAATTTAATGTATTTATTATTATTTTTTTTATATTGTCAAATTACTTTGTAATCCAGGTAAATAATACCGAAAACTATATGATTGTAATAAGTTTTTCCTTTCTTTTGTTTATGTTATAATCAAATGATTATTTTTCTGGAAGAGGTCGCTAAAGTAAAAAAAAAAAAACTACAACAAAACGAAACAACCAATTTCATAATCAAGATCATTTTTTTTGAAAAATATAGTCTGCTTTTAGTTTTCAAGGAAGGAACAGTGCTAAAATTTGGTAACTCAATTTTTTCATTTTATTTTGCAGAAATAAATGTAATCAAAGTAAAATTTTAATAATATAATGTGTGGCTAAAATTTTTTGATAAGATATCCTGATTTTCTTTGCCATCTACCTATTTAAAGACCTTTTATACTTAAAAGTTTATTGTCTCGCGCTAAAGTTCAAAAATGACAGAATTAACTAAGGGAATCACGAAAAGTGTTATTATGTCTAAATTAAGGAAGATAAATGATTTCCAAGTGAGAAATAATTATTTATTAACTTTATGTCATTTATTGATATTTTCTTGGTATAGAAAGAAAAAAAAAAATAATTGAAAGAAATATTTTGAAACCAAAGAAAATCAATTAGAAACATTTTCGCGCTCTTTCTCAATATTGTCTGCCTTTACAAGTAATGTAGTTACATACATTAAAATATGTTTTATTCACCAAGAATTGTCTGGAAATAATAATAATGATAAATAAGATTAAATTATGCACCTGTATATTTTTTAAAAAAAAAATAAAAAATAAAAAAATATAAACTTTCTCAGAGTAAATATAGGAAAAGTTATATAGGGGCATTCTTACGGAGAAGTTACCGTTAAAAAAAATTTATAATTCCTAAAGTATGAACAAAACCAAATATCTTAGTGACTTAATGATAAAAATAAATGATATATTATATTACACATCAGTTGGAGTTATTAAAACTTCCTATACATGTAAATCAGCTGCAGTTATTATCATAATAATCTCTCGGAAAATTGCGCATTTTCGTCCATAAGTAAGCTAGCTAATAAGTATACGTATCATCAATAAAAAATAAATAAATATTGTGTATGTTTATCGTCTATAGTCAAATATTCGTCTATGTTAGAAGTCTATTTTTTTCTTGGATCTCAAAATTGTAGTAGTTTAATTCAAGTAAGAATTAATCTTCAATTCTGCTATATTTTTCTTTACCTAATTTATTAAACGCACAAAATAAGAGAAAACTTTTATTTAAAGGAAATAATACCATGCGTTTATTGTTTTTAAACTTGCTTCGTGAAATACGACTGGATAAAGCTCTTCACCTGGACCAATTGCTCAACAGAAAACATTTTCTAATGAGAGAGTATGCACTTGTTAATTAATGATTGTTTAAAACTAAGTTATAAATGATATGTATTTTTTTGTTATATCACATAGGTTAAAGTCTGTATGGTCAAGTGATATTTAATAGCCTTGTAATGACAAAGGTATGTTTTAATATAATTATTATAGGTTAAGTTGATATTTAACACGAAAGAAAAAATCTATAAAATATGTTTTAATTATTACATACAATTGTAGGTAGAAATGTTGTATGTTAGATACGTAAAAGAAAAATATTTAGATATTTAAGGGGTAAAATAAATATTGAAAATTATCAGAAGTAACTAAAAAAAAAAAAAAAATGCTATAACAAAATATTTCTTGTTAAAGTTTTGAAACGAATTTATACTGTATTAATTGAGGAATTTATTCCTAATTATTCTTAAATAACACATCCACTTTATTTAGTTTAAGATAGTATGCTACCAACTATTTTGAATGTTTCTTTATTGAAATTAAAATTATTATACTTTTATTCTATGATGTCCATTGATTTCAGATGTTGATCAAAGTATACACGGTAACATAAGTTTATTATAATCAGTGTATTTACTTATCCTGCCCAGATATAGCATTGGTATATGCTTAATATTCGCATAGGTAATAATTATAATGTATTTATTTTGTGGGATGAAAAATGATCTCCCCAAAAGCTTTGTTTTCCATGAGAGGAAGATTTTAAATATAATGTTCGGGTATGTTTATAGCCCAAGTGATCGATTCTCATAGATAGGACGATCAAGAATTTATCTAGCATTTAGTATGCTTCATTCGTTTAAATCCCAGGAGAAGATTGTATTTGGTGTGTGTTCGTTGTATGCCCAAGTAAGAGGCAAGAAACCACCAAAATATTTTAATGTAGTAGATTACTTTACAGACCTTCGTGGTTATTCCATATTCCTCATGTGAAAATAAAGATAGCTCCACCATGGAAGGTGTTGATTATTGTGCTTAATTTTGAAAGTTCGGGCAAGATAAAGGTTATATTGGAGGTGTTAGTTCCTCAAGATCCACTTTAGTATAAATAGTGCGTTAGTAACTAAGATCAATATCTGTGTTGTGCTGCTAAATATTGCTAGTATTTGACAAGTAAATCAATGGAGAAAGTAATTAAAATTGCGTGATTTTAAAACGCTTATTTACTGAAGGAATATTCAAATGCAATATTTAATTCTGGTTAGTAATTAAATAATACTCATATTTAAAATTATACGTATGAATAAAATTTGTATCATAACTTAAGTTAGCATTAAGTTAAATGTAAGATGGTAAGTGTAACTTCTGATAACTGGCCTATAATTAGAATAGGTTATCCCATTAAAGACCATAAATAAAGTAAATGTATTAGAAATAAATTTAATATTTTGCGTATTGCATATGATGGGATTAATCATTTAAAAAAAAAAAAAATAGTTAGTCAATAATTTTGAATAAAAGCTTCTACAAGGTTACCAAAATGTAATAAACAATGTATTGGTAATGAAATGTACTTTTAGTTAATCAATCCATATGATTGCATACAGGAGAAGTAGTAACCTCTAGTCCATAACCAAAAGAGTATACAGATTAATGTCAGTTATATTTTATATTTTGTATTACTATGGGATTATTGAATAAATGTTCATATATTTTTTTTTGTGATAATAATAAATTATAGTCTTGTTAAAATTTGTTGTAGATTCATTTTTTTTGTTTTTATATGCTAAATATAAGTGTTTGCACAATATTTGCAAAACCTTTTCTTGAGTCCGAAATCATTCCAAATTCTTAAAAACTTAATATACCAGATAAATAAAGTTAAGCAGATCGGAATATGTCATTATATTTTAGTTTAATGATAATTATTTATGGAGTTGAAAACTTAAGACTAAACATTCACCTTTGTGTAAAAAAAAAAAAAAATGAATTTATTCCCAAACCATTAACTTTGGTTGCACATTATTCCATTCCCATTTAGTTAAATTGTCTAAGTAATAAATCTTAGTTATATTATTGTGTTGTCATGGATGATGGAAGGACACAAAAAGCACCCTTGTCTTTTTATTATTCTGACTGAGATTCTGAAAAAAAAAAAGGCTGTGTTATTCAAAATTATACGTCATTATTGAATAGAATTATCATCTCTTTAAATAATATAGCAGTGGATATGAGAGATGAAGACACATTGAATTTAAGTAAAATAAATGTTTCCTATAGCCGACCAGAATGCCAGTCATATGCGACAACACACTACTGCCGAGCATTTTCTTACATGAAACAAAGAACCCTGAGATTAATATTATTATAATTATTCTTTAAATGAATAAGTGATCAATTATTGTTGTTATTACAATCGTGGCATGGCTTAAGAGAATTGAATGTACAATTGTATTATATGAAAAGTATTTTAGATCATATTGGAAAATTAATGGATATGTTGCTTTATTTTGGTTGCCTTAACAACAAGTGCAAATAAACTAAACTAATTAAACATACTGGGTTAGAATATATATATATATTCTACCCCGTCCTCCGTCCGCATCCCCACTTTCCAGAAATAAATTAAATATAATATATTGTGAAATTTATCTAACCAGGTTCTAGCTCTAATAGTTAATGAAAATATTCAATTAAAATGTTTTACTAGCTCAAGTTTCTTAAAATTAATTTAGGTTCTGTTTTAAATAACTCAAATAAATATTTGAGGAATTCATGAGACTAGAAGTGGAAATATGGGTGACAAGATAGACTACATTGAGCCGATATCCCACCGGATACCACCTCAATGGCATAAGAACACTATCCCCCCTTATACTACTATTACAAATAATAACTACATAGTATTCCTATGACTTCCTCAACTCCTACTCACTAAGATTCATATAACAATTAAAATATTAATCTTTTATCTCTCTGATAATAATAATAATAATCATCTAGCTTAAATGAAGTAATCTCAGGTTCTTAAATTTATTCATATGTTAATAAACATAGGGTAGCAAAATATGATAAGGGATTTTATGTCATAATCTACTACTCTGCAATTAGGCTAATAATAAAACAATAATAATCACAATCTTCATTGCTTAATCAAATTAGTATAACTTTTCTTTTATCATAAATTTATAACCATAATAAATTAATTAATAATCTAATATCATCTTTTATCTTTAAGTAATAAAATAAATTAATAAGTGGCAGTGTTTAGATAATCTGATAAATCAAGTAAGTGGCAACTAATAGCATATAATTTAGCAAAATATTATGCTAATGGGTTTATGACCAGAAATGTAATGCAATTTGATAATTATTTAATTATAAGAACATCAATAAATATTTAAGATTAAACATACCTTTCTATTTATCTTTTGTGCAAAACAAAAAAATATATATACTTTAATTTAATGGTTGTGAATATATCTTGTGAATTCATGCAATGATGTAGAGAAAACAAAACTCAGACACAAGTTTTAATAAAACAAATTTAACAAAATTTATTAACATCAAGAAAAAATAAATAAAATAAACAAATCTATTTACATTTATTTACAAGGGATATCCTCCTTTCTTTTAACACTATAATAGCTAAATTATACACATTTATTTCTTTTATTGTTAATCAAAATTATTATGCATTTAAGAAGTTATTTATTTATTTCCCATTCGGTTTATCATATCACCTATTTAACTATTTATGGGTAACAACATTCTTTACCTTTTAAAATATTAAAGTTACTGTATTATAAATTATCCATGTGGATAAACATTATTTATAACATCATATTTTTTTTTTACAATTAATATAGTTTTAAAAGAAAATTACATTTCCTGTAACTTTTTATAAGTCACTCTGCATATTATTTAAATATTATTACTTTTAACGTTTATTCTCTAATGCTCGTAAACTATAATACATTTATTCCATAAGCCATACTCATGTATAAAACTATAATACGTTTTAAATTATCCCCTATCAAAGTTTTATCATATACCATAATCATCGAATGTTATTGTATTTTTAAATATGCAATACTTATATTTCTTAAAATATAATTAACAATAGTAAAACGTAAAATTATATTTAATATTTTTTGTATATTTCTATTTTTATATACTTTTATAAAATTATAGTTCATTTCTTAAAATGAACCAAAACAATTTTCTAACTCCTTCCCTTCTTAGGATATTTGCATCTTTCTTTCAATAACCATAATCTATTCTTTATTAACACGTAACTATTCTTATTCCAAATATAGCATGACATACATTCTAAATATCTATTGTCTCCCTTTTAATATACTTATCATATAACAATGTAGTTGCAAGAAATACAGATAAAGATAGTGAAGATGTATAGGATATTGGGAAAATAGATTGATAACTTATACTCAATATACTTCAAAAAATGTATGGAACAGTGTGAATAGGTTCGACATTTATTGTCTAAAAACCTTGGCGATAAGTGTGATGTGGCAGCTATTTATTCAGCTTTACCAACATCTAATACGATTCACAAGAAATATAAAAATACCACTGTCCAAGACAACACATGTATCAGCCATAGGGCTATGTTAACTATGCTGATTATCACCTAGAACTATCTATTATTTCATTCCCTGTAGCATCCTAGTTTTTTAATACATCCTCTTGGTTTCCGACTCACCATGTACTCCCAAGTCACTACCCAAACTATCTCTCTAGATTTTTACTGTATCTAACATCGATAAAAACTAACTACTTTTTAAAAAACAACAAACAAAATTCGCTAATATAAAAAAAATTTCTCTATTCCTTAAGAACAATTTATCCTGCTTTATTACACTATAGATTCATAATCTACATTTTGTTAAAATAACCTTAAATATCCCAATCGGAAAATTAATAGAAAATATCATATAACCCTCGGTTATATTGACTTATATTACTAATACATCAAATGATTATCGTATGCATATTTTTAAAATCTAATCACATCTCAAAGTGTTTTAAAATGTTGTTTAAAAATGCGTTTTACAATAATAATAATAAAAAACTTTTACGCTACATTCATTCAATTTGCAGCTGATCTAAATAAACAAAACATACATTATATATCATTAATAACTATAAATATTACCAAACACAATCTTTATCTTCTTATCTGGATTTGTAGTAGGCTTCTTCCCCCTTCGAGCATCGCACATATACATTTTCACATACATACAATTTTATTAAAAACATTCAAAATCAAAACATATTATTTCATAGAATGTTATATTACGAATTAATGTATTTTGTTTTCCCTATCGCTATCTGAAACTTAATGTTTAACTTAAACTAATAAAAAAATAATTCAAACCATAATCACATATTTCTCTGACGGTAAATCTTGATTAGTCCCATAATATTTATTACTTCTTCATTTTGTCCGAATGTTCTCTTTTATGCCTATCAAAGTTTAAATAAATTAGTTCATTTAATAAACTGTTTAGATGATCTTTAGTTTAGTGTTTAAGACAAAATTATTAGAAAACATTTTTATTTAGTTATCCCACGAAGCTTTTTTTTTAATTTGTTCTGGCGAATTTTCCCTCGGCGTATTGATGCATCTTTATTTCTATTTAAACTACACTTATTTAATCATTACGGTACCAATTGTGTTTTCCATGGATCCAATATTTTTTATATTTCTTTTATGCATATTTTTATTTAGGCATGTGTTTTCCTTGATAAACTTTTCTTTCATTCATTATTATTTTATACATTATTCTCAATCTTTAAATATTTTTTTAGAGTATTTTCTCAAGTCATTTTTAAAGAAAGCAATTCAAATTATTTTTCTAGAGTATTTTTTTTTTTTCAAGTCATCTTACAGAAAGCAATTCAAATTATTTCACCATTAAGATTCTTTTGTCCATTTATTCTTATACGAATAATATTTATTTTTATTTTTCATTATCTTTATTAACTTAGCGCACAATGTCCTCTCATTTATTTTATATGCACGTAAGCAGTTTTTACCGTGATACGCTTTATGAATTATATCAATGAATAATATTAATATATTTGAAATATTATAAACTTTATAACTTGGTTTTACGAATTTATCCATTTTTTATTGAAAACTCCGATTATATTTCGATAGAATACACTGGCAGGTTACTGTAAGTTTAGTGATACATTATTTATGAAAACTTTTAAAATATTTTATTCTTAGATTCGCTTCGAAAGATTTAAAATTGTCAGTTAGTTTCTTTCAAAGATATTTATTAAAAATTACAATAAAATTGACTAATAATTGAAGAAAGAAAGAAATTTTAAAGAGCTTAAAATTTTACCTCTGCTCTGGAGTCAACACATTTTTGTTCTCCTAGTTTATACAATTAACTGGCGCGATTTTTGTTGTCTGCCAAGATCTATCTTTTTATTGGTCAGTCTCTACTTTGGTTTGTAAACAATTTCTAAAGTTTTAAAATTGTGACGTAATAGACTTAAATATTAACCTATTATTATTTTTAAATCAATTATTATTTATTACAATTTAATTACTTTGAAACAATTTTAAAACAATATTTAATAAAGTTGTAGATTACTGATTTTTTTATTATGATGTGTGGCAATTTCATTCACTTTTCTATAATATACTATTTAAATACTTTAAATATTAGTATAATTTTAAACAGGTGCTTGTACATAAAATATTCCAGACAGTCACATACACATTTCCGGTGTTTAGTTTATTTTTGTCTGGCTTAATAAATTTGCTACTTATATAATATAAAATGATTATATAAATTTTTGAAAATAATTTAGAAAAATATAGAAAATTAAATATAATTCTCACCATCATAATATTTATTATTAAATATATCATATTAATTTTTACTACCTAATACAGTTTATAATTATTAAATATTATATAATCTTAATTTATTTTAGAAGTTTAAGGTTATTAAATTGACTTATTAAATACATTTTTATTGTTTATAGCTGTGTTATTTTAATATGGCCAGCTCTTACAACCATATAAACAATTCTTTACTCTTTATTTAACTATATGTTTATTTTTGTTAATGACAAGTATGTACTAGGTATTTGTTTAGCTTTAAATTGCATTTTATAGACTTTGCAAATCTAATATATTCAATACATCAATAAAATATATTCCCAAATTTAAAATTTTTTAGTAATTGACTATTTATAACTATCATTGACCTATCGAAAAGGGCACAATATATATATAACAATATGTACACACATATACATACAAATGTACATATGTACACATATATTCATAAAAACACAAACAACAATCTAAATAGCATCTTAAATTATGGATTTTTAATATTTTTTAAAAAAAAACCTAATATTTTTATATTTGTTATATATTTTTTTATTCTATACCTATATTTAATTAATTTTTTATATAAATTAAATATTTATTTCTTCGTATTCTTATTATCTTTAAATTTGTTCATTTATCTAGTTAATTTATTTTATTTTAATTATTTTATATATTATACAAAAAAATCAATTTACACAAGATTAAACCAACACAAATATGATAAAAGATCACCTGTTTATTTACATTAATTAGAGACAGGACATAAATTTGAAAAAGAAAGCATAAAAATAATAAATCATACTAAAAATGGAAGAGATAGAAAGATAAAAGAAGCTACATTGATTAGAAATATTAGGCCATTTCTTAATAAGGATTTGGGTTTGAAAACATTAATTATATATATATTTGTTAATAAAATAAGTATATATAGAGATTAAAAATTAAAATAAAATACAGTTTCAAAAAGATGGTCATAGAGGGCATAATGGTGATGTAATAAAATTAAGTGGCTAACAGGTTTATTTGGGCATAATTGCTTAGATATTCTTGACTTTGTTTAAGGAGAAGCCACAATACATCACATCACATTAAAAGTTATTTTCAATTAAGAAATGGTGTAGTGAAGTTTAAAATGAGGTAAAATTAATTAAAAATTAGATAGAAATAGAATTATATAGATATTCAGTTAATATTATTATTATTGATAAATGTATGTATAATATATAAAATAATTAAAATAAAAGAAATTAACCAGATAAATGAACAAATTTAAAAATATTAAGAATATGAAGAAATAAATGTTTAATTTATATAAAAAATTAACTGAATATAGGTATAGAATAAAAAAAATATAAAAGTATTAGTTTTTTAAAAAAATTATTAAAAATCCATAATTTAAGATGCTATTTAGATTGTTTGTGTTTTTATGAGTATATGTATATATATATGTATGTATGTACATATTGGTGTATATATATATATATAGAAAAGTATTAATTGTATATGTTTAAATGTTGTAGCTCTAATGATGACTGCAGGACAGTTGAAATTGTAAGCAAGAGGAAATAAATTATATAATAAAACTGCATTGTAAACTAGTTTATTAAGGAATATATGGTATATTATATATAGTTTATCAATGCAAATAAGGAGTACATTATATAGAGTTTATCAATGCAAATAAGGAGTACATTATATAGAGTTTATCAATGCAAATAAGGAGAAGTGGAAAGAAATTTTAATACTTCAAAAAGCTTGTGATATGTGTGGATATATTTGTGTTTTATGAAAATGCTTTGTATAGTCATTACAATACCTTTTTTTAGGGGCTATTAATACTAATGATGAATAAAATATTAAGAAAGTAAAAAAAAGAAATCGGGGAGGGGAGGGACAAAGAAAAAAAAAGAAAGGGAAAAATATCCTACTTACATCCTCATTTATGTTATAGAATGAAAGATGAAATTTTTGTACAAAATGAAAGGCATAATCAAAATATACAAATCGATTTCTAGATTGATTAAAACTGAAATATGTTGTATTGCCAGTCAAGCTGGTGCTCAAATATCATATGATCTCTCGAGTACCAAACCATGTGACTATATTTTTAGCAATATGCTAAATAGAGTAATAAATAAGTTATACTTAGCTACATCAAATAATAAGTAGACAAAATATTATTAATCAGCTATGAATTTAAGAGGAAATTAAAGAACGTATTATTTATTACACTCATTAATTTTCATTAAGATTTCAATTCATGCTTATTTTATCAAATTATTAAAAAATCCACTACTAAAATTAAGTTAATTACAAATAGAAGTTGTGTTTTTTTATATATATAAGGTTTTAGTAAAATGTGATGACTTTTTAACTTAAAACTTTAATAAGAAAAAAAACTATCTTTTGTCAAATTTTTTACCCTGAACTTCTCCTTCACACTCTCTCTGACACCAAGGGCTCTCTCCACTAACAACCTTCAGGCATCAACAGTCTCTGTCTCATTTATCTAAACATCTTTCACATCTATTTAAAAAGATAAAGTGGCTTTTTCTATTATTGGCAAAAATATAACTATTAAAAAAAAATACAAAATTTCTTGTTTTTTATTATTATTACTAACAAAATGATTTATTGCTTGTACGAAAATTTAAAACCATCTTAGACTTCCCCTCCCCCCTCATTTAAAAAAAAAAACTAAGTAGGTGGCCATGTTTATCTGGAATATTCATTATTATCCCAAGTTCCATACTATTTGTTACTTAAGTACAGAATAAAATGTTGAATCAGAAATTGATTTAGCAAGATTGTTTTAAACAACGAAATATCTAGCCCTATAAAAAAGCAATCTTAAATGTACACTCTTTGCGAAAGATAGCGGGAATAATTAGCAATAGAGCAATATAAAATACTGATTTATCTTAATTTGCCATATTATAAAGCATTTCATTGTTTAGAATTATACCATAAACTTTAAAGACTTAATATATATAAATAATATTGATTTAATAGTGAGAATACTCCCCATGTAATTACTTTAGTAACTATTGCTGATATTAAATAAAATTCAATTATGATAACATTTATTATTAAAACACAAGTATAAATAAGAAAAAAAATAGCATTCTTTATGGCTAACACGTCAATTACGTATAGAAAATGACCTATGGTTTGCATTTATAATTGTTGCATCATATTACAATTTTGCTACACACAACAAAAACAACTGGCTTTCGGAAGCAGCAATTCACTACTTACTCTTTTCCAATGCCATTTATTGTGAGTTTGAATAATAAATAAATATCAGATGATAGTGCTACAATTGAAATCCTTAGATTAATTTTTGGCCAATGGCTTTGTATACTAATTACTCAAATTTCATAAAAGCTTATGATAAATGTAAACAAGAAAAACTGATGATATTTTGCTGGTATATATCATCTTAGCCAAAAGATGAAAGATATCTACCATTAATATAAACATAAGATCATTAAAATATATACTTATTGACTGAGTATCAGTTCTATATAAACTATTCAGATAAGTTGACTTGAGTTCAAAACCATGGAATGTTTTGAATTTTAGGCCATTAGCATGATAATATAATGAACTTATGGATAGTTGCTAGATATATTCCAATAGCTGAAAACTAATTTGGGGAAGTGAATATAATAGCACTACCATATATATCCATTGATTGATTCAAGCTTACAACAGATAGTTCTGGAATAAAACAATTAGAATAAATTATTGCTTCAGAAAGCCTAACATATTATAATAACTCAGAAGATTGTGTATAATTTACATTATTCCTCCAAATACCAATAGCTAAACCTATTTACTAACCAAGACAGAATAGCTGCTGTATTGGCTGTCAGAGAATTACCAAAAAAAAAACATAAAAATTGCTTGAAATATTATAATCATCTTCTATAAGTGCTGTACACTCAGACAATGAAGCTTAAAAATAAAGTTTAATAAAATATTTATCTGAGCGCTTTTGGGAAATATGTAATCCCATGTTCACAGCTTTAAGTTTAATGAAAAAATATATATTATGCACATGCTATGCAAACATATTTAAACCTATCTGTGTTATTCACAAAGTCCATTTTCTTGAAATGAAAAAGTAAGCTTCTCTTTGATTAATTGCTATAGGATCGCTTGCTATGTAGCAAGTTTCTTCAATCTTTCTTTTTGTATCATTTCTCTCTGTACAAACAATACTTGCTGCTGATGGTTGAAAAATGTGGCCAGTAGTTTTCTCATATACTGCAAATATTGAATTACCCTGTGCTTTTGTTTTTGTCCTATTATATAAATATTTGTGCTGAGATAATCTGGTTGCAATATTTGCATTGATTTCACCATATGAGGCACGGCAATTATTGTAGGGGCAGGTAATTTTATATACAACATGAGGAGGTGAGGAGGCAATTCGGGTGTTTATTCGGGTGAATATTTTATTAAATTTTATTTTTAAGCTTCATTGTCTGTGTGTAAAGCACTTATAGAATTATATTTTAGCATTGAAGTAAAAGTTTATCTATTTATAATCATCTTCAAAATCTCCAAGTATTATTCAGAATTGAACTCCAAGTCATGAATATAATAGGCCAATGCTTTAGATTTTTATTAATAATGTCATTTCTAAAATTTGAATTTACACTTATTATAAGTGTAAATAATCTTTGTACCTCCAACATATAAGCAAGTATCTACTGCTTGAGCTACACCATCCCATATCTAATCAGAGCTCTTAACATTGGCTAACAGATTATTAAGTTAATAGCTAACCAATCAAGTTTAATATTACACATTTTAATGTGACATAGTTTCTGATGAATCTTGACTTCTACAGAAATTAAACCACTTTAATATATCTGAGAAAAGTAAAAGACAAATGTTAATGAAAAAAAAGTTAATTAAATAAAACATTTATGAATTTATACTTAAATTTATTAGTTATACAAGAATAATGTAATGCAAC
This sequence comes from Epiperipatus broadwayi, assembly GCA_028023455.1. Classification (NCBI taxonomy): domain Eukaryota; kingdom Metazoa; phylum Onychophora; class Udeonychophora; order Euonychophora; family Peripatidae; genus Epiperipatus; species Epiperipatus broadwayi. The sequence goes on from JAQFVV010000076.1 coordinate 2,078,552, forward strand.
ATTATCACTTTCACTTGCCATGCCTAACACATGATATACAAATCCAAGCCAAGAGAACTTGAAATTTTTTTCAAAAAGGTTGAGATTTATTTTTTTTTTCAATTATCCAGCCCATAATCAACTTATCTAACAATTTAATAATGATTGATAAATATGTATATAACTATTCTTAACTAGAAAATATAACAAGAATGGAAATCAGTTAAATTCTCAAAACTACATCCTACTATATTTAAACTATCTTCAGAGAAAATGAAGAAAAATCACAAATGCAAATAGTAATCTAGTTTATAATCTTCTAATCCAAAAAAAAAGCATATTGTAACATAAGTTTAGATAGTAATTTAATCAATTATTGTAAACAGTAAAAAAAAAAATATCTAAAACTATTTACTAACTAAAATAACATAGTTTAACTGTGTGTAAATTCAAAAATTAGTAAATTTTACAAAAATAAAACTAGTTAATAATAAAGCTTTTTAAGGCTTAACCATAGATACATACATACATACATAATTATATTCAAGATTAAAGTAAGTTACAGAAGTTTCACTCAAATGATAAATACAATTTTTTTTTATCATTTCAGAACAGATCACCTAAAACTATCAGTTAATAAAATATTTATAAAGCATTTATTATATAATCTATCTTCTGTTATAACTAACCAACATGATAACAGTAGTCAGACAGATCTATATTCCAGCATACAACAACATGCACACAAAAAGATGCAAAATGTAGATGATTTGTATTCAAATATGACATTAGAATTCAAGAATTTGACTATTTAGTATCTGAAGAACAAATATTTTACGGAAAGGAAATTGAAGAAAGATACAGAAAATAAATGATATTAGATTTGGACAGCTATAAAAAAAAAAAGAATTGACAAATTAAATTAGAACAAAAAATTATCTTCAAAAATCAAATAGCATGAGGAAAAAAGATAATGAACAGTTACAGATAATACAAATTAATTAAAACAGAAACTTTCAAACAAAGGCAACAAATTTGATAATAAAATAAGCCCTTTAGATAAAAATAAATTAATCATAAACAAAAAATTACTGACATAAAATACAATACTGGCACGGAATTAAGATCAAATCAAATTTGAACAAAAAAGATCATATAAAATATGTAAATTTAAGAATGTGAAAGTAAGAGAAATTAGAATTAACGAACCTGAATAGAAAAGTGTGGAGGATCAGACTGCAATAATGAATATAAAAAAATAAACAAGCATAAAAAAGACTAAAGAAAACTTAAAAAAAAAAGATAATTGACTTTTTTTTCATGTGTCAAAGCATCAGCCGGGAAGCTGCGAACTCGGGACAACTGCTTGTAAGGCAGCCGTGCTGATCACTCGGTCACTAATGCTTGACAAAGATAATTGATTTTATGAATGAAAAATAAAAAGAAAATATAGGATATAGAACTGTTGTCTTCTCTTTCAATGTTTGCCTACAAAGGTTCTATTTAAAAATCTTGGCTTCACAGTCACTTATTTATAAGCTTTTTTTTTTTTAATTTTTGTTATGTCCGCATCCTCAATAAATTTTTAATTTCATGTTTTCTTATAATCAAATTTAAAGGAATTATTCAAATCTTTGATATTTTGCACATTAATATAAAGAATCTATTTTAATTAACATTTCTGGCCATTATTAACTATAAATTCAATGTAATGTTTTATCCATTTTTTAACTAACATTACTATGTCAGAACTTTTCCTTCTCTACCCCCCCTTCCCGTCTGTCAATTGCTCCTCTGACAATGATATCAAAATATTTTACTCATTAAAATGTATATATGATTAAATATTGTGGTTTTAAAAATTAAGCATTTAATGAATTTGCCTGCAATAAATGTGCTTTGAGTTCAAATTTTAAATCAACTGAAAGTTATGAAAATACTAAAAATGAGTTCAAGTCTTTCAAAGCTACAAAAATAATGCTGTCACATTATTTTATTTCTGCAAATATTTTGTTTCATCAATTAAATAACATTTAAAAAAAAATGATATTAGCAAATTATTTATATAGATCTTTTTAATGATTTACATTACAGTTATAATGCATTTAAGAATGAAAACATTACTGGTTTTATTCATTCACTTTTTGTACAATTGTGACTCAGAAAATCATCAATTAATATTCAATTGCAAGTCATCTTATTTAATATATAAACAATCATTCAAAGTTTGTTCATAGAATCTTCATTAATAGAAGATAAAAACATTTAATCTTATAAACCCTAATTAAGAATAATATTGCAAATGTAAAACTGCATTTCACTAATATCAAATGATTCTCAAGGTCAGAAATGCCCATGAGAGCCATAGTTCTATACATAAATTTTTGGAAGATATTTTATGCCCAATAGAATTTCTTCTGCAATATTCATAAAATTAGTACAATAAAATATGTTTGTAAAAAAGTTATGTGTATTTTGATAGGCATATAAATTAGCAACTTCAGACTGATTATTTTCTTACACATTATCATCAAGCTCAATGCTAATAATAACAAATCAAACAAAAACTTTGTCTGTCTCAACCAAATGTATATATATATTTCAAACTACAAAAAGGATTATGATTTTTTTTTCAAGTAGATGACCATGGGCAAGCAAGCTAATCATTCATTATTAATCAGAAATGGGTATTTAGTTATTTTTAACTAGAAAGTAAAAATACCAAATTAATTTGTATTGGTCAGATAAGTGGATATGCTGACTGTGAGGAATGATTTCATGGTTATTTTTATCTTTAAAAATCAAATAAAAGCAGTATCATTACTGAGATTAGAAATTTCCATAGTAATATTTATTCTTAATTTTGATGCTATTCTTGTATGATGTAATTTATTGAAAAAAAATAAACTGATATAATAATAGAATGATAAAATAATAGAATGCCAGGGAACTCAATCAAATATTTATTATATTAATTAGAATTATGAAAATTTATATAAAACTAATTCTATGATTTTTTTCTTACTTCAGATCTTACTGCCAATCCATTTTAGCCATTGAATATTTTTTACTAAATGAGTATTTAGCAACTTTTAGATAAAGAGTAAATTAAGAAAAAATAACCATATGAACAACATCAAACACCTATTGAAATATTTCAGTATTTCTCTACATCTGTGAGAACATCAAAGTCCTTTGCTTTGAATTGGACCACTTAAGAATATTATTTTAAAACAGCCCAGAAGTCAATAAACTTGCTATTTAGAAATATTTTAACAGTGATATATATTATCATAGTACCACATATCTGGAGAATATTAATAATAATAATAGTTTCTGCATCTAAACAAAAGATTGTAAATATTAATATGATTTGCATCATCATTAGTTTGTCATGACATTTAACTATTTTTTTGTTTTCTATTCAAAAAGAAAAAAAAATATTTTTTACATGAAACATCAAAGCATCAGCCAAACAATAAAGAAAACAATGCTTAATACTATGAGATCAAGTTTCACTTAATGATTAACATGATAGTATAAGGTTGAAATAAAAACTATCATTTACACATTTGACCTTCCCTTAATATAGCTTTTTTAGACAGACTTGTTAATAAATAATAAAATAATTATTGCTTTGATGTGCTCATTTTTTAACATATATATACACACAAAAGATTTTCAGTATTATAATAATAATGCATTTGCTTAACACACTATCAATCTGAGTTTGAATCCAGATCAAGTGAAATTGAAAAATTTTTCAGGTTCCAATCAGGTTTTTAAGAATTTTATTTCAGCCCATAGTAAATCCAAATAGCATTAAATATAGTTAAAGAATAAATCAAGGATTACACCCCCCCCCCATCCTCCCATTAAAAACATCACTATCTGGCTAGCTTAGTAATGTTTTTTCATTCATTGTTCCCCTATAAGAAACTGTCAGTGAGGCCTTTGCCATTCAATTGATAATTTAAAAGTTGTTTTACTTACACATATATTTAAGAACTGTCATTTCTATAATAATAATAAAATAAACAAAGCTGCTGGTTAGAAAGTTATATGAAATTTGAGTATCAAAAGTGATATGATCCATCAACCTTCAGTTCTCAAATAATCCACACTCTACAATTATATTAAACTATACAGGGCACTATCATTTCTCTTACTATTATCAGAAGCCATCAAGTCAATTCTCAATGACCATATGAATGACATTCTCCTATTCAAAGAAAATATTGTATACTAAATTAAGCAAATAAGCTAATCATGAAAATTTGCTGACATTAATATCTAGTTTACAACAACTAAATCCAAGATTCCCTTGGCAGATTGTGACTGAATGCAAAAAATAATCACCAATTACATATAGAATCATCTTCATGCCATTCATTATCTAGCAAAATAAAAGTTACAAATAAAGGGTATGACTGAAGTATAAAAAGTAGGATTTATTTTTAAGTAGAGGAGTTTAGATATAAATGAGAATGGACTGTTTGAAATTAAAGGTGAAACAAACATAAAAATTAGAATAGGACTGATTTAAAAAATCCAAATTCTTCATATTACAAATCTAAGATTTATAGAACAATTTGGAAATAGGTTGATGGTACCTATTTTACTTTTTAATAATGAGATACCTTATTAACCAGTGATTCAGAAATATTAGATATCATTTTTTAAAAATCTGGAAGACAGAGTAAATGAATGTATCTGGATGTGAATAATATTTTTTTTTATATATAATCATGACAGAAATAATTAAATTACAGCTTTCATTCCTAGGAAATTGCAAAGCCATCAGCCAAGGCAGCAATTGCTGACCAAAGGGAGAGGGTGCTAATTTGATGATTTTATTTAGCTACTACAATTATAAATCAGATTCAAGTGAAAGAAGTACTGTGCAATATTGAATGAGACATTATTGGAGTTTGTAAAATTAGACGAAAAGATGAAGAATCCATTGATTTGATAAAATGACATATAATTTATTATAAAGATAAATAATGAAAACACAAGTGAAGTGAGATTTATTATAAATAAAAAAGCATATTGGAGATTGATAGTATATCAGATATAGTGACTAGATTAGCTATTCAATTTAATTGAAAATTCCAAATACAGATATTGCATGTATCCACTCCAACAACTTCTCATTCTAACAAAAAAAAAAAAATAGAGAATTTTTATTTAGGTATATGTAAAAAGGATATTGAAGTGTCATAATAAATATACAGCAGAATTGGATCATATTTCAACTAACAAAAATATATGCTTAATAGATTCAGCAAAAAAAGGATTCACCAATTATTAAGATGCAAGATATGAGCTAATATAAAGTTAGAGAAATAGAAGTTAGTTAGAAAAAAAACCCAAAAACACTGTTAACAATGGATTTATATCACTGAGAAGTTAAAACTTTCAAATTATTTTAAAATACTAACAGACTTTGATGATGACTCAGATTTAAAGGAGATCAATAAGATTATAGGTGATACTCTACTAGGTTGATCACGTACAAAAAATAGCAATATAATAATACATATTCATAAAAGGCAATGTATGAAAAAAAAAAAAAATTAAAATGATCCATCTAAAAAAAATTGTATAAGTGAAATTTTTTAAAATGCTAAAATAAAGTGTTAATGATAATATAACCATGAAATGGCAAAGAAAGCTATAAAAGAGTATAAAAATCTCAAAATTATAGAAAATAATAAAAATATCAAGATATAACACATCTTAGTATTAAAAATAAAGTAGCCTCAACTATAAGAAGAAAAATGATAATATTAATAAAAAAAACAATAGCTCATGAAGTGTGCAGAAGAGTTGCACAAAAAACTATATTAAAAAAAAACAAGAAAACAAACTAGCTCATAAAATATTACAACTTCTAAATTGCCAATTATTAAACGAAGAATAAAAAAAACTTCAGGAAGTGTCAAAGTTATTGACATTTAAAAGAAACAAGGGAAGAAATATAGAAATTGTTAGCAAAGCTATATACAAAATATCTAAATGATAAAAATGTATCAGATGATTGGAGGAATGTAATAATGATACTGACATATAGCCCTCTATCATTTATACAATATCTTTACTAAGGATCATTATAATAACTCATCTCTAAAGAATTTTGAGGTAAGACATTTGAAAGAATAAGTGGAATTTAAAGGTGCTTTTAGCATAGTAAATCATATCCAAGTATTGTGAGAAGTTATTTTAGAAAATCAATGAATATAAGTTGCATTACACTTCAAATTTGTAAATTATGAAATAGTATTTGTTCTACTATAAGCATAGCCAAGGTGATTTAAAATAAAAACCCAGGGTATTGGTTAAATTCTGAAAAATATTTATCAATCTGCAACAGTAATAATGAGATTACATGATGACAACATATCTCCAAAATATTTTTTCAGAAAGCATTTGTGAATTAAAATTAAAATGGACAACTAAAGGAAAAAAAAATAAGTAGATAGTAAAAATGATCCCCCTTTTTTTTTCAAGCAAAAAATGTTGCATAATTTATCTAATAAAAATGAACAATTAGAACTAAAGATAAATCACAATGTTAAAAAGACTAAAGTAATATTCAATAATTTCACATAAGAAAAAAATAAAAAATGATAATAATGAATTACAAACATCTACAACAACTTTGATTAGTTATTAATAAGATAAAAACAATGAATAAAATTATTCACAAAATTAAACTTGGTTGAAAAGGTTTTGGTAAAAATAAATATTAAAAGAAAATATTTCTAGGTGTTTTTTTAAAAAAGATTACTTAATAGAATATGGATCTGAGATTTAAACATTAACAGAAGAGCAGTACAGGGATGCCAGATTACAGCATGAAGTAAGAAGAAATACATGTTGGAAATAACAAAAAAGGATAAAAAAACAAAATACATGGGTGAAAAAAAGAGATCATTAAGATTATTGAAAAATTAAAAAAACTGAAGTAAAACAGGAGTGAACATATTTCTAGAAAAAAATGTCAAAAACTAGATAGTTGAAATATTAAACTAGATCCTGAAAAACTATAAGAGGCCAGAAATAAAGCACATATAATATGACTGAATAAGGAAGACTGCTAGAGTAGAGAAGAGCAATTTGAAAAGACTTTCACCTACAACTTATTAATCAAAATAATGTTTAAAAAATGATAGTGATTCATGATGTATTTGAAATATTTTCATGTGAAATAAATTACATTTGTAGGAAAGTTATAACATTTGATGTCTCAACATATGATTCGTTTATGTTATTATTTTTTAACAAATTGTAAAAATATCTGCACTAATTTAACACCTCAATATTCATGTCCATACAATTTTGAAGATAAACATATTTCATGTCAAATTAAATTCCTTTTATATGTATTGAGCTCTAAAAACTATAATTTATCAGCAATATCAGCTTAATATAAAAACGTTTCTTCATATCCTGGGCAAAGTAGAAGAATAGAGGATTCGAGAGCTAAAGACTGCCAATCTATTTTCAAATGAATAAAAGTAAAAAAAAAAAGCTTATTTAAATGCTTATCATTGTTACGTATTGGAATTGTGGTGATCAAACATCACATGGGCCTTCAAGCAACTAACCACAGATCAAAAAGCTTGTTTTGATGAGTGCATCGTGAAACATATGTGCACAGTGTACATACATAATTTCTCCTTGTAATTTTTAGTTTAACAATCAATATTTGTTTATAACTATCATAAACAACTAGTTACTTACATATCATGTCCTCCCCCCTACTGCAGATATCAATTAGAAAAAAAAATCTTTTCTCATAATTATGTTAATTAATTTTCATTTCCATCATGTAAGTAGAAAATGTATAATTTATTATTTGCATACACAGCTACATAGTAGCAACATACATATAAGGGTAAGTATACAGTCTCTTACTATTATTTCCAACTGAGAATTGGTAAACAAATGAAAGATGAAAGTGCTGTAGGTAATTTTGGTTATGGTAATAAAAATGAGAGAGGACATAGACTTGTGGAGTTTGCAGAAAAAGAAAAACTTTATATTATGAATTCTTTTTTTGAGAAAAATGTTACAAGAAAATGGACATGGCATCCAAATGAAGGTATAGCAGAATTGAATTATATTTTGACTAACAGAAAATACATATTTCAAGATTGTAATGTTCTTAATAAATTTAACATAGGAAGTGATCATCGATTTGAAAGATGTAAGATAGGTGTTAATGCAAAACTAGAGAGACAAAAATTATTAAGAAAAACAATATTTACAATTGATATTCCTAATCTTCAGAAACATTCTAATGAATTTAAATTAGAATTTACAAATCAGTTTCAAGTATTAATAGATTTTGAACATGATTCAGATTTGAATGAAATTAATATGAAAATAACTGATACTCTTTTAAAAACTGCCCCAAAGATAGCTGGTAGAAAAAACCCAGTAATTGACCAATAAAATTTCAACTGAGACTAAAGAATTTATGAAGAAAAGAAGGAATATGAAGATATACAAAAATAATGCACTAAAAAGGATTGAATATCTCAAATTTTGTAAAATGGTGTGGAAAAGAGTTGGAAATGATATAAGAAAGTATAACTGTGCTCTAGCAAAAGAAGCTGTAAAAGAGAATAAAAGTCTCAAGAGTGTAAAACAACATTTTGGTATTGGTAGGAAATTTATATCTGCAATAAGAAAAAAAGATGGAATTATTGCTAAAAAGAGAGACAACATCATGAAATGGGTAGAAGACTTCTATCAAAAATTATATAGTAATAAAGAACAAGTATCCCCTATTTCTTTTACATCTTCTAAATTGCCCAGAATTTGAAATAATGAAGTAGACATGCAATTAAATGTATGAAGAAAGGAAAGGCTCCAGATAATGATGGAATTATAATTGATATATTAAAAGAAGCAGGTGAAGAAATAGAATTTTTTTTTAGCAAAGTTATATACCAAATGTCTAAATGATAAGGATATACCAGATGATTGGAAGAATGCAGTATTAATATTAATAAAGGAGATAAAGAAGATATTAGAAATTACAGACCTATCAGCCTTTTATCAGTTTTATACAAAATTTTTACCAAGATAATTACAACTCGTCTACAGAAAACATTGGATTTCCACCAATCAAGAGAACAAGCTGGATTTAAAAGTGGTTTTAGTACAGTAGATTATATCCAGATATTGAGAGAGATTACAGAAAGGACAAATGAATATGAGTTGCCATTATGCTTTGGATTTGTAGATTTTGAAAAGGCATTTGATTTTATAACATTTCTTCAGTGATTAAAGCATTGGATCATCAAGGTATAGATCCAGAATATTGTCATATTTTAAAGAATATTTATAAAAATGTAACAGCAACAATTACATTATATAATGATATTGGGAAAGTCAATATTGAGAAAGGTATAAGACAGGGTGACTCCATATCTCCAAAACTTTTTACAGTGGTAAAGCAAGAAGTATTTTGTGGATTAAAACGGGAAGCTAAAGGAGTGAAAAAAAATAGAGATTATTTAAGTCATTTAGATTTTGCAGATGTTGTAGTTGTTTTTGCAAATAATGCTTTAGAGCTGCAGAAAATGTTGCAGGAGTTATCAGGTGAAAGTAGGAAAGTAGGTCTAAAGATAAATGTTAAAAAGACTAAAGTAATGTTTAATGTATTTTCTCAAAATGTGAAAATAAAGATCGATTATGATGAGTTAGAAGTTAACAGTTATAAATACATTGGTCAGATTATTAATACAGATGGAAACTTATGGATGAAATTAATTGTAGAATTAAACTTGGTTGGAGTGCTTTTGGTAGAAATAACTTGATACTAAAAGGAAATATTCCTAAGTGTTTGAAAAGAAAGGTTTTTAATAAATGTGTTTTACCAGTTCTTACTTATGGATCTGAGACTTGGACACATAATAGAAGAGCAATACAGAGACTTCAGACCACTCAAAGAAGTATGGAGAAATGCATGTTGGGAGTAACAAGAAGAGATCGAAAATGCAATATATCAAACACGTGTTATTGACCTCATTGAAAAAATTAAAAGACTGAAGTGCAGTTGGGCTGGACATATTGCTAGAAGAGATGATAATAGATGGACAATTGAAATCTTAAACTGGATTTCAAGCGATTGTAAAAGACCCAGAAAGAGACCACATGTGAGATGGATGGATGAAATAAGAAAGTGTGCTGAGGTGATGTGGAGAAGAGAAGCTAAAGATCAGAGAAGATGGATTGAACTTGGAGAGACCTTCATCCTGCAGTGAATTGATAATGGTTGATGATGATGATGATGAAAATTCACTGATATATGTGCTTAAATGCAATGTATTTCATCTATAATTTATATACTATAATAATTGCATTATTGTTTTTATAAACCTCCACAATAAACATGTAATAAAAATTAAATTATTTTCATAATTAGCAAATATTGATAAAATATCAAAATATTAATGGTCCATTCAAAAAGACTGAAAAAACCTAGTTTGCAGTATTATTTAACTCATTAAACATTTTATATTATTTAGAAAAGTTAAAAACGAAATAAAATAAAATAAATAAAATATCCAGCAATAAGATGGGCAGTTTTCCCTTACTATAATAATGAATGTGACATTTAAGAGCCTGAAAATCAATGAAATAGTTGTTATTCTGAACAATAGCTATTATATGATTTCCTGTTGTTGTTTCTTTCACACAATACATTATTGCAAAAAATCTATACCTATGATTATTATTTTACATTTAATTAAAATTTTAAAAATGAAATTATTTTTTTCAGGAAAAAAAAAACTTTAATTCGTCATCTATTCATTTAGAATTCCTTCTGATTTGTTCTTCTTTATATCTTGAGAGCTGACTAACATCTATTTCTTACAAATGTCTATACAGAAATAATTTTCCTTCTATATCATCTATTACTATCTTCTATTTAACAATTTGGGTTTTTCTTTTCTCTAAACTTTATTAGTTTTTTTAAATATTTAAGAAAATTCATATAACATTGACAATAATATTCAACAAACCACAACAAAACATTTGATATGACAATGGAGGGTGAGCACTTAACAATCCCAGTTTTGTAGAATATCTGTGATGGCAAATCTTATTACTAAATGAAGAGTCACATCTGATAGACATTTCCTTTTTAAAATAAATAAAAAAAACTAGACTTTTACATTTATCTATTTCCATTTAACTAAGCATAAAATAAACATAATTCCTGCAAATGTCCATTATAATTCATTTCCATGTGGACAGAAATACAAAGAAGCACAGAATATCTTCAATAGTGAGAGGGAAATGCTCTTAGAAGTACCTGCATCTTCTTGAATAATGGGATGTGTAAGTGCATCATATTTCAAATTTCCCCCCAATGTGATCATCATCAGGCCAGATGATCCAAATTTTATTTGAATTTTGCTTTACCATAGTTTTAAATTTGTAATACTAAAATAGTCAGTTAAAAAATGGCAAGCAATAACAAACTATCACTGATGATGATCAACTGTTGCTATTAATTGACCAGTAATAGAAAAAAAAAATCATAAACTAAATGGGACAATTCTCAGCTACTTAAAAAAAGTCATAGTTCCATTCTAGATTGTTTTTGGGACACGAGTATGAAAAACCCATACTTTTATTTCCTAGATGGCTCAGATATCTGATAAAAATAATATTAGGTCATTTGAAAAGTTGAGTTTCAGCTACGAATTTCTAACTCTCAGAATCCGGTTGTGGCGAAAAAAAATAGCAACTAAAAAAAATAATGCATATACGCTAATCATTTGTGCAGATATAATCAATCTACATTTTCAGATTTTTAATTGGATGGGTGGTTGAAGAGTTGGAGTATGGAGTGGATTGAAGCATGTTCATTAAAGTATGAAGATTGGCTATCTTAATATATATCTGAGCACTTACTGCATATATGTGTAGAAATGATAATCTGGACCAACAGATGATTGCTGTTTTAGCAGGAAATATGTATATTGGTGATTATTTATCTTTTCGATATATATGTGTTCAAGTGTATCAGTATTTTGAGATAGAATGGAGAGTAGTGGGTCGTGTGAAAGTCTGTGCTCATATACCCTATATATTATACGATGTATCGTAAATGAATTATATATAAATGCATGGCTTAATTTTAAAGGGACTATAAAACGAACTACGCAATTTTTACTCCTGGAGTACTTTTTAAATATAAATGTTAAAACGATTTTAAGACAAAATTAAAATAAATAATGCCATACATAATATTTTTGTCAGCATCATTTTGTAAACAATGGTAATTTTCTATTGACAAACTTCTGCTTTATAATTATTTAATATTAACAAAGCAGATTTTATTACGGATATACTATTCGGCGTGAAATAGGTCACTATAATTTATTTTCATAAGAGCTCCTGAATCTCAAGTTGAAGAAATTAGCCCTGGATAAATAAATACTTCTGCCTAACAACTTATCATGCCAAGATACATCCTTAGTTACACAGCGCAAGATGAATCTTCTGTCAAATGCTTCTAAAATGACATAAGTGACATTGACGAAAGAAAGACATTGTTGACAAAAGTTATAACAAACTTTTTAAAAATAATACACATCAAGTTTACAATCAAATGCAACTGAGAAAATATTAATCAAAGTTATTATTATTATTTTTTTCAAGGAAGGGAGAGAAATGCCATACATTCATTACCCAAATGGTGTAAGCTTGTTAGCTGTGTTGAAGTCTTTCCCAATAATTTATTGGTGTTAAAAAGGTGTGGTAGAAATTTTTTTTTTTGAATGTCAACTATTCAACATTCATTATGATGAAGACTTCAAGAAGTGTACTGTATTAGACTCATAAGAATGATCCCCACAGAGCAGCCAACTTAAGATAACTCAACATTAAGCTGTACCTGCTAGCATAATTTCAATCAACAAGAATTTGATCCCACGTTTGTATATATATATGCAGGCTCACAAATACTTGTATATATCAAAGTATACAAATAAACGATAACATACAACAAATTTTAAACCGTATGAATATATGTAAAATATAAAACACTTATACACATTTTTTTTACTCATACAATCTTATTTATACATTTATATAATATATATACACACACATAAAAAAAATCTAATAATCTTTATAGAAGAATAGTGAAAACGACACTATCACTAGTCTTACGAAATGTTGGACTGATAATTCTGAATAGTTTTCCATCTTATTAACTAGATATGTATTTAAAACACTAAACATCACATGCCTCTATGTAGATATGCATTTACTAACAAATATAGAATAACTATATAAATCTGTCTATCTGAAATATAAACAAAATTCTAATTCTGTTTGAAATTTGAACCAATACTTCTTAGGATAACAGATAGATTTACTAAGATTGTGCTACAAAAGCCTTCAATATATAAACACAGATTCAGCATAATGGAAAAGTATTAGATTCAAGAATTTAAAATTTCCAGATCTTTTACCTTAATACACTAACATAATATTTATTAAGGCTATAACCTTAAGACTATGCGCCTGAAAACACAACAGTAAGGACCTCTGCAAATCTTTAAATTTTGTAAGTGCAATAATTAAGAAATGTCAATTTAGTACATATAAAAAAAATTTGCCTTGGGTAGCCCAAAGGATGCTTCCAGCTTCTACTGATAGGACTTCAAAAATACTGGAGTATATACAACTTACCAAACTAATCAATTATTAATTGAATATTTTTATTTATTTTAGTATTTTTCTTTTATAACCTTCTAAACAATTATGAGTAGCTAGATATTCATTTATCAGTCAATAATAGATAACTAACTTGTCTGGTTATCTGAAAAAATCTTAGACTTTTTTTTTGATTAACAAAATTTTGGTTCTGCTCTAGTTGTGATTAACAGATCATGAATATAAAAATCTAATATATAACCACTAAACCACAAAGTACTTCCAGCTAGCATAATCAAAAACTTGGCAGAGTTGACTAGCCCTGAACAGGTCCCAGGTGAGGATAAAAAAAAATATCAATAGCATATGGAGATTAGCTGCAAAATAAATAGAATAATTTAATGGATATGCAAGTTCAAATCAAATAGCCCCTATTATTGTTAGAGTGTGGTAGGGATAATTTTATAAAAAGTAACAAATATTCAAAGATAGTATTCTGAAGAAAAAAGCAGTCTCTTAATGCATCATGATAAGTGAATGGTGGTGGCAATCTTGAAAATCAGTGATAATCATAACATTTACAGATTCATGATAATGGTAATTTATTTAGAAAGCAACAGGAAATGACCACATTATTCTTCTCTAATATAATGAAGCCATGGAGAGATTGAAATATTGTACTGTGGCTTCTTCAGAATTAATCAGAAGATTAGATTACTGATGATGAGGAATTTAAATGATAAATATTTGCATCCTAACCAAATATATAAAACTATTGTTTCTCATTTTTCATCAAAATCTACAACTGATGATAATTTAAGTGATCATTCATCTAAGTAAATAAATTATTCAAGAACTGTGTGGTGGAACAATAATGTGCACCTGCAAGGTACAAACTATGATTTGAGCTTGAATTCTAGAAGAACTAAGCTTGAACATTTTTTAGATTCCTATCAAGATTAAAAATTATCTTTCAGGTCGCTAAACCAAAGCAAATGCTGATACCTATCCAATGTTGATCAATAAATGGGTACCGAGCTATTCCTAGCAATAAAGTAAAATAAAGATGGGAAATTACTCAAACTTTAATTTCTTGGTAGATGATAAGCCTTGTGAATTACACTATCTCTACTGTTCCTATATAAAATATTATAAAAGCTTTTCCCTGAATATTTAAAGACTGTTTTATTTTATTTCATTTTGAAAATAAAATGTTATGATCATCAGTATTAGTTTGCTACTGTTTACTGTCTCCTAAAGCATTTTTTCTAACATCTCTTACATAGGATAACATCATAAACTCTGCTCTTTGGAGTTCCCACAATAAAATAATGATGAGTTCTAACATCATTTAGATGCATGTATCAATATCATTCAATAAGTTCCAATCTAAAAAAATACTTCTAAACTAGCAAAAAATCATTTCAAAAAAGAGTCACTATTTGTCAATGAAGATCTCAAGAGTAGACATTTCTATCAATTTCATTAATCATCATCATGAGTGATTTTCCAAAAGTTAGGTAACACACATTAAATCAATTATGTTTTCAAGCCTTTGAGATACTTTTAAGTAAACCCAGGTTATTCTTTATTTTAAATCAACTATCAATTTCTTTATCCATCTACTTTTGTACTCCTTACTCCCATAGGATACTCTATTATATTCATTATCCTTTTACTAATAATTCTAAATTACATTTTTCATTCTCCTTCAAATTCTTATTTGAAAGCATACAATCTTTTCTCTTCCTTTTTCCATATTAAATAATAAATAAATTTTTAAAAAAAATTAGAAAATACATATTATCGTAATTAATTTATGTGTATTATATATATAAACATTACAAGCATAAATTTGGAGTAATTTTAATTATATATATATGGGTCTGCATATATGATAACGTTTTTACACATAAAATATATGAAATGTTTTTTTTTTAGATTTCTCCATGTGAAAGAACAAGGAGTCAAGGATTCTGGTCATTTATATGTTGTCCAAGATTGCTTACTGATATTTAGTCAACTGGATTTTAAAGGAAAGATTTTAGAATAATATGATAGTGTTAATAAATTCTACTAAATTTCAAATTAATGAAAAAACAAAAAAACAAAACAAGATAAAATTAGTATCAAGTTTTATTGAGGACATTTTATATTGAAATAAATCCCCATATGTGCAAGTTTGTTTAAGGAATAAATGAACTAGAGATATCATAGCTAAAATTTAAAAAAATTGAAACGTAATTAAATTTTTAACTATTGCTTTATTAATTTTCTGATAATGATTAAATTGAAATTTAAAAAATAGAGTACAAAATTCTATGAAGATTATATATATATTATACTTAGGGAAAGTTTTTATTGATTAAAAGATAAAATTAAAAGAAGTTTTAAAAACAACAAATCCTTGATATTAGAAATTCTTTTTTTATCAGGGATGTCTGCTTCCCCAAAAGACTGATTCAATTTCATAAATTCTATTATAAGTATCAAAAATAAAAATAAATTATATTTGACTTACAGTTACAATATTAACTTTAAATGAACTAAAATTTATAAAATTATTTAAAATCATTAACTATGTCATAAATAAATTTTTGAATGCAGTTTTCGTATTCTAAGAAATAGTTGTTCTACTTATATTTTAATAATAATAATAATAATAATAATAATAATAATAATAATAATAATAATAATAATAATAATAATAATAATAATAATAATAATAATAATAATAAGATAACTATTGTAAAGCTATTTCTAAGACTGATAGTGTATAAAATGACAAATTTTAATAATAACAATAAGATAACTATTGTAAAGCTATTTCTAAGACTTATAGTGTATAAAATGACAAATTTTATATATGTATTTATTAACTTAGTGATGCTAGGTTAAGAAACTAGAGATCCCTTAGCTAGTAGATCCAAAGACAACTGACTCATTATTGTGAGATTATTGATTCTAGATTATTATATAGAATGTATATGTACTCTATGTATATGTGTATGTTCTCTGCCTAACTAAACAAAAAAGTTCTATGAGCAAATAATATATATGAGTATTATCAGTATTTTTTGGTATTCAGGAGTAATATCAAATAAACAATTATGAAAAAAACCATAACAAATCTGTCCAAGTTGAAATAAAACATTGAAAATGGCAATACAAAAAACAAATGGTATGAAGAAAAAAATATAAAGTAGATTGAGATAAATAATATAAAAAAGAACTGTAGATAAAAAAGATTTAAAGCTTAGAGTCTTAGAATAACATTATACAGACTTAAGAAGATCGAGCAGAACAACTAATAGTTAATTTACAACTTCAGAACATATATTCATTATTACTTTTATGATCAAAACGTAAAACTCTACTGAGTCAATAATATTGTTTCTGTAAAAAAATTTAACATGATATTCTTTTGCAAATTTACTTTCTCATATAAAGAAGCAATTCCCATAATCCAAAGAAAATAGACAAAGATCTTTAAAATAAATTGCTTCTTTGGAAATATCTTAAAAAAACTCTTTTGCACTCCAATACTTTTTAGTGGATATAGATTAAAGAGTATAAACATTTATAAGATTTATATAACTAATACTTCACCTTTATTCAAGACAATTAATAAACATTAAATGGTAATGATATATAATTCATGTCCAATACTTGAGAGAATCCTTATCAATATAGGGCAATAGATTTGTATTTCTATATATCTTAATCTATTCCCTCTTAAATACCCAATTTATTATATCAGTCTGCATAAGTTTGTTCTTTAACATGGCATAATACCTAACATAACTCAAATTCTATTCTAAAAATCATATTTACAAGTAAGCACTTCTTATTTTATCAGATCATTATCACATATATATATTATGTTCACACATATCCTTGTTTAAATATTGCAAATGATAAGAAGGACAAACAACTACCAAGATCTAAACTTAACAAAACTTCAATGCTCTGCCTATTTGGCCTACATATAAAATCATACATTTAATTGTTACTACAATAGATATACCTATAACTGAATCAGCATATAATGGATCTATATTGAACTTTTCAATAACTGAGTCTATTACTAAAAAAATAAATTAATCTTACTTATATTATAGTTAAGGTGTGTCATTAATTACATTTCAATTCTAACATTAATTAAAAATACTCTGCCAACATATATATCTATAGGTCATTATCTGTATTAGCATATACATTTGTATACTAATGATGCATTTCTAACAATGACAAAATAAGAAAAAAAATACAAAATTGTCATTTCGTATTTCTAGGGAAATCAGTTTAAACAGAAAAAAAAACAAAAACATTAAAAAACAATTTTCTTAAAATATTAACATTAACTGTCAGTTATAAAAACTATTAATATTAAAAAAAATACAAATATCATCTAAGGAAAAAATAATAATAAAGTAATACAAAATTTTTATTGCTGAATATTTTGTGTTATATGTAAGATATATTATTGTTTGAAATTATATATTTAACTTAGGATATATTATTAGATTTATATATTATATATCAGACTTTCATATATATAAAATTATCTTCAGTCCTTCAACAGTCAGATATATGTATAGTACAATTTACTACTCTTTTATTAGTAAATATTTTAAACTGCCTTCAATTTTCTTTATTTTTTTGTTATACAATTTTCTTCTTGTTTATTCTCTGGAATTTTCTGCTTCTCTTGGTCAGGAAGCTTCATGGAATAATGAATTACTTAGTAGTTTTGAAGTTCTAAATCTCAGATTTGGCTTATATATCATTAAAAAAAATGTTCTAGGTTCTCACAGACATTTGATGTTTTCTTGCATCACAAGAGATAAACTACTACATGCCTGGAAAGCTTATGATAATGAAAAAGAAATGCCTAGCCATTTTTCTTAATAATTCCATTAGTTTGGAAATTTTCATCATTTCCTTCTTAAGATTGGAGCTTATTCTAATAATTTGTAGTGATGGTTTTAGAATTTCTGGAAGTTATTTTTCTCCTTCTCTCTCTCTTGCCTTTTACTTCTATCTTCTTTGTTTTCAAATAATCACTAATTTAAGTAATCTGTATTTATTTAGCTATTGGTCCTTTTTTTTCTGCTGTCTTAATCTGCATTGAAACTCTCTATTTATACTCCTTTTTCCATGATAATATAGAATACAAATTAAAAATAAACCTCCCTCCCCCCAACTCTCTTGCTTTTTAAGTTATCTCCTAATTAAATAAACTTTTAATTACATCACTACTTCTGCTCTAAAAACAATAATATGTTTTAGTTTTTCATTACAAATTTCAAAGATATTTTCTTTCCAATAATATAATTATTTGCATATTTTTCAAGAAATATCATTCTTTGCAAATTTTTATTAACATTGTACAAATAATAATAATTTCACCAATAACAAAATATTGTTTAAAGATATTATTCTAGCACTAACACATTTTTATTATTGTTAAAATTATAAGTTTCATAATAATCCTAATAATAAAATATTAGAATATCGAAATAAATATTTTATGAACATCTCTCTTTTAACCAGACTAATGTAATTGCTTAACTTATAATATTTTAATTAATTTCACCATGAAAATGCAATTATTAATATGACTGTTCTTATATTTTCGGCATGCTTCCACAAATTCTTGGTTCTTTCAAATTCATGTTTCTCATCAATACAAAGATCTTTACATATATCTTATTTATTGGTATTTGAATGAAATAAACATTCATTATGTTTTATTATTTTATATGTGTGTGAGCATTATTATATTAATAATAATATTTTATGTTTAATTTAAAGAGATTTTACGTGTAATTTACATTGAAAAGCATAAAAATCATAGCAGTATTTTTATTAAGATATTTGGAAGTATTAATTTTAACTGTATCTGACCTGGCTTGTGTAATGGTTCCTCTGGTCTTTGAAAAGGGGTTTTTTGCCAAAATTCGGCTGGCTTCATTTGTCAACTTCGGGATTTGGACTATATGTTGCAAAGTGTTGTTTGAAAGTGGAATTGACCACAATCCCGAGGACTTGCCCAGAACAGTTGGTGATTCAGACCTAGGATCAACTAAAAATATAGGTTTCAAGACATTCCGTTTCATTCTATGGATGATGCCTCTGACCTTATCAGGACTGATTCCTCCCCCTATTGCTGTGATGACAGGGATAGAATGACCTACCTCCTAACCATCCTATTTGAACTGTATCCCTGTAGACCCATTGCAGACAAAGCTTGTTAACAGCAGCTCTAACTATTGCCTGTATACACAATTATGTACCTTGCTCTATAAATGAATAAAGTATATTTTGAAAGTAATATTTACTACTTTTATTATTATTATTTCTAAAAATATATATGTACATAAATTGTGATAAAAATATTTTATTTTATCATAAACACAAATAGATTATTTTATTAAAATGTTATATATAATTAAACTAAAGTTTTTTTTTAAACAAAATATAAAACAACCAGTTCACACAAAACTGACAAGAGAGGGAAAATCTAATTAATAAATTTTGTTTGTTTTTTTAATTACTACTTTGTAAAGACTTTGTACCAATATAAAATTAAGAATATATTTTAAAAGGTTATTAAAAACAAATATACAAAACTTAGATATTAAAATTTAATTATTTTATTTATTTATATTTTCAGCAGTATATAGGAGTTTTAAAACATGGGGAATTTATAATGAGAGGGATAATAGATAGATTGTTGAATGGTAATATATTTATTTAATCTAGCAAAATAATTATTACACAAAGGCTGTGGGACAAAGAATGTTAGATTAATAGAATTGCATCTATAGGAAAATACTTTTTTTCAATGCTTTAAATATTTTTTGTATATTTAAGTTATAAACAGTATAAATTTTTAGTGAAGCTACTTAATTTTTAGATATACAAATAAACTAACAAATAAAATGTCTCATATTTATTGTCAAAATGATTATGAAAAAGGCTTAAAAAATGTCACTGCATTCTTATTCTGCCCCCCCCCCCCCCATCTAAATTGCAAAACAACTAAATAATGTTCATAGTTATTAATATTTTTGATGCAATAATCTCACATACACATATTTTATTATAAAAATCATTTACAAGTTTGTCTTTCTGGAAATCATTTTAAGAAATTTGAAAATAACATTTTCTCTTATCAATGTACTAACCTGATTAAAAATGATCATTTTCATCTATATAGTAAAAAACTAATTGATATTTTATAAATGAGCAGCAATATTAGCCAAGCCTAAATCTAATTATCTCATAGTTTATTACAATAACTTCTAGATAGTCTGAGTTGTAAAAGATTATTTTTTGCACATCTGAAAATAATTACCTCAAAAATAGTGTATTTTTAGTCTTGCATTGGTGGTCGAGAGGTCAGCGCGACCGCCTTGCACAAGCAGGCAGTTGCTCGGTTTGCGGGTTCGCGTCCCGGCCGATGCTATGACACTTAAAAAAAAAAATAGTGTATTTTAATGAAAGATATTCATTAGTGATTGGGTGCCTACAGGATTGTTAAAAATAAAATAGTTTTTAAAGGTAATTTCTAAATGTAGAACCATTTTTAATTTTATCCTTTATTATCTTAGGCCTGTTCTTTTTTTGTCCATCTGTTCATGAGAAATCTTCACAATGGCAATATATATATATATTTAATGTGCAAATAATTTTTATAAAAAATAATGAAAATTTTAAATTTTTAATTTTATATGGGGTTTAACACTCATTATGATACTGCCATATAATGGTAATGTATCTAAACTTTCTTCATTCATAATTTTTGGAATTATATAAAACTAAAAGTTAGAAAAAGTATTTAAAAATAAAAGAATTGAAAGAAATGCTTTTATTTCCATAAATGTATTGATAAATTAAAAATAAAATTTCTTCAACTTGCACAAGTAAAAGCATGGAACAATAATCTCTAGAAATGGTATCAATGCCAATCTATTCATCAGATCAGTTGCATCTATGGTACTTTCTTGTATCCATATCAAGTGAAAATTATTTGCAAGTGATCTGACAAATTGATTAGCATTGGTGCAATTTCTAAACATTATTTTCACTTTTATTTATAAAAGCTGAAAAAAAAATTTTTTTTAGTGCATTTATATGAATAATGGCATTTTAAAAAAATGTATATATATATATTGTAACGGGATATATATATATATGCGTTACATTCAAATTTTAATAGTAACTTTTTTTTATCTAATACAGAATTAAAAACAAACTGTCAAAATGCACAAATAACGTTAGATTGATTTAAATATTAAAATAAGCTTTAAAAAATAAATAAATTATAGAATAAAAGCAAAGATTCTAATCTTTAAATAAAATATATAATAAAAAGCCTTTTGATTTTAATAATAGCGAAGAGTTTTTAATCTTAAAAAAAAAAATTACAAACAGATCCTTAGGGCAAAATGACCATGGAAAAGAAAGTGATTATGAAATAGAAACAAAAGACTTGCTTTTCCCACCCAAAGATTCGGACAGAGACCTCAGTGGAAAAATTTACTTAGCCATAAACCCAAAATCTACTTGGCCACAAACTGAATTAACCAATAAAATATAAATAATGAAATATGTTTGATGAATCCGTGCATTCCAGAGATAAGGTGCCCGACGACTATAAAAAGAAAAATCCAAAGGGAATAAATAGTTAGAGAGAGAATCAGAAAATTAAAGTTGAATTCATCTGTAAAAATAATTTTAAAAGTTATCGCCATCACCAAAAAAAAAAAAATGTAATTAGCTTCATCATGCTTCCTTCGGTGCGGCCGGCCGAAGGTAGCTTTCCTACTCATGGATCCCAGGATCGAACCACTGGTGCCGTATGCAGAAATCTTCGTAAATGCATCTTCATAAATCGTCATCACCCACAAGAAATGGATCTTTTATAAATTCAGATCTTCATCGCGAAGGAACAAGCCCGGAGAAAGAAAGGAAAGTATACATTATAAACAAAACAAAAAAACATTATAAACTCTTAATTTAAAATCTCAGAACTTTATTTTCCTTTAAAGATGAACTATAGACTTTCTTTCTGAGCAAACCTGAACTTTTATCTTTCTATAAACTTTGCGATTTTAAACTCTTAGCTAAAGTTTTCAACGTAATCTTAAAAAAAAAAAATGTATTGTATTTTATTTTTGTTTATTCATGTTTAATTAATATCTGTTTGTAATAGGGCGGGGGGTTGCTATTGCAAACGAATGTAAAGATAGAAAACACATCGTTATTTGTGCATTATTAAATTTTAAAAATAGGTTAAAATAGTATTTGTGGAAAAAAAAAAAATGCTCATTTTAAAATGATTTTAAAACTGTAAATTAAATATTTTATTTTTATTAAATTAATAAAATGATTTAAATGTTAGTTGAGTATAGATGGCTGCTAGACTAGTTTAAATATAGGTTAGTTTAAAGGGGTTTTGATTTCGGACTATTTGTTTGTAATTGTGTCAATGCTGGTGGAGAGATATATGGACGTTTATATCAATGTAATGTGAAGTGTGTTAGCACCTAGGGCGACGAGTCCAACTGAATGCATGACCCCAAAGAGGTAGTCATACCGTTGAAATGGACGCAGATGTATTTCCTGCACCATTGACCCCTTCCAGCTCTATGGATTTTGGACGATAAGCCAGCAAGCTAAGACCACTCTCCCATCCATACATAGCGTTTCTTTTTATTATTTTATATGCATGTTTCCTTCGCCTGACAGATGCACATTCCTGCGGGACGAAGGCCACGTTTTCTCTAATAATATCATGCTGCTCAGATGCACATTCCTGTTGACGTGATTCTATCTAACATGTTCACATTGCATTGGTTGCTGATATATATCTGGAAGTGAGTATTGGTGTGGCTGCGGATTTTTAGTCTGGAATCAAGTGATTTGAAAATTTGTGAGTGCGTCTAGGTAGCTCATCTATACTCAACATTCTAAAATTTAAAATTAAAGTTAAAAACAAATAAAATAATAATGGAACAGAATAAAACATAAATTTCTTCTTGAGTTATAAAAATTAATTTTTTAAAGTTTGTATGTTATTAATTATATATGTAAATAAAATCTTTTTTGTGGTATTAATACTCAGTGATTGCTTTTTTTTATTCTTTATTATTAAAAATATATTTTAATTAAATATATAAGTTTCTGTGTCTACTTGAGCTAGTGACTAGGGCTGGTGGTCGCGGTCTTAATAGCGCGTATCTGTTGACTTTATAAATTTTCTAGGTTCAAAGTAGCCTAGTGGCGCTCTGTCGGCAGATGCAGTAAGACTGAATACTTCATCATCATCCCCGACTGTTATAATATATTGAAACTAGTTGGCTACATCACTGCATTATGAACAATTAGATAAGTGGCAACATGTTCCCCAGATTTAGTTTAGGATTATTTAATTTATGGGGAAAATAATATTTAATTTCCCATACATTTTTTTATATAACTGTATTTGTAAAAATTTATCTAGAGTTAATTGTGAAGATATTTAAAGTTTCAAGCTTTCAAACCTAAATGCTTATGACTGGCTTAGATATATAGAAAGAAAAGTAGAGAAAAGGGTGGCCTCCCTTTTCTCGTAAAATCTTTGTTGTGTGTTTGGGTGTCATTTGGACAGCTATCCCTGACATCTGATTGGCTGTCGGTTAAGTATTTAACGAGCGCTAGAGATTTGGCAGTATCTCAATTTATTTCTAATTGATTGTTATAAAAATTATCATGTTGGACAGATTGTAATTAGCTTGTAGGCAGGATTGTTCTAGAAAAAATAATAATAGGGGTATGAATAAGTCAGAAGACCCAAGGATCTGATAAGAAGAAATTATTCCTAACTTAGCTGTTGAAGAGAGCAGTCAAGTTTTAATCCAGCTGTTAAAGAAGAAAAAAGCAGAAGTCTTAACTAAGCTGTTGCATAGTATAACCTTGGACTAACTTCACTAAAAGATAAACATCATCTTCCTCCATGTAACCTGCCTTTACTGGAATAAAATACAGAGAAGTTATCCCTAAAGTAATCTACAATCTTGACTTCAACCAAGAACATGAGTCTCTGTATACTGCTACTAGGAAGAGGACAAATTAATCACGTTCATATGTAGAAGTCTTCAAGAGGAAAATTCAACTGAAAATTATAATTGGAAGGATTCCACAAAAGAATCAACCCATGGTAAAAGATAAATTTTTTATGTATGCACACTATATTTTTATTAAGAGTTTTAAAAAAGATTTTTTTTTATTATAAAAGTAATATTTTTTTTAAGAATTAATAATTTTAAATATTTTTATTAATGCTTTCAAACTGTGAAACATTTTTTTTAATCAATTCAATTTTTCTCTTAAAATTATGAAAGTTTTTTTTTTTTAATTTTTTTTTTAATTTCAAATTTAATTTTTGGAACATGTTTTTTTCTTTTCATTCATAGAAATCAACTAGTTAATATAATTATTATGAAACTATATATTTTTTTGATGAAATGAATATTTAAAATTTCAGAATATCATGCCAATTTCTTTTATTTATTTTAATCAATTAGTTATTAAAAAATTATTTTAAAATTCTTTTTAGTCTTTATTCCTTCCAACTCCTGTTACATGAATTGGCAGTGTATGTGACTTTATTTCAAGATAGCTTAGCGTTCTATGAATTTTTTTAATTATCCTAATAAAACTATTTATTATAGTAGGATAAACCTATGAATTATTTAAAGTGATTTAGAATAAACTGCTTGATTTGCTTATTTATCTCCTGTGCACAGTAATAGTCTATAGAGTTCTTGCTTCCTGAGCTAGATTAGAACATAGCAATTAGTTATTTAAATAGATTAGGGCAGTGGTCCCCAACCTTTTTGCACTTAAGAGCACATTCTATAATACTGGCCAGGTGGTGGGCACCATTTATTTTTTCAATGTAAATTTATAGTTGGATATTGTTAATGATAGACTCTTTTTCGCTGTAAAAGTATAGTATGACCTACAATTTGATGACAATATAATACAATAATTTATAAGAAATCTTAAAAATTAAATTTATTTGTATCAGATAAATAATTTTTTATTGTGTTCGGATAGTGGCAGGCACACGTAAAATGATCTGTGGGCGCCATGATGCCCGCAGGCATAGGGTTGGGGACCCCTGGATTAGGGTTTCTGTTTAGTATTATAAAATCCAGATGATGATGATTCTGGTTGACACAAAGGAATATCCTTTAAAGTCCATGCACTATATATTTTATTTAGTTTTTATTAGAAATTAAGTTTATAGTTGGATAGTACATTAATAATACTAAATGGCCAGGGCATTGATGATGATCAACATGTTTCTGTATCCCAGCATTATTTTCTTAATTGTTATATTGTGATGGATTAGCACTTAAGTTTGTGCATTCAAATTATTGTTTATATAATCTGACCAAGTTTGGCAAGGGCTAGTAAATAATTAGCCTGGTTTATAGTAGGACACTTTGAAATCCAGTCACAAAGTTGACTGTTGATTTCTTTTTCTTTGTGGATCATTTATGATTAATGATTTATTATTCTCTGTAATGCTGATGAACTTGCTTTTGCTGATCTCTCATGCTAATTCCTTTTGTCATATTCATTATATTATTTGTATATTTATATTTAGATTGCTTCATTAACTGGGGTTGATGATGATGATTTTCCATCACCCCAGGTTCACTTCTATTTCTTTGTACTGTTACAATATATATATATTACTATAAAAATATTAAAAGACCTTTTTTTAAAAATCATTAGTCTAAATAAACTTGAGTTATTAATCTTAGCCTGAGCAAAATTAAAATTGATAAATATTCATATACTAGGTATGACAATTTAATTCCCGAAATGCACCTTTATAAAACATATATGTGGAAATGTCACTAGTGGCTACTGTTGCTTTTAAAGTAGTCCCCTTGTACATCTATACAATGATTAAAATGACATTCCCATTTCTGGAATCACACCTGAAATTCATTTTCAGGAATACAGTTGAGCAGCTGTCTCACATTCTGTTGAATGTCAGTTATAGTAGAAAGTCTTTGTCTTTCAATGCAATTTTTAATTTTAGAAATAACCAAAAATCATAGGAAGCTAAGTCATGTAAATAAGCAAGATGGTCTAGCTGTGTAATTGATTTTTTTTGGCCAAAAACTCTCTCACAATGAGTGCATTATGAGTTGGCATAAACTTTGCAAAAATATTTCTCACACCTAATTCTTTATTTAAATTTAGCCTAACTGTTTCTTAACTAATCTGCAATTCTTCAGCTATCAATTTCACACTTAATCATCGGTTGGATCATAGTGCATCTCACACTTTGCTAATATTAATGTCAGTGATTGTTGTTTTTGGCTATCTGCTTCTGGTATCATCAGTCACATTTTCTTGCCCATCTTGAAACCTTTTATGCCATTCAAACACTCGATTTCTTCATAGCAATTTCACCATATACCACTTGCAACAGTTGCAACATTTCAATAGCACATCTGCTATTTTTTACACAAAATTTGATATTAATATATTGCTCAAAATTTTGATCACCCATTTTTATGCCAATCTGACTAACAACTAGCTCTATTAGCTTAAAATTTACATGTGTTAGCTGAAACACATTCAAACAAGAATACTCATGTGATTTTGATAGAATTAGGTTACAAGTGACACCATAAAACCATTCGGGGAATTAAATTGGCACACTTTTATATAAATTATAGTATAATAGAAAAACATAATGTTAAATCCTAGCAAAATGACAAATTTATACTAAAATTATCTCATGATTATGGTTTCATCTATTACACAAAGAAACCCCCTTTTGGGTAACAGATGAAACAATGATCATGAGAGAATTTTAATATAAATTTGTTATTTTGCTAGGATTTAATGTTATATGTCTTTCTATTTTATTTATTATTACTAATATAGCATTAGGGAGTATTTAAATTATGGTAGTATGTATAGAATAAATATTTAACAAGATAAATGAATAAATTTCATAATTTTCACCTACTATAAAAAAGAAAAATAAATATTTCTTTATTCATGAGACCACTGAAAGCTAAAGATAAACTATGAGCTTAGAGTGCACAAAAATATAACACTTCTATCAGTGATAAAGGTTGCATTATATTTTATTATTTGTAATTAGAAACAATATATTGACATTAATATGTGACTAGCTCAGATTAATATGGGACTGTTACCATCTTGCAATATATATTGCATGGTATTGTTGGCTATGGACCAGCTACCTGAAAGAAAAATCATAAGCCCTGAAAAAATTTCCAAGATACACTTCAGATCATATGAACAGATGTGCCAACCATATGCCATAAGTTCAGCCAAATATTTATTTTTTCTCATCTATCTTTATCAAAGTCATTTCTTATATATAATTATCAATTTTTTTTAAACAATTCATTAAAAAAATGATTTAATTAGTAAATCAATATTATAGCAGCATTTCTAATCTATACATTTAAATGATGCATTTATTTATATAGCGCTATGTTTATAAATTGTACTAAACTAAAGATTAGCCTTTCAGGCTAACATACATGCGCTTTTTATGAATGTTAATAATAATAAATGAATACTTTCATTTCCAACACAAGATAAAGTCTTTGCGAACGAATAAATGAATCCATTTATTCATTCAACCCAAATGCTTATATATGGGCAAATCTTAAGTACTGGATATGAAAGCGTGAGGATAAATCAATCACTTTAAATTACTGTTTACTATGTCTGAATAAATAAATGAATCCATTTATTCGTTCAACCCAAGTGTTTATATATGGGCAAATATTAAGTTACTGGATATGAAAGCGTGAGGATAAATCAATCATAAATTTAAATTACTGTTTACTA
This sequence comes from Epiperipatus broadwayi, assembly GCA_028023455.1. NCBI lineage: Eukaryota > Metazoa > Onychophora > Udeonychophora > Euonychophora > Peripatidae > Epiperipatus > Epiperipatus broadwayi. The sequence continues at coordinate 2,107,139 of JAQFVV010000076.1, forward strand.
TGTCTGAATGACGTCATATGAAAGCGTGAGGATAAACAAATCACTTTAAATTACTGTTTACTATGTCTGAATGACATCATTCAGACATAGTAAACAGTAATTTAAAGTGATTGATTTATCCTCACGCTTTCATATCCAGTACTTAAGATTTTCCCATATATAAGCATTTGGGTTGAATGAATAAATGGATTCATTTATTCGTTCGCAAAGACTTTATCTTGTGTTGGAAATGAAAGTATTCATTTATTATTATTAACATCTTTAGTTTATTACAATCTATACATATTGTAAAGTGATTTTTTTATATAGATATGTAATAAATCACTATAACTAAGCAATAATTTTTCTTTATTATTGGTAAACATACTAAGCTTTTAGCACAATTTATGATAAAATGAATGTGATTATCTATTCTAGTGCCAACTATAATAAGATTGAATGATGATAATTATCAGATGATTGTGCATTTAATTCCCCATTCCCAGAGGGGTTTGTTGATTTTACCTCTATAAATAAAACTTATGATCCAAAGTTGGAAATAATGCAGTTATTCATCTAGCAACTATCATTAATTCCATTTTGCTATTCAAGTACAATAACATTACTTTAGCTATGAACTCCATTTTACTGATAAAGGCAAAAGCTAGAAACTAGTGGCGGTGGGATTTAATATATCTGGCAAAGATAATAGAGAAGAGAACTGTTTTTTGTTTGTCTTATACTGTGTATGCTAAAGAATTAGATCAGGGATGGGAAATATTTTGCAGTCCATACATCATTTTTTTTCTTATCCAATTTTTGTATAAAATATAATTGTCTAAAAATACATAATATTGAATATTTTTTTCATGATATAATAATATACTATAGAAAAAACCATTAACATTTAAGTTTAAATATTGCTGATTTTAATGCCATTTATTTTAACCACACTTTTAATGATTGGAGTTAAGCAAAACATTTTTCAAATTTGAACCATTCAAACGTAACATTATTTGTTTTTTTTTTATCAGTTCCATTAATTAAAATAATTTTCAGACTTGCAAGGCTTAAAAAAAAAAGGAATAATTACAAAGTGAAATTAAAACCAATTATAAACTTGCTCAGGACTAGTTTTCAAAATTAGACAAATATGAAATTTTTAAGTGAGAATCTTTTTTTTTTTTTTTAAAAAAAATTGATTTCTTGAATTTTGTTATAAGTTTTTTTCTGATTATTGTTTTTTAATTACAGTATCATTTTACAAAGATCTAGTCTTACTATTAATTTTTATATTCATAGATACAAAGTACTAAAATTAATACATCAATACCTCAAGTTTGACACAAGTATTATAGGCTGGCCATCCTCGAATTAAGTGATTTGCTGTTACTATTACTGATTTACTTTAGCAATTAATAATGCAGATCAAGGGTCAGAGATATAGTTAGAATTTTTGGACTCTATGCAAAATTTTTAAAAAATCCTTTATGGAGAGACACATGTTAGGAGTAACAAGAAATTGAAATACATAGGTGAAAGAACAAATGGGTTATTATTGATATCACTAAAAGCATTAAGAGACAGGTGAATTTGGGCCGGACATATTGCTAGAAGAGATGATGATAGCTGGACAGCTGAAATCTTAAAGTGGATTCCAAGAGATTAAAAGACTTAGAAAGAGACCACATGTAAGATGGATGGATGAAATAAGAAAACATGCAAGAAGACTAAAGATCAAAAACAATGGATTGAGCTTGGACTGATCTTCACCTTGTAATGGACTGATAATGGTTAAAAATGAAAATGAATGACTTTTATTGCCAACTTTTAACTTAATGATCAATAATCAGAGTTTCTAAGATCAAAGGATCCATATACTATGTTTATGCAATCCTTGGTTTAAACTTGATAATTATGTCATTGGCTATAGAATAAACTTTGATAATTGCCAAGGATAAGATAGTGTCATTTTTTAATATGCATAAAATTATTTCTGTGCATCAGTTTGGTTTTGTTGGTGGAAAGAGTACTTTGAATGTTTTTATTGTCATGTGCTCAATTTAGTGTCCACTAGATAACGGTTTTAAGATAGTGGCTGTATATTTGGACTTGTCTAAAGCATTTTACTCTGTTTATTATCCAATTCTATATCAATTATATTCATATGATTTTTGAAGTATTTTGCTTCCTGACTAAAGAGTTATTCAAATGATAGGTGTTATTAATGATTTTAAATTGGTTAATCATGAAGATCCATAAAGATCTGTACTTGAATCATATATTATTTTGATATATATAAATGATATTCTGCTTTATCTTTGGACTCAGTTATTTATGGTTTTACTGACGATATTACTCTATCTGTGATGCTGTTTATATACTATTCTTGAATAGATGATTAATAAGGATCTGGAATTAATGCTAAACTGTTTAGCATTCAATCATAATAAAATGAGAAATATTATTTTTTCTTATAACTATTCTTCATATTCAACATAAAATTCATTGCAACAGTATTCATTCTTGTGGTAGTATTGTTTTTGTTGATAACTATTCTTATTTTAATGAAATTACTGATTCTAGATTATCTTCGTCAAGTCATATTGTTTATTTTAGTTCTTTATTATGCAAGATGTATTACTTCATTTATTATTTAGTGAAATTCTTGTCTTAGTTTGCTTTGATGACTATTTATATTGCTTGTCTTATAATATCTCTATTTGGATGAAAAATATTGTTTAACTATCATCATTATATATATATTGCAAAATTATACCATGCATATTATTTATAGTATTTTAAATTTACTTCTGTGCATATTTGTTAATTCTTATATATAGGTTAATGATATGCTTTATAAGTGTAGTGATTATTGATATATATATTGTTGTTCACTCATTTAGCAAATAATTTTCAGTTGACATTGCTAGATTTTAATTTGGAAATTAGTTATAGACAATTCAGCTACAATGGTATTTGACTGTTTAATTCTTTTGTTGCTATCTAATAACTAGTATATTTAAAATAATGTTTGAAACTTTGATTATTGTATTACATTATTATTGTATTAACATTTGAATGTACTGCACATGATAAATATATATATTCTTTTTTTTTTATTGGGTAATTAATTTTGACAACTATTTTCTGTATTTATAATATAGTTTTTTTGTTTTTGTATTAACCTTTGTAAATTTCTTTGCTGTATATTTTGCACATAATTAATATTTATTTATTTTTAACTTTTCCTGTTTTTGTAATTATTTTAGAATTTGATGACTTATAAACAACCCCTAGCACAAGTTTCTTTTTGTTTGTTTGGAATTATTTTACTTTGTTTTATTTTACATATAGGGATTGTTTAATAAAAAAAATAATGATTATTATTACTGTACTAACAAATGTTCATGAATCATAAAAATTAAAGAATAATAAAGACATTTCCTTGCACATAATTCCAATTGGAAGTAGCAATATATTCATTATTTGTAATTCTTTCAGCAGTTTGAAATTATGGCCAAGCACAGATGACAAGAAATGCTTTCCAGAGTTGCAGATTGCTTTACATAGTTTCTAGTTACTTGACCAACATCAGAACAAAATGTTATAAATTAATATTATGTATAAACAAATATCTTAAAAATACAAAAAAATTAAAATAAAATTAGATAATATAAAATTAACAAACAAATCACATATCAAAAGATCTTATTATTTAGGTGCACAAGCCAACCAGCATAATAACAAAACAATTAAGTGATAGACATTATGGTTATAATTAATAAATGACATATAAATAGTTGTGCAATTTATTGCTTAGGAGTTCAATATAAAATTTAAGCACTGAAATTGACAGGGCCGGAGCTGCGATTTATAGAACATGACCTGCAGAATCTATCACTCTATTACTGCTTTAAACCATATATGTCAATAAAATGACAAAGATGAGAGATTATTAAATTTTTGTAAAGAAAAAAACACAATAATAATTTTATTTATTTAATTTAATTTATTTATAAAAGAACCTATAGAGATTCCAATTAAGTGTTAGAATTACCATTGACTTTATTAAGTTCATCAATTCTGCCATTGTAACCATACTTTTGAGAGTCATTACTTATGTGATTCATAGTGTGTGTTGTGATAATAATGAATAGGTGGTTAACAATGGAACACATCAAATAATAAGAACAAATTTCTCTTAGATTAAATTTTAATACAGAATAGGTTTAAAAATACGAATAAAGTGCATGCAAATATGCTGAAGCTGATATAAATTTATGATTGTCTTTAAAAAAAATTTAAGCTGAGGTAAAAATGATTAAACAGAAAAGAAATAATAAAGGAAGATACATCAGATTTGTTGGACAAGAAACAAGTGTAAATACTATGATATTGGTTGATAAAATAAATTAAGTAAATTTGTAAGATGCTGAAGCAAAGATGTAAGATTATATATATATATAAATTTTAAAAAAAAAAACTTTAAAAGTTTTACAGGAACAAAGTCTGCTGTAAAAGAGATTAAAAGACATAATCACAAGATTCAAATAAACAGACAGAAGGCTAGCAAATTGCATATTTTATGGATTAGTTGTAGAACCATCAAAAAGCTTCTCTTTATTTTTTTCTTCTTTATCTCACACTTTTTTTTAAAAAAAAATTGAATTGTTAGAATAGTTTGTAAGTGGCAGCTAATAATGCATGTGATAATTCATGCAATCAATTTTTCATAAAATCATGTGGTTTTGTGCTGCAAAACCATTAAGTACAACAATAATATTTATGACTAAAATCTTTTATTTCTTGAATCAGAAATTAATCCAGAAAATTTTATACATGAGTAAAGTATTGTTACCAGTAAGCCAATTATGAAAAAAGTTTTAATTATAAATATGAATTATAAATTTCTCTCGCTCTCTGTGTGTGTAAGAAAACCAAGTCATACATCACATGACTTAAGCTTGTATTTACAAATGTAATATAATGAGCATGCTAATATTTCTAAACAAGTTTTTTCAATAAATGCCACAAGACAAAGCATTTAAAATCTCTATCTAAAATTATTCCTATCCCCAAACTGGTTTCAAGCTAATGGCTCTCATCAATAAGGCACTAAGACATTCAGACATTAGGTCTAAAATACAAACTCAATCTCGGTATCTATCGAATATTTTATTAAGTAGAAAATCTGAAATTTTCAGTCATCTACATGTCTTCAAATTGAGTTATCTAACATAAATTTTGTTCAGTCCCACATGGATATTTATGTTAGATAGCTGGATTTGAAGACAGGTAGATGTCTGAAAATTTCATATTTTCTATTTAATAGTTAAGTATTCAATAATTTCTGGGTTTGAGTTTGTATTTTAGATCTAACGTCTGAATGTCCTAGTGTCTCACTGACAAGAGTTATTAGCTTAAAACCGGTTTGGGGATAGAAATAATTCTAGATAGAGATTTCAAATTCATTCTCTTGTGGCATTTATCAAAAAAGTTTGTTTAGACCTATTAGCACACTCATTATATTAAATTTGTAAATACAAACTTATTAAATTAAGTCACATGATATATGCCTTGGCTTCCTTACTATTATAGTTTAGCTTTTGAGGCCTTGACAATGTTATATTGCTAATGCTATTAATATATAGTGTATCTGATTTTTATTCAGATCTTATATGATTATTTATGTTAGATAGCTAGATTTGAAGACATATAGATTAGATGTCTGACAATTTCAGATTTTCTACTTAATAGTTAAGTATTTGATAAATGCTGGGCTTGAGTTTGTATTTTAGATCTAGTGTCCGAATGTCCTAGCGCCTCACTGACGAGAGTCATTAGCTCAAAACTGGTTTGGAGATAGGGATAATTCTAGTTAAAGATTTTAAATGCTTTCTCTTGCAGTATTTATCAAAAAAGCTTGTTTAGAGCTATTAGAATGCTCATTATATTACATTATACACACACATATATGATTGTCCTAAAGATGTAATGATTATTATACTCATCTGCCATGTGCTTGATCTAAAACTTAAGTCCAGAACAGAGCAAAAATTTTTCAAATAATAGAGAAGTTCACAAAAAAGTTCAGGATTTTTTCAGGTAACTGATCAAATGGCTATCTAATGCTGATCAGTAAAAGGTACTTTTCCTAAGTGGAAATAAAAAAATAAGAAAAGTTAATAAAAATCATAGGAAAATGATTAACATGGTGTCTTTCAGCATTCCTTATCCTTAGTATAAAACTACTGGAGAGATTTTGGCTTACTTAGGATAACTTAAATATGCTTACTTTACTTTTATATATATATATATATAAGTGTTATGGGAATCATGGTATGATAGTAAATATGCTTACTTTACTTTTATATATATATATATATAAGTGTTATGGGAATCATGGTATGATAGTATATCTTTCTGCCATGTCTATCTACAATCTGTTTTCAAATCTGGACTGGCTAAAACTTTATTTTTTTGATTTGTTTAGGTTTTAATTAGAGAGAGTATTTTTCTCTCAGGTAGTTGGCCCAACTAACCATTCAATATTCATTAGTAAGATGAGTATCTAGATAGACTTGACCAGAATATAAAACAAGAATGAAAAAAATGTTTTACTTGGCAACTAGATAGTCTAGTGAATAATATTATCTCCTTCACACTTGCTCTTAAGAGATTTTTGGAAAGACCGTTACACACTAGTTAAAGACTTTTGCCTTGCCTTTTACTTATAAAGAAAAAGATAAATAGGTAAAGATATATTTATATGTTCATGATTTTAGATTCAAAATATGATAAAATTTTAAAATAATGTTTCTAAAAAAATTTCTTTTAGATAGTTAGACTATAACCAATTCAGCTAATCATGTAAGTATTGTTTGTGAAATGAGGTATATTATGCATTTTAATAATGTGAGATCTATTAAAATTTATGATCTAGCTACTGAAATTGAGTTGCTAAAATATATTCTGTTAATAGGGTTGCTAATAATATTAAAATGAAGAACAAATGTTACTACTTGATAATAATATTCTATGCTCACAATTAATCCAACAATGGTTTTGGGCAAAAAATTTAACGTATATATTGTCTAGACAGTAAAATAATAAAAAAAATTGCAAAAAAATATAATATAAATTTTCTTTGAGTATTCAATCCATTATCTGCAATGGACTATTTAAGTTTGTTTTATCTTTTATTTTATATACATGCCTGTGATATTTGGAACAATGATAGAGTAATGAATCTGAGCAGTAAAGATACCTGAGTCAAAGCTTAATTTGTCACTTTGCAGTAAAACATTATATAGCTTAAACTCCCCTTATTTTACTAATATTTGCATGACAAAAAAGTTTATATTCAGAAATATTCAAATATTGCAGCTACAGTATATAATAATTACAACACATTTAATAAATAAACTCGATTGCTTAAAATTAAAATACTAAGTAGACCATTTCAGAAGCATACTTTTTACAATAAATATTTAATGATATTTAACTTTTTCTAAATGTAATGAGCCCAATTATAAGACTTCCTAGTGAACTCTCCCAAGAAAAGCACTTTCAACAAATGGCTAATCATATTTAGATCATGTGACTGTCAATAAAATCAAAAATATATCATTTAATTTAAAAGAATTCCATTATTACACAGAGTAAAGAAGAACATTATAGAACGAGTGTACGTTGCTTGCAATAGGTAATGGATAAAGCATACGATTATAAATCTTTCTAATATAGTCCATTTTCAGAAATCTTAATGCATTTCAGATGTAGAGAGGAGACAGCAAAAGAGGAATCAGACTGATACAATTTGATGGCTAATAGACAATATAGAACTTTTTTCCCTTTAAAAAAATGATTGCTTGTTGGCCAGACTAGATCTAGTCTAGATGAGAGGGGGGTTCTTCTTTTTTAAAAAAGTATTATAGAGTGCTCTAAAAAAAAGCATCTGATCACATTTTCCAGAAAGTTCTCCAGCACAAACACACACTTATATATATATATGCCACTATGTGATTAAAAGTGATAATTAAAATGTTTGATAAATTCTCAAGTTGACAGTAGTTTGTTAGTTAAATACTCGAGAGTTCAAGTACCATTCGAGTATCTTTAGTGAGAGTTTGAGCACAATATTTTCATTCAATTGACAGAATTGAGATTTTTTTTCTTAATTAAATTACTCAGGTGAGAACTGATTCCTGAACTTTTAGCTCTAATTCTAACATCCTAACGTTTCGCTGAATAGTACGGGCATTATTATTATTTTTTAACGGGAAAATATTTAAATTCTCTAACTTCAAGTAGATTGAGTAAGTTAGGCATAGGGTATTATGATTAAATGATAATACTTGATCATCATGTGATAGTTTACCATGGTTTGGCATTCCCTTTAACATAATTTGTTTTACTTTATATCACAATATTTAGGGGGGGAAATCATAAATACAGTAAGATAAAATACAGTTTGCTTCTATATTTTGAATGATAATCCATATTTCTAATAAACTAATAGATAAAGGTCCTTATCGTGAATAAATCTATCACATTCTTCATCTGCTTTATTTACAAACTAGGTTTTTAGTTCATCATGAGTGAATCTTAATATTTTTTCTAGGTACAAGTAGATAATGCATTTTTGTTCTAACAGAAGGTCCATAGTATTCTATTGCCTCTTTACTCCCCCTTCTGACAGAGAATTTACTATATCTATCAATAATAAAATAATATACAGAGGGAAATAACTATATGATATCACATCACAATTTTATAGAATAAGTATATAATACAAGATTGCAAAGATCTGAATTTCAATAGAAAAACCATTGTTTTTTCAACTAAATTAGAGTTCCAACTGAAGCCCTTGCAATCAAATAGCTCTATATATTTATTTGTTTAATTTTTTGTTTGTTGCAACTTAAAATATATATAATAAAATATAGACAATAAAAGATAAAGAATTCCAAAAAAGTGGTTTGATATGTAGTACCTGGATTTAATAAAAATTAGATGTTCAATATATGAAATAATAAAAAAACTCTATATTACATTTGTAACACTATTTCATTTTTTGTCTCTGTATTCTTTAAAATATTTTTTAGTTTCTTTCTTTTACATTCTCTTTAGTTGCTTAAGCTGACATATAGTTCAATCAGCAAATTTTTTTCATAATTTTTATATTCTAGCAATGTCTGTGTTAATAACATTGAATACTATATTTTTTGTAACTCCATTTCCATTTTTTTTAAACTACTTATGAAGCTAATGTAAATCAAATTATTTTCCTTCTTTTGCTTCTCAATTTTTTTTTTATATTCCTATTTATTAGTGGCCATCACTGATAATGAAAATATAATGAAGAACTAATAATGCTTCAAGAACAGCTGGTAATAATTCTATATAGGATTAAAATTATATAACATTTAACAAATTTGTAAAAAAAAAAGCCGTAATATCTCAGTTTGATGATATGACGTACTTCCAGTTATTCATTAACAGTTCATATGCTATGATACATTTATTTAAAGAACATTATTTTCGATAAACCTATATACACTTTGTTTTGAATCAGTTTCAAGTTTCTGTAGAATTAATGCTAGCATGATCAATAATTTTATTTATTTTCCCAGATCCACAACAAACAAAATAACTATTTAAATATACTATTATTACTTTTTTAATAAATAAATTCAGTTTGTTAGTTTTTCATTCTAAGACTATTTTTACAGCTCCTTGATTAAATTTTTTAATATAGTTAACAATAATTTTCAGTCAAATATTCCAGATTCAGATATTATGATCATCACTGCATTAGTGAAAACCAATTTACAACAAATTAATCCTACTATTGCCCTTCAATGTGGTTTTGAATAAGCATGATTTTCTCAATTTTCATTTATTCCCAATAATTCCATCTCTTTAGCATTTCTAAGAAATTTAATCCTTTCTTTGCAAACTGTGTTCATTAAAATATATTGTGATAAAAACTTAAGGGAACATTCTTATGTTCATCAATAATTTTTTTCTTAATTTTGAGAGCTAAATCATTTTTGTTTTTCCTCTTATATCAATAATAATAATACATATATCAAATGAACAGGAAAATACTGTAAAAACAGTATCGTGATGTAACTTTGAAATAATTTTTTTAAAATTATTTCTTTTCATTAAACTGGAGTAAACTAAATCATTTTGCATAAAGTTTATAACTTTACTCAGCCATTCATTCAGATATCGTAAACAGTGGTTTAAAGTGAGTAGTCTATCCTCACACTTTCACTTACAGTACTTAAGATTTGCCCATATATAAGCATTTGGGTTGGATTGAATAAGTGGATTCATTTTATTCTTTCCTAAATACTATATCTTGTGTTGGAAGTGGAAGTACTCATTTATTATTTAACACTTGTAAAAAAAACGCACAATAGCTTGAATGGCTGATTAAATTTATTGCAATTAGAAACAGCGCTAAAAATAAATGTTTATTTATAACTTTACATAATTGTCATTTTGATACCATGGAATTTCTGAGTAAGTTTTGTAAATGTTTTCATTTTGCTAATTAATGTTGTTTCCACATCCAATTTGAAGACAGTGTTATCTAATTCCAATTATTACAATATAAAATTCAACAATAAAATAGAATTTTTGTAAAATATATGATGAATAAGACCAGGTAAATATACTGACAAATTATTTATTCCAGACAGCTAAAGCATAGTTATTATCTAAATAATCACCATTTATAATTAAGTAAAAAAAAAAAACAGAAAAAATTTCTTTCATATTTGCCTTTGAATAGTTGATGAATTAATTTTGGCATTATGTACATATGAATTTCCCATTTCATTACTATCATAACATAGTTATTTATTATTAAATACAAAATATCATTAGTATGCTTAGGGAATAAATTCTGAGATCTTAAACAATATTTAATAAATTCCCACATTTGCAATTGTAAAACACAATTTTCTCCACTATTTATATAATGTGCATTATCTTTCATAAGCTGAAGTGTAAATGTGCTTTGTATAAAATTTGATTTGTTTTTACTACCTTAAATTATTTGTCACTTAGATTTGAGCAACAAGTTTATATATTCTCCATTTTGCTTTGGAGATATTATATTCTTTAATACATATTTTCAAAATATCTCAATCTAATTTTTCTTTCCATTTTTTAATACATTTAGTCAAATGTATATTTACTTTATCATTTTTTTTTATTTAATATCTGATTTTCTATTTCATTTTATTTATTTTGTATTATTTTTCTACTTCTCTTTGTGTTCACATCTTGATATTTATTTCCTAATTCTTTTTTTGACATCTTATTTTCTACTATTTCATTGTCCTGTTGTTGTTCTTAACTTTGTACCAGTTCTACACAATTTTTTATTTCTGTTATCTCTTCTTGAATGTGTTCCTGTCTTATTTCATTTGGTTTATTTTACAATTGACTTTCTTCTTCTTAATTTGTATTTCATTTATTTGATCTTATATTTTATTGTCAATTATTTTTTACTATATTTCCTTTTTATTTTCTATGACTCTTTATTGTTTATGTTTTTTAACTGTTCTAAATAAACATTTATTTTTAGTTTGGGCCTTGAATTCATGTTTTGTAATGTTTTCTATTTTTTAATGAATGCATTATTACCCCCCCTCCCTCATTCATGCATTTATTTTTTATTTTCAATCTGTGATAACTAATATCTCTAATGTAAGCTTTCATGTTTCCTCATTATTTTATAGCACATTCTCCATTTAATTATTGGATATCCTCCAACTTTGTTTTCTACTCATAAAAATATTTCCTTTTTTTATTTGTGTAATTTTTAATTTGTTGCCATCTTAGTCCTAAATGTTCTTTTTTTTTGTTTTATCATATTGTCTCACTAGTCCTTTTTTCTTCTCAGATTTTTGTAATTCATCTTCATGCTTTCTTTTTCATTCATTATTTTCTCTTTCAAGCTCTTGTCTTCATAATTCAGATTCTCATTTTAATCCCTCTTCACTTTTTTTAATTTCTTGTGTAATTTTCTTTAGAGGTAAAAATAGATATCTTTTTCTTTTCTCAAAACTAGTCTTGTGCATTTTTTCCAATTCATTGTCTGTCTTGTTAGTTCCAACTTTTGTTTTCCTTTTAAGCTAATACACTGTGTTTTTCTTCAATACTTTCCACATAAAAAAAAATCATTAAATAACTCAACTCAATTAAAACACAAATGGTAAATTATTTTTGGAAGTTATTTTTATTTTAAAAATTATATTTATTAATCCCAAATTTAATTGTTGATTTTTTTTTATTGTTATTAATTAATGTTGTATAATAGTTTAAAATACCTTACTATGCATGCAGAGATAGAGATTAGAATGATGATGTGATTTCCAAAACTATTCCTTGGTGTTCAATTTGAACTCACCTGGTTATAATTACTGTTTTGAAACCAATTACTGTTTGATAAATATCCAAGTACTCTTAGTGAAAGGATAATTAGTTAGATGAGTGCTTATATGTGATTATAAAATATAAAAAATATGAGATTCTATTAACATGCAGTCTAGTGAAAAGGTGTCATATTTCCATGGGTCCTAAGCCCATTATTTATCTTTACATGCATGGTTATAACTTTAATAAATGTTCTTTTCTAGTTATATAAAAAATATTAAAGATTCAATTGATATACATACCACCTATACCCATAAGCACATTCATATGCCCACATACACCCATAAAATAATAAATTGTTTGTTTTTTTCCTTTAAATGCAAAAAATATATTCCTGCTCATGAATGCAAGATTATTCACAGTGTAGAACAGCGTAGGTTTTTTTTAAAAGTAACACTTCTTTTAATAATGATCATAAAATATGATTGAAATATAATGAATAAAAGAAAGTTGCATATTGCTATAGAATAATAATTAATAAGATTTGGAAAGAAAATAGTGTGTGTGTGATGTTTATTAGAAAGATTATTCACGTTTAATTAATTTTCAACTTTCCGCTAATACATGTCATTTGTAGATAATTTTAAATAGTCATAATTTGTATACATGTCTAATATATATAAATCAGCATTCAAATATTTACGCCCATTCTTGAGCAAATATTTTCTCCGATAGTAGCACTAAGAGAAAAAGTGAAAAGAGAATGTTTTCTAACTATTGAATGATGAGGATTTTACATTTTCTATCTTTCTTTACCATCTAATTTAGAATATGTAGATATCAATGATTACTTAGACTGGCTTTGGCTCAGTTACAATCATCGGCTTTGAACTTGAAAATATATCCAAGTTTTTTTTTTATCCAGTGCGAATTCGATCCCCAAGTCATAGATATGGTAAACAGATACAATAACCATTACATTATGAAACGTCATAATTATACGTGTATTATGTATACATTTATAAATACAATCATACATGGATACATTGTGCACAAATGTTCTGGCAACTCAAAATATATATAACCTAAATATCAATATTAGCTTTTGCAAAATAATAATTTTCCATTATACTATATATTAAAATATTAAACTATATTTAATATTAAAATATTCGATAAATTATTTACAGTCCTTTAAAGTAAACTTTATTTTATTTTCTAACTGAAACACAGGCTTGTTATATACCTGTGGCTATATATATGTAATATAGGGTATATGAGCACAGACTTTCACACCACCCACCTCTCTCCACTCTATCTAATAACACTGATACACCTAAACACATATATGTTGAAAAGATAAATAATCACCAATATACGTATTTCATGCTAAACCAGCAATCATCAGTTGGTCCAGACTATCATCTTTACACACATATATAGTATAAGTGCTCAGATATATATTAAGATAGACTATTCTCATAGTTTAATGGACAGGCTTCAATCCACTCCACACTCCAACTCTTCAACCGTCCATCCAATTGAAAATCTGATGATGGAATGCTCAAAGGCCATCCTGAGGCTGAGATTATTGTCACACCCATGTTGACCTAAGGTCAATCTGAACCCCACATGTACAGGACATAATCCATTTAATATATATGCAAGGATGGGCAGACATCTCTATAATGTAATAACTGAAACACAGGCTTGTTATATACCTGTGGCTATATATATGACAATATAGGGTATATCTTTTCAGCATATATGTGTTTAGGTGTATCAGTGTTATTAGATAGAGTGGAGAGAGGTGGGTGGTGTGAAAGTCTGTGCTCATATACCCTATATTACATATATATAGCCACAGGTATATAACAAGCCTGTGTTTCAGTTATTACATTATAGAGATGTCTGCCCATTCTTGCATATGTATTAAATGGATTATGTCCTGTACATGTGGGGTTAAGATTGACCTTAGGTCAACATGAGTGTGACAATAATCTCGGCCTCAGGGTGGCCTTTGAGCATTCCATCATCAGATTTTCAATTGGATGGACGGTTGAAGAGTTGGAGTGTGGAGTGGATTGAAGCCTGTCCATTAAACTATGAGAATAGTCTATCTTAATATATATCTGAGCACTTATACTATATATGTGTGTAAAGATGATAGTCTGGACCAACTGATGATTGCTGGTTTAGCATGAAATATGTATATTGGTGATTATTTATCTTTTCAGCATATATGTGTTTAGGTGTATCAGTGTTATTAGATAGAGTGGAGAGAGGTGGGTGGTTTATTTTCTAAGTTTTATTTCCTGAAACCAGAAACTGGAGTAATGATGTACAAAATTTTAGTAGCAACACCCCCTCCCCCTTTCGTTTTTTCTTTCCTCTTTTTTTTTTTTTTTTTAAAAAAAGAGAGTTTAAAGACCATAGCAGCTGAGAGGAAATAAAATTATATTCTTTAAAGTAATTCATTTTATTGCTATTTAAAGTCATCATATTTAAATATATTACAATTTATACCTATGCAAATAAAATATCTTTTAACTCTTCTTTCCAATCATACAGTAGAATAGTTTTGTGAATACTACTTTTACCTCCATATTCCTCTTTGAAAGACTAAGTTAAGCTTTTGCTTTGCAATAGTCTATTTAAAGAATATTTAATATTTCACCATATATAGTACAACATATCAAATTACTTTTTTTTGGAATTTTAGTTAATTTCTTCATCATCATAAACTCTTAATTAAATAACCCCTTCCACTGCCCCCTCTCCCATTATTAATATATTAAAAATAATGAAGTTAGAACTTTTGCTTAAAAATAGCGATAACAATTGTATATTAGAATCATTGTCTTTAGAAAGCATTAACTATATCTAATCATATTTATCTATATAAATTCCATATATTGTAAAAAAAAAAAAACGTAACTTAGAGAAAATTAATTTCCACAATTATAATTTTGGAAACTTATCTTTAAATAATGAGGATGTTGCCAATTTCTATGATACTGTGAAATTACTATGAAGAATCACTAGTTAATAGAAGGACAAAATATTTGTTCAAAATTGTCCACAAAAGGTTTTTATTTTTCAAAAATGTTCGACACAAAACTGGTATATCAAAGCGAATAAAGCTGTAAACTATCATGAAAACTTCCAATTTTGCAATGACAGATACAGGTCTCCAATGTGTTGTTGTTATGATGTGATGATAAAGTAACATCTTAAAGCTAAATGTTCCTGAATAAAAATTCAACTTAACATCTCTGATGTGTTGAATATTATATGATATAGGAAACTAACCAAGTCAATAATTTATACAATTTAGATCAGGATTTTTTTGAAAATCGTTTACTGAATTTGAAACTGGGTCAGCATCTTCATATTCAAAACTGTGTATAATTTTGCATACCTAACACTACAATACACTGTTTACATTCTCTAGCAAGTTATTTAAAATAAATCAATCTATATATTATATAAATAAAAGGAACTGCTAAAGATAATTTTCTGATTTTTTTATTGGTCATCCTGTATTCATGTTTTCTAGCAAAAGCAGTATCTAGATAATAAGAAATTAACTTTATCTTCCTTTAATTAAAAAAGAAGAAGATGGAACCAGGATCCACAGCTATATATCACCCTCTCCTTTTCAAGAATGAAATTACTACCCATCTGACTGATTCAAACTGCTTGGGATCTCTTTTATCCTCCAGTTAAAAATACCTAAGATATCCATTGAGTTGACTATAGACCAGGTTTCAGACAAAATCTTATATTTACTATAGGAAATCTTCAACTACAAATCTTTAAATTCCACTTGAATTTGAATCTTAGGTCATGGGCATGGTAGTTTGAACGATCTAAACACTATTCTTCTTACCCTTTAATTTTAAACTATTTCATTTTATGTATTTAATTATTTTCTTCTTCAGCATTTTGCTATAGTTTTAAATTAATGCAGACATTCCAATAGTTTTAAAAACAAATATATATACAAATGATAACTTTTTCAAATTTAACTTTAAAATATGTGTGATTCTGTCAGCCAGGGAGATCTCATCAATTACACACCAATGGGACAGATAATCAACAATAACGTTAACAACTCAATTTAGGATTTTAATTAAGATTTGTGCCCCCTAGGTAATGAAGCTTAAATCAATGAAAAAATAAATAAATAGTAAAAAGATCCATAAATCATAGGTTTACATATGACAAATAAGGGGGAAAATCGCAATTTACATAATTGAGGAACATGGATAACATTTGAAAACGAAATAAACATCTTTAGTTTTAAAGTGTATACTAGAAAAGGACAGGAATTGATTTAAATTATTTTGCATATTATTAACATCCAGTCAAATTATTCACAAATTATTTGATTCAAATAAAGATTAATGAAAAAATAGGACAGATTATTTAAAGACAAAAGAATTTTCTTTTAAAAAAATTAAAACATTAATGTTTTTATTACTAAACAATTATTAATTTATTTCTCTCTTATTATACAGTAATATTAAACTTTATTACATGTGGTAAAATCACAAATAAAGGAAAAGAAATCCAACAAATATAAACAATAATTCTATAATTTTGTTACAACAGCTTCATGGTGTAATGATTAAAGTATTAACCACCCTTATTTATAATATGGGGTTCAAATCCAGAATAAAATTTAAAATCTAAGCAAATTCATGATTTTTTTTTAGATATTCTGCCCAGATAATCATCTCATATTGATCAATAAATAAATATTAAACTATTCTTAAATGGAGAATAAAAGTAAGCTGCTAAAAATATAAGTTAGTCACATAAGAGCCAAAAGTTTGATAAATAAAACAGAGGGCATGAGCACACAAATGTTAAATCAATGGTTCATTTTATACATTAAATATTTTATTATGTTTCCTTAAAATCAAAAATAAATAAGACTAAATAAGATGTCAATTTATATGCCTTATGTAAAAATTATGAGATAAATATTCATCTGAATAAAAAAAAATACAGGAGATTTCTCTGCTTTATATAATAGACAAGGTATGAGCACAGACTTTCACATGACCCACCACTCTGCTTTATATAGGTTTTAAAAAAATTAACAAACAATTATAATATTTGATCTATTCATAAAAGTTAATGGTAAAAAACAACAACAACAAAAAAACAATCTACAATAATGTGGACTTAGTCAACATAGTAATGAATGTGTTGTGAGAAGACTACAGATACAAATAGAAAAACTAAAACCTGTAAAACGTGACATTGAACTGGCAGCATCTAATTTATTTAATTAAATATTATTTTAGTAATGCAATATTATTTCTTTCATTATCATTAGCAGTTATATTTAAATAAATAGGGTTATGTTAAATCTTAGGAACAAAAAAGATAAATAAAATACAAAAATTATAAGTGAGTTTTGGGATGATTATACAAATTAATCTGAGAATCACATGTCATTCCCTTAATCGGTTTATATAATATCTTATGATACTGTATTTTAACTTCTGTTGTAAATCTTTCTTTAAAAAATCACTATTTTATCTAATTGCAGCTCTCCACTATATTCTATCTACAATCATAGCCTCCTAATGAAAACAATCAATATTGCACTTTTTTAGAATGACTTAGAAATAGTCTTCATAACATAATTGGGATCTAGATATCTCTTATGAAAACAACATTTAAATTCTCCATGAAATATTTTATATAACTTAAATTATTATCTTTGCGCTAATTTAAGAATTCATTTCTATTTACATATATATGCAGGTATATCTTTCTTATATTGTCTCAACCAATAGTTTTAATATTATTTTTTATCAATAAGTCATTTAAAATAATAATATAAAATTAAAAATTCTTATAAATGGGAAAAATATTTGATATTTAATATCTTTGCATTAGTGATAACTCACAGTCAAATAAACAAGAATTAGCACTAACTTTGATATTTGTATAAAAATAGTAATAGATGTAATTTCCACTTCTTCAATCTGTTTATTGCCATTTAATAAGCATATATGTCGCTAAAATATTATTGTGCAGAGAAATAAATGAAGAAGAAAAAAGATTTAATTAATAAAAAACGTTGCATATGCATTTTAGTACAGTAATAGATTAAAAATAATGTAATGGTTAATTGCTTGAGAGGTCAAATAATATTAGAGAATCAACTGCTACAGGGGAGTTTTGGTCTGGGTATTAAATTCTAAAATCCATTACTCTACAACTTTGCTAAAACACATTGAACAGCAAGAGTGACAGAATTGAGAGCTAAAAACTCCTAGATTAAAACTAAACTCATCATTTCTTTTGCTAATATGACCTCCCAAGCATCTAACCATTCAATTATTTTATAGAATTTTGCCAATAATTACTACTACTAACCAAACAACTCAATTCAAAAAACTAAAAATTCCACATTCTTCATTAAAATATAACCAAAGCAAAATAAATACCAAGCAGCTTTGGTTCCAACATAATAAAAGATTAGCTACAAATTAAAAAAAAAAAAAAGCTACAAAGAAATAAAAACAAATAAATAAAGCAAGCACAAAACAACTCTACAGTCAAAATTGTTTCATAAATAAATAAATAGAAATGTATACATTTGAATTTATACATTTTATATGCATGCCACCTATATGAGCAGCATCATGAAACTTTCAGTCAACATTTCATTTTGTAAACTCAAGCATGGGGTCAACTTTCTTTTTTTCTAGATTTATTACTGTGCTATCTTTTCATAATTCTTTTGTTGTTGTTGTTAATTATTTTTGTTGATATTTAAAAATAAAGTCATAGATGTTTGTATATATGTTAAAAATATATATTATATAGAGTTTGATATTATCCATAGTTTCAGGCATCCATGTGAAGGTTCAGAAGTAAATGGCAGTGGATTCAGAGATTTAACAAATATGTATGGCAATACTTCCTAACAATTATCAAACAATCATTTATAAAAGAACAAAAGAAAATCAAATAAATTCATCTGAATACAGAATTTTATAAATAAACTGAGTAAAACAAGCATAAAAATAAATCATTTTTTAAATTATCAGAAAATATCATTGCACACATTACCAAAAAATATAATGTTTTGAAACTCCAAATCTCACTAGCACAAACAATCACATTCTGCCCAATAATCTCACAAACCAACAGCAGCACTAAATTTTAACAAAAATATTCCTAATCATATGAACATAAAATAATAAAAGATCAAACCTACTTCGATTTCAATGACTCCTTAAAAAAATATTTTGCCAATGTATTTTGATCCTTCCGTTTTTAATTAAATTGAGATCAGCAAATAATTTTTACAAATTTGAAACAAAAAATTGAATATTATCATGCACAGATACATACTTGTCTCAAGAGTACTAAACAAAAGAGAAAAATAAAAAGCAAAAACACGAATTAATAAATAATATAAATCTATGCATTATAATAAAAAAAATCACATAATCCTCTAGTACATGAAAGAGTTCTATATACTTCCAATTTTTGAAAAAACTTATTAGCAATAAATCTATATCTAACATTTAATACATCATCATAAAAACTTATAAAATATAACATTAAAAATAAAAAAAAAGAGTACACATTAGAGGAAATTCAACTGGTCATGTCCATAGCTTTAACATATGATCCTCATTATGAAATCAGTAAATCAAATAATCAACACAGCTCCCATTGCAATTAATCTCTTATGAACAATCCTCCTTTTCCATGCTAGCCATACAAGAAACTCTCTATTTAACTATATCTTCTTTCTTCAAAAGTATTGTTGAAAATTATTTTATCTTTTATAATTAAATAAAAAAAATTTCTAAATATTTTTTAAATATGAGATTCATCATGTGTCAAGATACTTTTATTAATAAATTATCTTCCAAATATACTTGACAGTCATTATTCTTACACCATATAATTTTCTCCCCATCCCAAAACCTTTTATCTTAATTTCTGTTCAGTGTCATTACTTGCTAAAATAATAGGTAATTTTATCTAGTTTGGGATCTCATGACAAAGTGATTAATGAATCAGTTTATCAAGCATATAAATCTGGATTTAGATAGAGATTAAAGCTTAAAGGTGTTGAGCTCCTATTTATAATAGGTGAATAATATTTTGGGAGAAAAAAATCTTAAAATTATGCTTCTAAGAACAGTAATTCACTCTATTTTCTCTACAATCATTAAATGCTAGTCCTATTATATCCATATCACCAGAATACATTCTGAACTCCATCAGCAAGAGCTTTGAATTTGCACTATATATTCAACAAGTATTTTTAATTCTTTTACAATATTAAGCTACTAGCTTGATATTTAAAAATACCATCCCAAGATTCTCACTGACATTAACCAATGGCCAAAAACTAATCTGGAAAGGTAGCACATTCACTTAGTATCCATTGATTATTCTAATGTATAGTAAATGATTAAATATAATGAATTATTTATTGCTCTTAAGAGCATAATTTGAATGAAAAGATTAAATTTCTGAAATTATAGGTAATTGTTCAAATGATGATTTTAATTCCTTTTGAATTTATTCTTAATGAGATTATATTTTTAATTTCCTAGGCAAGCTCAAGAATCTTTAGGACAATAGTCTATAGCCAGCTTAGTTACACAACTATTTTCAGCTGAGATGCAAAAATTCTAGAATAATCTGGATTACAACTTTCATCATTGTTGGGAGAAAAGTATCACACAAGCATTGGGCACCTAATTTATTTTTAATTTCTTAGTATTTATTCAGATTAATTAATTTCTTGTATGACCACTTGCTCAGTAAATCAAATGCCAGAATGAGCATGGCATTCCCATTGTAAATTAAATAACCAAACCAAAATTTATCTCTCCTTCCTCTCTCTTTCTGGATTTAGAATAGCTAAACTTGCTTATGAATGCTGCTAATGATGACTTCAAATTTCATTATTCTGCTTACATTTGCTTTAATAATTTTTATTATCAACTTAATTAAATTTAAATTTATGCTCAACACCTTTTAGCAGAATGTTAGAGTGATGAACTTGCAAAGTAGATTCCCGAATTAAAACTCAAATGCCACTTCAGGTGCTTAAACATTACTTGACTTTCTGACTGACAAATCATTCAATTATTTGTATTTTTTATGTAAAACAATTATACTATACTTTTAAACTGATATAATTGCATAATTTGTAAATTGTATAATGGACTACTTCCATCACCTAGATGAATTGTAAACATTAAAAAAAAAACAGACTTTATTTATACATTTCTAAATACAATCATCTGTTAATGATATAGTTTAATACAGAACACAACATTACGAACAATATCATTTTCTGCTCTTTTTAAAAGATTTTCTGGCCTGACCAATATTAATCAAAATAGGAATTAAACCAATGGTGCTCTAGCACTTGATTATTCTGTCAAAGTCAATTCAGTAATATACATATCTATGAGATGCTCCTGATATCTCCATTTTTTAAAAGATAAAATTAATTAATATATGGTTTCCAAACATTATGAGTTATTACATTAGGATAACATTAGACAATTTGTCATTGCTTTGTAAGCAGTTTTATTAAATTTAGTTCTTTTATTTTTTTTACATGTTTTCCCAATTAAACCTGTATTCACTGGTATATGCATGATCTGCTATTTTAGACATTTTTATTTCTCGTTCTCATTATATTTTTGGATTTTTTTTAAGCATTTTTCTATGAGAGACTAATTTTACAGATATTCATCTTTCACATTTACATGCTATTTCATAGATGCACTTCTTTTTAAGCATTTCAACTTTAGATTTTGAAGATGTTGTAATTTTTCATAATATACTGTAGCAATGGAAAGCTGTTTGATATTTTATTAATTGTAGATTTTCTTTACTTTGTTTGATATCCCTGATATGTCAAATAAACACACACACACACACAAAAAAGCTAAGTTAAACAAAAGCATAATATTTGCAAAATCTTAACATGAATTGCTTGAAAAACAAAACTGCATCTGTGAAATATAATATAAATATGAAAAGATATATAAGGATGAAACTAGATATCTTATACCAAAACAAATAAGAAATACAAAACAAATAATTTGAGAAGAAAGTAGAGATGTGTCTAAAGTATTAAGCTATGCATATAGCAATGAATATAAATGCTCAATTGGAAAATACAAAAATATTAGGCATAAAAGTAATAAAAAAAATTAAAACAAATTGCTCACATGATCATGATAAATAACCATTAAATATACTCATCATGATAATCCATAATGTTTCAAAACTATTCTTTAAGCTCATGCTTAAAATGAAAAATTCAGGAGACATCACAGATAAATATATAAAAGTTCTACTGACTTGCCTTTGTCAAAATAGCCTAGTTGATTAAAACATCATCTTAAATTCAATATTATGAATGTAAAAGTCACTGGTTCAATTTCTGAACTAACTGTCACTGGTAAAGACAGGAACACTTGAGAAAGAAATAATAACACTTGAAATATTATGATCTATTTTAATCTGAGTACCATTACTAACAATCAAATGTTTTTGAAAAAAATGTAAACTGTGAATATTTCTAAAAATATTTAACAATTCAATCAAATGATAGAAATAGTTCAACATATATTTACAAATAAAATGC
Organism: Epiperipatus broadwayi; assembly: GCA_028023455.1. Taxonomy (NCBI): domain Eukaryota; kingdom Metazoa; phylum Onychophora; class Udeonychophora; order Euonychophora; family Peripatidae; genus Epiperipatus; species Epiperipatus broadwayi. The sequence continues at coordinate 2,130,186 of JAQFVV010000076.1, forward strand.
AACCACCAGTAAACCTTCAAATAAACATGAGTAATGATTTGTTCACTTGTCTGAGTGTCTCTGATTTAAAAAAAAACAACTCAGCAAAACTCAGCAGTGAATATTAAAATTTGGTGAAATTATTTTTATAATATAATTTTCAGTTAACTGCAATGTCAGAGGAGAAATTACAATAAATTATTTAATTTTATGTTAGCAGGTTAATTAATTATCTTCAAAATTATTTGCTTTAAAATTGTAACTTTTAAATAAACTAAGGACAATCAAAAATCTGCTAAAGTTTGACAAAGTAAATTTGTATAAATTGTATGTATGTTAAATTCTCTAACGAATAAGTCTATTAAGGCAAAAAGATACTATGACTAAGTGATAACACTTGATCACCAATAAAGATAGTTTGTTTAGGCTTAATCTTACATCTCACTATTTGTAGCTACATCATAAAATTTAATGAGCCCACTATATCATTAAGATTAAAGAAGACCCAAAATTGTCTGCCAGAGGGTTTTAAAAAGCATTGCATATCATAAAACATGGAAACCACTTCTTCTTTTTTTTTTTACAATGTTTACATTAACTTTTTCAAAATTTGTTCCAATAAACCAGATTTTAAACTATATAGATGTGTGTGTTTAAATATTTTTTCCCCAAAAATATTTGTTTATTAACTGATAACAACGCGTCTGCTTTTCTCAAATTCTTTGTTCAGACAAGAGATCTACATTCTTCTTTCCAATCATTTGATTTATAATTACTTTTTCAGACACTAAAAATAAATTGATAGAATATTTTTTTCCTCCAATCAAAGTCTGATTCTTAAAAGCCTTTGGCCAAAGTGATATATTATTTTTAAAGGCTTCTATTAACACGTTAGTAACATATTGCCCATAGGTTAATTCAACCATTCCCTTTTTTCCTTACAATTACACTTCACTGTAGAAAACTTTGTCAGATTATGTCTTATAAATATTGTAAAAGACTGACAAACAGATTTAAACTACCATTCGGCTTTGGCAATATGATTAGTAGACATTTAGAATAAAATAAAACAATCAAGCTTTAATAAGCAACTGACAATCTCTAGATTTTCTAATATACAAAAAATTAAACAATTCCTTTCATGATTTAACCTAAAGCATTTATTAGATATGAAAAAAAAAACTTATTTTCAAAATCAATAATCATAATATTAATGTCACAGAAAAAAAAAAGGTTAATAAAATCATTATTACTTTTAAACATAAAAGTGTGCTGAAACTTGCCAGAAAACATCTAGTAATTAAGACATTGTTCAAATCTTTTTCAGGTCACCAGAAGGATTATTAATAAATTTTATGTTGATAGAATTGTAGATATCTGAAGTTAGATACAAACATTTTTGATATTTTTTTTAGACATACAAAATTGTAAATTTAAAATTTGGGAAATGTAGAAAATAGTAAAGATTACAAATGAGCATTTATTTAAAACTAATAGTACTAAAAACAGAGATAAGTAAAAATTCTTTAGAACAAGTATTAAAAGGAAAAAGAATACAAACTGAAGAAAAGATAAAGTTAAGATGGCATATGCATTTTCTTTTTTTTAAAAAAATAGTACAGAATTAAGATGAAAATTAAGAAGTTAACTAAGGGTGTTAATAGTGAGGGAAGAAAGTATCTGAAAATTTTAGGAAATATTAAGAAAAGAAATAGAAATAAAATGTATTTTATTGTTAAAAGCAGAGAGAAAAGAATATGAGGACAGGAATGAATTTAAAAATTCAATGAGTTTGTAACAAAAATCTGCATGATAAGGATGAAAAGTAAATTCCACATTCATCAGGTTTTATTCAAAAATGAATAAAATGATGAATTCAGAATTGAATGAAGTAATAAATATATTAAAAAAAAGAAACAAAAGATATGAAAAGATAGGCGACAATTGATTTTTTAAATATATATATATAATAAATAAGCTTCCAAATGAATGAAAATTAGATTTTTATATAAAGAAACAAAGAATTAGGCTGTTAACTAATTCATAGGATTACAACTTGAAAGAAAGATCATAAAAATGGGAGGGGGGGGAGTGACTCAGGATGAATTTCATTTAGAGAGATGAATAAAAGATCATTTATTCACTGTTACTCAATAGTAAAAATTAAACAAATCCATATAGAAGGATATAAATTGTTACTCAGAAGATTTTTTTAGAAAAAATAATTATTTATCACATTTTTAGATTTACAGTAGAAGGCTTATGAGAAGTGGGATAGAAATAGATTTTGATAAAATCTTGAAAATATGAAAGTAGTTATGGATTGTTAAAAATGATTAAGGGTCTTTATAAAGATAATATTATAAATACTGTTTGGGTGATACAAACTAGGTAAAAATTAAATCTAAATTTGACTAAAACAAAAATATCCATTAGCATCTTTATTTTTTTATTTTTTTTCTAAAAAAAATCAAACATTAAGATTTAAAAATATAAGATAGGAGTAAAAATTCCCATAGAGAAAATCAGAAGACTATATAATGTGACAATTCTCCTTTTTTGAGATATGACATTTTTTAAAAATAATAGAAAAGTTATGGAACTGTTATTAGAGATTGTATAGAGATTACACAAGTACAAAAAATTCAGCAAAAAAATAAAATAAATCAAGATATTGGAAAATAAAAGAAAGAGAATGATTGAAGAAGAATACAAATATTTGTCTTGAGGACATAGCATACTTTGATAAATGAGAAAAGAAACTATAGAATCAGGTGAGATAAAAGCAAAAATAAAATGAGATTAATAAAAATCTGGTCTGTTTCTTATATAGAGAACATGGAATATGTAGAATAATTTAGAAAATATTGATAGAATCTACTTTAACATATAAAAATGAAAAATTTCACACTGGCCTAAGAAACTGAACATGTTTAGATAAAACTAAAAAAAAAAAAAGAAAAAAGATAGATATGCAATAAATTATGAATTGTAAGCAGCAAGTAAGGCTATTTAAAGAAAATGGTTGTAGGCTACAGTTTTAATAAGAGAAATTAAAAGCAAATTTAAATTATTTGAAAAGCTTACTATATAAATAAAAATAAATAAATTAAATACTGTTTAATTGGATTATGTGGAGAAGACAACAAACATAATGAACAGAAAGATTCTATAATACACAAAACTAATATGCAGATAAATATTTATTAAAAAAATGAGATGTGTAGAAAATGTATTATAGATATATAAAAAATAAAATTGACAATAACTAATTCAGTTAAAGAAAAAGAAATTAAGATATGTTAGTTAAAAAAAATGGTTAAGGAAATACATTTACAAAAAGTTTCAAATTATTTGAGTATATAAAATATGAAAGGGTGTTATGAAAACACTAGAAGAAACTTATTGTTATATGAGGCAAGAAAAGGAAACCAAGGAAAAGAGATAAAAATGGGATGAGAATTTTGACTATAAAAATGACTTATGTAAAAATAGGGTAATATTATTTTTGAATTATATGATGCTAAAAGATGGATTTTATATAAATCCTACATTGATGAGAGAAAGATAAAAGTGATAGGAGCAAAAGACAAAGAAATATTTTGCTTAAGTCTTTATTACAAAAACATCAAATATCAGAATAGGATATTGATTTATTGGTTAATTGAAAAAAAAAAAAGATGGTTTGCATAGTTAAACAATGATTTTTGATGAAAGAATTGGTCTCTGGGTAGATGGATTATACTCAGAAATTTTGGATTTCATTTAAGGAAAAGTTACTTTACATCATTTTATCTTGCTTCATATAGTTCAGCAAGAAGATAGAAAAGCATCTTAAAACATGTTTAAATGTCAAGATGCTTGTTTGTTTTGTATAAACATATATGTGATCTTTATATAAAACAGAGCAGAATTTAGAAGAACCTGATAAATGTGTGGTCCAGAAAACATGTGAATACTAAAAATAAGAGTGTTTCTGTGTATTTGTCATGATGCCTTTATTAATATAACTGAAAAAGAATTTATACTAAGATTTCATCCTCATTACCTTAATATAAAAATTCAATGTTCTATTAATCCACATAAAAGTTAATTTTTTTTTTTTTTGTTATATGAAGACTTCTAAATATTAGAATGACATTTAAAGTAATTGTGAAAACATTTGTCAAAAACAAACAAATAAACATAAATTATCTATTGAGGGGATAACATTATGCAAAATAATGCTAGAAGATAGAATTGTGACTACTTTGAAAGGTGCTGAACTACTAATGTTTCAGCAACCTTTTATTCAAAGTGATATTGCATTAACTTACATACAACATTGTAAGCAAACATGTATAACACTTAGATTGTTTATATAATATGAATGTTACAGTATTCTTATTTAATTTCTTTTTTTTTTTTTTATCTGATGAATAACAAATATTTCCAAAAGGTATTTTTTATATTATACAAATTCACAGTATAAAATTTATTCTGAAAAATACAACTCTACAAAAATCAAGCACTCTTCACAAGACTTCTTTACTGCAAATTAAGCATTGAAAATTTGTACAATCAACATACTCTCATATCTTATCAACATTATCTATTTTGTTATATTACATTTTAGAAAGCAATATACAAACAAGAAGTATTTGTTTCATATATGTTTAATAATACACTCAAATCAAACGTTTTAATGAAAAATCATAACTAAAACATTTAAAATAATTTTTGACTTAAATTAATAAAATATTTATATCTTTACCCACTTAGCATGGACAAATGTTTGCACAAAACTCACCGTAAAACAAGAAGATCATATAAAAAGCAAGGGATTATAATAGTTTTCTATGGAAAAAATTTAGCTCATTGCTACAGATAAAAATTATGCCATAAATATATTAACAAACAACTTATTATATACAGTAATTTAAAAAAAAACTTAATGTACAATAGATGCATGTGTAAACTGTCTGTGTATTATGCAGATGCGCATTTAAAATATATGTGTATGTAAGATAAACCAACCTAAATCTATATAAATAGAAAAAAACCATTTAGCTTAAAGTTGTTCTTTCTTATAACCCATCCATTCAGCACTCATCAACCAATTATTTGAGTCATGAGTGGCTCATTCTAAAGAACTATTATTATCTTTTAAATCCTTTGATGATCTTGGCCTTTTTTTTATATATACACTAGGTGTTGATGGTTGATAATCTCTAGTAAAAAAAGTTTAGAATGAATGGCTGCCTTGTTTCTTTGATTTTCTTTTCACGCAACATGTGCTATTTTAAAACCCAATTCATTGACTTAAGGCACTTTTAGATTCGATGGAACATTGTAAATCATGTCAAATTTTTAAAAAAATGCTGTTAATAGTTTCTCTACAGGTTTGTTGATTTAATTTGTCATTAGTTAATACTTTCATGTGGTTACAAAAGCTCTTCAATATTGTCATCAATTTCTTATTGGCATCTTTATCCAAAGTGTCAATAAAATGCCACATTAGTTGTTAAAATTAATACATCTTGAAGGTTACAACAATTCTTTGATCCATAGATTAAAGAAGTGATGTAATATTCATTTGTTTTAGTTGTTGATATGATTCCAATCGAAAATGTAGGTAGCTGTCAATTTAAAACAAAAAAAAAAATCAATATCGCTAGGAAAAAAATGGTTAGTTTCACTATGCAAAATGGTCTGAGAAAAGAAGATTAAGCTTGCCATTGACAATTTTATGCTATTCTGCAAAATTGTTAATCATTGTGCTGGGTAAAAAACCCATACTGAAGTTTCATTTTTTTAAAATTAATAATCTTATATTATTTGTGGAAAATTATTTAGAATTAAAAAAGCAGTGTTAGTAATATCTCATAAACTTTTCTCTTGTGATTATAAAGATTTGTTATTTATCAATAATGTAAGGGTAATCAGTTTACAGAACTGCTCATTATCACATCCTAATCATGCAGAAAACAGTGCATTGTAATGGCAGAAATATAGGTCATTTAAATAAAAATCATGAAATTTCTTTAAATAATTTGTACTGTATTAAATCATCTTCCTCTTTTCTTTCTTTTTTTTATTGAAAATATATTTGTGATAATAAACAGTTTGGATTTGACTGAAATTAGTGTTTATAAAGATTTTAATTAAAAATTGCTCAATTGAATACATTAGCTAATATATAACAATACCCAATTTAAAATTAATTATTAATAATATGTGACTAAATTTTATTTTTATTTTTATGCTGAATGAAATTTGTATTTTTTTTTTTTTGATATTATAATTTCTTAAGTTTCCTATAATGCCTGTGTCTTGTATATGCTGAAACAAATTAGAAGATTATAATTTAAAATCTAGCAAGTAAATATTATTTTTTAATTAGATTTAATAATTTTTCATCATACAAAATAGATCATTAACTTCATAACTCATAAAATCATTTCCTTCTTCCTTTTTATTGAAAATTCTTTAGATTAACAATAGTAGCAGTTTTAATTTGCCTGAAAAATTTTAATTCAAAATTAGTTGCTTGAACATTTCAGCTAATATAATATACAATGTAAAATTAATTATTAATAGTATAGTATATGATCAAAACTTTTTTTTAGTTGTATGTTAAATGAAATTTGTATTTCTTTTTTCAGCACTATATCTTTTTAGGTTTTCAATAATGCCTTCTTTGGCTTGAATATCTCTGAAACAGATGACAATTTAAAATGAAGCAGATACTGTACAGTAAAGGATATTTTACACTTATATTTCGTGACTTTGATTGCATATATACAAAGTCTTTTTGTTTCTTAAAATAACTTACAATTGTAATAACTAAATTTTACAAGTACTATAAGCTGATTGTAATTTTTGTCACAATCAAAATATCATTAATAAGAATTTTAATTTATAAAAATGAATGAATGGAGCATTCTTTTTTTTACTTCTGTAGTCACTAAACTGGAAATATATCATTAATTAATGTATCAATTGTCTTTCAAGGTCACTGGATAATTATTAAAGCACTGTATATTAATCGTATTTTAATTTTACAATCAAAATACTGTATGATAATGTATACTGTACTATGTATAATAAATAAACTCTGTATTAAACATTTTTAAAATGAATGTCACCATTGTTCTTTTGGATAACATAAAGTCACTATCCTCAATCTTACAAGATGACCACCATTTTCAAAATGACTACCAAAAAAATTAAAAATTTTTTTTTTTGCAATCATTATAGCAAATAATCGATTGTAAATCAAAACAGGGGTACAAATTGATCATGATCCCAATGGTCCAGCACTAAATGGGGTATAAGTGTACACAAAAGTGAAGAATACTTGAAAATTAAATATAATTTTATTAGAGTTATGAGAATTTGACATGTACAATTTCTTGTTTTAATCATAATATAAATATAACAGAACTTAAATTTCTTAATAATATAAATATTTTAAATAAATATGGATGCTATTTAGTAGATTGATATTAAACAATAATTAGTTCTAGATATTGTAAGTATAATTTCTTTACTTCTAAAATAACAAAAACATTCAAACTTGGCTATCCATTCTATAATCATTGAACATTCATTGTCCTTTCCTTATTGTATATTATAATTTGGACTTTACATATTTTCATTTGATAATTGTATTCTATATTTTAATATTATCTAAGTCATCTAATATCACTTAATGTATAATGCCAACATTAACTTTAAACTATATCCTATATAAAAAATTTCCATGATTTTTCAAACAGCAATGCTTGAGGGGGAAAAAACAAACAATTTTATTCAGATATATGTTTTTGTCAATAACTGATGTCATCAGCAGACACAAATTAGTTGAGATAACCCTTTTCAAAAAATGCAAAACATTAATATTTAACCTCAATTCATAAAGTTCAGTTTGATATTAAAGTTTAAGGTCAATTAATGATATATTAACTGAAATCTCCTTTGTATAAGTTTATGTGAACAAACAAGAAAGCCTTTAATCAAATTAATTTTAAATAACATTCCTTTCAAATAAGCATTTAAATATTTTTCTACGATAAAATTTATAAGCATTTAAAAAAGCATTTAAATATGATACATGTTGATGAGGTGTTTAATTAATTATATATATACACACACACCCATGCACACACATATAAATATAAATTAAATATTTTTAATTATTTATGGATGGAATTTGATAAAGACATATTTTTTTCAATATTTCTGAGAAAATATAAAAAGAGTGAGGTAATAATACTGAAGAATTTACTGCAAACATGACTTCATGATTTCTAAAAAGAGACAAAATGAGATGAAGAATAAGATTGACTTTTTTTTTTCCCAATTTTAAAAAGATTCACGGTAATATGATAATGCTGAAGAGCTTGATATAGATTTATCTTTTTCACTATTTCTTGGATGATTTAAAAAAGGAGAGATAGTGAAGATTATAAGTTTGATACAGACATAACTTTTTACGAACTAATGTAAATGATTAAACATTCGTTTTATCTTCTCAGTAGTAAGATTAGTATAAGTAGATTACACAACTGTAATTAAATTTATAATCAAATCAGAAATTTTAATGATAGTAGTAATGACAAAATGAAATTTTGATGCAAGGAAGAAAATGCAATAATAATAATAACAGTAACAACAACAACAACAACAATAATACTAATTCTACTAATAATAATTCAATTTAATTCAATATCTATTTATTATGTGCATTTTAACATTTACACTTTAACAGTAATACACAATAAACAAAAATAAATAAAAAACAATAAGCAAATACAAATTACATACATAAGATTATATATATTCGTAATTATAAGTTCGGTTATTTTCTAACATTCATAATAAACTGATCTCAAAAAATATCAATATAATTTTATCGTAGAAAAATATCAATATTATTAAAAGTTAGATTATATACTACTTGCAATCTATTAATAACTGACTTGCTGAAGAAAGTATTTTTACATTTAGTAACCTTGAGTCACTTAGTAAGCATCAATTTTCCCATCAATTAATTTTTTCAACAATATCATATCTTTCAATGTTCTCCTTTCTTTCAATGCTGTTTTAACAATTTGACGTTCTCCCATTATTAATTTATTGAATCTTTTATAAACATTATGTATTCTAGACTGAATATTAATCAAATTGAAATTCCATATACAAGAACCATATTCCAAAAGAGTAACAACAAGAGAAAAAAATAATAAAAAAAAAGTTCAGGCTCTACAGATCAAGTTAAGCTAACAGACAATACACTGATCCTAATATAGATAATATTAACAATAATGGCTCTAGTAATTTACCACAAATTCACTTTAAAATAATATTGATGAAGATTATGATAATTTTAATGAATTAATGTATAAAAGTATAGACTCGATAAATTAAAAAAAAAATAATGACCACAATTGAGAATGCATTATCTGAGCAGAATCAAGTACTATATATATATAAAATCTCACATTCTAAAATAATGACCACAATTGAGAATGCATTATCTGAGCAGAATCAAGTACTATATATATATATAAATCTCACATTCTAAAATAAAAAAAATAACTAATAAAATATAATGCTTTAAAAAAGGACAACAATGATTTTTTTAAAAAGATCAATTATTTAATTCAATTATTATATAAAGCAAACTATGACAAAATATAAAATGTTTAAACAAACTAATTATTATTTATTGAGTTTCTACTGAAGAATAAATAGTAATATAATATAATACAATAGGAGCAAAATATTCAAATTTGATGAGCATGTTGACAAGTAGATTTCACTAATGACATAAAACTATTTGCTTGTACCTAAGCAAAACTGTTTAATTTTTTTTTGAAGATTTTTAATAGCTCAACAATATTGCATTATTTAACCAAATTAGGATACTTATTGTAATATGGATATATTTTTTTGTAATTGAGATCTAATGGAGTTTAATATAAACAATGTAATTGGATCAGTTAAGCACAGATTCATTTTTGAAAACTCCTTTATAATAAGTTATAAACATATATGAACAAAGCTTACAGGATGTTTAATAAAATCTTTTAACTCATCAATTTTTGCCAAAGAAAATTTTCAAAGGATGTTAATGAATAACTCTGATACACAGATGAAGTTGTATTCTAATATTCTTTTGTAATCTTCTCAAATACTTTGTATCTGTCTTGCAAAATGAAGAAAGACACCAACAAAAAAATTCTATAATGTATAAAAAATAATGACATGCTGATATGAATATTATTAAAAGATATAAATCAGCAATCAAATGTGAGTCCCTGAGCATGTAGTACTTGCTCATTATAACATGGATACTTAATTACAATGCTTAAAATTAAAATAAACCAACCACCGATTATTTATTCCCAATTTTACACATATTTAACGAGCATTGTAGTAACAATTCCACTGTTAATTTCTAAAAAGGTAATGTGCAATTTTGAGAATTTAAGTTGCAGATTGATTGCCATTCAATTCATCAAACTAATTTTTTTTTTTACTTTACTCAATTAAGAATTGTTCCATAAAGATTTAGCTCCTGTAACTACTACTCTATCAAATGCTAAACTGCATAAATGAAAGAATATTGCAATATCAAACTCAAATCTGCAAGTTTTTTTTTTTTGTCTAAGGATGTCTCACCATTAATAATGCATTACTTTCAGGAGTCCATTGACTATTTTCAATGTCAGTTAGTTACAGATTCCAAAATTTTAGCTGTTTTTTGTCAGACAATTTTTTTAATTCAATTTTTCATGATGAAACTAAATAATAATGATCTGGTGGTTTATTGCTTGGAAGTTTGTAAAAAAAATCAAGTATTAGATAATATGACAAACCTATAGCTTTGCTCCATGGACCTTGAACTCTACAGTGTGGCACTCTACTACTGTGTTAACCAATCTAAAAATATGGTCATACATTGGAAATTTTGTAAACTGTGAAAAACTGGTAAAAGTGATATAGATTTTTTTTTTGATCAATAATCAAGATAATATTTTACAAGCATATATTAAGAGACAGTAATAATTTATAACAAATAAGATTTAAAGCAATCCTTAATGTAAAAAATATCAATATTACAGTTAGAATTAACACATTGTTACGATGTTTAGATTCTACAATATTAACATTTTAATAGAGAATTAATACCACTAAAATCATCTGCCCATAATTATAGCCAAATCCAACTGAATTAAGATCCAAATATTAATAGGTAAAATAAATGTAATTTTAATCTCTTGTTTCATCTGATATTATATTATTAGCTGTCTATTTTATCTCATTTACAAAGTAATATAAAAAATATATTTATTCAGGAGATTAAATAACATTTTATTATCCTAATGACTTGAACATGACAACCCCACCAATCAAATATTTTATTGCTTGGAAGTTCATAGTAATTTTGAACACAGGAAAAGCATGATTCATAAATTCTGAGTTCCAGAGACTTCCACTTTACAAAAATTCTAAGTTACTCAAAGTTACTTCCACATAATTGAATAAATTAAAACTTTTTAAAAATGTATATTACTCAACTAAAAAACATCCATTCTTATGATTCTAAGCCTATCATTATATTACAATGTTAATCTGTATAGAAATATACAATACATTCTACTAATATAATTAGTAGACTTTGCACTTATCATAACAGTTTCTGAATAACTAATCTATAAAATGACTCTAAAGCACTGATTGATTTGATTTTCTAGCCTGTAAAACTGCATCCAATAGATTGGTTTTAATGAAACATCTTAATCCACATTTGACATAGTGGCATACTGCTTATCTCACAATGTATAAGGTTAGCATTAAAAGATTTATAAATGACAACATTTTTCTGAACTATGATACCAATTCTAAAACTTGTATAATAATAAATTATTATAAAAGTATTTAAGCATTCCATATTAATTCACTGTGAAAAGAAGATAGCTAATTTCTGAACTATAATTATAACAATACAAATCTATTGGAATTTATTTCAAGAGAACCATACTTATCACCAGTATCAAGTCATAGACATTATTAATCACAATGAGCTAATAAAAGACCTTAAATGCTAATGATCATAATAGATATTATTCACAGTAGACACTGTCTGAATAATAATTATGATAATACAAATCTCACAAGACTAATTTAAATGAAACGTTCTTCATTAGTTGTACCAAAATTTAAACATCTATTTCTTTCATTATTTGCTTATATATGACTTCACAGCCCTCTCTAAATATATTCTCTCAAAATTGCTCTATCCTCAAGCAGATGTCTAATTCAAAGCATTTAAATGTCTCTCTATTAAATTTTTTCCATTAAATTTTTTGCAGTATATTTATGTATCTAATTTATCTGTTCAACTTAAATCTTATATTTTCCCTTCAAATTTACATTTCTAAAGCCTCCCCCCTTCTCCAAATATCTGCCCTATAAAACAGTTATATATCAAACACAACATATAATAAACTTTTACTTAAACCTAACTTCAACGGCTATAATATAATTTCTATGAATGAAAGTAGGCAAGCAATTCTAATTTTCTTATTAAATATATATAAATTATCCAGGGAAAATGTTACACTATATAGTATAAAAACTTCATAAATTAATAATCCTAGTAACATCTGACAAGTGATTTGCCAACAAATTTCAAATTGTCAATTAGATATAATAAAGATACTAAACTGATTGTCAAGATATATAATTTATTATGTAGATTATCTTTAAAATTTTTCTCTTAATTTTTGACAATTAAGTTTTTTTCTTATCACTATTTCATTAACCATACTCATCAGCATAGAGATTTTCCATCTCCCACAACAAACTAAAATATCTACTTAACTGGATTAAAAAATCAGCTGTTTTTTTTATTAGTTTTTTTTTCTCTGATAAAAAGATAACCTTTTTTTACTTATCACTAATCAAAGCACGCACACACACACAAATACTAACAATATTAAAAATTCTTGACATGACATTTATGATTAAAGTTTTATAGTATTAGATTATAACAATCATAGACATTACAAGATTATTAACATCTGTCACAACTACAAAGTTTTTTTAATATAACTTAATAATACCAATATCTCATCAAGTTCAATGTGAAACATTTATAACTAAAAACAATTATGAGAATAAAATACATATTTCTATATGCATGTATATATGTCAAATACTGACCAAAAAATATTCATAATATATATATAAATGATTTCTTAATGGTTTCTCTAACTTGACAATATTGGGTTTTTTTATAATCCCAATGAGGAAGGGTTTGTGAGCTCTGGCAACCCTAAAATCAATGCAGAAATAGCATTGTTACTGAAAGGACTACCAATAAGTAAGAATTATATTATGAAAGTTAACATGGTAATGGAAAAAAGTATGAACTAAAAATATATATATAAAAGTATGACCTGGAGAAGAATAGCAATGGTAAAATAAGATAACCAAGAGCATAAATGGACCATATTTAGTGACCATGAAAATATGAGAGATAATGACCAAATGTTTATAATTACAACAGAATATCAGTGATTTTTTTTTCAAACAATATGATTACCATGAAAGCACAGCAATCATTTGGTGGCTTATTAATAAACAATTTATATATTTAATAATAGAATATGCTTAGTTAAACATTTATTCATTAATTATCACTGGCTCTCAATTTTAAACAATTTGCTTCAATAAAATGATTAAAATTTATGGTATATTTTAAATCTATGGTAACACTACATTCATTATTAAAAGTAAAAGTATATTTGAAGCTCTGTGGCCAGTCCCATTATTAACTTAGAAGGGTTTCTATTGAAGGCAACCTAGATCTGAACTACAATTCTTATAATAATTGTATCGGCAGCTATTTATTTTGAATGTGAATTTGAATTAATATGACCAAGACTATTTTAAAAATTATATCTGTCATGCCAAGTTCTCTATTCAAAGTGAGACTAAAGTAATTATGCAATAGAAGCCTGTGATCAAAAGCACATGATCATCGCATATAATTTTAATATCAAATTATGACTACCACAATAGATAAAACAAAAACCATATCACTATGTAATCTAATCATTACTGTCACATTTTAATAAATATTCTTCAGAATATGAGAATATCACACACTTATATATATATATATATATTGTACCGGGTTCGAACCGTAGACAATCCAACATACTCTACATGCTAGGTTTAGTTGGGTTTAAACCTTATTTATAATATATTTATAATCTTATATTATAAATATTACATGAATGAACTGGTCTGTTCGAGCAGAGTGGAGAATATTATTGATAGCAGAGCAGTCAACAATACCCATGATCAGATCGAGCTATGCAACGCATAACATGATCACATTTCCAGATCATGGCCCACCTAGACTGCTAGATTCAGACCCCTATTATCCAAACACTTTATTTGTTTTGGAGTAAACCCCGGGTGCCAGCTAGTTTCTAAAACTAACATGTTCGGACAATTGGCCCAATAATCCAGCACTCGAAAAATCCCTTAACTAGCTCAGTCTATTTTTAATTCAATAACAACTTATTCCTTAACCAGTGGCAAAAGAATTGACTGACAAAATTAAGCTTTAAGTTTAAAAGACAATTTATTTTAATAAACATTTGTTATACTAATTTTAAATACATTTATAAATCTTATTTAATTAACATAACACTGGTATAGTAATCACGCACATTCTTAATTCACACACTATAATATTATATAACAAAGCATTAAATATTGACATTTAAAAACACACACATTAATCGTTTGTCTATGTATGCTATAGAGTTCATATTACTTGACTCTGGGAGGTTTCAGCTAATGTGATGGCTACTTTAAAAATGAGAATAAGAAAAATGTTATTACCTAGGATTTTTGAACGTGGACTTAGAACTTTGTTTTCTTCCTGGTTGCTGCTTCAAGTAAGAATATTTCCAGCCAGCTGGATTCGATGTTTTCCTGAGAAGGTTTAATTCTTTTTCAGTGGCACTATTCTTGGAGACAGTTAAATATTGACGGCAGATTCCAAGTTGTTATGCAAGCATTATCCTTTTCTGGGAAAGTTGGATGTTCACTGGACTCAGGCTAAAGAAAATCATATAATTCTGATGCTGATTAGCACTGCATCTTTGATTCTGGATAAACCGATTGATTGAATGATTAAAGAACTCAACTCAACTGTTTTCTCAACTGCTCAATCTCGATTGTAATCCCAACTGCACAATCTAAACTGTAATCTCAACTGATTGTCTGATGAAAAACTGGACTATTTATACTTAAGGCCTGTTGTCATTTTGATGTCCACCAGCAATATCTGTTGTCGAAATTCCTTCCTTGTTTTTAATTGCATTCCTCAAGATAAGATTTTAATCCTGTTGTTAGAGATGTTAATTAGCAGCCATCGAAAACATAGTGTTGTTGTTTTTTGTTTAACTTAATAGCCATCACTGTGTTTTTTAATGATAATTTTCTATATCATTTTTTTAATATTTACTATGCATATATTTATTATATTTACAATCGCACATATATATTTTACTAACAAACTCCTATTAATTTGCCATTTATGCACATATATAATTTAAGATCAATTCACTATTTAGTTTTTAGGATGCCTTTTTTTCTTTAACTTAAATAAAAAGAGATTTATATTTTTAAACCTTTTTCTTTCTTTCCTTTTTTTTTCCTAATCAATCATTTATAACTTTTATGAACAATATTTTCTTTAAACTAACAACAATAATAAAAATAATTCTTTGGACTTTTATTTTTTTTTGCCTTTAGAAAACAAACTACAATAATAAAAAAACTCTTAAACTTTTACATACTATTTCTTTTAACGAATAATTTTATTTTAATAATTTTTAGACAAAATTATTATATGTACCAACACAATATTGGTACAATATATAATACTTTTTTGCAATTTTAAAACTATAGCATATATGTGGTTCTTGTAAGTCAAAGATTTGATGTATGAAACATGGATATACCAATAAATCACAATGTAATTATAATAATCTCTCATATCAAAGCAAATATCAATATTCACATATAATAACAAATCTATATAACAAATTTTAAATACACACAAATATATGTAATTCAGACATTTTTAACATATATATACCCTATATATATATGCTTATATATTTTTCATAAAAATAATACATAATACACAACAAAAATAAAATAATAAGCAACAACAAAAAGAGGAATATATATAATTTTTAACGTATAGCAATATTGATGATTTTGATACATATATATATATATATATAATAAGTTCACACTGTTGATAGAATTTTATCTAAAAATTATATATATTAAAAGCTTATTTCTTTCTCTATCAAAAACTAAAAAAGATTAATAAAATTTACTACTTTTGTATCAAAACTGTCAGGAAAATAAAGAAGTTTTATTAAAAAATTTTTTTGCATTAAAATGTATATGAGAGAAGTTATTATAAGCAATATATATGAATATATGAAGAAATGCAAAGAAAATAAGAGAAGAATAAGAGCATATACTTAAAATAATTCTACAAACTAAATATTGTCATGTCTAATGTTGTAATCATTCATTAACTAAAAAGTGATTGTGCATAACATGATAAGACAAAGTGTAGATGTAATTAAAAAGCTGTATTTGTTATTACACAAAATGCAATTGGTTACTAAGCTGTATAATACTTAATCTTTGATATATTATTTATAGACTATAATTGCTTTCTAAAATTACAGAAACCTCATTATAAATATGACAGATAAAAATAAACTATACTTTTTTATTTTCTTTATGCATGCATGTAGGTGGATATATATAATTCGAAAGGCTTGAACTCATTTTCAAGCTTCCTACAGCTATCCTCTCCATCTTATATAACCTATACACACGATCACATACATGTGAAAAAGATAAATGATCTCCAATGGACATATTTCATGCTGAACCATCATTCATCAGTTACATTAAGTTTAGTACAGACAATATATATATATATATATATTGTGCCCTTATCTATAGGTCATAATAAGGTAGAATGGTCAATTGCTAAAAAATTTTAAATTTTAAGATATGTTTGTATGATATATTGATAATTGTATGATCGATTAGATCTTATAGTACAATTTAAGGCTGAAAAATACCTGGTATATAAAAGTGTAATGGATTATTTTAAAAGAAAACAGTTAAATAAAGCTTAATTATATCCTTGCTTATGGTTGTAAAAGCTGGCCATATAAAATAACACAGCTATAAATAGTTAAAAATATATTAATAATTCGAGTATGATATTTTAAAACTAATAAATTAAATAAATGCTATATGTAATGTTATAATTATAATTAATATTCAAATTTAATCTAATATATTTTAAGATAAACTTTAGGATGGTGAGAATTATATTTAGTTCTACATTTTAAATTATTGTTCAAAATTTTATAAAATATATCAGTTTTGGTAATTTAGACCGAGACGTAAATTAAAAAATCATCTGATAAAGTTAGTAATCATGTGACTGTATATTATATACCTTCACACACACGCTTGTTAGAATATAATAATAAAGTTTGTGAATTATAAAACTAAATATAATTGCTATCTATCGTTAAAGTAAAAGTTGAAATATTAAATGATATTTTAATAATTGTTTTAAAGTTTAAATGATTTTGATAAAATTATAATCGAGTTAAAAAAAATACTATTCTAAATAATATTTAAGACATGACGTCATAAATTCTTTATTTTAAAAAGGTTTAATCTATTATAAAACTAAAATGTGTAAATTTGTTCGCGCTAAAAAAAGTCATTAACCAATCAACGGAGGTATTTTAGCAGACAAAATATAACAATTAGACGGAGCGGGAGAAGGTAATGCGTAAGTGAAGGAGGGAGTAACATATTTTTTAGCTGTGTAAGATCGTAAGCTAGAAAAGTAATATAATTTTAAAATTTTGTATTTGTTTTAAAAGTTTTTTTTAAATATAATATTTTGAACTGCCTTTACATGGAGGGCTAATTTTAAAAGTTTTCTTACCAGGATATTTTATTCAAGTTTAGCCAAAACCTTACAGTAAAAATGGAAATACTACAGAAAACAGTATATAGAAGTTATGAGAAAGGAAAAATATTTGTAAAGTGCCTTGATACAGCTTTATTTACGCTCAACCAGAAACTTATTATTATAACTCAGAGGAATATAATTTGGACGCTATACGGAAAACTTAAAAGAGAAGTTATTTGCCGTCAGGAAAAATTATGACGCACAAATTTATAAGGCTACTCTGAAGTTATTTTATTCTTCTCTATGGAAAAATTAAGATATGTATATCATAAAGAAAAAATTATGTAAAAGTTATAACAGAGAAAGAATGTTTGTCCTTTTTAAAGGAAACATTACAAAGTATATAGTTACCAGAATTTTAAAAAGAAAGGAAAAAGTTACAGAATAATAATATGAAAGGGCTATTGTGTTTTTATGAAAAAAAAAGGAACAAAAAAAAACTTTATCTAAGAAGGATTAAAAATATTATAAATTGTTCATTAGAGAAATGCTTAATAAAGATAGAGATTAGGAAAATGGAAATTTAAATTACTTAATGAAAATGGATCCATGGAGACAGAAAAATTTACTAAATATTTAAATCAAAGTACTGAGAAGATGCATCGTAAAAGTCGCGCAGGGGAAAATATTAGCAGAAAATATTAGAAGAGAATATGTAGACGTTTTCTTTACGGGATTAACTAATATCATAATTAATAATTGTATTAAATATTATAAAAACCAAGGATTATCATTCATGAATATTTATTGAACGAAGTAATATTTGTTTTGCCTTAAAATTGAACAAGCAGGGAGAAGAACGTTAAGTGTCTGAAGAAGAAATAATAAACATTTTTTTTTTAGCTTTAATATGAACGGTTTTCAAGAAAATTCGATGAAGAAGTACAGTAAATATAGTTTGGAATATTTTTTACTAATTTATTTTAAAATATAAAATGTTATGTGAGATTAGGGAAAACATAAAACATAATTTTAATAATATTAAAATTTAAATATAATAGCTTGATAAAATTATAGAAATAGTGTTTAAAATAAAGTGTATGGATGTGAATCTTATATCTACAAGGATCAAATGGATGGTGAAGCCTACGGAACGCGATCGAGGAGATAAAGGTCGTTTTGGTAATTTTAATAGTTGTTTATAATGCATAATGTATTTTTTTTAGATCATCTATTGACTAAGAATGGAGTGTGAAAGTTTAAATTATATGTACACACTTTATAAAACATTTTTAACATATTATGAGATAGGAGTAATTCGGAATATGCATGCAATAATTTATTTAAAGTATATTAATAATATAATTTAACAGAACAATTGTGTGATTCTTTTGAACTTTCATGTGATAAAGTATTCAGATATTTAAATAGTTTATATATGATTAAATATACGGAGGAAAGTAGTAAAAAGATTTTCTTATAGAACAGTGGAATAGTTTTAAAAAAAAATGAATTTTATTATTGTTAGTAATGCAGATATGTATTTGTCGATGTACAGTATAGAAAAAATCTTGAGAAATAAGATCGGATAGTGACTTGGAAGTACTAGTGGAGAGGAAACCAAGATGATGTTTTTTTTTAAGAAATAGGAAAAATAAAGGATTTGGATCATATTTAGTTTTGTGTGATTTCAGTATAGTTAACTAGGCCCTATAACTGAACACATATAGTTTGGACAGTGTTTTTGCATATCTTTAAACTTTGGATGTTATAATAAAGCTGAAGAAATAGCTTTAACATCGTTCCTATGATAGAGATTGGTAGACAGGTAAAGGTCACTCCTCTATAGTGTCTTTTAATTCACTGTGCCATGATTGTCAAGGTATATGACGAGTAATATTCTAGTTGTATTTTGATCCTATGCATCTATCTTCGCTATCCTTATTTCGTGAATCTGCATCGGTCAGAAAGATATTTTCAAAGAAATAATGAATAAAATAGAACTGAAGATATGTTATCGTTTATGTAAGAATAGTTTATTTGCTGGAATGCATAGAATTGTGTAACTTTAAAATTGAAAGTCCAAAATATCATAAAGAGAGAAAGAATCATATAATACATTGTAAAATTAATTCAGAAATGAATATAAGATTTTGAAAAGAAATCTAAACCAAGTATTTTAAAAGTGATAATAAAATTTGAATGAATTTTTTTAAATAATATTTAGAAAATAAGTATTGCATATTTAGTAAGAAAATAGTTCAATAATGTATAATAAACATATACTTGTGCATGGTATATTAATAGTTATAATTATATCATCCGAAGTAAGGCTTGAATGAGAATATTAGGATTAATAAACAACGGATAATGAACAATAAAAACCTAATACCGAATGTAGAACAATGTTTTGACTTTGTAAGATTCCATACAACCAATATAAAACTAAAATTTGTTATTTTGTAGAATTTTATTACGAATGTAAAATTTTGTAGAAAATGTAATTTTAATAATATTAGGGATGAAAAGTGTTTGTGATAATCATATAAGAAATGCATTTTGTAATAAGCTAACCATAATAATAAATCAAGTAATAATACTGTATTTTCTTAAGTGTTAAAAAGATAAGATTTAACTAGGAAAAAATAAATAATATTTTGATTCCATTTTATAAACTAATAAACTAAGTTGAGATAGGAGAGTAAGGGATATCCAATGTATATAGTGTAAAAAATATTGTTAATTTATTTATGTTGTTAATAAACTTTGTTTTAAATTTGTTTTAAAGTTTTGTGTCCGAGTTGTTATTTCTCCACATAGATGCATGAAATCACGATACATTTATAATTGAAACAGACATATAAATTTTGCACAAAAGGTAAACATAAAAGTGTTATAAGAATTTTGAGAATTTATTGGTATGTTAAAATTAAAAGATCATAATTTTATATTATTTATTGGTCATAAGTCGGTTGCCACAATATTACATTAAATTATATGCTAATGTTGCCACACGTATTCTGTTGTCAGATTATTAAAATACTACCACGTACGTATTTATTTATTTCATTTAGGAAGAAATAAGATTATATTATATTATTATTGTTATTATTATTTTATTATTATTAGTTGCTGTGTAGTAGATTATGACATAAAATTCCCTTTTCATATTTTACTACCGTAATTTTAAATCAGTTAGAATACAATTTATGAACCTGAGATTTCATTTTATTTTACTTCATTTTATTTAATTAAGCTAGATTCTTGTTATAAAGAAGATTAAGATATGATTATTATTTTAATCGTAGTGAATAGAGCTTAGAAACTCGTAAGAATACTATGAGTTAGTTATTTGGTATAGTAAAAAGGGGGAATAGTGTTCTTATGCCATTGAGGTAGTATCGTGTGGATAATGGCTCAATGTACTCCATGTCTCATGAAAATAGTAAATATTTGTTAATTCATTTTAAAATTGAACCGTATTTGTATTTTAAAATTAGAGCTAGTAATCATTTTAATTAATGTTGAATATTTCATTTATTTATTTGTTAACTGAGCTAGAACCCGTAATATTCGTAATAAACAGTATATTTTGGGGTGAGGACGCGCGGGGGGAGGTTAGAATATATATATGTCTTTAAATATTATATATATATGTATTTTAAATACAAGCATATTTTATATACTTGAAGTTTAGATGTAATACAGGAAATTTGAATGCAGACTTTCAAGCTCCCTTTAGCTATCCAATCTATCTCATAAAACCAATACACATGACCACACAAATGTAAAAAAATAAATGATCTCCAATATTTGTATTTTGTCATGAACCAGCACTCAACAGTTGGTCCAGATCATCATCTCTTATACACATATATAATCAGTGCTCAGTTTTATATTAAAATAGCATATCTTCACACTTTAATGGACGGGCTTCAATCTACTCCACCCTCCAACTCTTTAGCCACCCATATATTGAAAATCTGATGATGGAATGCCTAAATCCCTTGTTAATGACAACATTCAGCCTGCATCTTGTCCACCCCTCTTATATGTATTTGAATGGACAAGATTCTATACATGAGGAATCAGAGTGACTTAAAGTCAACATGGCCATGACAATAATATTGGCATTAACAAGGGATTTAGGTGTTCCATCATCAGATTTTCAATGGTATGGATGACTGAAGTAGATTGAAGCCTGTCCATTAAAAGGTAAAGATTTGCTCTCTTAATATAAAACCGAGCACTGATTATATATGTGTATATGTATAAGAATGATGATCTGGTGCAAATGAAGAGTGCTGCTTCAGCACAAAATACATATATTGGAAATCATTTATCTTTTTCACATGTGTGTGGTTATATGTATTGGTTGTATGAGATAGAGTGGATGGCTATAGGACCTTGAAAGTCTGTGTTCAAATCCTCTCTACATTATATATATATATATATTTGGGCAAAAACAAAAATTTGAAATATTCACTTATATAATTTGTTCCTACTGTAACATATAGTTATTTAATTAAGTAAATAAAACATACATATTTTAAATAGCCTAGCCTACTGCAAAGTAAAAGATTTTCCAACAGCCTCCTTCACCCTTATTTAAAAAAAAAAAACAGTAATGAAAATAATATTACTCACATGCTTGACAATTACTGGATAGCAAGAGTTTGAATAGATTTCCATCAATGTTTTACTCTATAATTAAAAATAATTAGACATCAATTTAACAACCAATACTAGATGGTTCGCGAAAATTTCAAACCCAAATCTTGGATGTAGATGATGGATACACTGCCATTATACTATGAGACCATTATAATTATTTAATTAAATGTACATATATATATAAAATTAAAAAAAATCCTACTGGCGTATATTATATACATATATAAAATAGATGTCTCGTTTCAATTTATGATTGTTTATAAACAATACCATTAAAAATAATTTTCTCTCTTTCTCGCTCTTGCCAATCAGCGCTCATTATATTAATGGAGATGATTTATCTAAAAAATAAAAATCCTTCTATTTATGTTTATAATCAATAGCCTTTATGATTGTGAGAATAACTGAAACTGACACAAAATGTCCTCACTCATTTAACTGCTGTCCTTTGCTTGATGAAATAGAAATGCCAGCCAAAAGTTTCGCTTACCTCCTTTTTGATGTAGCTAGCTATTATTGTCTTCTTCGAGGTTTAGATCTGTGAAACTTCAAGTTTGTCGTTTTAATTTGATCATTTCTTTTTTAAAAATTTTTCTTTCTCTTCTTGGCAAAAAAAAAATAAAAAAAATAATGCACGTATAAATATTTAAAAATACCCTTACTTTAAATAGATAGAACATTTAACTTAAAATAGACATTTAAAGTCTTTATTTATATAAATAGACTTAATTAATAAACCTATTTTATGGTAAGTCAAAAATGTTCATCTTTTAATATATAAAAAAAGTAAGAGTCAGCCCTATTTATAATGAATCTAATACAAGCCACCAAGATTAAACTTAGAATATGATGTGAAAACTGGAGTACTGTTCGAGTTTGTGGTTCAATAGTGTGCATAACTAATTCTAGAGTAGTTTGATCCTGAAGAAGAGATAAAATATAATACTTCAGAATATTTTTGTTTTTACAATTATTTGACAGTTATATTTACAAAACTACAAAAATATTTTTGAAACAGAAATATTAATAATAAGAGTGATTAATTCAATTACATGATAAGAGTAATTTCAGATAAAAGAAAAACGAATTATTCAAATAATCATATCTATTATAAACATTAAAAAAAAAGAAGCCTCATTAAAAAAAATTTGTAACATACGAAAAAAATAATAATAAATTTAAAAAATATATAAAAAAGATATTTACTTTAAAGAGAGAGGGGGGATGATGCTAAGCAGAATAACCTTTAAAAAAGGCAACGTATAAAATTAAATAGAAGAAAATATCTAAAATAAAATAATACAATTTTATTGACTTTAGCTTAAATTTTAACGAATTTATTAAATTCAATAAACAGAAGCTCTTTGATAGAAGATTTCTACAGTGGGGTAAGTAAAAAAAAGAAAAAGATTATAAGTCTAGTGCTCGAAAAATATGGTAAAATAAACGTAAACTGAGGCTTCAGCATTCATAGGACCATCACATTTACCCATCCTTTGATGAAAGCATGACATATTATTAACGTTTGTTTTTTTTTTTAATTATTTTTACAATTAGCAGCACTGACTAACCCAGACTAACTTGCGACCATTACCTTTTAGTAAAAATAGCTAATAGTCATACCTGAAAAAAAACCTAAGCCTATTTATGATTTGGAAAACATTCCAATGTTCATCTAGCTTAAACATAAGACCCAAGGCATAGAAGACAGATATGCTAAACACTATACCACTAGAAGAAGACAAAAAAATAACAATGGAGAAACATTTATTCTTTTGCAAAACTATAGATTTAAAATGACAAAAATGAAGATAAATGTCCTACACATAAAAGTACAAATGGATTAACACCTAATAATAGATTGAATAATATTACAGCAGCATTTTTATTTAAAAGTTCAGAATGGTGAAAAAGAGAAGAGAATGAATTGGTACCATTATTTATTAACTTGCAAGATTTAATTTCCATATCTGACCAAAAGAGACTAGAGATATTTTGGATTACAAGTAAATAAAATATTAAATAAAAGTAGAGAATTTTATCACACTAAGTGTACAACATATTTATATCAAACAAGTCTACAGAAGAATTGTCAAATATAAAGAGAACAATAAAAGAAAAATGTAAATATATAAATGAAGGAATCAATAAAGCAGTTATAAAGATATTCAATCAATACATGAGAAGTATAAAACCAGCATGTTGGAAAAAATATGATTAACTAGAAAAAGGAATGATCACAATAAAAAACAATATAGAAATTTAAATAGAAAATAAAATAAATAACATCAGTAATGAGGATGATAATAACAACAAATGACAATAAAGAATTAAACTTTCAAAAAAAAAATGTAAATGTATATAAAATGTGATAAAAAGGTAAGAGATGCTAATGCTTATAATATAATCAATCAATAAAAACATAAGTTAGAACTACCTTCTCTAACCAATTAGGTATCATATTAAAACTGATCAATATAATATTATTATCAAAACTCACAAAATATCGCAAATAAAAATACCATCATAAAATATATTGAGACATACTTTCTGTGGCCTTACCCAATATCATGATAACTGATTAGTAAGAAATCTAGTTATTTATAGAAATGCAAAATTATCTGCCTAAAGGCAGATAGAATAACAAGATATAATTGTGATATCACTGTTAATATCAGAATGGGATCACAAATAATTAAAAGATGTGTAGTTAAGTAATTATTATAATGCAGAGCTTGTATTACAAAACTACTGTTTACTATGATGACAGGACTACAATTTAGAACCCAAACACACACACACACATATATATATATATAACTACTGGGTTCATAATAATATTACTAAATACATATAGTATATACATAGGTTTATATAACTATATTCACAATAATAAAAAAAGCCATAGTGGCACTACGTATGACTTGTAATCAAAACCTAGTGGCACTTGCAACATTCAGGGACCGATCTAGATAGGTAAATAGAGTCCCTAGCAATCTTCCACTGTTTGATCTGGTAAGATGTCTTCTGTCAATTTCTGGAGAGGAAAAAAAAAACTCACCTCATCTGTGGCTTGGTCTTTTATATCTTCATTTCTTTTATTGTTGCTTATTTCTGGAATATCAATGCAACTGGATAGTGTAACTTTTAGTTTAGCATGATGTAATCCCCAGCTAGTTAAAAACTGGATTTAATATGTACACACAAATGAAAAAGCATGCTTATATATGTACCCATTTCAATATGCATTATTATTAATACACACATATATATCTATATTCACATACTAGTAATATATTTATTACATCTTTATCTGTATGTTTGAATCAGAACACATCAATAATTGCAATATTATATATTTGAATTATCTATTAGATGAACAAATCACCACATTAAAACTGGTGATACAAATTATAATGAATCATTTGGTTAAATTTATATTACGAAAATCTGCTAAACTAATGTTAGATATTAAATCCCAATCTTTTAGTAAATTCTTAATAAATAAAAACAAAATGAGTCAAATAAATAAGCGATCAACTTCTCTATTAAAAAGACCGATTTAGAGATTACTTAATTACAACTCTGACTAAATCTAATCTGCCTTTTTAGTAAAATTATCCACAGTTTTTAAGAGCAGTTATTCATTCTATTAACTCTGCTTTACAGTTGTTTATTGTGAACTTAAGTAATCAATAAACTAGATAGTTGTTCCATAATTCATATCTCCAGAATAATTTCTAAATGGCTTTGAGGAAAGGAAATGTAGATTACCAAATAATACCTACCCTTATGAATGTGCTTTTTTGTTATTTCATGTTTTTATTTAGCTTAATTACAAAAAAATATCTCAAATTTTCATTATGATTGCTCTGTCAGGAAGATAAATTCATTTGTATCAAATTATTGTCCTTTATCTCTAAACAGAAAAAGAATCAGAATTAAAACCAATTCTTTTTTTATGTTGCACTTCAAGTATACAATAGTCAAATATGTTTAAAAATACATATATACAAGCAACAAAGATTACAAATTATAAAATTATTATATAAAAGCCTTTTTCGGCAAATTATGTTTTTTTGCCCTTTTCTCTAAAGTAAACTATTTCTATGACTTTTTTCTCTTTTTTTTTTTCATGCACTATTCAGTTCTGATTCACTTTAGTCTCCTTGGTGATGTTTCACGGATATATTTTCTTTAAATGTTTCCAAATAATTAACATGCATATGTATGCAAATTAAAAATAACTACAATTTTATTTTACAATATTTCACTACAATTAAGCACTGTTTTAAACAGAATTTTCATTGTAACTAATAATCTCTTATCTATTTTTGTATTTATCCTGATCAACTTTCTCATTCTTTTTTTTTTTTTCCATAGTAAATCATTTATTTGTGTTAATGTGTTGACAGCAGATGCCGAAGTGAGTTAAGCATTTTATTATATTTAAAACATAATTTATAATAAATATTCATTATCCAAACTAATAACAATAATTTTTTTTTTTGCTGGGAAAAAAAAAACCATTATTTCATAATTTGTTATTTTCAGGATAAAAAAAAAGCATGCAATAATTAACAAATTTTTCTGAAAACTAGTTATGTGCAACATAATTTGGTTGAAGATGCAATTTTCCAAACTATATAAATTATTAAAAATTAAATATTACATGTTGCACAAAGTTACCATACAACAAGAATAATAAAGCTGATAAAATATAATAATTATCAAAATAAAACAGGCAAAACTCTCCATACAGTAGTGCCACTCAATGCCAACCAGAGTAATCAATAGATGCAGGCTTGTGCATAAATTCCTATCTAGTGCCTACTCATCCAATATCCCAAGACTAGTTTCTGACTAGTGGTCTTCATCAGTGAGGAGCTTTGAATCTGAGAGTACTGCATCTAGATCTTAGGTTCTAATGCAATCCTCCAGCAGCCACCTTTTATCTCTACTTAACTACAAAACTATGAGAATAAAATTGAAAACACGATAATA
This sequence comes from Epiperipatus broadwayi, assembly GCA_028023455.1. Lineage (NCBI taxonomy): Eukaryota > Metazoa > Onychophora > Udeonychophora > Euonychophora > Peripatidae > Epiperipatus > Epiperipatus broadwayi. The sequence continues at coordinate 2,157,892 of JAQFVV010000076.1, forward strand.
TTTTCAATCTAAACTCAATAGATTATATATTCATATGGGTCTGAATCTAGTTTAATACCCATATATTTTGGTGTCTTTGGTTCTTTAACAATCATAGCCACCACTATCCTATTAGGTAGGATTGCTGTTAAACCACTAAACATCGCATGATCACTATTTCTTATGCTAGCACATTCCTGTTATTAAAACAAGCAAAACTCTCCATACAGTAGTGCCACTCAGTGCCAATCAGAGTAATCAATAGCATAAGAAGTCATCTCCTCTCCTCTTTTTATAATTGTGATTGACAAATATGATATACACCTGGGTCTCTTTTTATGCGGACTTATTTGACACGATTTTGAAGTTACGCGATTCGTGTTTCACCGGAAGTCGATTTCCGATAATGCGCTATTACTTTAAATAATAAATTTCACGTACTTACGTTATATTGAAAGTAATAGCACATTATTGGAATTCGACTTTCATCTTAGTAATTTCAATATTTTCAGTGCTTTATAATAGTAAGATTTTATGCAATAATGAAATTAAAATCTTGATTTTCACATTTTATGTATACACATATTAAATTTTACAAGATTATAATGTAAATTTGTTCAAACAATGTGCGTGTTAATTTTGCATTTTAAATCACATTCTGTTTTTGCTTTTTAAAAAAGAACGTAATCAATTATTATTTTCTTATTAATGACACTAATCATTAATGTGCTCTTAAATTCCAACGAGAGCCAAATGGTTGTATGTCTGGATATCATGAGCTTCATAAACAATTAATAAAATCGTCTCAAAGATTAATTACTAAAATCAACACAACATGAGAGTGAAGTTGGTGCTAGTTGTATTTCCTCTTGAGAAAAATCTGATTTTTTTATCAGTTTGCAAACGAACTTGTTTATTGATAATAATTAAAACATGTATAAAAAAATGTAAATTACTGTACAGTAAATTATGCAATAAAAATATACTATTTTGAATAAAATTAAATATTATAGTTAAAAAAAGTTTGTCTTGTATCAATTTTTTTAAATTTGAAATTTTTTATTAGTCATATTTTATTTCCTTATTTTTTTTTTTGCGCGAATTTTAAAGTAATTTTACGTTGGTGCTTTGCTTTTATGCGAATTTTGAAAAATCACAGACCGCATCCCCCCTTTTTCAATGTAAGTTACGTCTATTTTTGTGCGATTTCGTTTGCGCGTGTTTTCTGAGGAACCTATCTATCGCGTACGAGACCCAGGTGTACATTTAAATTATAAAGCATAGTCATAAAAGGGTTAATTATAAAGTATTTAAACAAAGCAATAAAAAAACTTCATTATTATTTTTTTTAAAAAAAATCTCGTATCATTTAAATGATAACAAGTGCCAAGTATAGTGGAAACTATTAATAAAAACCAAACTTTAATAAATGGTTACCATTAAACTTGTTATTATACTTCCCTTTAATCATTTTTTAATAAATAAAACTTAAATGGCTGTTACGGTTTTATTAGCATCTGTTAGCACAATTTTGCATATATGTGACTTCAACTGATAATCCATTATATGATGTTATTTCCTTTGATACTTTTTTTTGCTAGCAAAAACACATAGAAATCCATAAGCAATTTAAATTTTTAGATGATTTCCACTTACTATTCCTTTTGATACTGCTCTCCAAGGTGAATTCAATTATCTTGATTTTATGGTGGTCAGCATAGTGTTTGTGATATCCATTTCATTTTAATAATAAAGATATTCAATGAAGAGGGGGAAATTTATGTCTTCTTGCAAAATTGTACTACTCACAGTCCATATTTCTTTGCTATATCTTGCAAATATATTTATAAGGTAAGGTAAAATAAATACAAAATTTTAAGCAAAAGAATGTGTGTTCGTCTTACTGAAATCATTTCTGTACCTATCGCAGTTCAAAATGCAGTCTTTCTCTTTTTTTTAAACACTGGCTTTTGATCATGTGACTGTCTTCATTCTAAAATTCTAATAAGACATTGTTACCACTCACATGATAAAAATTTAAATTAAAATATTTCATTTTAAAATTTAAAAATATTAAATGACTCATTTATTCCAGATTTATTCAAAACAATAACATATCTTATTAAACACTTGGATCTTGAATTGTTTTCTTTATTTAGCAATTTATAAACTATAGAAAATAATAAATGAAAACATGTGTATACCACAATATATTAGCTAAAATATTCAGTCAATTAATTCTCAATTAAAATTTTTCTATCAAATTGAAACTGGTACAATTGCTAATCTACAATATTTTCAGTAAAAAAAATGGGAGAAAAAAAAAAAAAAAACTGTTTCAGATTTATACAATTAACATCAAAAATTATTAAATGTAAATTAAAAATAACACTCTGCTTCCTCAATTTTAAATCATCTCATAATTATTTTTAGATATCCAAAACAATGAAGACGTTACTGTACATGAAAAAAAATACAGTATTGAAAAATATATAAATTTCATTTGGCATAAAACTAAAAATAATTTTTGGTCATATTTATTAGCAACATGCTACAGATATCAAATAAATTTTTGAAGAAGTTTTTTCCCATTTATTCTAGGCTGTTTATTATAATATCAAATAAATTTTAGATAATAGCTATTTATCCATATCTACTGGTATCCTATATTCCTCACCAGATTAATTTCTAATTAATAACCTTCTTCAGTGAGGAATCTTGATCTCAATCTATTTAGACCTCATGGTATCTAATACATATCTTTTCTAGGAAACACTTTTTACAAGCTAATAGCCTAAAATTTCAAAATACTAATTTTTAAAATCCACTCCAGTTTGACATCAGACCAGTAACTATATATCTCAGTATTCTTAATTTCATAATTATTGCCTTTTGGTTGTGTAAAAGAGAATAGTGAACATGAAAATAATAACACTTTATCATTTAATATCCACTGATTCCCAAATTTACTATAATTGACTCTGGAGTATGGTAATATGTAAACATAAATCTCATATTTATATTGATTTATACCAGCATTTCTTAAAGTGTGGGACATGACCCCAAATGGTGTCACAAAGCGAAAAGTTGGGGTCACAAAAATTTAATTCAGATATAAAAATTTAAAGAAATATTAGTCACAATCCCTTCATTATCTTTAAATCCATAATGGGGTCGTGAAGTGAAAAGTTGGAGTCACAAAAATTTAATTCAGATACAGGAATTTAAAGAAATATTAGTCACAATTCCTTCATTATCTTTAATTTAATATATTACATTTTCTGTACAATGCAATTATAAAATAGTAATGATGGCCAAGTTGAGGTGTAAATTATATTTACATATTAAAATATAACACTAAATGCATCATAATAGTGATGTCGCATTGCAATTTTAACATACAAGTTATTTCAAAATCAAAATATATGCTGCAGTGGCGAAAATAAGGTTGGTACCACTGTAAATATATAATGCATTTCTGGTCAAGATATTTATTTCAGTTTAATTTCAACAAGTGTCCACATTGCAAGAACACACTACAATATTGTATTTTACTGTTTTACTCGACTAATGTTAGTATATATTTGAATAAATATTATGAAAGATATTTTATATATATAAAAATGCTTGTATACTTTTTTTTCTCACTTTTTTATTCAAAATTTATCACCCTATTAGTTATTATAAAAGTTTATTTTTTATTTGAAAGTTATTGTCATTTATTTATTAACAAGTAAAAACATATTCTATTTTTTAAACTTAACAGGTAATTTATAATAAGATTTATTGATATTTTTTAAATATTAAAAAATAAACAAAATAGAACATAGGGAGTAAATATGCTTCGTATAATTAAACAAAAAACATGGCTGTCACTTGGTGTCTCTGCTTTGTTTTATTTATATTTTAGAATAAAAATACTTTTTACCCATGGATAAATGGTTGGACTTGAGTACCAAAGGTAATGATGTAGATGGCAATACTATAAAGTCTCTTCAAGCAAGATCTCATAATCAGACAGAGGCATCTAAGATGCGAAAAAGAAAATATGATGATACATTTCTTCAATTTGGCTTTACTTTCAACAACTGTGATGGTAATTAACAACCTCTTTGTTTAATTTGTAATAATGTTTTGTCTATGAAGAGTATGAAACCATCAAAATTAAAAAGGTATTTTGAATCTAAGCATCTTTCATATGTCAATAAACCGAAAGACTGTTAAAAACTTCAAATAAAGAAAAACAATATTTTGAAAAATATATAATATAACTATTAATGAAAAGTATTTATTCGCATCATATGAAGTTTCATATCTGACTGCTAAAAATAAAAAGCCATACACCATTGGAGATCTTATATTACCTGCTACTATTAAAACGGTAGAAATACTTCACGGAAATAAATATGATGATGAAATTCAAAAATTCCTTTTTCAAATGACACTGTCACTAATAGAATTTCTGAAATTAGCAATTAACAATTTGAGCAAAATTATTACTAGACTTAAAGAAAGCCCAATATTTACTATTCAGTTGGATGAAACAACTTATATTTAAAAAATAGCTCAATTATTAGTATATGTCAGATACATCTATAAAGAAAACATTGAGGGAAAATTGTTATTTTGTCATTCTTTGGAAGATTATACAAGAGGGAAAGACATTGCTTTTAAATCATTTGTTAAAGCTTCTGATAATAATCATGTAACTTTTACATTCTGCCTGATCCATCGAGAGGCCCTTGCAGCAAAAAAATTAACAACGGAATTAAACAATGTGCTTCAAGATGCTGTCACAATTATAAACTTTATAAAAAGCCATGCCCTTAACAGCTGTTTATTTTCAAATCTTTATAAAGACATGGATTCTGAATACAAAAATTTATTATTACATGCAGAAGTAAGATGGAGGTCAAGAGGGTGAAGTTTAAAAATATTATTGTTATTAAAAGAAGAAATTATTGTATTTTTAACGGAACAAAAATCTGATCTTGCTGCTCTTTTTGAAAATTACTTATGGCTATCAAAGCTGTGCTATTTGTCTGATGTTTTTGAGAAGCTATATGATCTTAACTTATCTCTTCAAGGAAAAAAATAGCAATATTTTTACTTCCAATGATAAAATTGAAGATTTTATTAAAAAGATCAACATTTGGAAAAATAGGGTGGAAAATGATACATTGGAAATGTTTTTGACTATCAACAATTTTATAATTGAAAAAAAAAAAAAAATTGTAAAACTTTAATTGCAAAAATTATTATAGATCACTTAAAAAAAACCTAGAAACACAGTTTTGCAAATATTTTATATCGAATTTAGATTTCAAAAGGTTATTTTAGATGTAAAGATCATTTTTGATTGACATTAATGAGATTAATCACCTGCTATATAAATCCCAAGAGGAATTTTCTGAGCTATTGACTGACTCAAACTTAAAACTTGACTTTCTACAAAAATCATTGACTGAATTCTGGATCAGAGCTAGGACTGAATTTCTACAATTTCTGAAATGGCATTAAATGTTCTTCTGCCATTCCACATACTTATGTGAAATTACTTTTTCAGCTTTAATATATATTAAATCCAAATATCCTTCAATGCTGAAAAACATTAGATGCTTTACATCCAATAGTATCAAATATTTCACCAAGATTTAATTTGTTATGCAGCCAAAAACAAGTATATCCATCTCATTAAAATGTGATTTTCTTTCATTAATTTTTGTCTACTTAAAACAAATCCTAAAATTACTTATTTTCATATGTATATTGTTTACCAAAAAAATAAATTATTTATGGAAATATTTATTTCTATATCTATTTTATATTTAATATCTGGGGTCATGAAAAAAGCTCGATGATAAAAAGAGGTCATGAATGAAAAAAGTTTAAGAAGTACTGATTTATACCATCCAAGTTAAAAAGGAAAAGAATATATAGATTTTTTAAAGCACTACTCAAGAGTCATCTATTGATGTAATCAAATAATACTAAATGGTGGTGTTATATCCAAATGTAATGCTATCCCTATCCCCAATACCATACTCCTTTTTCTAAATAATGACTTACCAATGGGAATATAGACCATCTGATTCTCTGGGCTAATGCATCTCTCATCTGACAGCCAACTTTTGCTTTTTTTATTGATAAATTATTAGTCTAAAATTTAAAAACCCAAACTAATTTGATTTATATATTTATAGACTTCTGATATCAGATCAGTAACTATATTCTAGTATTTTCAAATTTATAATAATAATTATTGTTATCTTTTATTTTGGAAGAAACTAGTCTAGGAATGTGAATAAAATAACTTATAAATGTGGACAATAATAGAACTTCTAATATCAATTAATAACTCAAGTTTACAATAGCTGACTCTGGAGTACAGTAAAGAAAAGTTTTCCTAATAGCATATACCATATATAAGCAGAAATAGTAATATAATGTTTTTTGATTTATACTTTCTTAAACAAAAGAATGCAAACTGCCTATAGTTTTATAAAACTGAGGATACTAAAATGTATAGATTAGTGGCATGGTATTGGATATATATATATATATAACTATACAAAAAAAATGTTTGAATTCAAAACATTAAAGTGTTTTTGAATTATTGATGGATGCATTAGGCCCAGGAAGTACATGTGCCCTAAATCCAAGTTCCTCACAAGTGAAAATATCACTATTGAGAATATAGAAATGGTTGCATTGGGTAGAGATAAAATAACATTACCATCTAGTATTCATTGATAACTCAAGTTTATAATAGATGACTCTTGAATAGAGTAAATAAATAATGCACATCTTTTAATAGTCACATAACACATAAAGTCAGAGAAAGCAGTTTTTAAATAGACTATTGTAGAGGACAAAGACTTCTCCAACAATCCCTTCTAAAAAAACAGTAAAAAAAAAAACAAGACTAATCATCAGGCTTACCAAATGCTAGGCAGTAAAATGTTTAAAATGATACTCATCATTGTTTTTACCCACTATCAAAAATAGTTGCAAATACCCATTTATCGACCAATATTAGATGGTTAATAAGATAGGTTGTAAATTAACTAGCTAAAAAAAAAAAAAAAAAAATCAAATCTGAAGTCTGATTTAAATTTGAAAAAAATAATTAAGTTTATTATGCACAGTTTCAAATCCAGTAAACATGGCAAAAAGATCTATCACAGTTTTATAAAGCTTTTTCTATATTACAAAGTTTTCCAAATATCAAATAAAAAGCCTGAAATATTTAATTGTCTTAAGTATTTATTATTTTCATTTCTGCAAATAAGTAGTTTTCGGATACCAAGATAATTTTATTATTATAATTATTTTATTTTCACATTATTAATATTTCTAAGCTAAAAATATTTAAAGGCAATTCTTTTATAACTGGCTAATTAAATAAAGGTAAGTATATGTTTTTAGAAAAAAATACTATTATTCAAAAAAAGTTAACAGATATTATGAAAAAATGGTAAATTTAAATTTTTTTAATAGAGTGGATTATTTAAAATGTTGTCCTAATGATTTCATATTAGCTAAGATGTCTGTGAATATTAAGACTAGCAAAGAAGGTTTTCATTCAAGATTTATTTTTGACTTTACAAGTTAGTATTGTTGAGAGTAAAATTTTAAAACATTTTGTTTATTACATAGTTAACTTCTTCTTTTGAGTCTTTAGATAAGAATAATAATTATAAAATGGAAAGCAATTGTGTTTTTGGCAGTTTGGATATTGAGAATATATATAGATCGGTTAATAATTTAAACAGATTGATGGTATTATATCTGTATTGATTAAAAATGGATCTTTGTCTAAGAGTAAAATTAATATTATTAAAGATTCACTTTTATTATTGGAGGATTCTATGTATTTTACTTATAATGGTAATTTTTATAACATTAGGGAAAAGTGACTAATACTTTATACTATTTCTCCTTTGATTTGTTCAGTTTATAATAATTATGTGAAAGAGGAAATTATTAATAAGGCTTGTATATATTTAAAGTTATTTGTTATAAATGTTGATAACTGTTTGTTTGTGGTTTGGGATATGAGCTATTGGCATGCTCATTATATAACAATAAGGCTTAGGTATATTTAAAATTATTTATTAGATATGTTGATGACTGTGATTGAAAATGATAAATTGAAAGAGTTATTAGATAAATTTAATTGCTTTGATCCTAGTATAAAATATGTTGTTGAATGAGGGAAGTTAGATTTTATTAAATTATATTTTTTAGATTATTTTAGTGATAAGAAATGTAAAAAATAATTATTTGGTGCATAGTCATTATATTTAAAGTAAGGATTTAAGATCTATAATTAAACCTGATAGCTATCAATCCATATTTCATAAAGAGACTGCTTTAAAACATTATTGCTATAGAAAAAAGAGATTAAGTAGTTCAAATAAGATTGCTTAGTTTCAAAAAGGTCAATTTTATAATGATTATTTGAGTATTGGCTACTCTGATAAATTTGTTAGTATTTTATCTAATAGTAATTGTGAAGCTGTTAATAATTGTAATAATATAAAGGATAAAGAAATATATGATTTTATTTTGTAAATAACAATATTAATTTATTTGAAAATAAGAAAATTGCTTGGAAAGGGATATTACTTTGAATAATTCATTAAATAATACAAAGGAAATTTTTGATAGAAAGACTATTCCTGGAGTAATGTATATTATCATCTGTATATAGATTAGAATAGTTTCAGCTTAAATGAAAGAATAAAAGTACATAAAAGTAGGGTTAAAAATATAGTTCTGCTTTATATATATATGAAAGAGATGAATTGTCTTCTTTGAAAAAAATGAAATAAAGAGAAGAATTAAAGAATCTTTATTATTAAAAAATTGTGATTCTGAAGCCATTAACTTGTTTAAGAGCTCTTTTAATATTAAGGGTATGTGAGATGTAATTGGGAGTTGTGGATAATAGTATACATTTGTTGGTAAGTTTTTAGTCCTTCATACTTGGGAAGTCGCTTTTAGCAGTGAAATTAATGGTTGTATTATAGAGTTTATTTTCTTTGGCTAGTCTAGTTTACTTTTGAAATTGGGGTAATTTTAATTATATATATATATATATATATATATATTGTAACCTAAAAGAAGACAATAGATGGGATGGCATCAACAAATGCAAAATCGCTAAACAAAATAAAGGATGATAAGCTGATAAGCGATCATAATATAATATATTTTTTCTACACTCAGGGTTCGAATGCCATATGCCACAATAATGAAAACAATAAAAGTAAATAATAATAAATAAACATTATTACCATAAGCAATATACTAGAAAATTAAGAGGAGGAGACTTCTCTTACACACTCTTTAAAATCTAATAGCTCTTAATATTTAAAGCATATGCCATTAAAAGGTTAGGTTAATTTAACTTCTTTATTCACAATACATCTTCCAAGTACAATACGACTTACAACCATAATGAGTATTTTATTGTCATGATCAGATTTACCATTAAATTTCTTTCATTAAATAGAAGCATACTTTCTTATGTTTTGCCACATTAACTTCTGTAAAATAATTTTGTTCTGAAGTAAAATAATTTTCTCTAATAATCTTATATGTAATATGGATATTTCAGGGTTCATATAATGAATATTTTAAAAATTATAAATTTTATTCTTCTCTTTTAATTTGAAAACTATTACATAAATAATGAGATCCTAGTAAACAAAGCAATAAGATATATTCTTACCCTTAGAATAATATCTCACTAAATTACAATGATAATAATTTAAAATTTAAATAAAACATGGAAAACTCTTAATTTGGAATAAAGATAATATATTAGGATAGCATTCAGGATAAAATGGGTAGATAAAAGATTTTATGGCCATAAAAATATCATACTAATAAATTTTCTTTAAACATTTTTCTGAAGTAAAACTAAACAATTCTATCATTTAAATTTATAATGATAAACAAAGTAATCTTCTAAAAAGAACAAGATCATCTGTTAATTGATACAAACACAATGATCTTTTAAATAAATGAAATTGACTAAAGAGATCTTCCAATATATGAATAAATAATTATAATTATTTAATAAATAAAATAACTCCTTTCTTGGATGTTTTCTTAACATCAAAGATACAATTTTAATAAAGTGACTCTAGTGTCAAACTCTTAGTATTCATGTATTCTCAATGCACGACAAGTAAATATAATTGTGTGATATACTTTATGATATTTATACTTCTGAAAGTATATAGATGATGATAAATATGCAAGAAAATAAATTAACAATAAAATAAATTTAAAAAACAAACAACTTTATTATCTTACATTATTGTCAAGATGAAGTCTCAGAATACAATAAACAAAATGTAATACAGAAGATAAATTATGGCTTTCATTTTTAAAATGATTAAATAGAAAATAAATAATATCTGACAGTTAATGAAACCTTATACAGTATTGATATTTGATTAAGTTCTCTCTTTTGATGAAACAATCATTCTATTATACACTCCATAATGAATGTATGTAATTCCCTTATAAAATATAAGCTTACCAATCTATATGATGAGATGAATGCTGAAGATGTATATTCTTTACTAAAGCCACATATACAATTTTAAAATTTTAACATTAAATATTTATTGGTATATCTTGAGGTGTTGGCAAGCACAGCTCCAAGACCTACACATCAAGACAAATGAACTATATCCAACTGAAGATAAAGGTGTTTTTCAGTATCTACAATATATATAAATTTCCAGGATAGAGTCAAGGTAGCACACTGCCCATGGCTTTATGCCAAAATACATCACAAACAAAATCTACATTTGGGATAATAAGGCAAAGGCAAAAAAAATTATGGCATGAACTCAAAGAAAAGCACCTACATATGAACTAGAACATTAATACTAGTCATAAGGAAAATGAGAGTGGACCATCAAGAAAAAATAATAATAAAAGGATTTGCCTTAATAAAGCATTAAATGTTATAATAAAAGATAACAAACTATATAATTCACTAGAAAAGATAACAATGCAAGAGAGAGACTAAGTCACGACTAAGTCACAATTTCCTTAAAATATACACTGGTAAGATAAAATTATGAAATAACAGCAACTAACTGATGTGTAAAACCAATAAACTAATAATAGCTAATGCTAAACATACATAATAAAAATTATGGCATAAAATAATAAAAATATACATCAGCTTCTATCTCTGTCAGCATATGCACGTACATTCAAAAATAACTTCATGATTATGATAATATACTTCATAAATGATTTATAAACATATAAAATAAAAATTCATCATCATCATCATCATCATCATCATCATCATCATCATCATCATCATCATCATAATAATAATAATAATAATAATAATAATAATAATAATAATAATAATAATAATAATAATAATAATAATAATAATAATAATAATAATAATAATAATAATAATAATAATAATAATAATAATAATAATAATAATAATAATAATAATAATAATAATAATAATAATAATAATAATAATAATAATAATAATAATAATAATAATAATAATAATAATAATAATAATAATAATAATAATAATAATAATAATAATAATAATAATAATAATAATAATAATAATAATAATATAAAATGAATGAATACTAACGCTTCAACCACATGATAAAGTCTTTGGAAAAGATAGAATGGCCATCTATCTTTTCGAACCCAAACACTTTTGTATGGGCGAATCTTAAGTGTTTGAAAGTGAAAGTGTGAAGATATTAAATAATCACTTTAAATTACTTTTACATGCTTGAATGAATAACGCTGGTGAAATTTATTAAAATTTACAATACGTCATTCTTATTTGAAATTAAATGTATGTAAATAAGTCAATTATTTTATATAGCGCGATGTTTTTTATAAACTATAATATTTAAACAGCATTGAACTGTTGCACATGCACTTTGGATTTTAAATATAAAATGAATGAATACTAACGCTTCAACCACATAATAAAAGTCTTTGGAAAAGATAGAATGGCCATCTATCTTTTCGAACCCAAATGCTTTTATATGGGCAAATCTTAAGTGTTTGAAAGTGAAAGCGTGAAGATATTAAATAATCACTTTAAATTACTTTTACATGCTTGAATGAATGACGCTGGTGAAATTTATTAGAATTTACGATATGTCATTCTTATTATAGTTTATAAAAAATATTGCGCTATATAAAATAATATTAACTTTAATAACTATACTATTTTACCAAAACGAAGTAAAGTCCCTCATCTTGGTGTTCCTATCATTTGATAGGACACAATACTGAAAATAAAGTTCTGAATCTTGCATATTTCCAGCTTATTGTAATATAGCATATTTAACTTACATACAAAATATTTCACATGATAAGATTAAGCAAAATCTTTAAAGATACTAGCTAAATGCATATAGCCATTCAAATTGATTAATGTTTCATGAATAAAAGCACAAATAATGATACATATTTAATATTTCAGTAGAATATCATATTAAAAATTCACATATCAATGATTTTTGAAAGAAATTTTTTAATCTGACATTCATCTGGCACATAAATTCTAGGCTATATATATATATTTACATTATTTAATTAGTTTACTGCCTTAATAACATTGCTAATTATTGTAGTATTTATTAAACCTTTAGTTAAATTTTTATTTGATCAAATTTTATCAAAATACCAAATATTCAGAGTTAATTAAATACTTTTTTCTATTTCATATATATTTTATCTATTTAATTAATTAAATCTCTGATTTCCTGTCAATTTTTATTTTATCTTTAACTTTTTTTTATTTAATTTACAAAAAATTTTATTATTTAATTTGCTAAAAAAAATTATTCAACTGATGTATGGAGAAATCTATTTTATAAAAGTTTTTCTTTTTTAACCTACATATATCAATATTTGAGGCCAAATGTAGTGTACACTACAATATATATATATACTTTATAATAAACATTATAACAGTGGCATAGTTTAATACATCAAATTTTATTCAATTAAATAAAATAAATATTAACTTATGAATGTATAAATAAAATATATAGACATATATATATTATAGTCATATATATTATTAAAGCAATGTCATGTTATATATGACTTGTTTTATTGATAGTCATATATGCATTTATTAATGTAGTAATTTTGTATGTTTATATATTTATAACATTGAACAGGGCAGCTGAACAATTAAAACTATTAGATGAAGAATATAAAAAAATGCTAGTTATTAAGTGCATATTTTTAATATTTGTATTTAATATAAAAACGATGGATTATTTAATCTATTAATTCACTTACCTTAATATAACACTGGCTTGCATCTCTTTCTGGAATTTTGTACTCTAATGGAGTATAAAAAGCATGATAAATCTGAAACAAACACAAACAACAATAAGAGCTTTCAATAAAAAAAAAAGTAATAAATGAAAATAAACTTCATAAACAGCACATTATGCAGAATCTAGGAAATGCTTAATATATGTCTCTTTTTCAATAGGCATAAATCCAACATTAAATCTTGCAATTTTACTTAACAATGAAAAAGTTTTCAATTTTTTTTTTCAGATACCCAAAGCCAAACTTGGCTAGTTATCCAATTATTGATCAATAAATGAGTATCTCATTTTTTTTTATCTAAAAAGGGAAAATAAAAAAACCCAAATCTCTAAATAACCAGTACTAATTAAATTGATAAATGTTTTCTTCTTTATGATTCCTCTATGGAGAGATCTGAAGAAGCATTTGTTCTCCAGTATGCTATTTAAGATTTATTGTATAATTTTGAATTGTTCTACACAATTAATTTTAGTCTGCTAATATTTCTCAATTCTCACTATTAAATTTAAATAAATCGTAATATTAGAAATCTAAAAATTATCTAAAATAATCAAATTATCTATGATTTATATAAAGTGTATGATAAATCTGTATCACTATACAATTAATAGATATTTTTACAATTTTATGCACCATGAGATATCTGAATTAAAAAAGAATAAATCCAAATAATTTTATGAATAGAAATTGAATTCAAAGGGAAAAATTTGCAAAATATAACAGTACTTTCCCAGATCATAAACTTGCTAATAATGAAGATTTGCTTATAATATATATCTATTGCAAAACATCTAAAATTGTATAGTGAAAATAAATGTCCATAAAGAAAAAAGTTCTGTAAATAAAAATTTAAAAAAAACCCACATTCTCATACTATTCAACTGGGTTCTATATAAAATAAATAATCATTGATTAACATTTTACGTTTTTCAAATCCATCACAATTTTTCATGTCAACTTAAGATCAAGTTTAACAATAAACAGATGAAAAAATGAATGGGTTGTTTATAGTTAAACATGATGCTAGATAGTGTGAAAAATTGTATTAGATTTTAAAAAAGAGAAATGATAAATGGTATTTATTTTATATAAAATACAGTTTAATGATGTTAATGTTTATTTTTTCTATGTATAATATATTATGAAGTGTAATTGAAAGATTATAAAAATGAAGAATGAGTTATTCTGCCTTGTATATATTTAAATTTAAGCCAATTCAAGGAGTACCAATAACATATTAACTTATTCAAATTTTTCCCTTGTTTTCTACATGTCTATTTAGAAACATAGACATAGATGAGAAGTGGATTCAATAAATTCATTTTTTCATCTGTTCATAATTAAATTTGATACCACAATGGTATGAAAAATTGTAGATTAAAAAAACGGTAAACATTATTTGATGTTTACTTTATGTAGGATCTAGTTTAGCAGAGTTAGACTTCGTTTTTTTCTTATAATATATATGATAGTGTAATTGCAGGATTATTGAAATAGAATTATTTACTCTAACTTATATATATAAATTTAGGCGAATTTGAGTGGAGCTCCAATAACATCTAGGATAATTTAAATTGTTTCCTTGTTGTTACCATTAATTATTCTAAATGCATATTTAAGAATTTAAATATAGATAAAAAGTTGAGTCACTAAATTCATATTCCATTTTTTTTATAGTCAAATAATATGTAGGTGGCATGGCAAATTGTGATGGATTTGAAAACATAAAATATTAATTAAAATAAATATTTACTTCCATTTTTTTTTGCTTTTTAGTTTTTTCCCATATAATGCTTTGAGAAATCTCATATAATAAAATCATATGATTACTAGATTTTTTTTACAAAAAATTTTAGATTTACATTTATTTTTTGATTGATTTTATAAAAGTGATGTAATTAAATGTATGTAATATCATTAACTTGCAGAAAATAAAAATTATTTTTATATTGCTACCCATAATAGCAATATGAAGTTCAACAAACAATATGTGCCAATCTCAAATTATTATAATGTAAACAAAGATAAAATAAAGACTTGATACTAATTTAATCCAGCATCTTGGTTCTTGATTTTTACCAGATTGAAAGATGTCATATAATAAAACAATATAGTGGGACATTGCATCTAAAATAATTGGTTTTAAAGATCTTTGTAGATGATGTGAATAAGTGGATAATAGCAAATAATACACAATTAACTTGTAAATTATATTTTTCAGTATATATATATATGTACAACATATGCAGCACATAGACCTATGATATAAATTTTAAAAAATACTGTACAATAATGTACTTATAAAAAAGATTATTAATACATATATATTATACCCTTTACAATAGATACAGATAGTTATGCAGTATTGGAAAAATAGCTATATTTAACAAAAATTAAATGTAGGTTATTTGCTAATACATAATTTAAATGTTATAGAAAGCAGGGGATCAAACATCAGTAGATAGGAGCCAATAAAGATATATTAGATAGTTTAAACTCATTTTGAAGTGAATTAAATATAAAATGATATAATAAATTATTTAAAAGATAATATTAATTTTTATTTATTATACTTATGGCAGAATAGCTTAATTATACTGATAAATATTTTATATTATATGTTTAAGATAATTATTTTTGGTTAAAATATTATTTGGAATGATAAATTAATTTAATATTATTTTAAAAGGTGCTGAAAGTATCACATGATTAGATGGGTGCTTTCAAAAAGTTGATGAAAGAAAACTTTAGTTTTAACTTGTTAACAAAATTTGATACATAATAAAGTGTAGCAAATTATTCAGTTTAGAAAAAAAATATTAGAAAAATATTTAAACTTATTATTTTATTTAAGTGTAATAATTTATTTTTTTAAATCATTTTCAGGTTATTTAAATATTAAAAATTGTTTTAAAAGAATATTTAATTTTTAGATAAAAATATCTAATATTTAAATATTCATTAATTTGATAATATTTAATACTGATGACTTATAGTTTTAAAACTTAATTTTAAAAGTCATATTGATGTAGTTATGTAAATTAGCAAATTTATACAGGCAGTGCTGCCCAATGAAATCATTGGATTAAGAGCAGTATAAAAACAGAAGTTGAACTCAATCTAGACAGATTTTTCATATTAGTTAATTGTGTTTTCAGTGATTTCAATGTTTTTATAGATTTAGTTTGAAATTTATAACTATATTTATTTTTAAACTGTAACAGTAGTAATTTCTTTTAAATTATTATTTACTTGAAAGTATTGTTTGAAAAATATAATTAGAATAACTATTTAAATAATGAATAATTAAACATCAAAGTTTCCTATCAGTTTGTCTACTTGAAACTTAGTTCAGGACTTCAATAACTCTATGGAACATGATAATGGCTACTTAAATATTGTGAAGATGAATACCAAATATCAGGAAAACTACTATAACAAAATCGGAGTGGATTTACATAAGAACTTTGTAATTTTTATAGATAATATGTTTGGAATGAGAGACTATTCATTTCAAATGACTTTATCATATTGCAATGCAGCTAGTTTATTTGAGAAAATTAAGAGGAACCAGATATTCATTAAAAATCTTATTTGTAATATTAAATTTAAAAAAGGAAAAAAATTAAGACTCTGCACTTATGCTTTAGAACTGAATTTAAAATGTCTTATGGTATGATGAATGTCTATTTTAGTATATAATTGATATTAATGACTCATATTTGATTTGTCTTTAAAGAAGTCAAAATGGACTTGTTTTAAGAATGATGTATTTAGAGACAATTTGAAGAAAATGATTTTGAATATATTTTATGCCTTTTAAAGAATTTGCTATTGATAAAATCAATAAATAAATTATATTGTAACATAATTTATCTGGAAATAATGAAATCAGATGCCTTTTTTAAAAGAATTAAAATTATATCTGTGAATAAATGACTAAATAATATAACTGCCTTTTTACCTGGAAAAGAAACATTTAGTGACAAGATATATGTTTAAAAAGATTAAAAAAAATAGTATTTTTCTTAAAAGAAATATTTATTTGAATTCACAATTATATGTCTGCTATTAATAATTTTACCAATGGAAAATGCGAATATTAATTATATTATATTCACTGCAGTATGGACTTGCTCTATACAATGGCCGAAAATGTACATAAGAAATATTTTCATAAATGGATCCATAAATTATTTAAAGAAGATATTATATGCCTGAATAAATGCTCAGAAAAAACCTGGAATGAACAATTACTTCTTCAGGATTATTAATATTCTTCTTGGATTTTAATGTTGTCATTTGTACATTTCTTCATATAGCGCCAAGATAAAGATATAATTGTGCACAATGCTGTTCAACTATAGCTAGGCAACAGAGCAAACTGCCTGACAAGCAATTTAACTTATGAGCAAGGAGGGAAAAATCCTTTTGTAATTTTAAACTTTATTATTATGATTTTTTTTAGTGTTAAATTTTAACATCAGCATTTAAAAAATTACAATTATTTATTTTAAAATTAACTTATTATATAATTTTAAAATAGATTAACTTTATTATTATGTTTACAAAACAAATGGGTATTCAGAAAGTAATTTTCAGAACAAGGCAAATTTCAATCGTTTTTTTTTTTTTTTTTTGAATGTATGGTTTTAAGAAGAGGTCGCTGTAAATGATCTAACATTATAATGAGATCATTGGTAATTTTTATTGATATTAGATCACATTTTTGCTTAATAGTTTTGTTTCTTTTCTTTTACTTAAGAAAAGGTATATCCTAATTAATATTTTAAGATTAATATTTCACATTGCTTGAATTTAATGTTAAACAGTGGAATGAGCCATTGATATAATTATCATGTGTATTTTAAAATGCTGATGAATGTTTAAAAAACATCTAAAGATATTTTTAAATATTTATTTTAATGCAAATGCTTGAATATGTGTATATCATATAGCATCATTCAATTATTATGTTATTTTTATGAATGTTGACTGTTGAAATATAGTAAAAGACATAATTCTACTAATGCCAATACAATGCTCAGATTCTATTCCCAGTTTATGAAAATGATAGGTCAATATGCTAAACATTAGTCATGAGGCCTTTGTAATGCAAGAGATATTCTTTAATTAGAAATATAAGAAATCCCATTAAAGATCTCATTTTTTCTAAGGATAGTGTTTTATAAATTTATTTAATTATTGCAACTATTTGATATTCTTTTTTTTAAAAATAAAATTATTCTTTGTTGCAAATGAAAATGTAACTGTAAAAGAACACATTATTTATTATTGACAATGCATAATAAATAAATAATATTTAAAAAAAAATTATATAAAATACTTGTGTTTTTTCTATTTATCTGAATATTAACTAAAATTAATTAGATATTATGTAAATATCAATCACTAAAACAAAAGTAACCAATAAAAAACAAAGATACAGAACTACTGTCTGCCGCTTTACAAAAACATCTCTTAATAACTATCAATCACAAATGAGAAACTAAATGAATCAGTACTTGGATAATATTCCTGCAACCAAGGAAAGATAGGACAACTTTTCACATTTGTATCAATGTACTGCTAGCTTTTTAATGGTGTGTTATTCTGGCAATATCAAACATTAAAGAGTTAGCAATGCTTTGATACAAATGTGAAAAGTCCTCCTTTCTTTCCTTGGTTGCAGGAATAATACCCAATAGTTTTAAAAAAATATACAAAAATTAATACTATAGGAGATATACATGTACTTGTATGCAATGGATGCAAATAATTCTATCAATTTAAAAAAAAAGTCTAGAAATGAAGCCATATGTGATCCATTTTTCTGCATAAAATTAACCCAACACAAATATATCTTTCTAAAAGTCAAAAAGAAACTATTCAATGAAATATACACTTATGCAGATGATGCTTTCAAACTAAATTGAATTGATTGATTTTCAACAAAGAATAATACTGAAATTTGTATAAATAGTTTTTAAAATTACTTTACAAAACATTAAACATACACACAGAGATTACTTACTGAAATCTGAAATAGAACATCTGGTGCAGTTGAAATGTTGGAATGGAACTCTTGCATACAAAATGGCAATTGTCAGCCCCCTCCCCGCCCTTCCTTCTTCTCCAAAATGCTTTTAGAGTGCATGATTGCGCAATACCTGCTGTAAATGGAATTTTGCCAAGCAATCAGAATAAACAAATGGCAGTTTTGTTTTTAAATAGACGACATCCAAAAAAAAAAAAAAGAAACAGCAGTAAGAACAAAATTAACATATTTATTCAATTAGTAAAGAAAAAAACCTGTAAATAGCAGCACTTTGAGCAGGAAAGTTAATGTATTAATTGAATTAGAAAAATAGAAGAATAACTGTAAATTGCAGCACTATGATCAGTTTGGTTGGAGAAATAACTGTAAATTGCAGCATTTTCAGCAGATAACAAAGAAGGAACATCAATAATATCAAAGTCAACATATTAATTCAATTAGTAAATAGAAATGTAACTATAAATTGCAGTACTTTGATCAAATGGTTTTTTGACAAAGATTCAAAAAAGGTAGAAGTCAATAACAAAGTTGAATCAGCAATTTCCAAAAATGCATGTATATAATAGATTTGCATGATACATTTTAAAATACGTTTTTCAACAAGAAAAAAAAACAGATTTATTTAACGATTGCAAGATTACGCCTTTATCGCATACGTGAGAAGTCATCTTATCTTTCCTAGATTGCAGGAATAATACCCAAATACCAATGAATCTTATTTAAGTTATTTACTTTATTCAAAGTTTTATGTGGTTTATTGCAATAAAAATGTCATAATTATGATCTAAGGATCCTTGGCTCACAACTTAACCGGACACTTCAGTACTCAAATGTCACATGACCTCATAAGCACTTAAACATTGGACTATTTTTACTCTGTGACATTTAGTGCAATTGTAGAAGGATATATTTAAAAGCTGAAGATTCCTGAACTAAAGCTTAACTTGTCACTTCTTATGTTCAAATGTCTAATGACATAAACAATTAACCATTCAATTATTTACAATTTGAAAGTGTCATATTTAATAAAAGTGTTGTTCTTTATATAGTAAATGATGGGACTATACAAAAAAAGGAATAACATCATCTACAAAGAATTATATAATAATAAATAAATAAATAAATAAAGTACTGCTATAATCATTACATTTCTGAATTACCAAACATTTTAAATGAAGAGTCATAAAATTAAATCTATGATAAATAAGAACATATTCTGAATAGAAAAAATTTATAAATTGCACATTATATATTCAAAAAAATTATAATAATAACAATTAAATCTACATATACATCTATTTTTTTTATAATCAAACTAGCATAGCTTTTTTTTAAAAAAAAAACTGTCCTTGCTTTTCTCTTTTCACAGTTAATTTTGAATAGTAATATTTATTTTTATTATATTTATTTAAAGTATACAAATATTACAGTTTTCTAACAGTAAGAAATTGTGTGTGGAAAACATAAAATTTATATTTAAAAAAATGGCTGTATAATTTTATATAATATTTAAATAATAACATCAGAATTAATAATATCAAAAATTAATCTAATAATAATATTGTTTCCATCAAAATTAAGTTCATCAAGAATCTTAGGTAATAACACTTCATTTCTACAAAACATGAGTTTTTATTTAATTTTAATGGAATTTAATTTTGATCATTCATTAGTACTTTTGAAATTTATTTTATTCTGTAGTTAAGAATTACTAATAAATTTTGAACTTATCTGGGATTCTTAAGTTATCTGAAATCCCATTCTCAGTCATTTTGTTTGCCTAAACCTTTCCTGACATACTGGGCACTGTTTTTATGTGAAGTGATATAGCATGATCTTCATTCTTTTTCCTCCTTTCATTTTTTGATTAATTACAAGTAGTTTGTAAATATTTTTTAGATATTATTTTTAAAAACAAAAATAATAAATGATAAAATATAAAACATATTGCAATAATTTTTTTTTTTTAAAGTAAAAAAGAATATTAATAATAAAGAAATACACATTGAAATAAAACAAAGATACATTTATTAATATCTAAACAACTTTTTCTATATTAGAACATAAAAATTTTAGTTTAATAATTAATGTTCCAAAAAAAAACAACAACTTAAATATTTATTAGGTATCAACAGGTAAAAAAATCTTCAAGAACTTTTAGCTTGGATGATTACTGGCTTGAGAATGTGAATCAATATAAATATATATTGATAGCCTTTTAAGCAGAAAGGTGAACTTACATGTTGAAGTGATGACACTGCATTTAACAAGATTAAAAAAAATAGAATATTTCATTATAACAATTTTGTCATCTTGCCCAGTTAATTGCAAGGAACTGAGACATGAATTATTTATCCAAATAGAATAAAGACATTAGAAAAAAATTATTTAAAGATATGCATGGCATTCTAAAAATACAACAGCAATATTATAAGATAAATTGATAAGTTTTTCAACTTATTGAATGAAATGTTGTAGAATCTTCTACTGAAAAAGCAAATCTCCTTATTTCATAAATAATTTCATATAAATAAAGATACAATAAAAGACAAACAACCTCCAAGATGCATTTCGTGCTGAACCAGTACTTATCAGTTGGGCCAGGTAAATAAATGGTAATAGATTTCCTAAAAAAGGATTTTGTAGTGAATTTGAACATGATTTTCATAGGAGAGGCAAATCCTGTTTATGCTACAAAGATTATCTCAAAAATATATTAAGAAAGTGTGATAATGATCATTTTCATTGTAAAAATAGTGTTAAAAATAGAATATAATAAACAACTATAATTAGACAAAGTACAAGTTTGCTGTATAAGATATTAAAAGACAGCATCACAAAATATCGAATAAACAATCTAAAGACCCAATATGATATAAATAGATTTAATTGTATTATATAGATCAGGTTATACAGTCATCATAAAACTTTTAATTTTTTTCTGGAGTTAAATGGCAGATTCATTCATAACTGGCCAATAATAAACTAAACATTAGAGAGTATAAATCATAGGTTATTCTGCAATAGAAAGACAAATATTTATGCATTGATTGTATTTAATATGTTACAGCCTTCCATTATTGGAAAAGATATAATACGCTTACAGCTTCTGAGTTCAAACTTTATTTTTAAACTTCTCATTTTCTTATTTTTAATACTAGTTTTAAAGAATATATAAATTAAGACCTACATGCTTCTACAAACATATACCCATCAATAGGGAACAGACTACAATTTATTGTAATTGAACTGTATTTTGCTTAGTTATCTGATCAATTTATATAAGATAAAACTTAATTTTCCAACTAAAAATGGTCAATAATAAAATTTTGAGCTTGCCTGAAGATTCTTCAACTACTGAAAATCACTTGCTCTCTCATTAGCTTTTCACTGAGTTTACAACTATACCAAATATTCTTTATGTTTAATGTATTTCACATTAAAAAAAAAAGTTGTTTTAATTTATTATTTAAAAGTGATTGCTATAACATCCTAAAAAAATATAAAAATATTTCTTACTAGCGTGTTACAGTTGTTAATGCACTTGAATGCCAAAATGTAGACCTGAGGTGCAAATCTGGATTGAACCTTAAAACTTTTTTTTAGCTATCTAATGATTTTCCAATTAAGAACCAGTTTGTTCCAGGCAGCCAATTTAGCCATCCACAATTGCCCAGACAAGAAATACATAGCTACTCTAAACTGAAGAGTAATAAATGTCAGGGTTAATTTAGGTTTGAACATATGAAAGCTGATGCACTCCCTATAAAATACATATACATAATTGTGTAATATGATGCAACCTTAGACTACTGAAAAGTCAGGGAGCACTCATTTATTTTATCTTGTAGCTAGAATTGCTAGAAATTTAATATATAAATATGCACATTAAAATTATCATATATATCTTTCTATCATTCTCTGTCCAGCTTCCTCTCCTTATATTTAGGTTAGGATATGGTCTGATCAATGTGATCTTCTTATGCCATTAGTCATCAAGCAGAAATAACTGTGATAATGGTACTGTGTGTGTCTGGTTTCACGGACAATGGGGTTGTGTGTCTGTGTAATCAGATTTCATATATACAGCAATTCTGATTCCGATTTCTTTTCTTTCTTTCTTGTTTTTTATTCATAGAATTTCTCTCTTTGTTTTTTCCCTTCTTATGGAGTTGAGAATGGATACAATCGTTTATAGCATCTACTATTGATGATAATGATATACCCACACATAGTGAATGGATATAAATAGATACGTGTGTGCATATATATTATATGATAAATAGTGGAGGAGACACTTATTAAAAAAAAAAATCCAAAACAAATTCAAAAATCAAATGACTGATGTCACCAAAGACTGACAAATTCCATTCTTAAAAATAATTTACAAAACTCAAGTTCTCCAACAAATATCATAAATCTTTTATTTCTTTCATTAAAATATCATAAATGTTTCAATTATATATATATTATTTATAATTATTGTCTGAGCACATTAAAGACATAAAACTAAAAATAAAATGACAGACGGGCAATCTCTTCTTCCTGTTTGTTCCCCTCCTACTTCTTTCCACTAATATTATCTTGATGCAAATTAACTCAACAACAGATTCCTTCTTAACAAGAATGAGATAGCACTCAGTAAAGCATTTCATTAAAGACTTATCAGGAATTTATTTAATTTTTACTTGTCATCAAGTTTAAAGTTTAACAAATTATATATTCTAATCATAAAAGTTGAGACAAATCAACTAGAAAAGATAGAGCAAACGGTTCACTGGTGGGGGGGGGGGGATCTCTTATTATACCTCTACATTAGAGATAAAATTATTATTCAATTAAAATAAAATAATAAAAAGACAAAAATTTAATGAATTTCACATTTATAACTGTTTTGTTATTTTAAAAAGGTTTCAAAGAGGGGGGGGTAGTTTGTGCGTTGTGATCAGGGGCTTGAGTCAAGTGAACCTTGAATTTTTTTCTGATATACAAATATAGTTTTTCTTTTGGGCAGCAGGCTCATAACTAACTCAGCTAACCAGCCACAATGATGAATAAAAAAGTGACTGACTAATTATTCTTTTCTTGCGAGTAAATTACAACTAATATGAATTAAACACCTGCCTATAAACTAAAAAAATTGATTATAGTATGATAAGACTTCACCGCTGATGAGAGAATATCATACTTCTACAACTACTGAGTTGATTATAATTATATTTATCTTTTACTTGAGATTTATACATTTAATACATATATCAGAATATCCATAAATAATTTATCTCATAAAAATTGAAAAGCTTCAGAAAATAATGTAGTGGTTTTCGATCAATATATTTTAATGACACTTTATGGAGTGACAAATATAGTAATGAGCAGAAGTGTAATACTTTTTGCTATTTTTTTATTAAGCTTCTGAAAAAATTGAACCATTTTGTGATAAGCTACTGTAGCCCATACTGTTGTGTCTGCAAAACTTCATATTATCCAGCTATTATTATAATCACGAGTTTTAAAAATATATTTGAATTAAATTTTTAAACTCTAGCTATACTTTTGTTCAATAGAAGGATCCTTTTATACTTCTTAAAAAGATGAATTTTCAATAGCCAAAATGACTGTATTAAAATTTTTTTTTTACAAAATAGAAAAATAAATTAAATTTGAATAATTTTTGTTTTCAAAGTTAACAAAGTTTGTATTCAAATTGTTTTTTACATGTAATTTGAAGTACTATGCAAGCAATAAATAGCATTATTTTATTCAGATTACATTTTAAAGAATTTATTTAGTTTAAAATTATTATTATATATTTGTAAATGCATATACATCTTTATCCAGATTAGTTAGTGATGATGAATGGTTCCCCAAAATGTTTTAATAAAAAAAAATCCTGCATAAAAAACTAACAATTATAATGAGTTTCTATGGGAAAAAATTAATTTGTTACTTTAAATTTAAAACATAAAAAAAAAATCAGTTAAATAATAAAGTTTAAATTGAAAACAAGTTTTAATTATAGAGTAAACACTTTACTTAATGTAATATTAAAAAAAATACTAACCCATGGGTAAATATACTATTTAAAAACATGTCAGTAGCTATATTTTTTTTAAAAAAAAAATTGCTGCTCACCATTTTACTTCTTATGGAACAACAGACTTTTTACTGAATCAAAAAAAAAAAGCTAACAACATCTGCACATTTTAAAATTAAACTAAAAAAATTAAATTTAACACAATATACTTTAAAATTTATTTTTAATGCATTTTATGTTCAATTATTGAAATTTTATATTTTATTAATTTCTAATCAATAAAATCTTTGAATTTCTTTTGCAGCTCTGTGAATTCTTTTTTTTTTTTTTTAAATCATATATATTTTTTATTTTATATAATTGCTGTGAAATTAAATAAAATGTAGGTAAAGGGACATTATGTACAGTTGATTTCCATAGTTTTAAAAAGATATGTAAGTGATTAAATCTTTTTTTTCCTTTTGCTGATCTATGTTTACAATAAAACCGATTATTATCTTGGAATAAGTCATAAATAAATTATGAGAGTTTTGATTTTAAATTAAAAATAAATAAATGGTATTTTAAATTTATGCTAAACAATCTTTGATTATATAAAGTTAATTATTAGCTGCACAGTGTATAAAATCATTTTTTTCTCAAAATAACTTACAATTGTCACATGCAAAATAATGTTTGTAAAAATTTTAATCCATAAAATTGACTGAATAAACATAGATTAGCTATTGTGCACATTTTACAATTAATTATTAATACACTTTGTTGTTGTACACGATCAAAGTATGTAACTTATTGGGCTGCATGTTGTGATCTTTTAGTCATTAAAGAAGAAAATTGTTTTTACTTTGGATATGTGATAAATGAAAGTTCAGAATGTTTTATAAAATCACTGAATAAAAATTAAATAAAGTGCATTAAACATATTTTAATTCTAAAATTAAAACAATGTTGTATACTGCATAATGAACAAATTCTATTGTATATTTTTAGTTTTGGAAAAATAGTTTTAATGATGTTATTATCCTATAACAGCATCAATCACCACTACTTTATGACCATTATTTTTAAAAAATGACAAAAAAATGTTTTGATTTTTTTAAAAGAATGTAATAGCAAATAATCAATTATAAATTAAAATAGTGGAATTAATAATCAATGATATGTCAAATCCTCACATAAAGATCCATTGCTAACTGCGTTAAAGATGTATATTATTTCTATTAGTACATATAAAAATTGCTTTAATTTTTTTTCTTCAAACAAACAGGTTATTTTACTGAAACATCATATATGTTGAAAAAGAATAATAATTTATTGACAAAATAAAAAAAAACAAAACAACAACAACATATAAATATTGAAGAGAATTAAAAATCCAAAAAGAATCTAATAGAGCAGAAGGAATTATTATTCATATTAAGAAATTATGAAAATTTAGGCTGAAATTGATAAATTCTGGCTTGACCTAAAATAAGTTACTTTGAAGTTACAATTGCCAATCCTATTTATAAATGAATTCAAATAAATTGATAATGTCTTATTAATTCTAGATCTGGAATGGAGATGTCACTATGGTCATTTAATATATACTTGGAATACTTTTTGGGTTTTACAATTTTATGCAAAATATCAAATAGTTAAACATTTTCAAATAGAATAAAAAAAATTTAATATATGTAAAAGATTATAGCTTGGCTTAATTGGCAAAGGAAGTTTTTGCAATCCGTATTTTAAGCCTTGTATTGACAATTTACAGTTGGCAAATTGATAATTATATAATACCTAACATTTTGTTTCACACTGGGCTTAGTAGAGGGTACTTCAACCTTTTTACTGATATATCATAAACAATTATGAGAATATTTATAATTGAAAGCAAATTCCAAAAATCATTGCAGTCTTTCTATTTTAATTTTTACATTTTTCATTCTATTCGTCATATAGTCATACATTAGCTCTGCATTTAAGATCATTTATTAATTCTTTTTCTGTTTATTTCTTAGAGTCTTCTTAATATTTTTCGATGCTTCAGAACATTTTCATCAACTATTTTTAATATCTGAAATATATGTAAAATATTATCTAATACAATTTGATAATTTATTTTGGCTTTTAAGATGATAAATATATTTAATCACTGCAGCTAACAGTTTGCTATTTTTTGCCAACTTCTTTATTTATAGATACATTTACTCATATAATGTATGGATTTCTCTGACAGCTTAACTATTAACAAAATAGCACAAGGGAATCTGCAGAAATTCTAAATGGAGATAGAATTTAATTCTTTTAATTCTGCCACTGTAATCATAGATTCACAATCATTAATTATGTCCTTCATAGTTTGTGTTTTCTTATATTTCCATTTATGTAGCAGATGGACACAATGATCTTGAATTGCTTTTTATAGCAGCTAGGAATACCAAATTCAACTGGCTTTATCACTAAATCTGGAAAAAGAAATTTGTTTGGGATATTATAAGAATTCCATGTTTACACCATAATTCTTTGATCGTAAATTCTTCATTGAACATTCAAAAGGGGATCTTGGTTTGAAATATATCTTAAGTGGTGAAATTATATCTTGATTTATTGGCCAGTCTGAGCTGTTTTAAAAACTATATTTTTTTTTCATGAAGTATAATAACTACTCTTTTTTACTGCATTGCCAAATGTATACCATATAATACTAAATCATCCGTGCACTAATGTTACACAATGCTTTATTTAGCACCCTCTTTTACAGTTTACAGTTTCGATGTAGTAGTAAAGTGCATGGATGATTTAGTACTACATGGTAAGCTTTATATATTTTCTGTGAAGCAATTTCTTTTCCAATATCTGTCAGAGGAATATATAAAAAAAATAGGAAGATACTTCAAAGGAATAGACTTGAATGTACCAGTAATATTTCTCATGATAATATTAGAAAATTCTGAAATTTAAAGCTATATTATAATCTTGAGTAAACTGATGTAATAAGATATAAAATAATGTAAGTCTAATATATTATTGCAAAATAGTAGCATGTCTTATACTACTCAGTTTTTATTTTAATCCAAATTCATATCTCACATTTGATATCATTTTTTCTTTCTTTATTTTTTTCTGTAATCCAAATTTCTGTTTTATGTAAATTAAGTTCTAGGAAAATATTTCCCAAATCATTGTCTTTACTTTCAAAAAGAATTTTATTGCTATAAAAAATTATTACATTTACTCTTTTGAGTCATTCTGCATATATATGCTTATACTGTGAGTAAAAGAAGATAATATGGTTATATACATATGGGGAACAGGAAGAAGGCAATAGTTGGCCAGTGTTTTTTTTTTTTAATAATACAAATTAACTTTATTAGAGAAGTCTCTTGAGTGTTTTATGTAGTCCATTTGGAACAATTGGTTTCTTGGTATTTTGTTGTTCAAGAAGGTCAGCTGTCTTAACAAAATGATCTCTATTTCCTATGTGGTTTGAAGAGAAAGGTTCAGTTCCTTCCATGAATGATTATAGGGATGTTGGGATGCTGTGGATTTTGAACAGACTCCAAGTGTTCTCATAAAGCAATTTTGTTGATATAATTTCATCTTTTTTTAAAATCTTTTTTAAAGTATTGATGAATATTGCCTTTGCATTCAGTGGTGGGATATTGAAGGTGATTTTGCATCTAGTTATCCACAGTAAGTATATAATAAAAGTCGATATTCTTATGTGAATGAAGTTTCGGTCTTTCATGCAATCTTTAATAGACAGTATCTTATAATAGTCTATTGAGGTATTTTGGGCTATCATTAGCCTTACAGATGTCAAGCCTGTACAGGATAGAATCATATGCTCGAAGGTTTTTTTTTTTTATAAATCTTCTGTAATGGAGGAAATAGTTTGTTGGAATTGCATTCAAGTTAGCCTTAATTAAAAAATCTAAGAACTTTGGCTCCATCCATAAGAATTTGAATAGTGTAGTAATTTTTTGATTTGTTACTCCAAGTCTTGGTCTTAATTGTGAAGGTTGGGGGTTCATTAATGAATGGGCGGTCCATATGGAGATTTTAGTAAGAAAGCACTCGGAGGAGTTGCCATTGAATTTGTAAAGATGGGAGAGGATTTGGTCTATCCAAGAGGACTTCTCAGGAGGAGGCGTATCTGTGGAAGTTATTGGTTCTGTTGCAAGGATGCTATCATATTTTTGTATCAGATTGACTACCACTGTGTATGCTTTTTGATAGAATATTGCCTGAATGGAATGAAGGGACATTCCATTCTGTTTTCTATGGAATTGCATTTTTGCTGTGCTGATGGATGAAGTATGACCCTTCCAAAACAGTCGTGCACCTATTCTGTAAACTTTGGATAGGAATGGTAATGAACGGGAGATAATAGGCAATCTTGGCCATTACTTTCATATTTAACAGAGCCACCTTGCCCTGCAGAAATAAATAGACCTTCGAAAGCCCCTGTGTAAGGTGGTCAGCTTGTTCAATGATGGTATTCTGAATATTTTTGGTCATGGCGAGTTGAGATTTATATATAGGGAACCCCAAGAAATTTTGGGGCTCGGCAAGAAATTTGGAAGTTTTAGTCACATTGTGGCAATTTTCTACTACTTATTTTTGCAAATTAGACATTAGTGCTTTGAACAAGTATTAAAATTAACAAAATATAAAGACTAAAATCAGATAAGAAAAAGGAACGCATAGTTTAAACAAATTAATATTGTAATAGTTAGAACTTATGAAGTCCAAATGCTGGATCACCATTTCAATTTGAATATGCCAGGTATAAAAGTGAAAGTCTCTCAGAATGTGGAGGTTTGAAGTATCAGATTGAAATCCTGATTATCAACAAGTTAAGAATTACCAAGTTTTCCTAGAAATTGGAAAAAGTTGACAAGATTCACTATCAACCTCATTCCAAATTTTTTTGAAAATAAATAGCCAATCGTTAATTACTGCTAGATGTTTACAATATTATTAATATTTATTTATTTGTACAAATGAAATATATTTATATAAAATTTCATTTTTATTCTATTAAGCTCTAATTGCTCTTTATATAGTAAAAGTTGTCATAAATAATTACAATTTCTTTGATTTTAAATATATTACAATATAAGTTAATGATAATAATTTAAAAAATATTATAGTACTATATATATATATAAACTGGTTATACCAAATTATATATCTACATACATTATTAATATATTTTGGATTATTGTTTTTTTTTTAATAGGCTTTTAAATTTTATTTTTTAATTCTTTATAAGACCATAAGCTTTTTAATTCAATAGATAAATTAACAATTTAGAAACATAATGAATGGTTTCTTAATTTAGTTCCATATTTATTATAAGAATTTACAATTATAGATCAATCTATTTTTCTAAGACTCATCATTTCAAATTGCTTAATATACAAGTAAATAATTCAAATCAGTTCCTATTCTTCTGCTCTCTGGAATTATTCATAATTTAACTTTCTAATCCCTTTTTCATATATCACAGACACATATTTCTGATTCCAGGCCAAATCATAGTTAATGTGAACTCATTTTATTTTGAGACTATTGATTTACATGGGTTAATAACTAAATACTAGTATACAAAAAATAATATTGATAATAACATTTATTAATAAAAATAAAAGAAATTCAAGAGTTCATAAAAAATTTGAGCATTGGAAATGACGAACAACGATCCATGAATTCTGAGACCAGAGTTTGTCATTCTAGCATTGTGCTGAAGCTTAGAGGGCATTAACTAATAAAATAAAAATAAACAAATGGACTAATTATACATAATCCTTGACATAATTCCAAATATATTCTTTGAATGTCTGTTTTCTAAATGATTTGACTATTGCATAGCCATAACTGTGTTTTATGAATTTAATGGCTTAATACATTTTATTATAGCATGCAATGATTTAATAAGACTCATAAATTATAAAATGTATTAATAATGCACTAAATGATATTAAATTATTTGAATAGTATAAATAGTTTTTAAGTAGTGTTTACATTAAACTTAAATGATTTTCTACTATATAATTTTTTTCCGGAATAGCTATTAATTAAAATTTCTGAATGATTCCATTCAATGATAATGCAGATAAGGACATGTAATATTTATGGATGTACAATAAATGGTGTCCTTTCATCAACATGTTTATATAACAATAGTATGTGCTCATGTCAATATGGGTCTCAAATGTACACACAATAAAAAGTTTAATTGTTTTTAAATTAGACTAAAACATTGGCTAGGATAAAATAAAACAATTATAAGACCTTGCTTTATAATTAACATCTATTCTAACAATTATGAGTACTTATCTACGAATATGAATTCATTGCAAATGTTTCTGCAAGGATTCACTGTAATATGTTTTATTTCTGCTACAATACAAAATATATTTTATTAAATAAAAGAAAAAATAAGATGGTGAATTTAAAATTGTGTTGTGTTGAACTTTGCTAAGATCATAGAATTCTCAAGAAAATAAGTTTCAAGGAGTAACTGCATATAGTGCATATGGCACACCATGCTCATAACATGATAAAACTCATGGATGAGTTAGAAGTTCGTATTTTGACGCAGGCGATTAAGTTTGCACAAAATAAATATCAACATTTTTTTTCCATTAGTATCTAATACTTTCTTAAATATATAAAATCTAAACCATAATTTTAAAGATATTTTCATTTATACTTTGTTATTAAATTAAAATCAAGAGTATTATTGATGAAAATATAAAAGATGCCCAATGATCAAATCACTATATATTAATCTCAGCTTCTGAAACATAATATATAACAACTATGATATTAAAATAATATATAAATTCACACACTCTTATCTTTAGTAAATAATAGATGGGAAATGTTTTGACTTATAAAATCTGAGTTGTAGTTTATAGACATTTTAATAAATACTAATCAGTAAATTGTTTTTAATCTGTAATTTTTAATCATTTCCTGGTGCAATATATCTTTTTACAATCTTTTAAAAACAATGGATGAAGTATGATAATTTTTTTTTTCTTTCTACATTTTATTAATTTTAGCTTTCTTTTCTGCTTTTATGAGTTAAAAAAGTTTGGATCACTTGAATTACTACTTAATTCATATGTTTTTCTTATCCTTCTTAATTTTAATTAAACAAGTTTTACTGTATATATATCATAAAAATTTATATAAGTTGCTAGGAAATCCTATAACATATAATATCACAAATAGCAGGTTGAACACAATAGTACCATTCTAATTGATCAAACAGATTTTTTTTTTTTAAACTGTGCTCAACTGGGAATTAATCCAAGAATCTTCACCTTTTGAATCCACCACCATATTACTACACTAAGCTACACCAGATGCATATATCATCATTATCAGAAATGATGAGTTACTGCTACAAATTTGATACCATTTTCCTTCCTTTTGTCCATCACTTACCATTATTTCTCTCAATCTAGGTTTTGCAATTAAAACAATTCATGCATCATATCACACACACATTTTCTAACCACAAACATGTATAATATAGTTTTTTCTTTTTTTGTTTTAAGCATAAATACAATTATCTAATAATTAATATTAGTTTTTTTTTTAATATATACATTTACTGAAATATAAATTTCCTTTCTCTTACTTAATTAAATTATTTTCTTTTATGACATTAAAAATGTTTTAGTTATTTGTAAACAAGGTTATTTTTAGAATGGGTAATTAATTTAAGCAAATTCCATCAAATATATAGCACTTTCAAAGACAATGTTAAAACATCTGTTAAAATTCATCTTATTCCAAATGACTTAACAACAATGCAAACTAGGTAGTAGACAACAAATAATTTATTAAGATTAAAAGCAAAACAAATATTTCATTTTTTAGAAACTTAATTATAGAGCTTAGTTTACTGTATTTATGCAACAAGTGATTTTCTATAACAGTATTCAACTACACTGTTATAAGAGTTACTCTTTTTTAGTATTAATATACTTTGCAATCTACTCTTCACAAAAATTTATTGTAATGAAAAAATATGATATTCAAAAATCAAAATTAAAAAAATTATCTATAAAACTACAAAAAATAAATATGAAGGGAAATTTGATACTGTTTATATCTTGCAATACTGTCAAATTTTGGTATATAATGACAATTAAAGACATTGCCCAAGATAACTGGCAAAACTCAATCTATCATTTGACTTCCTGAACAACAAAGTATTCAATTAATTATTTTTATGCAAATATTGATTGAAATATTAAATAATTATTCAATTATTACTTAATTTAATAATATTAGTTGCAGGATAAAATGATTATGATAATTATGCCAAATGAAAAGAAGACAGAATTTTTTAACTTTTTTTTTTTAAAAGTAAGGATTTCAAATATAGTATTAATAATTTTGAATTGTAATCATTTTACTTCAATATCAGATTGCTATATATCAAATAGATATGCAATTTAACTTGAAATATATACATAATATTTACGTTAATTTGAAATGGATGATTGACACAGAAGCAATAACTCCACTTTCATTAATTCAAATTTTGGAATTTGATAAACAAATTCTTTTATATTTTGAGTAACCATTTGAGAATTTTCCTCAAACAAAAAATTGTTTGTATTAATAATAATTTAAATTTAGTTTAAAAACTTATAAAAACTGTTCAAAAGTGTTTACTGAAATTATTCTGTCTATTAAATTTTAAGATTTCTCTTGTATTAAGTGTTGAAATAAAATAAGCTAAGGAAAACAAACAAAACCACTTTTTGTCACTTAACTATTGATAAAAATCAAATCTTTCATAAAGAAAGTC
Organism: Epiperipatus broadwayi; assembly: GCA_028023455.1. Lineage (NCBI taxonomy): Eukaryota > Metazoa > Onychophora > Udeonychophora > Euonychophora > Peripatidae > Epiperipatus > Epiperipatus broadwayi. The sequence goes on from JAQFVV010000076.1 coordinate 2,192,179, forward strand.
TTTATATTGTAACGGTTAGATTTGTACATTCACGCAATAAAATACAGAGTCCTGGCAAATTATACCAAGACTGATCTAGACGAGGTGTTGATACCTCAAATCAGATTGCATCTCAGCTCCACCAATACTCCATGACTTACTACCTTATGAATGACATATATGAGGCTACACTCGGATTTCTTAGTTCACATGCTGGCAGCAACAAAGGGTGGAACAAGAGACTCAGGGAATAAATTACTATATTACTAATAATTTACCTAAACACACACATCTATGGCTGGCTAGATAATGCATATATCAATAACTAATACTATATTAGAATACATTTGGATAAAATTTGGTAATATAACGATCCAAAAAGAAATAGGTCTTATCGTATCTGCACTACAGGGTGCCACTAGGTTATTAGAACCTAGAAAATTTATATAGTAGGCAGATACATAAGTTAAGATTCACATTTTACATGTTTTATTCAGCCCATCAGCCCATGCCACTAGCTCAGTGAGACGCAGAGATTTATAAAATATAAATTCTTATTCAAAAATATTTTCAATATTAAAATAAAAAATAAAAGAAGCCACTGCCAGTAATTAATGCACAAACATTTATTTATGCACATATAGATAATATTGAGGAATAAATTTATTATTTTAGGTTGGTTATTAATTTAATTTTTAAATTTGGGCTTTTTAGTTTGAACAATCCACACAGATTTGTTTAATAATATTTTTAAAAGTATCGAGTATGAATAAATTACGTAGATTGCATTTGAAAAGAAAATATTCTATCCCTTATTTAACCTTAGGCCAAAAGTTCACAGTCAAACTGACGTCAATCCATCTGATACATCGATGTATTCAATGCAGCATGAAATACGACAGTACAAATACCACACTATCAAGAATGTACATCTGAACAGCATGGTTAAAAAAGACATTGACTCTCGTCCAGTACAGGAATGCTACATCTGTCTGGCAAGAAGAACAATAAAATAAAACTCCATAGGAAGGGACTGCGTTTTCCGTCTTACTATCCCCTTCCATAGGCAAAAAGGGGGTGTGCAGCATATAATCAATCCTGCATGTAGTGGACCTCATACTACATTTACTAATTACACCAATATATCCAATCCATTGACCCAATTTAACTACAAAACAAATAACCTAAGATTTACCCTCCCTTAAACTACCATAACTTTGCGAATCTATGCAACCATTCATGCCCGACTTAAATTTAACATTTATATAAGTTTGCACAGATGAATTTTATAGAAATTTGTTTTATAATGTTGAGTATAGATCGGCCACATAGATTCCATGGTTAAAAACATTTCAAAATAAACATAAACAATCAAAATATAAAATCATTGATGGAATTGCAGAGGGAAATTTACAAGAAACCTAATGGCATTCATCATAAGATGCCGCATTGACACCAATAACTTTAAAGACATCCGAATAAATACATTTTAGATACTCAACGTAAGGTATCATTATTTACCGAATGTCTATATATTTTGATCAAATATGAAAATAAAAACATAATTAACCATTAACGAATCTATGCAAGCATTTATACCCAACTTAAATTTAATGCATTTAAATAATTTATACAATAAATATTAATAATAAAAAAATGGAAATGATTTTTTTTCAAACTCAAATGTATAAACCTAAACATTAATAATTCATTTGAAAGTTAAAAGTCAGATAAAAGTTCATTTTAAAATTTAGGTTAGCTGAATATTAAAAGCTGTCAAATCTTGACGAAAGTTCTTAATTACTTTTAAATTTTACAGTTCATATCTTACATTTGAAGACTCCCGGTTCCTGGTGCCAATTCCCACAATGTCTCTATTGGAAGACCGGTCTATTGTTCTGGAGGTGGCCTTAGCTGGTTCAATCCTGGTACCATTTGATTGCAGAATCCATATGATTCAGGGTCTGCAATAATACTGTTCATAATTCATCAGTCATTTTATTTGAAAATAGTGAGAGAGTGTGACAAGTGTGTCTTATCACGCCTCTCAAAAAAAATCAAGTTGGAACTGTCCTTAATTTCGATATTTTTTTCTTTTATACCGATCGTCTGGATTCACTGAACAATGGTTTCCTGTTCCAAATTTTCATTACGGTTCGAGCCTTCATTGCTGCTTCTATTGGACATCTAATTTATTTTTGTTCTCTTATCTATATTTCATCTGACTTTTTTATATAAGAGCCCCAAGGGCTAGTTTGCTTTTCATTTCATTTATAAAACAATCATTTCCATTTACTAAAATATTTTATCTTTAGATCTTGTACTTTTTATAAAAAAGTACGTTCAAATACTTTTTTTTTATTTAAAAAAGAAATACTTTTAAAGTTTTGCATCTGTGCGAATATATATATACATACATTGAACAACTCTTTAATTTTAGCTTTTAGTTTTTTATTTACGAACTTAAAAAAAATTTTTATTCTAATTTTAAATTAATGTAACGCCATATACCATTACAGTAATGAATTGCAAAGAACACACTAAACATTTATGAGTTTTAAAATATTTAATTATAAACTATAAGATAAACAATGTAAATATAAAAGTGCATTGGGCTTTACACACACAGGTGTCTTAAAGCGAAAAGAGCAGATTCTCATCTTTTGTGCACTTTATAAAAGTTTATTGCAATTAAATGTTAATTACAGTTTTATTCTACAATTTATTTATGCCTCAACTATGGTATGCCAATTACAAAGTTTGCTAATAGTCAAATCATACAAGAATGATAGCTAATATAACTAATACCTTTTCATTATGTAATGAGCAGTAAATGTGCTCTTTATGCAGATTGCATAATATAAGCTAGGTCTGAGGTTCAGATCAACACTGAATGAATAATATTATGGTGGAAGTACAGGCGATTTATAGCATAATTTCCCAGACTACGGCACTACCTAAAATAAGTAAGAGATGTGGCCCAAATGTGCAGTTACTCATGGGATTCAGTACTAAGTCCTCAGTTCCCATGGACCGTATGACTTGCTATTTTAACATAAGTGAACATTTAGTTCGGATGATCAGAGCAGCTTATAAAACAATCCAGACCCTCATGTTCCAATTAAAAAAGAGTGAGTTGTCCGAGGTGGCCCTTAAAACCAAAGCCCATTTTAATAAAATATATTAGCAAGGCATATATTGCATCTGTGTGCTTTATAAAAACACATTTTTAATGCTTTCTAAAATATAGACATTAAAATTATTAAAGTGCTAAATCAATAGTTTCATTCTGGGAAACTACTATACACCGGTTCATAAATTAGCATACTTAGATCATGCTAAGAGAGTAATTATAAGTGACTTAGTTTACCCAGTAGTTTGTATAGTTTATGAGAATAAACTAAGAGGGAGTAAAGCATATTTGGGACTTAAAATTAACTAATTATTTATAATATGCTTTAAAATATCATTCCCTCATACTTAACTAAACAGACATTTAATAAGCAAACCTGAATTAAACATTAAGCCAAAACATAGTAGCTTAACTATATACATAAGAGTAGGTTTTCAGGCCAGAGATTTACAAGGTGTGCTAATCAGCAACATAATTAGTTATGTGAGAGCGTCTAATCAACTCTCCAAAATTATTATTATCAATCTCCGCTCTGAATGGCATAACATAAATAGATAAATTAACAAGGTATAACAGAGAAAATAGGCATAACTGCAGATTAGAAAGATAAATAGTAATAATAACTGGTTATAGTTATTATGTTAAGAAAATTATCAATTACAGCTATTTATTGAGCAGACAAGATTTTACAATGATTATTATTAAAATAAAGTTACAGAATTTACCCTCAAAAAGTTATTACAAATTATTAATTTGAACATTCAATATTTAGCTAGCTTTAGATTTATGAATTACTTTAATAGTTTAGTTTAATTTTAGAGAGCTCTGTGGGAAATTTACCAATCTTCTTCTAGCTGAAGTGTCTGATGCAGGCATTCTCCATTAGGTTGGCTTGTCTGATGTATTCTTGGCAGGCTGTGGGTCTTGAAAAACCCTGTCTCCATTCTAGACCAATTCTCCATGAAGGGAAGAGTGGCGGTTGCTCTACCCCATGGTTCTCATTGCAGAAAAGTGTATGAGTGGACACTGTTGTCTGAATTTTGGTTTTTTTTTATTAACTCTTTATCACACCACCCACCTCACAAGCCATTAAAAGTTGTTTACCACTGTTAATTTTCAATTTTTAATAGCCAGCATAAATTTTACTAAGAACAAAACAAGTGGTGCTGGTTAATGATTTTGTCATTGCCCTTTTGAACTGTATTTTAAATATTAAAAAATCTTCGGCTCTCAGTTTACCATTTAATTATTTCTGAGAAACTGATGACCTTGATTCTCTCTTGTTTTAAAAGAGATTTACGCTGTCAACATTACGTTATATGCATAAAACAAACACCCCTGAATTTAAGAATTATATGTGAATACCGATGATTCTGTAAATTAAATAACTTAAAAATAATTTATAAAGAATTTAGAAAATCTCTAATGATTACTAAATCTATGGCATTACAGTTCCCTTTGCATATAGACATAGGAGTGCTCCCAACACATACAACAATGTTCTCAACTTATTTTAATTTTAAAATTATACATGCATATTTATATGCATACAAACATTAACATTACTATTAGATGTGCATGCAAATACAATTATAAGCATACAAACATTAACATTACTATTAGATGTGCATGCAGATACAAATACACACACATACACATAAATATACCCTCTTACAGCTAAAAATAAATTAGTGTAAGCTTATATATGTGGACTGGGAGGGTTTGAACTGGGAAAAAAGATACTACTATGGAACATAGTAGGTGAAACAGGATGATAGACAAAGAATACTGTTTCACATCATTCAAGTCACAAAAACAAAAAAACAATAAAAAAAATGATTTTACTTATATTTTTGACGTATAATCATGAATCAACTTTTGAAATAAAAAAAAAAACTTTATATATACTGAATTATAATTTTATTAATCTTGCCTATGAGATTGCCTGTACTCTCACCCCTACATTACTAGTGATATGTATCCAATGCATAAAACGAAATGTTAAAATATACTAAATCAATAATAAAATATACTAGATTAATAATATACTATGAGATTAAATATTTATGTGTATATACAAATATAACTTCATATTTACAACTGAGGAAGGGAAAATAGATCCCTAGATAAAGCTATCTTGTTCAGGTCAGATCTGGGGGTATATCTCTAAAAAGTTTTAGATTCTGCAGGTGATATATTCCCACCACATTGCCTTGGTGTGTTATCATGTAACAGTCCTCCCATGTCTTTCTGTTGCACAGTAGGGATTGAAGTATCCAATGAATAAATGCTGTTTACTCCTTGACATGGGATGGTATGACTGTTGGGTTCGAACCACACCAGCTCTCCTCCTCTGAATAACCCTAGGTCTTGTGGCACCTGTCTCACAGGCTCCTCTACTCCTATTTTCTCATGAGGATCTTTTTTTGAGTCACCCACACCTTTTACCTCGATAATGACAATCCCTGGATCACCATCCTTTTCTACTAACAGTTCCCTTTTTAGAGATTGTACAGGCTCATCCCTATTCGCTATTACTTCCCTCATCCTTTCTGCCATGAACTTGAGGATAAGACTGGCAATTTGCTGGTATCTCAGCCATGACCTCTAGGTGTTCCTGTTGCATTGCCATCATGACCTGTTGGTGCTTAGTCTACATTGTGCATACACTCCTTTGCAATTTACTGTGGAGGGCTCGACTGAGATCTCCCATGTTTTCTTAGGCATATCGCACATGCTCATCCCCTTTTCTTTCCATCTGATAATCATCCACTCCCTGCACTTCCTCTTAGGTCAGTTCAAGTTGCCATCTTCCCACCAGAAAACGGTCCACAATGTTAATGCTCTGCCATTGAAATTTTACTTTATACCTAGCCTGAGCCCTAATGCTTACCTATTTATTTACGCCTTCAAATTAACATATCAATTTATCAAACATAATAAATAAATAAAATCTTACCAAATGTCTCATTTAATCACAGAGTTATTTTATAATTTTATTGATTCATAATTGCTAATGGTTTGTGACTTCAAATTTTGATTCCAAGTACACGTATATATTACTCTTGCTGACTATTCATGTGTTTACAATCCAATCCAATTTCCAAATCCAAATAAAATTTAATGGTGGGTCCATATCAATTTCGCCCTCTGATAATAAATTTATGTGAGAATGTCTCCAAATCAATGAGTCATTCTTGGGTGCCAGTTATCAGTAGGTGAGACATACATATATAATTAATAATAAAAAAGAACCTCACTATTAATAATATGCATTATATATAAAGCCAACATTTGTCAAGCCAAAGTGTGTCAACTCAAATTCAATTGATAAATAATTAGGGTCATGGGTGCAACATCGACCTATTCAAAGTTGTGGTGTCATGCACGAAAAAAAAATACTACATATTGTACCATTTGTTTATACGGTACAAATATATTGGCATCCGGTAAGATATTTAAAAGCTAAAAAAAAAAGTAAATTTAGCGATCTTTTAAAAGAAAAACATTTTTAGATTTTTTCTGATTAGTATAATTTATTTTTTTAAAAAAAACGTACAATGAAAGTTAAAATTGTCGTTCGTATTTTTTTTTATGTAATTAAAAATAAAAGTTAAATTGGAAAGAATAAATGACATGCAGATTACTGATCCAGATAAATTAAAAGAATTTCAAAAATAAAAAGATTGCAAGTAGAAAAGTAAAAATTCCAAAAGTAAAAAGATTACAATTAGAAAAATCTTTTTAATAATTAAAGATGGCAGAATTATGCTAAAAAAAATAATAACTTTGTAACTTAAATTTAAGAGAAAGTGTAGAAGATTATTATCTTATATGCTGATAAAAGAACAAACAAAAGATATGTGCAGAAGTTTCAAAACTGGATCGGGGTATAAAAGGAGGAGGACAACCTCGATCTGGGTCTTCTCTATACTTTCTAGTTATGTGTCTGAAAGCTGGAGGTTTCCGCAAGCATAACCTGTGGCAGTAATAGACGTCTGCATAGGTATGCCACTTGCAGTACCTGGTCAGCAAGCAATGGAGACGGGCCTTGTGAAGACCGCTTTTTGCAATAAAAGGGTCACGACAACCATGTCTTTTCTCCGTGAGCATAACCTGTGGCAGGAATATACGTCTGCACAGGTACGCCACTTGCAGTACCCAGTCATCAAGCAAGCAATGGAAATGGGCCTTGTGAAGACCGCTTTTTGCAATAAAAAGGTCATAACAGCCATGCCTTTTCTCCAGTTATAGAACGAAACAATAATGGAAGACGCCGGCAGGAGAGACCGATGGAAATTTTTAGGAGCTCGGGATCCCAAAAACACACACCAACTTACCGGTAAGTTAAGAGTAACTTTTCCTAATTGTGACAAAGTTTGCAAACAATTATAAAAATTGATATCAAAATAATCCCGATCAAGACTTCAAATTTTATTCTTCAAGAGACAATTGTGTACCCAAGAACTATAATCATTGAACTGATTTTTTTATTATTAATTAATTCATATCTAGATTAGTGTGTGTGTCATCTATCCAATTAATTAAATCATAATGTTTTTGTTTTTTATTATTTATATTTTAATTTGCTAAAATAAAAATCTTTATTTCTAATACCCCTATTCATTGTATGTTATTAATGATTATTGACAAATTTATTAAAGTTAATTATAATTTGAAAATATAATTTACCTTGCCAACGCTGTACCGAAACTCAATCCTCCAGAGTTTCTAGATAATTTTGTCATAGCTAAATAAATAAAAAAGGGATGTTTGCCAGTGAATTCTAATATAGAATTCTGGCGCCTTTCAAATAAATTAAAAGCTGGCTTACTTTATCCCATTATTTTAGTAGCTACATTAGTTAAAAGAGTGTTGTGTGACCAGGAAAAATAATTGCGTCCATTAAATCTTACTGAATTGTACGACGAAACAAATTTAATAGATAGGACATAATTTGGTCACCGAGTACGAGTAGTTAACTCGTTTACACACTAAATAAGTAGTGGACATTACAATATATTTCCTTCAACATATTCAGTTCAGGGCTGTGGAAAATAAACATTTGTCAAGCCAAAGTGTGTCAACTCAAATTCAATTGATAAATAATTAGGGTCATGGCTGCAACATCGACCTATTCAAAGTTATGGCATCATGCACGAAAAAAAATACTACATATATTTCCTTCAACATATTCAGTTCAGGGCAGTGGAAAATAATTGTCGAAGCCCCATGATTTGGGCATCCATACCTGGAGAAAAAAAATCCTATTTAATGATCAGATTTGTACATTCACACAACAAAACCTAGAGTCCTGGCAAATTATACCAAGGCTGATCTATATGAGGGGTTAAGACCTCAAATCAGATTGCACTCAGCTCCTTCACAAACACTCCTTGACTTACTACCCTATGAATGACATATATGATGCTACACTCAGAGTTTCTTAGTTCATGTGTCAGCAGTAGCAAAGGGCAGAACAAGAGACTCAGGGAATAAATTACTATATTACTAATAATTTACCAAAACACACATGTCTATGGCTGGCTAGATAATGCATATATCAATAACTAACACTATATTAGAATAGATTTGGATAAGATTTGGTAATGAATTGTGAAGAACACACTAAACATTTATGAGTTTTAAAATATTTAATTATAAACTATAAGATAAACAATGTAAATATAAAAATGCATTGGGCTTTACACACACAGGTATCTTATAGTGATGTGAGCAGGTTCTCATCTTTTGCGCACTTTATAAGAGTTTATTACAATTTAATGTTTATTACAGTTTTATTCTATGGTCTATTTATGCCTTAACTATGGTATGCCATCTCTACAAGGTCTCAATAGTCAAATCATATGAGAATGATAGCTAATATAACTAATACCTTATCATTACGTAATGAGCAGTAAATGTGCTCTTCATGCAGATTGCATAATATAAGCTTGGCCTGAGGTTCAGATCAATGCTGAACAAATAATATTATGGTGGGAGAACTGACAATTTGTAGCGTAACTACCGAGACTATGGCATTACCTAAAATAAGTAAGAGATGCAAACTGAATGCAGTTACTCATGGGATTCAGTACCAAGTACACGGTTCCTGTGGACTGTACAACTTGCTATCTTAACATAAGTGAACATTTAGTTCGGGTGATTGGAGCCACTTATAAAACAATCGGGACCCTCATGTTCCAGTTCTAAAAGAGTGAGCTGTCCGAACAAGGAATAATAGAGTGGCCCTTAATACCAAAGCCAATTTTAATAAAATATAATAGCAAGATGTATATTGCATCTGTGTGCTTTATAAAAACACATTCATAATGCTTTCTAAATATAGATATTAAAATTATTAAAGTGCTAAATCAATAGTTTCACTCTGCGAAACTACTATATGCCAGTTCATAAATTAGCATACTTAGATCATGCTAAGAGGGAGTAATTATAAGTGACCTGGTTTTCCCAGTAATCTGTATAGTTTATAAGAATAAACTAAGAGGGAGTAAAGCATAACTGATTATTTATAATATGCTTTAAAATAATATTCCCTCATACTTAACTAAACAGACATTTAATAAGCAAACCTGAATTAAACAATAAGCCAAAACATAGTAGCTTAACTATATACATAAGAGTAGGTTTTCAGGCCAGAGATTTACAAGGTGTGCTAATCAGCAACATAATTAGTTATGTGAGAGCGTCTAATCAACTCTCCAAAATTATTATTATCAATCTCCGCTCTGAATGGCATAACATAAATAGATAAATTAACAAGGTATAACAGAGAAAATAGGCATAACTGCAGATTAGAAAGATAAATAGTAATAATAACTGGTTATAGTTATTATGTTAAGAAAATTATCAATTACAGCTATTTATTGAGCAGACAAGATTTTACAATGATTATTATTAAAATAAAGTTACAGAATTTACCCTCAAAAAGTTATTACAAATTATTAATTTTGAACATTCAATATTTAGCTAACTTTAGATTTATGAATTACTTTAATAGTTTAGTTTAATTTTAGAGAGCTCTGTGGAAAGAAATTTACCAATCTTCTTCTAGCTGAGATGTCTGATGCTGGTATTCTCCATTAGGCTGACTTGTCCAATGTCTTCTTGGCAGGCTGTGGGTCTTGAACTCTGTCTCCATTTTGGACCAAATCTCCATGAGGGGAATGGCAGCGGTTGCTCTACCACACAGTTCTCATTGCAGAAAAAGTGTATGAGTGAACCCTGTTATATGAATTTTGGGTTTTTTTATTAACTCTTTATCATTCCCCCTCACAAGCCATTAAAAGTTGTTTACCTCTGTTAATTTTCAATTTTTAATAGCCAGCATAAATTTTACTAAGAACAAAAGAATCTGGCTTGACTATTGACAAGTAGTTCCGATTAGTGATTTTGTCTTTGCCCTTTTGAACTTTATTTTAAATCTTTAAAAAATCTTGGCTCTCAGTTTACCATTTAATTAGAGGCATTTCTGAGAAACCAATGACCTTGATTCTCTCTTATTTTAAGAGATTTAAACTGTCAACATATCATTATATGCATAAGACAGACACCCCTGAATTTCAGAATTATATGCAAATACCAACGATTCTATAAATTAAATAACTTAAAAATAATTTAGAAAATATGTAATGTTTACTAAATCTATGATATTACAGTTCCCTTCGCATATATACATAGGTGTGCTCCCCAACATACAATGATGTTCACAACTTATTTTAATTTTATTAATTTTAAAATTATAAATGTGTATACATTATACGCCAACAAACATTAACATTACTATTAGATGTGCATGCAGATGCAAATACATGCACATGCACGTAAATATACACTCTTACAGCTCAAAATAAATTAATGTAACCTTATATATGTGGACTGGGAGGGTTTGAACTGGGGAAAAAGATACTACTATGGAACATAATAGGTGAAACAGAATGATAGACAAGGAATACTGTTTCAATATCATTAAAACTCAAAGATTTTTCTAAAAATAAACTTGTACTGAACCAGTAAATATTATTAATATAAGGCAAAAGTTATAAGTTCTCTTTCATACTCTTCATGTCATAACTGAAATATCAATCTCTGAAGTGTTTTCCTTCAATTAGAAGTAGCAATTTTAAATGTTATATTCAAACAACTTTTGTATTAAGTTTTTTTGTGCAAGACATGTTGAAAAATAACAAAAATAATTGAATAGTTTATTTATTGGAAGATCAAATGATGTTTGAGCATCAGAATTACTAAGGATACTTACATTTTATTTCATCACCTAAGCTTGGCAGCCATGTTCTTTTTTTAGTTATAGAACATTATACTCAATAAAATATGATTCCATTCACATTTAACATACATTAGAAGAAACAGTTGTCTTCATTTTATTTCACGAGTTATCTATTGTAAGCTCAAGTAGTCAATAAATATCAGATAGTAGTGCTATTATGACCATACTTCAGACTACTTTAGGGTTTTGGTCAGTGAGAACATAAAGATTTAACGTTTTTCATTTCAAATAACTATCTTACAGTTCAAGCCAATGACTTGAAATCCAAATGCACATGAAGGTCCACAAGTTCTCATTGGCTAAAGACTGTAATCATAAAATTAAACCCAAAACTAGAAATATAAATGTTCTAGCACAGCTATCAGGAATCAAGTGATTATCTAAGCTTATAAAAGATAGCTTTGAAATAAAGTAAAAAGTATGGCTCTTAAGAATGTATGTTAAATGTAAGCAGAAAGCCTTGTGAACCCCCAAAATATGCAGTAACTGTCCTAGTAATTAGTATATATAACTATATAATCTTACTACATGATCTAATATTTATATATGGTAATGAAATTCATGTTTTCTCTTCAATATTTTTCTTCCTCCATTTATATGTAAATTTAGATAATGTATATAAAAATATCCTTCCTATTACATTCTACATTCAATAATTCATTAATATATATTTTAATACTGGATAATTTTTCAATTTGAAATTTACACAATATATTATTTGTAAATAAAAATGTTCTAAATCCAGTCAATATATTGTAACCAGTTGGTTAGATAATTGCACTAAAAAAAAATAAATAATTAGATAGTTGCAGCATGTTCCTCAGGTTTGAGAATATAAAAAAAATATTCTATTATAGGTCTTTATTTGACTAACATTAAATATATTTAAGAATATTTTTTTAAAAAAGTAAATAAATAAAAAAGTGGAAAGAGCAAAATGGGATTTTAATAATTTTGTAAATTTTATTTTAATTCATCAGAGTTGTTTTCCTTTCTTTATCTCTACTTAATGAAAAAGAAAAATCAAATTGGTGCAATTAACAGATTATCTTGTTGTTTTTTTACAAGAAGATTTGGTTTTTAATTATAAAGGAATGACAAGAATTTTATGTTGTTAAATTTAAGTTCTTAACTTCTTTTAATCTATGATTAAGGAGATAGTTGGCTGAAAAGTTACAGTTATAAAATTTTATCTAATTGGTTGTCATAAAAATTATCATGTAAGAGACAGATTGTAATTGGCTTGTGAGCAGGATTGCTCTAAAAATATATGTGGGGTGTGAATTAATGACTATACCCAAGTGTCTGGAGAGGTGATAGCTAACTTAAGTTTTGAAGAGAGTAGTCAAATCTTAATTCTGCTGCTGAAAAAGATAGTAGAAGAAGATATTTCTAACTTAACTTTTGAAGAGAGTAGTCAAATCTTAATTCTGCTAGTGAAAAAGATAGTAGAAGAAAGCATTGCTAACTTAACTATTGAAGAGAGCATCAAATCTTAATTCTGCTGCTGAAAGAAAATAGTAGAAGAAAGTATTCCTAACTTAGCGGTTGAAGAGAAAGCAGTGAAGATTTAATCCAGCTGCTGAAAAGAAAGAAGCAGAAGCATTTACCAAACTGTGGCATAATTCAGCAGGAATCCTATCCAAGCTATTGAATATAATAGCAGAAGTTTTTTAATCCAGCTTTTACCTATTAGGAGTTTAGCATTAAAAATGGTTTGTAAAATAAAAACCATATGCTAAGTTCAGCTAAAAGCTAGCATCACATTACTCCATGTAACCTACCTTCATTGGGAAAAAATGTAGGGAAAGAAACCCCCCCCCCCAGCAGTCTTCAATCTTTCCTTCAACCAAGAGCATGAAAAGACTCTGCCTATATCTGTCTCAAGTGGACAATAATTGCAATTTTCATTTATCTAGAATTGCTACAGACTCAGAAAAGAACAACCAGGCCCATGTTTATAAGCCTTCAAAAAAAAAACAGCATTAGAAAAAACTAAAATTGCAACTGGAAAGGCCTCCATAACAAGAACGCCATGGCTACAGGTATTTTTTTGTGTGCACACCATATTTTTATTAATAGAAAACCTGTTTTTGTTTCATAAATGTAATAAGTTTTTTTTCTCTCAATTTGCCCTATGGGTAGAATCAAAGATTGCTATCTTTGATTTTTTTGAAAATGTTTAACAAACTCTTAGTTATTATTATTATTTTTTTTCATATGTCATAGCATCGGCCGGGACGCGAACCCACAACCGTCTGCAACCAACTACTTGCTTGCAAGGTGGCTGCGATGACCTCTCGGCTAACAATTCTTGACCTCTTAGTTATTTTTAAAGAAAGAACTTAATGAATTTAAAATTAATCCATGATAGGTTAATATAATTTTATCAAACTGTATATTTGTTTATTTATTTTTGAAATGAGTGTTGGAAATGCCATACTATCATGCCAACTTTGTTCTTGTTGCTATTATTTAGATATTAAATAATTATTTTTAAAAAATATTCTTTCTAGTCTTAATTACTATATTCTATCCAATTCCTGTTTCATGCATTGCAGCATGTGTGTGACCTTATATCATGACAGCTTATATTTTAGGATTTAGTTTTTTTTTTTATGCTCCTAATAAAGCTAGTTATTTATAAGTAATGGAAGCCCATGATTTGCTTAAGATTATTTATAATAAGCTAATTTATTTATTTATTTCCCTCTTATAGTAATAAATTAGAGTTCTTGCTTCCCGAGCTAGTTTTGTACATAACAGCTATATAGGATAGGGGGTTTATATTTAATGTATGGGCATATAGATGATGATTGTGATGATTCCTGAATTGGTGTGAAGAGAATATTCTTCAAAGTTTATGCACTACATTTTATTTAGTTTGGTCTCTATTAGAAATTGAGTTTATAGTTGGCCAGTACATTAATGGTACTTAAATGGCCAGAGCATTGATGATGATCAGCATGTTTCAATATCCCAGCATTATTATTTTTTGATTGCATTCTTATGGATTAGCACTTAAGTTTGCGCATCTAAACTATGGTTTAAATAATTGCCCAAACTGGCAAAGGCTCAATAGTTAGTCTGGTCTACAGGATAACCATTTCAAATCCAGTCACAAGATTGATTGTTGATATAGTTTGATTGTTGATCATTCATGATGATGAATGGTTATTTCTTTTGAGTATTTCTTATACATTTGGGTAGTGCTGGTGAACTTATAGTTAACTGTGCTGATCTCTCAGAGTGATCTATTATGCTCATCTCTTTTGATATTAACTTTTTTTTTTAACTTGAGGATAAAAATACAATTCCACAGATCTCTCATGATTTAAGTACCAATTTTCTGTAGAGTTACAAATGGCTAACCAATTTAAGGCAGTTGATGTTCAAGTACTGGTGACCATCACCCCAGGTATGACCCTGTATTTCTCCGTAGTGTTACAATATGCATAAGAGAAACATTTAATTATTAATTATGTAATTAAGACATTTTATATATATTATATAAATTTACACATAGATGGAAAAAATATTGAAAAAACCGGAATTAAATCAAATCAAATAATAACAATCTCAGAATTCAAACTCATATGCACAGAATATATCACAATTAAACTTAAAGCTAAAAAAGGAAAGTGTCATATAAGAAAAAAATTATATTAAGAGAAAATAATGATCAAATCTACTTTACAATAATTTTTTACATGTTATATGAAAATTTCAATTTATTATTATTATTATGATTTTTTTTTTTTTTTTAGAAGGGCAGCAATATAATTTTGCACTAAGGCAGCACAAACCCATAAAACGGGTCTGCCATATATCACAGATATTGTGAGGTAATTTTATTCTCTTATTGGTGCTAAAAATAGGACTTGAACTTCACAAAACAAGCTAATAAAGCAGGTAATGCTGTCCATAATTAGATAAAGTCTTTATTTGATAAACATAAATTAGATATAAAAAATCTACCTTCATATTGTGCAGATAATACAAATGTGAATTATGGAAAGCATAATTTTGTGTACAAACTACTTCAAAAAGATAACAAATAAACAAACTGCTCAAACCAAATATTGCCCAATGTTAACAAAACATGCATCTGAAGGATTAATAGTGAAGATTGAAAAATAATATATGCACATATTTTGTTATCAGAAAAGAAAAAAGAGAGATAAAAGTTGAAATTATTCTTTGATTTTAAAAATGCTGAGTGTTTGAAATATGTATTCATTTGTTGGCTTTCCCAAATATCAGATGTGGACAGATTATTTATTTCAAAATTGGTTATTTATTGAGAATTATTTCAAAAGTGAGAATGGCTGTCCAAAAATATTAAAAAATATATTTCAGTGATGAAGAAATTGCTATTCCTAGCATCATAAAATGCTATGTTAGATAATAAAATTCTGTAAGGATAGAGAACAGATTAAAAAAATTTAAACTGTTTGAATTCATTCCTGAAGAAATCTGATTCACTAATTTTCATTGTCACTTTCATAAACACATTTCTAAAAATTTTGAATTATCAAATATTTAAACTCTGTCCATTGTCTCTTGCCATTAAATTTAAGAACTGAATTTTCTTTCAGACATTTATTAACCATTATAAAAAATTTAACCTTGATTCTGCAAAATGAGAACAGCCTACATGAAGAGTTTTCAAGTACAAAAAGTGTTGTGAATATAGCAAAAACAGAAATCATAGAACAAAGTTGGGTCAATATTTTTGGTGATATAATAACCAAACTGATGCCCCCTCTGAAAGAGCTTTTCCATTCATGAGCTGATTACTGCAATTAATTAGAACTACAATTCTAAAGAATTTTAAAATTTGCATATAAAAAATACTTCTGTAGCATTAGTGATCGAATGCATATAGCTTAACACAAACTTGCAAATTTGCAAGTTTTTATTCCATAATTGTGATCTGTACAATATATATAAAGTAAATTAATTGTTTTATCTAATATTATCTATTTCATGCTGTAAAAATGTGCAATCTCCCTTAAATTTATGACAAAAAATTGGTCATCCCTAATTATTCGGGAGTTCATAAAAAATTCAAGCACACAAAATGAGCCACGATCCCTATCCCTTAACTTTCAAAATGGGCCATTCTACCATAACATTAAAACACGCAGCGTACATTGACAATAATATAAATGTGTGAATACTAAATGTTCCAGTTACTTTGTCCAACCATCGTATATAAATACAGACAGTTACATAATAGCTTCTATTAGTTCTTTTATTATTTAATCATTGTGTTAGCAGTCCTCGGTGGTTAAATAAACAGTCGGTAAATAAAGAGAAACTATTTGATGACAGGGAGGCAGAATTGATGACGTTAATTCAGAAAGCAAGATAAAATCCTTTTAAAAAAATTACTTGACTGGAATATTGTTATGGAAACTCATTATCAGAAAGCTTTTTTCACTGATATCTTAATCTTTTCTTTTATGAATAAGTTTCTAGATAATTTTGTTATGGTTTGTCTCCCACTTATAAACATTGATAACTTTACAAAAAAAAAATATTACTTACTAGATAAGCAATATTCCACACAATAAATTTTGCTAATCTAAAGCATATTTATATACACATACACAAACATATACACGTATACATACCTTCAATTTTGAAATACTTTTTTTAAAATATCAAATATAATGCATTACAATTTATAAAATATATATGTAATTATATACACTTTTTTCCTCTCAAAAAATGGGTGAAGTTATTAGGCAACTAAGAAATAGGTGATAATATGATACTATTACTGTTAGTTTGTTACTACAGATTAACATTCTCTTAAAACATCACTACCATTTAACATTTAGACTTTATCGAGAAGCATTCAATTCTTTAGATATTACTATAATTGCCAACCAAATTTAAAAGTTATAAGTAAAATCAAAAATATCCGTGGATCTTGGACTCCAGAACTTAACACTCTTCCACTGCACAAAATCACTCAAGTTGTTCATCACCTTGGAATTTATAAGACTTAGTTTGAGTACCAGAAGTGACAATCAATTTATTTGCCACTCTTTGACTGCACTAAATCATTCATGAAAAAAATAATTAAATGATTTACTGCTCAAAAATTTATAAGTTTAAGCATTAGAACAATGTTTCTATGAAATTGAATGCAAGAGGTTGCCACTCTATGACTGCATACAACCATGCAGAACACAGATTTACTATTAAAACATACAAACTTTAAATATGAACATAATTGTGAAACAGATTAAAGTGTTATAATAAACTGCATTGGAATGAATTTATTAATAGCATAGGATAGAGTCATAGACTCATAACCTTAAGATTCCTATACCAAGTCTCAATTAAATAAAATTAAAAAAAAAAAAAACAGAAAATATTTCAATTTGGTTTTTCAATAGAATTATACATCTTTCACTTGAATGCTTAAACATTTTATGATTACACTCATCCCCAAATAACCTACCATATGATAATTTATTTGTTCTGTGAAACTTAACATGATGGTTGAATGGCAGACTTAAACCCTTTCTTGGATGATATTCAAATGAAGAGAGTGAGGGAAAAAACTTAGATCATTTCAAACAATTCTTTAAATGTCTGAATATCCAATTAACTAGTAAATTATTCATTTGATTTATTAATAAGACTGAAACATTTATGAAAATAATGTAGGCAATTATTTTGGTAAGTAAGATTCATGGATAAAAATTAATAATGAATTTTTCAATAACAATATTATACAAAAGTTAGGTGCTTAGAAAATCATGTGACATTCAAGAAACAGAAGTAATAGATTGAGCTTCAATTTAGAAATCTCGAGTTTTCCAATTAAACACAATAAATAACTATCAAATAAGAGAGGCATTTAATGAATCTTTGTTGCACTTTTTTCTATACAAATTACTTTTTTTGACATTCTTTTTTTTTTAAAAAAATAACTAATAAATATTATTATAATAATGATACTTGCGAGTTTTTCTGTAAACCAAGATGGCAGCCTGTACTTTTGATAAATCTACAGTTTCAGGGGATTCCCAAAAAAGTTTACAAAAAAATGCCTGCTAGGATATGTCATATTTAATATTTACATTTTATTTTATTTAAAAAAAAAAAAATAATTGTGGAAAAATTAATTACAATGCTTATACTTTATTTTATTTTTTTATTAACTTATTAACAGAAAAATATTACACATTATTCATGTCGGTGGTGTGCAATTGTATCATGACCATTATGCACACTTTTCAGGAAGGCAGGATCCCGTGCTTTTGGAAATAGTCCATTACATCATGTTCTGTGACAGAGAAGTCCCAAATTTTTATTATTATGACAATTTACCCCCAAAAAAAACTGCTGATAAAAAAAACAAAAACATGCAGAATTGAGCCAAAGTACGACACTGTTAAGAATGTCTAATCACTTTCCATATTATAAGTAAAACAAAAAACAAAAATATTGAAAAAAATTCTTAATGAAATTTATCAGAATTTACTTTTTTTTAAAAAATTTAATAATACTGATTTATTAATTTTGTTTTAATTTAACAACTAATACATTTTTGATAGATTGTAGGCCCTTAAAATTATATTTATCAAAAATACAGGCTGCCATCTTGGTTTACAGGAAAACTCTCAAGTACCATAATAATTTACGATAGAGTCCAAAATTAATTTGTATTATTATTATTTTTTTTTTTTTAAAAAAAAACTCCATATAATCAGCATAGAGCCCAAAATTAATTTGTATTATATTTTTCTAAAAAAAACAACTCATATAATTCACTTTACTAAAACATATTTTTTGAAATGCATGATAAAATATATCAAATCAAGAACAACCCTCAACTCTAGTGTCATCCATCATAAGTTAAGTAACCAATGCTTGCCATATGGGATAATGCATTTAAATTCAATCCTGGGATCATTCTCTGGTTTTAGCTTTTACCAATCAGGCTTAGGCCAATATAAAAATGCAATTAGAATACCATCATCACAAATCTTTACAAAAATATTAGTATTCAAAGCTGGAAATAATGCAGTTATGTCTACAGCAAACATTTTAGCTCTATTTTACAATTCAAACTAAAAACCAAAAAATTTCAAATCAGTCTCATAATCAATGATTAGCCAAGATTACATAAGATGATGCTAAATTGGAGAATTGCTCTTGTTTTATCATAATGTGTGAGCTGGAAGTTAAGACATCTATTATTATTATTAACAGTTCTAGTCAAATTCAAAAAAGCATCCACAGTCAATAAAGAAATGAGAGTATTAAAATATATAGTTAATGAACTGGAATAAATTTAAATAACTGCTCAAGCAATTTAAGGATTCAAAACTTAGTCTGATTTGAATTTTCAAATTTTTAACATTAATGTTAAAATGGAGTTAAACCATTTTTTGCTTGCTAGATCTGTAAATCTCAAGCCTTACTGATAAATGCAAAAGCTAGAAACTGATCTGGAAATGGGAACTAAATGCACTACAATTGTCTATAATCAGTGATTATTCAAGATTACTACAACAGCAAGCTGTTCTTGTTTTACTATACTGTGCAAACTCAAAAATTAAATGATTTGTTATTATTACAAAATAAGTCTCATTCAAGAATGACATGGCAGTGCTACGAAAACAATTTAAGTTAAATTTCCATTAACACAAGTTATAAAGTAATGATAATGTCTCATTTAACTTATGTACCAACATAACATCACACAATTTTTTTCTGTTTGTATTTAACATATCCCAAAGCTATCTATTATCACCATACTATTATTATTATTAAGAGCCACCCACAAAATCATTTCAATTCCAAAAAAAAACCCCAAAGACCATCAATTAAAATTAAAGATAAGTTTTGCAAACTGCTCTGTGAACTATGCATCATGGTAATTTTCTAACTATATTTTGTACAACTGAATAATCAATGGATACCATATGGTAGTACTGTTATATTTGCATACCCATACTGACTTCCACATTAATGAGAAAATAATACTATTGCTAAAAAGTTTAAAATAAATTAGTTTTATTTTTTTAAAAATTCATATGCAACCAGTGTTCGATATATTCTATTAAATATACATCCATCTGGCATATTTATAACCTGAAGTTTGAATCCAGACCAAATGAAATTCTTTTTGAGGATTAAAATTTTTCCTTAAGTAATGGCCCAACTAACCATCTAACATTGGTCAGTAGATAAGTATCTCTAGTTATCCTTAGCAAGAGGGTAAAAACAAGGTTGGTAAGTATTTTCCTCTCTTTCACTATTTTTCTTTAGGGTGCTGTTAATGACCTTTGATTTACAATAGATTATTTGGTACTTGAGTATTAAAGCTGCAGCACAGAGCATGTATTAGACCTATTATGCATGTTCACATTAGTATCAATCAGCTGATAACTTTGTAATCTTATGATCTGACCAAAATAACATGTACACAGATCTTGTACACAACTTTCTTCGGCAAAAAAAAAGAACATGTACACGGATCTTGTACATGATATTTTGGCAAGAATTACAAAGTTATCAGGGGGTTGATACAAATGTCAAAAGGCACAGTAGGTCTAAATACATGCTCTGTATTGCAGATCTAAAAATAAGTAAAAGTAAAAAAATAGTAAAACTTACAACATTAACAAAAAACTTTTAAGAACGACATTTAAAATAAATGCGACTTTCACAAATATGTACAACTTTCAATATTAACAAATAACTTTTAAGAATAACATTTAAAATAAAAAATAAAATGTGATATTATAATAATGATACCATTAATCAAAAAAATAGTTTAAATATATACCAAACAAACAGTAAATGATTTTGATTTTTAAGTACTTTGGATTTTAATACATTCACTATATTCCTACGACACTTATCATGTAATATATAACAGGAATTTGTGCATTAAAATCAAACTTTTGATATTTAGTATTATCACAGAAAATAGAGATCTGCAATAAAAATGTTCACTCTGAAAATGAGCCCACGTGATTGCAAAGTATGCTGGAATTTTCATAAAACTGCTAATAAATGTCGTTTTTTTTTTTAAATAAAGAAATTAAACCAAAAACTACAAAAAAAAATACTGTCTTGCTGTCTCTCATTGACACTTTGTCCTGTCTTTGATTTTCAAAAGAAAACATCTGTCTGTTTCCCTACATAAGCTACTAAACATCCACATTCCCTTGCAAATGCCGATTGTAGTATTGCAACCTCGGACATTACTACACCATCGCTTGTCACTGATGGCAGGATGCCTTGTTGGAAATAAGCAGTGTGTCCATTTCTGTACTTGATATTTTCAAAACAAAAATAACTGAAAATGTCAAAGTATAAGAAAAAAACAAATTGCAAGTTGAAAAAAAAAAATCTTGTTGATAAAATAAAAACAATTTTCATATATACTCAAGGGATTATTTACTTTCAATTTGATGTCATTGCAACATTACACATTTATTGTGAGTATGAAAAGGCCTCCTATCTCTTTTACATTGCAGCTTTAATACTCAAGTACAGATTATTTATTAAAAAGACTACATTACCATTACCCTTTTATCTATAGATATATTACTTTGTTATTTCACTATATAATTTTTTCCCTATATTATGTACATTTTTTACTCTCGTTTATTATGAATAAATTTATTTTAAAACTAAAAAAAAAGAAAAAAGCCTAGTTTAATTGTATTCTTCTTTAAAGTTTGTTTAATCAATGTTTCTATAATTTTTAAAGAATGTGCATGGCAGAAATTTCTAATTCTATCAAATTCATCATCTAACTGATTCTAAATGTTTATGTACAAACTATCATGATTTATTTTTACTAATTTTTGCATGTATAAATGCATTTTTTGCAAGGATGATAAAAATATTAGAAGTCATAAAAAATAGAACTAAATGCTTCCTTTTTTCTAAAGAGATTTTACAAATTTATTTCAAACCATGCATATTATATATTTACAATATTTATGATATGATTAAAAAAAGTTTTTTTTTTTTTTGTAAAATAATTTTATTGAGAATTTATTCTTTACTTTTAATATTAAATTAGATCGAGATAAATTTATTAACAATGTGCTTCGGACTTTCAAGGATAAAGGGATTACTAAATCCGAATTTTACAGGATTTACCCTTCTGCCACTAGACCCCTCCCCCCAATGTTTGCCAATTTAAATGATGGATTTCGGTGGTGTGCATTATTTCGAAGCAGCCAAGTTAATCAATCAATTACTTATAGATTACCTTAATTTTGGCTTATACACGATAAACTCGTCTCTCCAATTCATCTTCAAAATCAAAAATACTCAAATATCTCAGACTTCAATTATGGCTACAATGGATGTGAAGGAACTATACGGATCAATTAATAGAAAAGCATCCATCCAAATAGTACACAAAGAGCTACTGCGATCACATTGCCCTAGTGAAAGAGTTAAATTCATTATTGCTTTCCTGTCATGGCTTGATTCCCATATATTTATACTCTTTGAAAACAAATGGTACACAATGCAAGATGGATGGCCCATGGGCCTTCCTATCAGTGGTGTTTTATCTAGTATATATTTAAATAAATACGAGCTATCGATCATTCTAAAATATCACAATATCAACCAAGACTTTACATATATTCGTTATGTAGACGATATCTCGACCTCTCTTTATCGAGAAATCGCCACTTAATAGATTACAAAATGATTGTTAAACCATTTGAAATTCGCAGCTGTATCCACCCTAACTCTAACTCGCCTGCATCGCATAAATTTGCTGGCCTTAATGCATTTTTGTTTAGAAACTTTTATTTATGTAAATATTAAGCAGACAGGAAAGAAAACATAAATAACTATATTAAAGATCTATTAGCAGGGTTCAAATTCAAAGCTATTAAAAATAAAATCATAAAATTTAATAATACAATAAACAATAATGTACCTCGTACCAATCTACCTAGAATAACAATCCCCTATATTCCTAAAATAGCTAACAAACTAATGAAAGCATTAAACGATAAATTTAACCTAGCAGTTAGAACTCCACCTAATTCTAATAGATTGATTAACAACTCTAAAGACCACATTGATCGATCGTTCACCCCACATGTGGTGTACTCTATTGCCTGCCCTCAGGCCGGATGCCACGCTATATATTATGGTGAAACGAAAGCTACAATCAATACTAGACTGGCTCAACATATTTACACATTTAACAGAGCTCAGAAAAATAGCAACACGTCTGTATTTTTGGAGCATGCTAAACAATCTGGACACAACTTCACACCCGCCAATCCCATAATATTGGGCTCAGAATCAAATGATCACAAAAGAAAAATAAAGGAGGCATTTTACATCAATGGAAACATCCATGCCATTAATAGAAAAGACACTTGCTTCGAGATCTCAAAGAAATAGGCTACGTAATACTAGCTTATTTGAATATTTGTATTTGCATATATTTTATTATCCATTTTATGAAGGCTATGAATATGAGGCATGGATCCTTGAAAACGTTAAGTCGATAAACTTTAATACTAATTTATATCTTCTCTAATTAACAATTATGTGTTTTACATAATAGTGAGAAGTAAAACTATATTTATTACATAATGAATAGAGGTCAAGATAAACAGATCTTACATTGCGAAATTTCGATGATTAAATATGAGCAAAGACTTTCGTTCTTTTCTAAATGCAAGGATTATAATATTATACCCAATTGTTGTGTAGTTAAAATCAATAGAACAATATACAATAATTTTAAAATTAAGAATGAATTGCAGAAATAGCTTTTGGCGCATATGACATATGGATTTCGAGATGCTTTCAAAAAGCAAACAATCAGATGGAATAAAATGACTGCAAACTATGTAATCCCCCAGTGGATGCAAGATAAACTGCATAAAATTGAGAGATTTCATACAGCAAAATTTGAAAATAAAATACATTTTTTGTCTATCAAGCAAAACAGAAATCGCAATAGGTTTAATACAGACACGTTTGTTAACAAAACTTCAATTACACCACCATATGAAATCAAGAAAATTTTATCCCTCGGACCGAAATATGTAGAAGGAAGTTGGAGATCTCCTAAACTCGAACTAATAGCAGACATCGAAGCGAGACTCATTATCAATATACAAAGAGATGCTATCATCACCGATATATCTAAACTATTAAATAACAATTTGGTTGACAAAGAAGGAAAAGCATGGAATAAAAGTATATTAAATACCAAACAATATTTCAAAACACACAATATTACTTGTCTCAAAGAAGACAAATGTAATCGTTTTGTTTTGCTAAATAACACAGACTATAAAAATAAAATGCACGACCAAATTAAAATATTAAAGTTGGTGCATGATAACTCTTTTAATATTAAACTAGATCGAGATAAATTTATTAACAACGTTCTTCAGACTTTCAAGGATAAAGGGACTACTAAATCCGAATATTACAGGATTTACCCTTCTGCCACTAGACCCCCCCCCCAATGTTTGCCAATTTAAAACTACATAAAACAGGCGAACCGCTCAGATTGATGATGGATTTCGGTGGTGTGCATTATTTCGAAGCAGCCAAATTAATCAATCAATTACTTATAGATTACCTTAATTTTGGCTTATACACGATAAACTCATCTCTCCAATTCATCTCCAAAATCAAAAATACTCAAATCTCTCAGACTTCAATTATGGCTACAATGGATGTGAAGGAACTATACGGATCAATTAATAGAAAAGCATCCATCCAAATAGTACATGAAGAGCTACTGCGAGCACATTGCCCTAGTGAAAGAGTTAAATTCATTATTGCTTTCCTGTCATGGCTTGATTCCCATATATTTACACTCTTTGAAAACAAGTGGTACACAATGCAAGGTGGATGGCCCATGGGCCTTCCTATCAGTGGTGTTTTATCTAGCATATATTTAAATAAATACGAGCTATCGATCATTCCAAAATATCACAATATCAACCAAGACTTTACATATATTCATTATGTAGACGATATCTTTATCATAACCTCTAAAGATAATACTTTAAATATACAACGTGATTTACAAAACTTAACCAAACTTTCATTCACCATCACATACAAAAATAATAAAGAACTCAAATATCTCGACCTCTCTTTATCGAGAAATCGCCACTTAATAGATTACAAAATGATTGTTAAACCATTTGAAATTCGCAGCTGTATCCACCCTAACTCTAACTCACCTGCATCACATAAATTTGCTGGCCTTAATGCATTTTTGTTTAGAAACTTTTATTTATGTAAATATGAAGCAGACAGGAAAGAAAATATAAACAACTATATTGAAGATCTATTAGCAGCAGGGTTCAAATTCAAAGCTATTAAAAATAAAATCATAAAATTTAATAATACAATAAACAATAATGTACCTCGCACCAATCTACCTAGAATAACAATCCCCTACATTCCTAAAATATCTAACAAACTAATGAAATCATTAAATGATAAATTTAACATAGCAGTAAGAACTCCACCTAATTCTAATAGATTGATTAACAACTCTAAAGACCACATTGATCGATCGTTCACCCCACACATGGTGTACTCTATTGCCTGCCCTCAGGCCGGATGCCATGCTATATATTATGGTGAAACGAAAGCTACAATCAATACTAGACTGGCTCAACATATTTACACATTTAACAGAGCTCAGAAAAACAGCAACACATCCTCTGTATTTTTGGAGCATGCTAAACAATCTGGACACAACTTCACACCCGCCAATCCCATAATATTGTGCTCAGAATCAAATGATCACAAAAGAAAAATAAAGGAGGCACTTTACAACAATGGAAACATCCACGCCATTAATAGAAAAGACACTTGCTTCGAGATCTCGAAGAAATGGGCTACGTAATACTAGCTTATTTGAATATTTGTATTTGCATATATTTTATTATACATTTTATGAAGGCTATGAATATGAGGCATGGATCCTCGAAAACGTTAAGCCGATAAACTTTAATACTAATTTATATCTTCTCTAATTAACAATTATATGTTTTACATAATAGTGAGAAGTAAAAGACTATATTCTTATTATATTCTTATTATTCCTATGAATATTCAAAATTAAAATAAAATTAAATGTTGATATATATTAATAAAATTATGAACTTAAAAAATTATTGAATCGTAATTGCTGGCGTTACATGATATTCAAGCATTATAAATGAAAGTAAGAAACAATCTAATCTTTAGTTTTCAATCACATCACTCTACCACTGAACTAACCATAGAGAGCAATTATGAAGCTATTAAAAAGTCTAAAAATATTATATTTGTAATATTTCATTGAATAAAAGTGTAATTTATATACTTGGAGCTGTAATTTCAGAAAAATCTGTATTATTATTGTTAAAAAGATATTTTAATGACTCACTTGAACAAAACTAAATTATTTTCAGTTTCTAACAACTAATAATATTTTATTAGTCGCTAAGGTAAGTTTACATCTAAAATTGTTTATAAAGTAATAATTGTTTGTCAATTGCCTAGGACAGCTATATAATGATCAAATATCCAAGTCATAGGCTCAACATAAGTTTTAATCAAATGACCAAAAATAAAACTGACTTCTTTTTTTTTAGCTAACTAATTCAAATCATTTGGTTCTTAAACTGCCTTACTACTGTCTAAATTCTGCACAAAGTTTCTAAACTAATGAATAAATGTCTTTAATTATTCTTCTAGACTCAATATTATCTATCTTTTTTTTAAAAAAAAAAGACGATAAATGTTTGTGTATATAATAATGCCTTATTTACAATGATTAACACATTTGCCTACAATGCTTAAGATTAGATTTGAGTTCAGGCTAGTGAAACGGTATACAATATGCCATTACATTAATTTAAAATTAAAATAAAAACTTAAGTTTGTAAATAAAATTGATTTATTAAAAAGAAAAAAAACTTATCTTAAAAACTGAAAAGTGAAAGTTATATTTGACGTATATATTGTCGCGCAGATGGTAAACTTAAACTATTTTAAGAAAAAAGTATTTGAAAGTATTTTTTTTTTTGTAAAAAAGTAAAAATATAAAGATTGATATTTCGAAAATAGAAATAATGTTGATTTCTATAATCTTAGAAAATGGAAATGATTGTTTTATTAATTAAATGATTGTTCTAAAGCACACTAGCCCTTGGAGCACTCAAATAATTAAATGGTCAGATAAGAGAATAAAAAGAAATTAAATGACCAGTGCAAGCACGAAACCACAGCATGGACCATAAATGAAACATGAGAGGATTCGTGATGTCTTGCTCGTTGAATCCGAAGATTTGCTGATAAGAGGCAAAAAAAAAAGTATAAAACCCCAAATTTTTTAATTCAGGAGGGATTATTATTATTATTGTTGTCGGAGAGCTGACTTTGAATCTACATATGAATTATAGCTGTATTGCAGACTTCACGATGTAGAAGTCTGCAATAGAGTTAATTTTTTGACAACCAGCTGAGACCTCCCTATGATAGTTATGGACCAAAAAGAATGGCAAGTAGCGGCTTCATTTTTAAAAAAAAAAGAACAAACAATCTATGTAAGTGATCACGAAGATGGACCTCTAAATCTGCAGAATTCGTAAAGTATAAACTTTTACCAATTGAACTTTCTTTTAAATAATTACAGTATAACTTCACTAAGTAATCAATTCCCCCCCCCCAAAAAAAAAGTAATATAAATAAATGGACTCTTATCTGACCAAGAATAGAACTCTAAATCAATTATAAATATTTATTTTTATATAAGTTCGCTATTTCAATCATTTCCATTTTTTTAAATTTATTTATTTATGTTTGTATTTAACTAGGTTATTTATTTCTATCTGTTAACTAAAATTTATTAAATTTAAGTTGGGTGTGGATAGCTATATAGATTCGTTAAATTATGTTAGTTTTAAGGGGGTTTAATTCGGGTTACTTGTCTCGTAGTTAAGTCAATGCTGGTGGAGGGATATATGGGTGTTTATATCAATGTAATGTGAAGCATGTTTAGCATACAGGACAACATGCCCAACTAAATGCACGACCCAAAGATATAGTCATGGCATTGCAATGGATGCAGTGGTATTTCCTGTGCCAGCGACTCCTTTTTAACTATATGGATAGGGACTGTAAGTCGGCATATAGACTGCTCTCCCCCATATGTAGCATTTTTCTTTAATTATTGTATATACATGATTCCTTCACCAGACAGACGCACATTCCTGTACTGGATGAGGATCATGTCCCTAAAATAATATCACACTATCAGATGCACATTCCTGTCAGCGTAGTTTTATCTAGCATCTTCATACTGCATTGGTTGCGACTATATATCTGGAAGCAGGCGTTGGTTTGGCTACGAACTTTTAGTCTGAGATTGAATGATTTGTTTAGAAAAGTTATTAACTGTGGAATCTATGTAGCCTATCTATGCTCAACATGCTAAAGTAAAATATTATTAAAAGGTCCATCTGTGCGGACTATTTAAAATAGTAATTTAAATTTAAAAATTAATGTTAAAATCTAAGTATAAATTTTATTCCTCAATTTTAAATGTGCGTTAATAAAAATCTGTTGTGTTATTAGTACCGGCAGTGCTCTAGTTTATTTTTTTAATAAATATAGTTTAAAACCTCTGCTACTCCATGAGCAAACGGTCAATAAAATAAAAGTTGGATTTTTAACAATGCGTATCTGCCTACTCTATAAATTTTCTAGATTCGAGTAGCCTAGTGGCACCCTGTAGTGCAGATACAATAAGACTCCTTTAATCTCCTACACCCCGACCGTTATACTAGATAAACCCTGATTTTTTTTTTCAGATGACAAGCATGGCAAGCAGCAATGTGATTATATTTAATATTAACCGTAAAAATTAAATTATTTACTGAAAAATAAAGATGTTAATTCTGATTTAGTATAGTCTTTATAATATGAAAGTGTTTGCCTTTTTAATAAAAAATATAAAGGGCCCTGTCTTGAAGAGGTTAATGTATTTATCTACTAATAATGCAATGACTAGGAGTTCAAATCTGGATAGAGCTCAGAAGTTTTGTCAGTTACCAAAGTATACAATTTTTTTCATCTTAGTCATTTAATACCTAAGGCTGCTATCAATTCCAATTATTATTTAACAAATGAACGGTACAAAACATGAAAAATATCACTAATCATCATAGTTAATGATAAGTGCCTTCTCTCATGTTTTCTATGCTAATGAAATCATAATTCTGCATTTAACTATATGAAGATGTTTTATTATCATTTAACACTAGAGCAAAGTTCATTTTGAAAAGGCTCATATCCATTTAACATGTATTGATCTGAAATTTAATTGTGAAAATACTACTTTGGAGATTTTTTCATATGAGTAAGGTTTTTCCAAATATCTGCCTGTAATCAACACAAATACTCTGCCTTATACTTAGCTGGAAAGTAAAGATTTTGAACATGTATCTGACACATGAATATCCATGCGTTGAAAATAAAAACATGATCACATTATGATACTAATTTCATCATTACATACTATTATGTAAAAAGGTACCAAATGGGATGATAAAAATCAACATTATCAAAAGCACCACTGTTTTTACTGAACATAGAAAATGAGTCAAAATATCAGTATCGTAATTCAATTTTTGTAATAAAAAGTGATAAATATGATATCACCAACAACAAGCATCAAGAATCAATACTAATCCTTCATAACTGGATTTAAAAATGACAATATTTTAAATCTAGAATAATCATCATCTAGCTATGCCAAACTTAAAGCATAATATACAAGTAAATACCAATATTTCATGTGCTTGCACATACTTAAGGACTAAAATAACTACCAATAATAAACATATCAAAAATGCTAAAATCATTATATCAATGCTGATCATCAACAATGTTCTGATCCATCTTGTTTCATGAGTATCCTGGCTATCAACAGAATAATAATTATGACAAAATCTATAAAATAAATGGACTTTAAAGGTGACTTTTATTTCCATTGGACATCTAAATACTTTAGATGTCCAAACATATATAGTCACATATATCATAATAGTCAGTAGATATACTAGCATCTATCACCAGAGGATGCCACTAGACCTGCAGCCTATATGTATAAGATTTTGATAAAGAATTTATATCAGTCATATAATTCTATAATTAAAACCACTTCTTTTCTTTTCAAAAACTTTATTTGATGTATATATATATCCACTTATTTCCAACGTTTCGACTATCTTTACTCTATAGTCATTTTCAAGGATCTAGAAAAAACATATTACATTATAAACAAACTTCACATAATAAAAACAAAAAAACAAAATAATCAAAAACAATATAAAACATATAAACACCCATAAAATTTAAAAATAAATAAAATACATTAAAATCAATTAAATTAAAAACACAAAACATACGCCACACTTACTTGACTCCCTTCTCAAAAAACTTTCCCTTTTTACATTTTCTTTTATCCAAAAAACCAATTGTTACAATAAAGAATTATTTTTGGAAATAAATTCATTTTTGAAGTATATAAGAAAGAAAAAGGAAATAAGTTTTTTATTGTAACAATTGGTTTTTTGGATAAAAGAAAATGTAAAAAGGGAAAGTTTTTTGAGAAGGGAGTCAAGTAAGTGTGGTGTATGTTTTGTGTTTTTAATTTAATTGATTTTAATGTATTTTATTTATTTTTAAATTTTATGGGGTTTATATGTTTTACATTGTTTTTGATTATTTTGTTTTTTTGTTTTTATTATGTGAAGTTTGTTTATAATGTAATATGTTTTTTCTAGATCCTTGAAAATGACTATAGAGTAAAGATAGTCGAAACGTTGGAAATAAGTGGATATATATATACATCAAATAAAGTTTTTGAAAAGAGAAGTGGTTTTAATTATAGAATTATATGGCTATATGTACTGTATATTTTTGAAAAAAAAAAAAAGGATAGAGTCATAATTAGAAAAAGAAGTAAATGAATTTATATCAGTATATATACAAAAGGTGGGATGATTGTGTTAGGAGAATTGTTAGTGTTATAGTGTTAAGGAATGGGATAGAAGTATAATAGATGCATTAATAAAAAATAGGGAGTTAGAGAGATGGAGAACTAGTATGGAGTGCAAAAAGACTTCAAATATTTATAGAAGTAAACAGAATATTGGGAGTAAATTAATTTATGACAATAGCAAGGAAAGTAGTTTACTGTTTAAGGCTTGAATGGGATCTTTAGCAACAAGGGAATATACACATAAATAGAAACATATTGGTGATTTAGTCTGCAAGTTATATAAGGAAGGGGTAGAAAATATTAGGCATCTGTTAATTGAATACAAGTGCCTGAAAGCAAAAAGGGTACAAATAATGAAGTTGTAGAAGAATAAATATAAACAAAGAGATTATAGAGAAAGTGGGTTATTGATTTTTATGCTGGGTTTGGGAAAAGAGTTGACAAAGATTATAATGTGGAAATAGGAAGGAGCAGGATAGAGAATAAAATGGGAAAACATAGAGTGGGGAATGGAAAGGAAAATTAAAGTGGCTAACAGTTTTCTCTGGGCATAGTTGCTGAGAGATTCCTGACTCCATATAAGAAGTCACAGTGCATTACAGCACATCACATCACATCAAAATGAGAATTTACTGGTGAAAATACAAAGTATAAATGCTTATTCATAGCATAGTGTAATATAATTCAATTACAATCGAGCTCAAATATAACAGAGTTAAAATACATTAATTCAAATATATCAGAATTCAAATACAAATGCATTTAAATAGTAACAAACTTTTTTGATGTTAGAATAAACTGCATTTGATACCAGTAGCTTTAGATATTACACCTCACAAAAATGCACATTATAATATTTAATATAGAGAGCATACCAATAGCTCAAACAATCTCTTAAGTGCTAAGGGTGGTAAGAGAAAACATATAAAATCTCTATCTGTAATATTCTTATCCCCAGACCAATTGGTTTTGAGCTTATGACTCACTTCAGTGGTGACCATAAGCTTGTTCCTGCAGATAAAAATTATACCATAAATTGTGAATATTGTATTAACAAACAATGTAATCTAGAATATATAATTGTTGTTGTTTTTTAAAAAAACCTAATGTACAATATATGTGTAAACTGTGCTAGGTATGTATTATACAAATATATATTTAAAATATGTAAGTATGATATAAGTTAATGCAACTTAAATCTATGAAAAAGAAAAAAAATCATTTACTTTTTTTTTTATAATCCATCCATTTAGCACTCATAATCATCCAGTTTTCTGAGTCACTAGTTGCTTATTCTAAGATTCTATTATTGTCTTTTAAATTCTTTGAAAATCATGGAGGTTTTTTTAGAACAGGTGTACCAAGTATTGACACCTCAGAATCTCTAGAGAAAAAGTTTAGAATGAATAGATGACTCGCATTATTGATTTTTTTTTTTTTTAAAAAAAAAAAACACAGTGTAAGGTCTCATTCATTGATTTAATGTATTTTTGGATTTGATGGAGCATTCTAAATTGAGAGCTAATCATGGCCTCATGATATGGAATCAATTTCTAAAGTTTTGATATCCAAGTTCTTCTCTAAAGGAATGTTGATTTTCTTTACATCATCCAGTTATGTTAATTCCTCATTAGTTAATTCTTCCACATGTGACTTCAAATTGTCTTTATACAAAATGTCAACAAAATGCTACATTAGTTGTTCAAGTTAGTACATCTTGAAGGTTATGATAATTCTTTGATCCATAGGTTGAAAAATTGATGTGATACTCAGTGATATTAGTTGCCGAAAATGTAAGTAACAGTAAACTTATTTTTAAAAAAATTTCAATATCAAAAAAAAAAAAAGAACGTGATTTCATGATGCAAAGATACAGAAAAATGGACCAAAAAAAAAAAAAGAAAAGAATAAGCTCATAGCTGACAATTTTTTCTAAAAAATTATTAATCATCACATTGAAAACCCATTTTTTTTAGAATTCATAAAGTTTTATATTATTTATATGAAATTCTACAGAATCAAAAAAGAAAATATTTAATAATATCTCATTTAACTATACTATTATGACTATAAAGACATTTTAAAATCAACAATGTAAGGTAGCCAAATTATAGAACTGTATATTACCAAAACTTAATTATGTACTTTGAAAAAAACAAAAATTCTAATAATATAATCAATATTAAGACTTTTTTTATAGTATATACTATGCAAACCTAAATAAAGAGTACTTTATATACACATATGCTATGACCTTTTGTAATGGCATAAGATATCACACTTCATTATGCATGATAGCCATTTTCTTAAAATGACTTAGCAATTTTTCAAATAATACAGTACATGGTAATGGAAGAAATATGGACCATTTAAATAAAAATTAAGAGCATGAAAGTTTTTTAATTTATTTATATTGCACTTTCATCATAGATAATTTATTATTTAAATGCACAATGCATAAAATCATTTCCTTCCTTTTTTCCACTAAAAATATATCTACAATAAAGGCAACTTAAATTTGACTGAAATTAGCATTAAAAAAGGTTTTGATTTAAAATTGCTCACTAAATATTTTAGCTTATACATATAATAGTACACAATTTAAAATGGATTAGTAATATCATGCAAGCAAAATTTATTTTTAGTTTTATGATGAATACAATTTGTATCTTTTTTTTTCAGTACTATAATATTTAAATTTTGCAATAATGTTGCCATTGTCTTGAAAATATCTGAAACAAATGATGAGACTTAAGATTTAAAATTTAGTAAATACATATTATTTTTAACTTAGATTTAATAACTTGTGATCTTAAAAGTTGATTATTAATTATATAATTCATGAAATCATTTTTTTCTCCCCTTCCCTTTTTGTTTACTAAAAATACTTTAGATTTACAATGATAGTTGATTGAATATTTGAGCTAATATAATACACAATTTAAAATTAATTATTAATACTATAATATAAGTCCCAAATTTATTTTGTTTGTATTTCTTTTTTACTAATACTATATCTTTTTGCATTTGCAATAATGTTTCCTTGACTTGGATATATCTGAAATAAATTATATTATGATTTAGAATTAAGCAAATATTGTACAGTAAATGATATTTTACACTTATCTTTGGTAACTTTGTAAAGTTGATTATAAATTGTATAATGCACAAAATAATTTTTCTCTCAAAATTATCATGACTAAATTTTACAATTATGATGATCATAATTTTTGCGTCAAGCAAAATAGTTAATAAGACTGTACAAATTTTAAAACATAATATTAATACATTTGGTTTTGTATATCATCAAAATAGGCTTTTAATTATTTATTGTATTGAATGAGGTTTTTTTTTTACTTTTGTAATCATTAAACTTTTCTTTGGATATATCATTAAAGAATGCATTAATTGTCCTGCAAAAAATCTTTATAAAAAATTAAATAAAGTACTACTACTATACATTAATCATATTTTAATTTTATAATCAAAATACTATATGCTGTAATATTATATACCATACTAGGTATAATATATAAACTCTGCACCATACATTTTTAGCATGAACATCACAATATTTTTTTTGAATGACATAAAGTCACTATTCTACGATGTTATAAATCTTACAAAATGGCAGTTTAAAAAAATTGACTTCTTTTTTATAATCAATATAATGAATAATCAGTTATATATCAAACAGTAGGTACCAATTAATGATGATTGGTATGATGCATATTTGCATAAAGGTTTGGTATTAGCAGGGTATAGATATAGTGAAAAAAATTAGATCATAATCAAAATAAACACCTGTTTTGTCATTCAATGGTCAGAAGAAGCAGGTTGATCTCATAAAACCAATGAAATCTTTTTTTTATTTAACACTTGTATTTAAAATTTGAATGAATAAATATCAATATTTGATAAATCTATCAGATTACACTTTAAAATATTAAATTTGTTTTTATAATTTTTACAATTCTGCAATGATGTGTATTAACTTGAACAGACATTTTTATCAAAAACTCTATAATTTGCTTCATAAGATATGCTGGGAATTATATTTTTAAAAATAAAATATTTTTGTATAAAACAAATATGCAATAATGTATGTTATTGATTTTTAATAATTATTGTATAATTATGAGAAAAAGTAATTATGAATCTTAATGATTTAATAATTCTAAAAATTTTCTCAATTAAAAGGAATTTGAATCCAGACTTTCAAGCTTCCTTCAATCACCACTTTATCTTATACAACTGATACATATGATCACATAATGTAAAAAAGATAAATCTCCAATATATGTATTTTATGAAGAAGCAGCAGCACTCATCAGTTGGTCCAGATTATCATTCCCACCACACATATATAATCAGTGCTCAGTTTATATTAAAATAGCAAATCTTCAAGTTTTAATGGCCAGGATTCAATCTGCTCCTCTCTCCAACTCTTCAGCCATCCACATCACTGAAAAGACCTTGTTTTCTAATTTTGTTGTCATAGCAGGTTGACCATAAGTCACCCTGACCCCACATGTGTAGGATCATAAGACCATTTAAGCACATAGAAGAGGGGTGGGTCAGAGTGAATTATGGTCAACATGGGTATGACAACAAAATTGGCAAACAAGGGCTTTGAACATGCCATATCAAATTTCCAGTGATATGAATGGCTGAAGAGTTGAAAAAGATTCAAGACTATTCATTAAAGTTTGAATATTTGCTAGCTTAATATAAACCAAGCACTGATTATATATATGGGAGATGACGATCCAGACCAAATGAAGAGTGCTAGTTCAGCCCCAAAAAAAGTATATTGAAGATCTTTCATTTTTTTCACATGCATATGGTCATGTGTATGAGTGTATAAAATATAGTGGATGACTAAAGGGAGCTTGAAAGTCTGAGTTCAAATCCCCCTAATTACAGATAGCTTTTAAGTATATGTACTATACTTGTATCTAAATATCAAAGTAATTTAGTAAAAAAAAACATTAACATCTGATAACAACTAAATATCACATGATCACCATTTATTATGCTTTCTCATAACTGTTATTAAAACAAGGGCAAAACTCTCCATACAGTAGTGCCACTCAGTGAAGCCAGAGTAATCAATGGATGCCAGAAGGCTTGAGCATAAAATATCTATCTAATGCCTACTCATCCAATATCCCCAGACTAGTTTCTGGCTTGTAGCCTTCGTCAGTGAAGAGCCTTTGATCTGAGAGCACTGCACCTAGATCTTAGGATCTAATGCAACCCTCCAGAAGTCACCTAATAATAGGATAGTGGGGCTATGGTTATTAGAGAACCAAAGGCACCGAAATGTATGGGTACTGAACTGAGTTCAGACCTATATGATTATATAAGTTAATGAGCTTTGATTGAGAACATTATTGTGTTTTCAATTTTTTTCTCACTTTTGTAGTTAAGTAGAAATAAAAGGTGGCTGCTGGAAGGTTACATTAGATCCAAAGATCTAGATGCAGTGCTCTTGGATCCAAGGCTCCTTACTAACAAAGGCTACAAGTTCAGAAACTAGTCTGAGGATATTGGATGAGTAGGCATTAAATAGGGATTTTATGCGCAAGTCTTCTGGCATCCAATGATTACTCTGGCTTGCACTGAGTGGCACTACTGCATGGACAGTTTTGCCTGTTTTAATAGCAGTTATGAGCAAGCATAAGAAATGGTGATCATGTGATGTTAATGGTTTAATACCAATCCAGCTTAATAGAGTAGTGGTGGCTATGGCTATTAAAGAACCAAAAACACCAAAATGTACAGGTACTGAACTGAGTTCAGACCTATATGACTATATAAGTTAATGAGCTCGAATTGAAAATATTATTGTGTTTCAATTTTTATTCTCATAGTTTTGTAGATAAGTAGATAAAAGGTGGTTGCTGAAGAATTGCATTAGATCCTAAGATCTAGGTGCAGTGCTCTCAGAACCAAGGCTCCTCACTGATCAAGGCCACAAGCCAGAAACTAGTCTGGTGATATTGAATGAGTAGGCACTAGATAGGGATCTTATGCACAAGCCCTCTGGCTTCCAATGATTACTCTGATTTGAACTGAATGGCAGTACTGTATGGAGAGTTTTGTCTGTTTTAGTAACATCTGATAACAATGAAAGAGGAGTGAATAAAGGCAGATTTTTTATCTGAAGTCATCACATTTTCGATTCACCTGACATCTTTAGACTTTATATGGAATTAAAATATCAGACTAAAATATATGCAAATTAACAGATCTAAAAAACAACAACACCCAAACATCTCAATAGGTGGCTGTACAGGCATACTGCATTTGAGATTTCTCAAATAAATTCCTTTGTTTAGAAAAATATTTATGTTAATTTAGACAAGTTATTCTCTTATAATAATCAAAACCCTTTACAAATTATTTCTTAAAAAAAGAAGGAAAATAATTTTAACATAAATTGTACTCCTTTTTTCTTTTGAAACTGAGGATGTGCACATTCAATTTTAACCAAGTAAAAAAAAAATCTTTTTAACAAAACTATTTAAAAAAATTATTCAATAATTTTCAAATATTTATTTCCTTATAAATTAGCATTTACAAATACAGATGTCTGCATAAGACAATACCTTAGTTGAGTATCTCTTTTCTATAAATCCTGCAGATAGTTTAATCTCTTAATTCCAGGTTTTTTTATAGATCTCTCTATAGTTATTTTCATCCATTTGTCTTTTTCTTTGTAGTTCCAGGTTTCAACTTATTTTCATTTGAGGTTAATATAAGTTGAAACAGCTATTATTTGAGAAGGTTTAATTCATAATGCTAACACAGTTTTTCTCAATGGTATTTTCCTTTCCCTGCATTCCTTTTACTGAATTTGATTATATAGTTGGGTTAGCACTAAAAATCTTTTTTTTTTTTTTACTAAGAGTGAGATCAATTTAAACATCAGACTTCCAAGCTGAACTTCTAACCTGAATTTGCCACTATGGATCTCTAGTGAATTTCACTGAACTTTATTAATTGTTACTTCCTTGTCTAAAAAAAAAAAAACAACTTACACTATTTCACCCAATCACATAATTACCTTCGAAATTACTGTATTCTCTGATCAAATACTTTTTACAAGAAATCTCTTTTTTAAATATATATATATACTAACTGATAAACAACTTTCCAAGTAATAGATAATTCCTGGAGATAAAGATATTATACTTTTTTTGTTTTTTATCCTCCCCCCAAATATATATAAAAAATTAAAGCTGCACAAAAAAATTATTTTCTATTTCTTTTTTTTTTTTATATAGCTATATCCAATATAAACATTTACATTATTATTATTAAAATGTCTTAAATTTGTCACATATCATTACATGTAAATAAATCTTTTGAAAAAGTTTAACCTAGTTAAATTACTATTTAACAAATAAGGTATCCTACAGCTGACACGAGAAAAAACAATTCTCAATAACTATAATTAGTAAGCTCATAATTGAGTTTTACCATTGAAATTCATTGTGAATTAATTAAACACAAATATGAAACTGACTTTTAAGAACTCTTGAGATGTAAATTTTCATTCATTTACACGTGTTAAGTTTTCTGCCAAAGGCAGACAGAGAAAGTAGGTAAAAAAATATTAGAATCAAATCATAACATATTAATTGAGCCAGTATTCAATGGTTTTCCATCCTCATGACATACTTTAGAATATTAATTTTATAGCTTCGTGATAAATATTAACAAGCCCTCAATGATTTACTCTAATAGTGATAGTAGTAGATATAAAAATTAAAGTTTCTAGATTGAATCCCAGCAGTGAAAAATAAATTCTTTTTAAAAAAACGCTATCAGATTGATGAATTCAGCTTTATCATCATACTGAGTGGCTGAATATGAAACAAATTTATAAATTAAAGACTATATAGTTATACTATCATTCCCAATTTCTATTTTTAATATTTAAAAGATTTTAAAAATTTGATTCCACACACGCATCATTTCCTTCTTTATATGTAAATGAAGATAAATATTTCCGACAAACATTAATAAGTATAGTCCAATTATAATTTTACATCTCAAGAATACTGACTGTTGAAAATTCCTTTTAGCATCAAGTTATTGTCTCAAAACCAAATTGAAGGGACCCCCCCCCCTTTGTTTAATTAGCTAATCAACTAATCGACCCAAGTACCCAAATAATTTATTATAAGTTTCAACTTGCTTTTATTTGACAGTTCATAAATTTTCATTCATAAAGACAAAAAAGATTTATAAATATTAATAAAAAAATTTTTATTTGTGACATTCTAATATGTCATTTAATTATTAATCATTTCCTTATCTTTCAAACTAATATTTCAAATTGAAAAAATAAATAATTATTTGCAATTCAATAAACTACTGTTCACACTGGTTTGAATTTTATATTCCTTCCGTTAAAGGTAGGTTATTGATATGCTTCAAATTGAGGGAACTAAACAAATACAGTTTGTATATTTATCTTAGCAGCTGGATATTTAAAAATATTTACAAATTATAAATGAAAATGAGGTTAAGCATTGGGTCAAGCATTATTTTAATAATTATATGATTAGAAATTTATGAGCAATATGTGTGCACATTTTATATACATGGTAATAATAGATATACAGTTTCTCAATAGAAAATATATTACATACTACTAATAAAAACAGAGTCAAAAAAATATGTGATATTTGAGTACTAAAGTGAGGGACTGATACTATCACAATTCAAGTCAATTGATTAATTAGAAATCCCCCCCCCCCATCTGCAAATAGACTTAGAAATCTATTATTTCATCCTAGCGCCAGAATGCACAAAATGCTATTTTTATTAATAAAAATAAGATAATACATTATTGTAGTGGTTAAATTTTCTATATGTTGCAGCGTACATTTATAATTAAACAATATACATATTTCTAATTAATGTTTTTTTTATTTCCATTCAATTTATGATGACTAAAAATGTTTTATACATCTGATGCCATTATTCTTATTTCAGATTGTCAATTGTATAATATTTATATTGCATACATTAAGCTCTCTACACAAAGATAGTTTGAGGAAATTAAATAATAGAATTTTATAATAACATTGCAAATTAATGCTAACATAATATACAATTAAAGAAAAATATTATATTGTCAAATTTTGTTTATAAGGATATTTAAGTAAATATTAAACAAATCTTTTTTTTAAAAAGAACACTGTATTGCTTCTTATCAAATGTGACAGAACAGTGCACAAACCATATGGTTTTAGGAATCGATTTTTAATACATGATTTTCTTTCAAATACCACACATACTGTTTTCTTCTTCATTTTAATAAAATAATTCATTTATGCAAATACTAAACAATCCAAAAGTGATCCCATGTTATACTTCTCCCTATATCACATGTTCTATAAAAATAAAAGAATTTAATTTTAAATTTAGATTCAGATTTTTTAAATCATGATTTCTCCTTTGGTGTTTAATTATTTTTATTAGGGATAGAACAAGAATGAAAAAAGCTTTTCAGAATCAGTGAATCAAATATTAACTTCTTCAACACTTCTTATATACATCCTGACAATAGCCCTGAATACTTATATTATTTCTAGTGTTTCTCTATCCTTTTTAAATCCAAACTTTTCTTCCAACATAAACCTTAGTTGCAATCTG
The DNA here is from genome assembly GCA_028023455.1 of Epiperipatus broadwayi. Taxonomy (NCBI): domain Eukaryota; kingdom Metazoa; phylum Onychophora; class Udeonychophora; order Euonychophora; family Peripatidae; genus Epiperipatus; species Epiperipatus broadwayi. The sequence continues at coordinate 2,233,333 of JAQFVV010000076.1, forward strand.
AGATTAAACTTAGTTCTAAAATTTTACATTTATTAATAATACCTTTTTGTAAAAAAAAATCCCAACTGTTGAAAGATAATCTACTTGCTGCTAAATCCATCACTCAACTATCAGTTATCCATTACAATTCCATCAATATCTTACATCTTGCCTGACTTTATTTCTTTTACCATCTCATCTTCCATTATAATACAACTCACTTCATTCTTGTTTAGTCCTTTTTTTTTCTATTAACATAATTAAGATATTATTTCTATCATGCAAATAATTATTTCTTCATTTCATTATATCTCTATTTTCTACTAACTTATTAATTCTTTGATTAATTACTATTACACTTCTACAACTATTGTTCTTAACAACAAACACAGTAAAGTCATCAGGATAAAAAAAAAACAACTCTGTTTTTAACAGTGTTGATGCAATAACATTATCAAAAAAAGTATAAAAGATCTTTCTTTGTATTCATGAAATGTATGCTATAACATAAGCACTGATAAAATAAACGCAGGTACCATTATACAAACTAATTTTTAATATCATCAGTCTTTCACTGATATATTTAAAAAATGCCATGAATAAAAATATCAAACCAGATTTATCCAACACCATAAAGGCTTATTTCATTTTAATAGTCTGCCTTTAAAAAAAACAAAACAATTATAGATATCCTTCTGTTCAATTAAACTTCTTTCCTCAGTAAGATAAAGTTCTCTAAGTGCAGCTACATTAATCTCAAATCATAATGCTACCTTTGGTTCAAGTTCTTAAAAAATGTTCAAATCACGAAAAATTCATACATTTCATATACCTATATTTAGAAAAAAATTTAAATACTTATCTTTATTAATATTATTATCTGATTTTAGAATTATTTCTACTAATTTGATAAGTGAACACAATCTATCCAGATTAGGTGAAATAGACCATTACTAAATTAGAGCAACTTTTCTGGGACTTTACACCTTCATAGCAGGCAGATTTTTAAATACGATAGCCCAAACACGCAATTATTTATTTTTGAGTTAAAACTTCTGATAACCCTGAGTAATTTGGAATTTTATATTTCAGTTAAGAATAGCTAAACACTCAGTTACTGACTACTATTGAATGACTACTTGGATTAATTATACCAACATCTAATTTTAAAAAAAACTCTAAACTTATTTGTGCCATACTTCATAAGACGCACAGCTGCAATTCTAAAAATCCTGGCTGAAATTAGGCCCTGAAAACGAGAATCTGTGTGTGTGGGGGGGGGGGTGCATTAAAACACAAACATAAAATGGCATATATACACATTGATCCAAAAACTTGTCTCTTTGGGCTTAATAAACAGAAATTTAACTAGCAACCAGAAATCCACTTATATATGTATGTGTAGAACATATAAATAAGTAATTTAATGCAAAAATGATAAAGATGAAATTTATACAAAAATAAAAGTTTAGGCAACATTCTAAATATAAAGATACAGATAAAAAATCCACTAAAAATCTATTTCAAAGTAATAAAATGTAAAGTAATAATAAGTGTATTGTTGCCTTGCCATGACAGTAACTTGGATTAGTTCTATTATCCTTAAGCAGCATGACCAATGACCCAGTGTTTTATGCAGTTACTCCCCTTTGATCTCTTGCTAAAAGATCCTTGCACTCCTTTGAATTTCCAGAATAACAAAGTCTTGAGGCATTGTTAGCCACCTTTTGACACTTAACTAAGAAAAACTTTCAATCGCTTCCAAAAAAAAAAAAAGATTCTTTTATAAGAATAGGCTCAAATATTGAGATCTTTATTAGAAATAACTCATCTTTAGTTTCATTAGTCATTATTAGATTACATAGGATTTGAATCCTTATTAAACAAATTTGGTTTAAAATAGCCGGGAGGGGGGGATATCTCTTTTTAAATCAAATAATAATCTCTTCAAACAATTTTTAACAAGATAATTTACTTAAAATTTATCTCCAAATACTATATAATAATACCTTCACATATTAAAGTAGAGTACATTTCTTAATAATTGCTTCATAAAGATATGAGAAATACACATATTATAGGTCATAAGCACTGTGTGATGCTATGCTTTTGTATAGAATATTTAAAACTTCAAAAACATTATATAAAAGAAAACTTTTGCACATTCATAGATTATCAAGTATATTTTAGATAAGGTGTGAAGTAATCAAACTGCCACAGAGAAGGTAACTCACCATTAATGATCTTGGTTTGTTATCATATCTTCATTCCTTTCAATATTTTAATTCATTTAATTCAGTATGGTTAAGACATGCACTGTAGCCACCTCTCCTTTAACTCATTTAATTGAATATTATCAAGATGGTTTCCCTACATAGATCTCTCCACTTAGCAACTTGTTAATGCCTCTAGATAATACAATTTTCTCATCTCTTTTCTGTATTAAATTTTTAATCAATTTTTATTTCACAGATTTCAGTAATTAATAAAGTATCCTATTGATAATAAACATCACATGATTACCATTTCTTATGCTTGCCTATAACTGTTATTAAAACAGGCAAAACTCTCCATACAGTATTGCCACTCAGTGCAAGCCAGAGTAACCAATGGATGCCAGAAGGCTTGTGCATAAAATCCCCATCTGGTGCCTACTCATCCAATACCCGCAGGCTAGTTTCTTCTGGCTTGTGGCCTTCATCAGTGAGGAGCCCTGGATCTGAGAGCACTGCACCTAGATCTTAGGCTCTAATGAGCTTGGATTGAAAATATTATTGTGTTTTCAATTTAAGACTCATAGTTTTGCAGTTAGATAGAAATAAAAAATGGCTGCTGGAGGGTTGCATTAGATCCTAAGATTTAGGTGCAGTGCCCTCAGATACAAGGTTCCTCACTGACAAAGACCACAAGCCAGAAACTAGTCTGGGGATATTGGATGAGTAGATACTAGATGGGTTTTTTTATGCACAAGCCTTCTTGCATCCATTGGTTACTCTGGCTTGCACTGAGTGGCAATACTGTATGGAGAGTTTTGCCTGTTTTAATATCCTATCGATATATATTATATTTTACTTTGCACTTAGATATTCCATACAATATCTTAATTTCATGTAACATCAATAACGTATACATGTGTCTTAATTCTCTGCCATAAGGCAACTAGTACCAAAGTCATGACTATCTAAAACAGATCAACTGTCCAGAAAATTGTTACAGAAGAATACAAAAATAAATAAAATAAAACAATGAAATTATTCTTTATCTACTAAACAGTTATTCAAAGGTAAAATATTTTGCTATAAATATTTAACTATAATAATTACATCATAAAAGTCTCATTAAAATGCAGCATTAGCATTAAAAAAATATTCATTCATTAGCAGCTATTCACAAATAATACAACTAACTATTCTAACTTCAGAATGAAAAAAAAAACAAAGATAGAAAGGTTTAAAATTTAAACATTAAAGAGAAGTTTTGTGATAACTTTAAAACCCAATCCTGAATCACAAATAAGATCATAAATATCATATGCTAGAACTTTAGTCTGTATTAGGACTGTACCTTATTAATAGTAGATCTTCACTGTAATCTATCTTCAGCTTCTTAATGAAAGCAATCAATACTATATTTCTTTAGAGAATCTTTGAGATAATATTTATAAAGTAAATGAAGCTTTACCCTCAAAAACCATACTCAAGTTAATATCACATCCAGAAACTGAAAAATATACTAACCAATCTTATGCTCTTGCTATCATATTTCTAGAATTTTACAGATCACTTTTAAATGAAAAATTTCAATGTTGATAACAGATTCATGTCTCGCTTCCATATACTAAATTAACCAAAATGGCAGCCCTAAATACTACTAATTTAGTTTGAGTAGTTTTACATAATTACAATGAAATATCCTATCTTAAGTTATTAACTGCATTAGCAGCATGAAATCTAAGTTGCATTTCAATATTCAAATCCATCTTTCTATCTAAAAACTTATCAAAGTATTTAGAGATTCACATTCTGTTGTCAATAATCATTCAAACTAGAAGTTGCTGGAATTTTTTCTTCTATTATAGACTGATAAAAAAATTTGGATTTTTTGAAAATTAATTATTGAACCAAAGTCATTATAAATTACATTCAGAATATTAAAAGCATTCTGTAGTTCATCTTTTTAATTGGAAAGAATAATGTAATATCATCAGTATATAAACTAAAAAGCTTGTTTTTGCTTTTAATTGGTTCAAATTAAAAATCCCACAATCAAAATCTCTACTGTATTTTGATGCCTGCTTCCCAAAACCACCTATATATATCTCCAAAGATTACTATCACAAAATGAAAAACAACATTAGAGTTGGTATCCATCTTTATTTAACATTAGACTTAACTTCAAATGATATTTTCATTAATATACTTTTCCTCTCAATCCATCATATAGAAACTATATATGGTAATTAGAACACTGTTTTTCTAAAAAATTATTTGCAGGCAGACTCATAACAAATCATTATTTAATAAACTTGTAAATACAATTTTACTTTTCATTTATCAATGCTCATTCATTCAGTATAATAAAAGTAAAATTCCTCTTTTATCTGTCCTCTAATTGTGTATATTGTAAATAAATCAACAGTGATATCCGAAAAGGCTGAAACTTATTATTAGGAGTGATCTTAGTTCACAAATTAATTCTGAGTAATATATTAAAACCAGAATGTTCTGTGATATAATTGTAATCCAACATGTTACATACTCAACCAGTAGTAAAAGTTATTTACATGTGGTTGAAATTAGTAATCATTAATTTAAAATAATATATGAAATGTTAGACTAGCTTGATTAATTTGTAAACTAAGATTGCCACTAATAATAAGTTTGAGCCTTTTCAGATATCAATGTTGATTTATTTACAATACATACAATTAGATATCAGATAAAAGAGAGATTATTTTTTTGTCAGACTAAATGAATGGGCATTGATAAATGAAAAGAAAAATTATATTTGAAGTTTATGAAATAATGCTTCATTAATTTAAAATAATATATGAAATGCTAAGCTGGCTTGATTAATTTGTAAATTAAGATCAATACTAATAATAAGTTTCAGCTTTTTTCGATATCAATGTTGATTTTTTTACATATATACAATTTGAGGTCAGATAAAAGAGGAATTTTACGCTTATTATACTGAATGAAAGGGCATTGATAAATGAAAAGTAAAATTGTATTTGAAATTTATTAAAAAATGATTCATTATGAGTAAGCTTGCAAATAATTCTGATTAATGTATTATCAAGAACACGTTCTGTGATACGATTATATTCCTACATGATAACATCTTCCATCAGTAAAAATTATTTATATGTATTGTTGAAATTAGTAAGAAACTATATAATATGAATAAACTTATTTCAATACTCTAAAATTAATTATATCTCTTTTTAACCATATAATTCTATAATTAAAAATCACTTCTTTTCTTTTCAAAAACTTTATTTGATGTATATATATATCCACTTATTTCCAACGTTTCGACTATCTTTACTCTATAGTCATTTTCAAGGATCTAGAAAAAACATTACATTATAAACAAACTTCACATAATAAAAACAAAAATAATCAAAAACAATATAAAGCATATAAACCCCATAAAATTTAAAAATAAATAAAATACATTAAAATCAATTAAATTAAAAACACAAAACATACACCACACTTACTTGACTCCCTTCTCAAAAAACTTTCCCTTTTTACATTTTTTATCCAAAAAACAATTGTTACAATAAAAAACTTATTTCCTTTTTCTTTCTTATATACTTCAAAAATGAATTTATTTCCAAAAATAATTCTTTATTCATGTCTTATCCAATTCTATTTAAAACAGGTTTATATCTTTTTATATATAAACTCTCTTTTACCATTCTTTCTTTATACAATCTAACCCCCTCCAACATTTTAATCTTAAAATCTGTATGTCCAATTTCCTTACTATGTATATTTATATTAGAATTCCTATCTCTCAAATGCTGTTTCAATCTTGTCTCTAATGTAAATATACATAGTAAGGAAATTGGACATACATATTTTAAGATTAAAATGTTGGAGGGGGTTAGATTGTATAAAGAAAGAATGGTAAAAGAGAGTTTATATATAAAAAGATATAAACCTGTTTTAAATAGAATTGGATAAGACATGAATAAAGAATTATTTTTGGAAATAAATTCATTTTTGAAGTATATAAGAAAGAAAAAGGAAATAAGTTTTTTATTGTAACAATTGGTTTTTTGGATAAAAAATGTAAAAAGGGAAAGTTTTTTGAGAAGGGAGTCAAGTAAGTGTGGTGTATGTTTTGTGTTTTTAATTTAATTGATTTTAATGTATTTTATTTATTTTTAAATTTTATGGGGTTTATATGCTTTATATTGTTTTTGATTATTTTTGTTTTTATTATGTGAAGTTTGTTTATAATGTAATGTTTTTTCTAGATCCTTGAAAATGACTATAGAGTAAAGATAGTCGAAACGTTGGAAATAAGTGGATATATATATACATCAAATAAAGTTTTTGAAAAGAAAAGAAGTGATTTTTAATTATAGAATTATATGGCTATATGTACTGTATATTTTTGAAAAGAAAAAAGGATTGAGTCGTGATTAGAAACATAAGTAAATGGATTTATCTCTTTTTAACTTGACAGTCTATTAATTTCAATAAACAAAATACCCCCCCCCCCCCCATGTTCTTTCCAAATCTTGTTTATTCTCAATTTGCATTAGTATACTCCCTCTCCATAATTCAATCATATTTTATGATCATTATGAAGGATTGTTTTATGTACAAAATACCTAAAATTAATATATGAAAAAAAAAAAAACTTTATATACAATAGATAAATTGCAAATCAATTAATATAACCTACATAAGAAAGCATGTTAAAACACCCAAATGCTATTTTTTGGCTAACAAAATAGGATTCTCTTCTACTATCTACTAGATCTTATATATAATAACAAATTCAGATAACAACAATTTGTAAAAATAAAATTTACTTACAAAGATACACAATTATAATACAAATTAAATATTATTTTATTTTTCCAGGATACGGCCATTAAGCATTCATTTTTAATATCTTAGGAAAGATCAAATCACTATTTAAATGTATTCAAATTTAAACTTATATTCTTTAAAAATTATAATACATTCCTTAAGTAACATATGTAAGAAAGAATGTTAAAATCTCATGAGTGTTAACATCCAAATACCATACTATTAAAAAATTAAGTTTAATTTGATTACATTTAAATAGTGATTAGGTCTTTTCCAAGATTATTTAAGAATGAGTACATAATGGCCATACTTTCAAAAAATAAGAAATACCAAATTTATGTTACAATTGTGTATATGTGCAATTTAATTAATTTCATTTTTACAAGTTGTTGGTGTCTAATATGTTACTACTGTATTTGCTAGTAAAAAAAATTGCCATTATCCAATAGTACTTGTGAGATTTTAAAATGCTTTCTTAGATAGGTTACATCAGATATTTTGGAATTTATTAAAATTATTATAAGAATAGAAGCTTTAATTTAACATATATATCAATACAATTACATATACATGTTGAATATACAAAATATATAAATTTGTCATTTGTCTTTTATTCTATCTTTGTTTATATGAGGAATAAAAAAGAAAAAGGAAGTATGGAGATTATTAAAATGCTATTATATAATAACTAAAATTTCTTATATATAATGTTCACATTTTATTTTAATATTATAATAAAGACACAAAATAAAAAAATAGTATTATGATAAAAGATAGACAACACAAAACACTATTGGTAAGAATTTTGTAATTATTATATAACAGTAATAAGTTTAGACTGATAATTTACTTATTAATAAAATTTCATGTAATATTTAATAAATACAATTATTAGAGTCCATGTACAATTTTCTATTATATTGCTAGTTGCATATATATAAGATGTTGTAGCTAAGGCCAAATGGGGAGTGCTGGTTCATACAGTTGCATCTTGGGAGGCATTTGCCTTTTTCAGATGTCTTCATTCATATGTTTTAGGTAGATGTGATACAATAAAAGTTTTGAATATATTTTGCTCTAAGTATACATTCTTTACATAAAATTTGAAATTTCATACACAGTAAGATGTGCTACAATGAAAGCTTCTAGTGTGAATAACTAGTAAAACAAACATTTTCCCCATTAAACATCATATGATCACCATTTCTTATGCTTGCTCATAATGATTACTAAAAGCAAAACTTTCCTTAAAGTAGTGCCACTCAGTGCAAGCCAGAGTAATCAATGGATGCCAGAAGGCTTGTGCATAAAATCCCTATGTAGTGTCTATTCATCCAATATCCCTAGACTAGTTTCTAGACTATGGCTTTCATCAGTAAGGAGTCTAGGATCTGAGAGCACTGCACCTAGATCTTAGGATCTAATGCAAGCCTCCAGCAGCCACCTTTCATCTCAACTACAAAACTATGAGAGTAAAATTTGAAAACACAATATTTTAAATCCAAGATCATTAGCTTATATAGTCATATAGATCTGAACTCAGTTCAGTACCCATACATTTTGGTGTCTGGTTCTTTAATAATCATAGCCACCACTATCCTATTAGGCAGGATTGGTATTAAACCACTAATCATCACATGATTACCATTTCTTATGCTTGCTCATAACTATTATTAAAACAGGCAAAACTCTCCATGCAGTAATGCCACTCAGTGCAAGCCAGAGTAATCAATAAATTCCAGAAGGCTTGTGCATAAAATGCTTATCCAGTGCCTACTTATCCAATATTCCCAGTCTAGTTTCTAGCCACTTTCGTCAGTGAGAAATCTTGGATCCGAGAGCACAGTACCTAGATCTTAGAATTGAATGCAACCCTCCAGCAGCCACCTTTTATCTCTACTTAACAACAAAACTATGAGAATAAAATTGAAAACACAATATTTTCACTTCAAGCTCATATGCTTATATAGTCATATAGGTCTGAACTCAGTTCAGTACTCATACATTTTGGTGTCTGGTTCTTTAATAACTATAGCCACCACTATTCTATTAGGCAGGATTAGTATTTAACCATTAAACATCACATAATCACCATTTCTTATGCTTGCTCATAACTGTTATTAAAGCAGGCAAAACCCTCCCTCCATACGGTAGTACCATTCAGTGCAAACCAGAGTAATCAATGGATTGCAGAAGGCCTGTGCATAAAATCCCTATATGAGGATATTGGATGAGTAGGCACTAGATAGGGATTTTATGCACAAGCTTTCTGACATCCATTGATTGCCCTGGCTTGCACTAAGTGACACTACTGTATGGACAGTTTTGCCTGTTTTAATAACAGGTATGAGCAAGCATAAGAAATGGTGATCATGTAATGTTTAGTGGTTTAATACCAATCCTGCCTAATAGGATAGTGGTGGCTATGGTTATTAAAGAATCAAAGACATCAAAATGTATGGGTATTGAACTGAGTTCAGACCTATATGACTATATAAGCTAATGAGCTTGGATTGAAAATATTGTTTTCAATTTTATTCTCATAGTTTTGTAGTTAAGTAGAAATAAAAGGCGGCTGCTGGAGAGTTGCATTAGATCCTAAGATCTAGGTGCACTATTCTCAGATTTAAGGCTCCTCACTGATGAAAGTCACAATCTAAAAGCTAGTCAGGGGATATTGGATGAGTAGGCACTAGATAGTGATTTTATGCATAAGCCTTCTAGCATCCATTAATTACTCTGGCTTGCACTGAGTGGCATTAACGTACAGAGAGTTTTACCTGTTTTAAAAACATTTCCCCCTATGAAATTAAGATTTGGAGAACAAATGCAAAGATATAAAATAAATGCTAGAATAGCAGACATCTGTATTACATAAAGCTCAGTTATCAATTTAATTTGCGCAACTATTTTTATTTTTAATGGTATATTATATATATTTTTAAAAAAATATTTTCCTAAATGTATATACTGTAATAATTTTAGAATGTAGATGTCAAAAAAATAATAATTTAAAAATGAATGACTGGTAAAAATGACTGATAGATGAAAATTAAATTATCAATTTAATTCACTCATCTCTTTCTATTGCTAATGTTAAAAAGCATACATATTTTTATTTAAAAGTATTTTTGGTGCATATATTGACATTAAAAAAAAAAATCCAAAATAAAATCCAATAAAATCATGGAAATTTAACTGCTAAATACTGAACAGCTAAATCAACAAATGCCATTGGTTGAAATTAAAAAAAAGTTATATCAAATGCTACTGGCTGAGTAGTGTTTTTATGGGACTTTAGCTTTGAAGCATTAAAATCATTTTCACATTTTGTGAGCTTATTTGCATTTAGTTTTTCTTCTGCAATTATGTTCAACTTTACTAGTTTTTAAAATTTTTTTATTTGTATGTATACAAATGTTAATGCTAATTAGAGACAGAAAATGATCAGTATTGAATTAACAAAAAAGGGTCATTTTAAAAACAGAAAATTATAAAATCATCAGCTATTTAAATTTATCTATATGATATGATTAAATCAATGATATATGACATTTTAAAAATGTGATGAATTAAAAATTATACACATAGCAAAAAAGATTTCAGCTTTAACAGTTTAAATTGTATCAATATGAAACTTTTCCAACTCATTACCATTTAGAAGATTAATTAAAAATAAATGGCAGGTTATATGAGATAATCATTTGTGAAAAGCTTGAGCAATTGTTTTGATAATTTTTTGCTGGGTCTCCTAGTGAAAGTACTGTTACTGCAAAGGAGTTTATTACCAGTAAAGTATACTTCACTAAATCAAGAAAAAAAAAAACAACAACTAAATTTCATAGTGTTACAAGGCATAGACAAAAGTGCTACAACTTTATTATCTTGCAAGAAAATGAATGTTCTGAAATCAATAAATATTTAACAAGATATGTATGTTGATATTTCAATTTTATGTTTTTAAAATATGATTTTAATTCTCATTAAAATATAACTATTCAGTGTATACAGATATTAATTCTTTATATATTTGGTACTTGTGATTTTTCAATTAAATGAAGATGGCAGCTCCTATTTTTGATAAATCTTCAGTTTCAAAGCCCCTCAAAAAATGTTTACAAAAAAATGCCTATTAAAAAATATCCTATTTCATATTTGCATTTTATTTTTTAATAAAATTATTTTAAAATAAGAAATCATTGTTGAAAAATTAATTACGATAGTTACAGGTTAATTTTCTTGTTTTTTAATTAAATTATTATCAGAAAAATGAAAAAAAATATATAATATTTATATTTTATTCATGTCAGTGGTGTGCAATAATACACGCTTTTCCATTACATCACATTCTGTGACAGGAATATCCCAAATTTTTATCATTATGACAATTTACCAAAAAAATCACTGACAAAAAGGAACACACTAAATTGAACTAAAGTACAACAATGTTAATAATTTTTATCATTATGAGAATTTACCAAAAAAATTGCTGACAAAAAGAAACACTAAATTGAATTAAAGTACAACAACGTTAAGAACATCTTGTCACCTCCCATGTTGTAATATAAGTAAAAAAAATTGAAATAAAGCTTCTTAATGAAATTTATTGGAATTTATTCCCTTTTTTAACTTTAATAATAGATCTATTAATTTTGTTTCAATTTAACAATTAATACCTCTTTAGTGCATTAAAGGCCCTTGAAACTGTACATTTATCAAAAATATGGTCTGCCACTTTGGTTCACTTGAAAACTCACAAGTACCATATATTTTTATAAATAATACATTTATAAATGATATGGTTAAAATAAACTATTCAGATGTAGAGATTAGTATACATAATAACAAAATTACATTAAAACATTTCATTAAAGACTATAAATTAAGGAAAATATTTTTGTCACAACAAGGATGGATATAAAAGGTAGCTGTTATTAAAAATTTTAAATATAAAAATAATTCTTATAAAAATATACTTACTTTACAATAGGCACAGTTTATTGAATTATAAAAAAACTATGAATGTAATCAGGAATATTAAAAATATACTTTTTAATTATAAACCATCTAAATTAAATAATACAATTTTGATTCTAAATAATAACAGTAGTTCTGATAAAAAAATTGATAAAACTTTTGTACTATCCTTAAATATATAATATTAATAAAAAAATTATATAAAAACATAAACAACATAGGATGATCAATAGTAAAAATCAAGATACATTAATAAGTAATTATAAAATAAAAAATGATATAAAATATAAAAAAGAAATGGAAATTGTATGTGATTTACTATGGACATACAGGAAAAACAATTATTGAAAGAGCAAAAGAACATAACAATGCAATTAGTAGAAGAAATACTAAATCTGAGTACTTGAGTATTAAAGCTGCAACAGGGAGCATGTATTAGATCTACTGCACCTGTTCACATTCATATCAAGCCACTGATAACTTTGTATTCTTATGATCTAACCAAAATAACATGTACATGAACCTTGTACATGACTTTCTTTGACAAAAAAAAAAAAGAACATGGACATAGATCTTGTACATGGTATTTTGGTAAGAATTACAAAGTTATCAGGAAGTTGATACAAATGTCAACAGGAGCAGTAGGTCTAATATATGCTCTGTGTTACATGACTAAAAATAAGTAAAAGTAAAAAAATAATAAAATTTACAACATTAACAAAAACTTTTAAGAACAACATTTAAAATAAATGCAACTTTCACAAATATGTACAAGTTTCAACATTAACAAACAACTTTTAAGAACAACATTTAAAATAAAATTTCAACATTAACAAGTTTCCAAAAAAAAAAAAGTGACTTTCACAAATATGTATGACTTTAAAAAACTAACAAATTTTAAGAATGACATTTAAAATAAAAAATAAAATGCAATATTACAATAATGATGCCATTAATCAAAAAAATAGTTAGTTTAAATATACATCAAACAAACAGTAAATGATTTTGATTTTTAAGTAATTTGGATAAAAATACATTAGCTATATTCCTATGACACTTACCATGTAATATATAACAGGAATTTATGTGTTAAAAAGACAATTTTCATAATACTATTACCACAGAAAATAAAGATCTGAATTTTCACTCCGAAAGTGAAACCACATGATTGCAAAGTATGCTGGGATTTTCATAAAACTGCTAATAAACATCACTTTTTTATATAAACAAATTAAACCAAAACTACAAAAAAAAAATGCATTAATTACTATACTTTTATGAAATTTTTATATAATACATTAGTCTGTTTCCCTACATAAGTCACCACACATCCACAACCCCTTGTGAATGCCAATTTTAGTGTTACAACCTCGGACATTAATGAAAAGTATAATAAATAACTGAAAATGTCAAAGTATTACAAAAAAAAAGATCGTGTTGATGAAAAAACACGTTTTCACGTATACTCGCAGGGATTATTTTCTTTCAATTTGACCTCGGACATTAATGAAAAGTATGGTAAATAACTGAAAATGTCGAAGTATTACAAAAAAAAAATATCGCGTTGAAAAAAAAAAAATCTTGTTGATAAAAAAAACATGTTTTCACAAATATGACAAATAACTGAAAATGTCGAAGTATTACAAAAAAAAAAGATCGTGTTGAAAAAAAAAACACGTTTTCACATAACTCACAGGGATTATTTTCTTTCAATTTGAAATCACGACATTACATATTTATTGTGGATGTGAAAATGCCTTCTATCTCCCCATGGTTGCAACTTTAATACTCAAGTACCATCATAAGAATATAGTTAATGTATTTTTATCCATATTACTTAAAAATCAAAATCATTTAGTTAAATTAATTATTTTTTTGATTAATGCCATCATTATTGTAATATCGCATTTTATTTTTTATTTTAAATGTCATTCTTAAAAATTGTTAGTTTTTTTAAAGTCGTACATATTTGTGAAAGTCACATTTTTTTTTGGAAACTTGTTAATGTTGAAATTTTATTTTAAATGTCATTCTTAAAAGTTGTTTGTTAATGTTGAAAGTTGTACATATTTGTGAAAGTCACATATCATTCTTAAAAGTTTTTTGTTAATGTTGTAAGTTTTACTATTTTTTTACTTTTACTTATTTTTAGTCCTGCAACACAGAGCAGGTATTAGACTTACTGCATCTGTTGACATTCATATCAACCTCCTGATAACTTTGTAATTCTTGCCAAAATAACATGTACAAGATCTGTGTTCACATTCTTTTTTTTTTTTGCCAAAGAAAGTCATGTACAAGATCCATGTATACGTTATTTTGGTCAGATCACAAGATTATAACATTATCAGCGGATTGATACAAATGTGAACAGGCGCAGTAGATCTAATACATGCTCCGTGTTGCAGTTTTAATACTCAAGTACCCTTACAACACTTACCATGTAATATATAACAGTAATTTAAAATTGATTATATAAAAAATATAAAAAACCATTAAACTACAATAAAAATCTAATAGAAGAAATATATACAAACTATTTATATTAACTACAATAAACATATTTGTATAAAATATTAATTAATTTAATTAATAATTGGTTAGTTAAAAATGAATGGAAAATTATACAACTTTATATAGTATATTTTTCCTATATTCTGTATAATTGTCATAGTTATTTAATTGCTAATTTTTACTTTTATATGTAACATTTATAATTATTTGATTGATTTTTTTTACCTCACTATTTTTGATTGAAGCTTTAAAATAGTCTGCAATCACATTGAAAAAGACCTAAAATATTTGCTGAAAAAAAACTTTTTTTTGTATTTTGTTATAGTAAATATATAGAATTATTACTGTTATATAATGGTATTTTATATTACATTATATTATTTACTTGAAAATTTATATTTTTGAATTTTTCTGTCTAAATGATTGTTTTGGATGGTAACTTTGTTCTACTCATGACCTGCAACAGATTAGCCCTAAATATAGTGTGCCAAGGCCAAATTGGCACATATATAAAATAATTTTATCTTAAAAAATTATTAAAGTAAGGAATCAACAAATCAATAAATAAATTACAAAAATCTCAAGTTTCTTTATTAAACGAAATGTAGTTTGTTTTCGTAAACGTATAAAGTTAAAAGTCTAAGTAGTTTTTGAAATAAAAGTTACAATTATTTAAGTAAAAGAGGGGAGGGGGAGTTTTCCTATAAAAAAAACAACTAAGAGTTTTTAAAGGAAGTTAAAGGGTTTCTATTATAAATTAAAAGTTAAGATATAAATCTCTTTTCATTCGCGATTGTAGAATAAAATATATATGTGCGTAAATGTAAGTTTGGTAATAAAATATATAATAAATGCGTGTATATGTGCATGTTAAAATCATATTGAGAAAAACACATGAAAACAAATATTGGAATGAAATGTATTTAAAAACACAGGGGTGAGCTACTAATTAAAAATATAAAAACAATACGTTTATGAAAGCTACTACTAATTAAACAATCTGCAAAAACACGTTGTCATAGGATTAATTACTAAAGGAATTTCAACAACACCTATTGCACATTTGCCGGAGGATATTAAAACAAAAACACTTTGCAGATATAAATACCCAGATTTTTATCGGAGTTTTATTCAGTCTAGTTTGCAGTGACAGTTACAGTCTTGTGCAATTTCTATTATGTATCAAGAAACAAAAATGCATTGTTGAGCAGCTTTTGGAAATATATGCTTGTACTTCAGCCTTTTTTGTCCAACAAGATCATCAAAACCTGCCTGTGAAATAATGTCTGCATAACAACACAGAAATCCTCCGTCAAACGTTCAACTGTCTTCAAGAATAAAGCCAATGGATTCGCATAAAAATCTCTTCAAGAAACGTCCAAATCTAACCGGTTAGATATAATCCATCAGAAGCAGCAGAAGCAGCCAACAACAAGCAATATCCACGTTCCAAAAATCCTAGGCAAACATTTATTTATTATCATTTATACGTAGTAGCCACCGCTGTAATTCGTAAATATTCAAGATTCAAATTATATGAACTCTATCATACATAAAATGAACTATTGATATGTGTGTTTAAGTTTCAAATGCTATTAATGCTTTATTATTATATTTGTGAATGATATATGAGTTAATATGTGCATGATCATTATATCAATGTTATTAGTTAAATTAGATAAATACCAGTGTTCTACTATTAAAATCTACAAGAATATTTAAACTAGTTTAGAAATGTTACTTTAAAAATGTGCGTGTGTTAAATCAGATTTATAAAGATGTTTAAATTTAGTCAATTAATGTTTGGTAATAAATTATCTTTAAACTCAATTAATGTTAATTAAAATAAAATGTCTTCAAACTTAAACTTTATTTGTCGGTCAATTCTTTTTACCAACCTTTTTATTAACACTTTCCACCACTAATTTTGTATAATTTTGTTATTGAATTAAAATTAGACTGAGCTAGTTTAGGGAATGTTTCGAGCGCTGGATTATGAGCCTACTGCCCGAATACGTTAGTCTTCAGACTAGCTGGCGCCCCAGGGTTTACCCCGAAGCAAATAAAGTATTTGGATAGTAGGGGTTTGAATCTAGCAGCCAAGATGGGCCATTGTTGATAGTTAAAGCTATCAATAAGATCTCCCATTTTGCTCGAACGTGCCGGTTCGTTCACGTAACCTTTATAAGATTATAAAGGTATTATGAAGGAGTTTGAAACCGGCCAAAACTTATATACGTGTAAGTAAGTGGTTTCAGCGGTTCGACCCGGTACAATAGATACTTCAATATAAAACTACAATAAATCAAAAATACAACAAACTCAACATTTTCAAAACAATTAATTCATTTTAGCAGCCTCTATTGTATTAATATTAGACATTTTGTAAATAAAACAATCTTTGATAATGAACTCAAAGTATGGCTGAAATGTAAGAAATAAAAAAAAAGTTATATATTGATGCAGATTAAGAATTTAAAATGAAAATGATGTGTATGTAGTAATATTTATTGGAAAAAATAAACTTCAATCAACAATTAGATAATTCCAATTATTGCCCCAAAACTGTTTGATTAATTGGCTTAAATGTCTTAAACAAATCAACAAAAACGATATATAAATTAAATCTTTACTTTTGGCACTTTTCTTGCATATTATTGGCAGCAAAAACCCATGACTATAGTGGTTTTTTGATTCTAAAAAACCACGGCAAGGCTTTGGTAACTATTCATCTATGAATGAAAGCAATTTATTTAAACTTGAAAGTAATTTTATTGTAATGGATATTAATATTCAAGAATAATTATTGTACACTTTACTATTTCTTTGTCTTTATAAATTGTTATGTAATTATAAGGGGGATTTGAACCCAGACTTACAAGCTCCTTTCAGCTATCCAATCTATTTCATATAACTGAAGTTTGAAGGTTTTCTATCTTAATATAAATTGAGCACTGATTATACATATGTGTGGGAGATGATGATCTGGACCAACTGATGAGTGCTAGATTCAGAATGAAATATGTATATTGGAGATCATTTATCTTTTATACATGTGTTGGGTTATGTGTATCAGTTATATGAGATAAATTGGATAGCTGAAGGGAGCTCGAAAGTCTGGATTCAAATCTCCTATAATTACATCTAAACTCCAAAGATATAAAGTATACCTGTATTTAAATATTATAAATTGATATGATAGAAGCTATCTTAAAATCAGATGGTGCAACTTTATGAAGCATATAATCCTAAAAAATTCTAAGAATTTCAAATTTAACATATCACCATCATATTTTAAATTTCTCCAGGTATCTTATTAAGAAATGAAGTCTTTGCATTTTTAAATTACAGAAAAGCAGTTTAAACTTCATTTGTCCAAATTTCAATGAATATGCAGGATAAACACAGCAATAAAAGCCATCATATTAATTTTTGTATCATTATTCAAAAAATCATCAAAACATTCGTTCCATCTGTTTAAAATATTTTGTAAAATAAGGTCATATATGAATTTAAAAGAAATATATAATTTTTTCATAAGTTACTTTTAACATATCAAAAAAAAAGAAAAGAAAGAAATTTGAAGCTATCATAATTAGTGAATGACTGTATCTCCTTTACAGTTTTAATTCACCAATCATTTTTAATGGTACTTATCAACAGTTTAATTTCTGTTTAAAAAATTATGTAAAATAATGTCATATATGAATTTAAAAGAAATGTGTCATTTTTTCATCAGTTACTTTTAATGCATCAAAAAAAAAAAAAATCTGAAGCAACCATAATTGATGAATGAATGTGTCCCCTTTGCAGTTTTAATTCAGCAATCATTTTTAACAGTATTTATCAATAGTTTAATTTCTACTTTTTATCTCTATATTGTTATGACACCCTATTTTCAATTTATTGCTCTATCACAAGTGGTAAATGTCATGAGTCTAATAATATAAATGTCACTAATAATAAATGCTAGTGAAGCAATCAGGATTTTTCTTTTTAATGAACCCAAGAATAGATTAATTCGTATCCATAATATATACTTAAAAAGAATATTGTGCCTCAGTAGCTTGGTTATCCTGAAAATTCAATTTGGCAATTTTTGTGCTTAGTAGTTGTTGAAATTTAGCTTGAGTAGCAGATACCTTTAAAAAAATAATTTTGTACCTATACGTTTGATAGTTGATAAAAGTACGGAAATTTTGATAAAAAAAACCCACAATAATATATATAAAATACAGGTCAAATATGAATCCAGCTATCAGACAAAATTTGTCAGCATTAATAAGCTTATTAGGTGTGATAGTCATTTTATTTTAATAAAAATAAAAAGTAATATAAAGAAAATAATCTTGATTTACAAAAAATTGTTATAGAAGGGACTTGAACTCAGACTTTCAAGCTCCCTACAACTATCCATTCTATATTATACAACTGATACATATGACCATATATATGTAAAAAAGTAAATGATCTCCAATATACATATTTCATGCTGAACCAGAACCCATCAGTTGGTCCAGATCGCCATCTCCCACATATATATAAGTGTTATCTTCAAACTTTAATGGACAAGCTTCACTCTTCTCCACTCTCAAACACTTCAGTCATCCATATCATTGAAAATTCAAGGATGAAGAGTTAGAGGGTGGAAAAGATTAAAACTTGTCCATTAATATTTGAAGATTTGCTATCTTAATATAAAGTGAGCACTGATTGTATGTATATGTGGGAGATGATGATGTGGACCAACTGATGATTGCTGGTTCAACATGAAATACATATATTAGAGATCATTTATCTTTTTCACATGTATGTGGTCATGTGTATTGATTGTATAAGTTATAGAGAGCTTGAAAGTCTGAGTCAAGTCTCTGCTAATTAAATTAAGTTTAATATAGACAATACACATATATTTAAATAAAAATTATGTTTATTTTTGATGGAGTGTCTGAAATGTCAGGAAAAACAAATGTTGTGGCTGCTCTTCTATGAGAAAATATTTCCTATTTAGTTCAACAGGACTGTGTAGTTCATAGGGAAAAACACAGAACAAATAATGCACAAGAACAGATTCCATTTATTAAGGATATTGAAACACTTTTAAGGATAATATATACAATGTTTAGTAGATCATCTACAAGAATTGAAAAACTTTAAAAATTGGCCAACAATGTTCTGGTAAGAAATTATAACTTTTTAATAAGTTACTCAAGTTAAAGAATTAAATGATCCAATAAATAAATATAGTTTTAAAAACTTCAAAAATGCATAATATTGAGTAGTATGAATGATTCTTCAAAATATATTTGCAAAATAATCAGCTTTAAACAAAACTTTTCAAAGTACTAATTTATCCACAATTTGAAAAGTTAAAAATTGATAAACTAAGAGTGCAATATCTAGATAACATTATCTTATGGAGTGTGGATGTTTAAACAATTTTAGATTCCAATGATTGTATAGATACTTCATCAATACTTAAATTTCTTCAACTCCTTTGTGATCATTTGGATAATAGATTTCCAGATGAAGATTCAAATGATTGGAATGCCTGGGATGAAAAAACAAATTAGCATGTAAAAATAATCTAAAATGTTTATTTATAAAATATGAATCTATAATAATAAATAATGATGATAAAAACCATATAAGCTTAGATACAATTTTAGAATAAAATGGTAATTTGAAACATTTAATAAATATAAAATTGAAGTTATTAAATCATTTAATGATTTAATTACATATCTCTTAAAAGACCAGGAATATAAACAACTTTTGGTACTTTTTCATATTTATGCAACTTTTCAAGTTTCCAGTGCCACTCATGAATGGTTTTAGTTTAAAATCCCATAATAAATTAAATAACAAACATTTGGACAATTTAATAAAAGTTAAACATTACATGATGGGCACCCCAAAAACATCTGGAATGATTCTCTGATTTGCATGCCTGTTGCAGTACATGCTTCTGCTGTTACATACTTATTGCAGGAACCCTTCTGCATCAATCCGTCAAATGACATAGCCATGTGAATTTGTAATGCCACATAACACATTTTTATATAAAGTGCATTTTATGTATTTGGCAATTTTTATAATGACTGAAAAGTCATACCAATATATTCTGTTTTTGTTTACAATAAACAGAGAGGAAAATGTTATAATGCTTGAAACAGATTACAGGCAAGCTCCCTAAATAGCGTAGTAAGTGAAGTTCAAGGTCAAAACAACAAAGTTTTTTTTATGCAAACGGCATTTTTTTCTCAGATTTAGTTCGTAATGGTCAGAATACTTTATCTGCAAGTTCTAAAATATTTACATGATGCAATCCATTTTGTGGCAAAGAGAGTACAAATTTCACTCCAACAAAGTGTCATCTCCCAAAGCCTTGAGTGTGAGACACTTTTTAAATTAAATTCAGCATGATGTAGCTTATTGATCAGCCATACTGACTTAATCTTGCTTTCATGTGATGTTTTATTTTTATTCTCTTAAATAAAAAAATGTCTCAAATTTTTTTTTTTTTTTTTTGTACACTTAGAAGTGATGAAAAAAAAAAATGACACCAACCTTAAAAGGCATCATTTTGCAAGTATTTCCAGACTACTTTGAAAAATGAAAAACGTGTTTGGACTGGTGTAGTGCATCAAATGGACAGTAAGAGGTTAAATTTATAATACTTAAAAAATAAATAAACAATTTTTTATTATAAAATTCCAGTTATTTTTGGATTCCCCCTAGATGAAGTTTATAAAATTTGGATAAATCATAAAGAATGACATGAAAAAATAAAAAACAATTATTATTATTGAGTTTTGTTATTATTTTTAAATTATGTTCTACAATATTTCAATATATATAAACATATTAGACCATAAATAAAGGTGGATTTCCATTTTTATTGTTAAAAAGAAAGTGCCTTAGCAACAGATTGAGATTGTTATTGTTTAAGTGTTAACTGCTTTCAATGAATTTATAAACTATTTTATATATAAACATGCAAATAAATGCTATATTTTGACAACTTTATAGATATATTTTCTGCTGCACATTCATCAGTTCAGTGTGCTAAAATCTTGTATTTTTAGCTTAGCAACAATGTTCTCTTAGAGGAAACACTGTTTGGGATCATGATGAAATACTTTAAGAATAACTTCTTTAGTACTAACATATTCTGCTGGTAAATGTTATGTCCTTCTTTGGAGGAAAAGTTCCCTCATTAACCTTTTAGATGCTAGACTAAATATTACCATGAGAAATATTTCTCACACAGTAAAGTCTATTCCTTTGCAATGATTTCCTATTCTTTCATGTATTTTTCCACTAAATATAAAAAGCTATTAAGTAGGTTAGATTTCCCAATATTCAAGATATAATTTCTCACCTAAGACTCATCTCAAATCAAAGTCCCTTTTTTGTATATTAAATTCAAAATTTACAATCGAAAAATTGACATAAAATACAGAACTCATTATATTCCAAAAAAATTTACTATCTTAGATACAACAATGAAACCAGATAGATTTGATCTTCCTAGATGCAATAGAAATCTCATCAACAGATTCAACACAAACCATGGTCATTGTACTCATCTATTTCATAAATAGAATATATTAGTCATTGATCTTTTTAAATATGAAAGAAACATAAATTACAAACCACAGTTAATGTTTGTCAAATCTATGGCTATAGTGTTAGAATTGAATAACTTAATATGAGGGAAAACCCAAAAATAATCAGAAGTGTTCTCTAGAAAGTGTGCCTGTTATTATACATACTTCTGCTGTTACATACCTCTTGCAGAGACACTTTATATCAATCTCCAAATTACATTATTGTGTGAAATCATGGTGTCATGTAACACATTTTTTTGTAAAGTGTGTTTTGCATATTTGCCAATTTTTTTGTAATTCTTGAAAAGTTGGAATAATCTGAAATTTTGTTTTCTTTTAGGAAAAACAGCAGAGAAAACAGTTGTAATGCCTGAAACATATTACAAGAAAGCTGTTCTGAGGAAAACACAAATTTACAAATGATTAAATGATATTGTCAAGTTCACTATGTTCCAAAAATATGTGGTGAGTGAACTTCAATGTCAAGATAATGCTGATTTTTTTTATTGATGCAAATGACATTTTTCTCTCAACATTAATTCTTAACAGTCAGATGTTTTAGCTATAAATTCTGAAACATTTGTGTGGTGAGGTAAAACATAAATATCCCATTTTATGGCAAAATGAGGAGTGCAAGTTTCACTATGACAATTTCTCTCCAAGCCAGTGAAACAATTTTTTAATTAAATTCAACATGAAACAGCTTATCTATCAGCCATATTTGCTCAATTTCTAATTGTGTGACTTCTTTTTATTTTCTCGAATCAAAAAATGCCTCAAAATTTTTTTTTGCTGCCTTAGAAGTGGTGAAAAAAAAAATTATACAGGCATTAAAAGGCTTCACTTTGTGTTTCTGGACTAGTTTGAAAAGTGAAAAACACATTTAAACTGGTGTATTGTATTAAATGGACAGTACTTTCAAAGAAATTAAATTTATAACACTTAAAGATAAGTAAACATTTTTTTATTATAAAATGCTTTGCCCCCCCCCCCCATAAAGCCATAGTGATTCTATAACCTAGTTGGAATTTATACAATTCCTTTATGATATTTTAACAGTTAATCTGTCAAAAAATATCATCTCCTAAATAAATAAATAAAATGGAATAGAGGCATATAAATTCTAAATTACAAATATAGTTGATCTTACCTCAATGTTATCATCTCCATGCCTTTGGAAGGCTGCTTCTTCACTAATACCCACACATCCATATTCTAAAGGTGTAAATACAGTTGTGGGCACCTAAAAATTTATATAAATTAAATTTTTTTATATGTAATCACTAAAATGATAAATTTTTCTAACACTGATAATATCATGCATTATTCTATTTTGTTTAATCTGCTTTGCAAATAAAAAAATAACTCCCACTTTCAATTGTCTTTCTCTATGATTACATAACATTAGTGCTGTATTAATTGGTCACATCATAATGATCACTATATAATTCATTCAAATAATTTCTATCAATTTTTACTTGCCAATTTTTTTCTCTTAATTCTTTCAATTATTTTATACTTCATTATAAACTTCATAATAAAAGTTCTGAGAAACTAACCTATGCAATACAAGAACTCAAGTTCACTTTAATTGCATTAGGTAGTAACAATTTCTTCATTCATTCACTGAAATTATTGTAAATATTAGCATACCCTCATCAATGAACAATAACTTCAATATTGGTTTTTGGATGTATATTAGCTGAAATGGAGCTATATCCTTAGCATGGAAGTGAAATTATGAGTATTTTAAACACAAACTACTGGTTAAGTTATAATATTGAGCCTCATTCTTAAATAAAGCATAAACAATAATGGAAAAAATAAAAACTTGTTCTATAGCAATTTATTATTCTGATGAGCCATGCCTTCTAAACGATTTCTTTGTAGAAGAAAAATGAAAACACTGTTCACTTTGCATTACTATTTAAATTCTTTTAACTTTTATCATTACTCATTTAAAAATCGAATTTACCAACAATTTAAAGCAGTGATAATCATATAATCTTAAAAATTAATAAATAAATGATATATACAATAAAGACATTATTTTCAACTTTGTATGTATCCACACTGTTGATAAATATTTCAGCATTCCCACTTTACTAGATTGCTTATCCAATACAAAATGATCAAAAAAGTGACATTTTGCATTAGTAATCTAGTTTACCAACAGTGATTGATTTGTGTATATCACTGAAAACTTTTACTGAACTGATATCAATATGTTTGAAATTCAGTCCATCAAACAGACTTAGATTAAATAAACTACTGAAAGACTGAACTATTTCATTGTCATATTACATTGCCATCAATTTCTAATATGTACAAAATCTGAAGGAAATTCATTTCATAAAAGAATGTAAAAACTTGATTTCAAAATTTATCCTAAACACATAAGCAGAGTTTCTAATTTAAATAAAAGCTTTTAAAAATCATTCAATTCTCTAAACAAATCTTTCATTCATTTATAAAATTTTCTGAATAATCCTTTAATGAAACAAATTGATATTAAGATAAACATAAGCAAGAATATTTGGGGAATCCATCTTTTATGCTAGCTATGAAAAAAAAAGTATTTTTCAGGTAGTTTAAATGTGCCAAAATTCAGAAGTGATAAAATAAATGAAGTTATTAGAAATGTATTAAAAGATAAAATTAGAAAATCTCATTGTTAATGTATTGTTAACAATCTTCCATCAAAAATTATTATTAAATATAAAGTAATTTTAAAGAAATTATGGATAAGTTGCTAAGTCAAAATCTCATAGGATGTTATGTATATATGTATATAAATGCAATACTGTGTGTTCTTTTTTTGTTATCCTTTTTCAAAGATATAAATAATTAATGGTAATATTTACTTTAGATTGTTTATTTATAGTTATTATAGTTAATATTATACATATTTTAATAATTTTTATTTTAATCAATAAAATTTTTCTAAAAGCACTTCATAAAAAGAATGACATTAATAAGGTCTGCCTCAGATCCTAAAACTGTTAAGGAAGTAGAAGAATGTAATTGACTGATTATATATATTTCTATTAAATCTTAAGGGGTTTTTTTTTAATGTTAAACATATGAGGATTGCCACAGTTCAAAATCTGTCTCAATTCTAAATGGTGCATTTTAAAAACATGTAAATTGAGAATTTGCTATATGATTTCTTAATTGGATAATTTTATTAAAAATTTAATATTTCAGTTTTACAACTTCGAATAATGATTAAATCATTTTTAGTGATTTTATATATTTACTCATATGAAAAACTAATTTAGTTTGAAAGGTTTCATAAATTATTCAGTATACAATGCCTTTATCTACTCTACTATTATTGAAAATGCAGGATTTAATTATTTATACATTAAATTTTCATTTATATTTTAACGTTACTTATTCATAGTGCTCTTAAAATTTATTATGTAATTTTACCCACCATACCAATTCGGGGTAAATTATCTAAACTTAATAATAATATTTAAATTCTAACTGATAATAAAATAATCAGCAAAATTCAAACCAACCATAAAATCACAAAATAAAAACTAATACTATTGTTATTTTTTTATTTTGACATTTTAGCAATCATTATTCTTGGGGAATGATAGCTTCTTTTTTACGAGTGATTTTAATAACAGAATTAATCCATATAATGCTAATTTAGTCACATTATGCTGTCATCTAAATAAATATTTGAAAGTTTAAGCTTTTTAAAATTTTGATTATATTTCAATGTGCTGCCCATCTATATAAATATAAAATTAGCATAGCCTAATATAATATATATGCGATTGCAGAAAGAAATTTGCTGTTAAATGAAAGAAGATCCTTTGATTCCTCTTGGAGACTTTAAAGGAACTGAGCATGGCAAATTCCTAAGGTTCACTCCATACTTTCTTGTCATTGCAGCTGTTATTATTATGTAATTATTCATAGAGTATACAAACATCGATGGGCTGTTCAACAACAGATATTAGCCAGCATTGTGAGTTTATTAGCTTTGTACCCCTGAGTTGGCCTTTCTTCTCAGTTGCCTGATAAGGCAGAATGAACAATTTTTTTAAATAGATATATACAATCATGACAAACAAAAATAAATCATGGCCCTTATTCCCAGGAGATTGTAAAATCACCAGTCAAGTAAGTGGTTGGTGACCGAAGGTGGAGGGTGCTAAGAATCCCAATTGCAGACCCAGGCTGCCATTTGATTATGACTTTTTATTTAGGTACAAAGATTGCAAGAATTGTCTCATATTAAATGGGACATTATTGGAATTTGTGAAGTTAGAAGAAAAGGTGAAGAGACAATTGATTTAAAAAGTGGATATGTACTCTATTACCAAACACAAATATTGGAAGTATAAGTGAAGTAGGATTCATTATAAATAAAAAGTGGAAAAACAACAATGTGGAGATTGATAGTCTATTGTACAGAGTGGCAAGAATTAATTATTCAACTTAATGGCAGATACCAAATGCAGATAATTCAAGTTTATGTCCAAGTTCTAATAGTGATGAAATAGTAGAAGATTTTTATATGGATGTACAAAAATCTTTTGATCAGACTAAACAACATTTTAAAATTGTTATGGAAGACTTTAATGTTAGAATTGGTAAACAAATGAAAGATAAAAGTGCTGCAGGTAAATTGTGGGTGTATTTATATGTTGGACTATTTCCACCATTTAATATGACTATAGAATGTCTTTTAGAAAAATTTATTTAAATATTCCAAATACATTTAACTGTTAGTAATAGCACACAAGTTAGTATATGTACAATGAATGTTTCAAGAGGTATTATCTCCCCCCTCTTCTTCAGGTGTTGCTGACCTGACCAGTGACAGTACTAGCATGAGAATTGAACTTGGATCCTTAGATTCTTAAGTATTGAATTTTAAGATAACACACTAACCAATTGAGCCATCCATCCAAATGCTAGTACAATCACTGATAAGGCCAGCAACACCTGAAGAAGAGGAGAGAATAATACCTCTTGAAACATTGTGCATGTACTTACCTGTGTGCTATTACTAACAGTTGAATGTACTTGGAATATTTAAATAAAGTTAAATTTTTCTAAAGACATTCAATACTCATATTAGATTATGGAAATAGTCCAATATATAAATAAAACTAAATCACCATCATCACAAACCTTCAGGAAAATACAATAGACTTGTGGAGTTTGCAGAAAAAAATAAAAACTTCACATTATAAATTCTTTTTTGGAGAAAAATATTAAAAGGAAATGGGCATGGAAGCATTCAAATGAAGGTATAGCAGAATTGGATTATATTTTGACTAACAGAAAATACATATTTCAAGATTGTAATGTTCTTAATAAATTCAACACAGGAAGTGATCATCGATTACTAGAGAGACAAAAATTATTAAGAAAAACAATATTTACAGTTGATATTCCTAATCTTGAGAAACCTTCTAATGAATTTAAATTAGAACTTGCAAATCGTTTTCAAGTATTAGTAGATTTTGAACATGATTCCAATTTGGATGAAAGTAATAGGAAAATAACTGATACATTTTTAAAAACTGCAACAAAGATAGCTAGTAGATAAAAACGGCAATTGACCAATAAAACTTTTACTGAGACTAGACAATTTATGAAGAAAGGAGGGAATATAAAAAAAATATAAAAATGATACACTAAAAAGGATTGAATATCTTGAATTTTGTAAAATATGAAAAAGAGTTGATAATGATATAAGAAAGTATAACTGTGAACTAGCAAGGAAAGCTGTAGAAGAGAATAAAAGCCTCAAAAGTGTAAAACAACATTTTGATATAGGTAGGTAACTTATATCTGTAATAAGAAAAAAGATAAAACTACTACTAAAAAGAGAGAGTTCTATCAAAAATTATATAGTAATAAAGAACAAGTACCTGCTACATCTATAATATCTTCTGAATTGCCCAGAATATTAAATGAAACAGTGAGACCATGTAATTAAATTTATGAAGAAAGGAAAAGCTCCAGATAAGGATGGAATTATAATCATATATTAAAAGCAGGTGAAGAAATAGAAAAAAAATTGTTAAGTTTTATATCTCAAATGTCTAATGATAAAGATGTACCAGATGATTGGAAGAATGCAGTATTAATTTTATTATTTTAAAAATATGATAAAGAAGATATTAGAAATTACAGATCTATCAGCCTTTTATCAGAATTATACAAAATTTTTACCAAGACAATTAGAATTCGTTTACACAGAACATTGGATTTCAACCAATTAAGAGAATAAGCTGGATTTAAAAGTGGTTTTAGTACAGTAGATCAAATCCAAGTATTGAGAGAAGTAATAGAAAGGACCAATGAATATGACTTGCCATTATGCTTTGGATTTGTAGATTATGAAAAGGCATTTAATTCTATAAGCATTTTTTCAGTGATTAAAGCATTGGATTGTCAATGTGTATATCCAGGATATTGTCATATTCTGAAGAATAGTTATAAAAATGCAACAGCAATAATTAGATTATATAATAATATTAGGAAGGTTAACATTGAAAAGGATGTAAGACTGGGGGACTATATCTCCAAAACTTTTTACAGCAGTGCTGCTGCGAAGTATTTTGTGAATTAAAATGAAAAGCTAAAGGAGTAAATGTAAACGGAGATTATTTAAGCCATTTAGATTTTTCAGATGATGTACTTGTTTTTGCAAATAATGCTTTAGAGCTTCAGGAAATGTTGCAAGAGTTATCAGATGAAAGTAAAAAAATAAAACTAAAGGTAAATGTTAAAAAGACTAAAGTAATGTTCTATGGATTTTCTCAAAAGATGAAAATAAAGATTGATTATGATGAGTTAGGAGAAGTTAACAACTACAAATACCTTGGTCAAAATATTACTACAGATGGAAACATAATGGATGGAGTATGATAGAATTAAATTTGGTTGCTTTTAGTAGAAATTAATTCTAAAAGAAAATATGCCTATGTGTTAGAAAAGGAAGGTTTTTAACGTGTTTTACCAATTCTTAATTATGGATCTGAGACTTGAACACTTAATAAAAAAAGCAATACACAGACTTCAGACCACTCAAAAAAGTATGGAGAGATGCATGTTAGAAGTAACAAGAAGTGATAGAAAACATAATATATGAGGATGAGATCAAATAGGTGTTAGTGGCCTTTTTTTGAAAGAAGAGATGATAATAGATAGATAATTGAAATCTTAAACTGGATTCCTAGAGATTGTAAAAGACCCAGAAAAAGACCACACGAGAGGTGGATGAAATAAGAATGTGTGCAGGGATGATATGCAGGAGAAACTAGAGATTGGAGAAGATGGATTGAACTCGGAGAGACCTTCATCCTGCAGTGAATTGATAATGGTTAACAATGATGATGATGAATATGTATATCTAATTAATAGTAAATTTTATTCTTCTTCAGACTAAGAATAAATATCCATCTGTATGTTAACAAAAAGTCAAAAATAGAATGAATTCATCTATTATGTAAACTTTTGATATTTATATATATAAAAAAAAACCTTATAAACCTCAAATGCTTAAAGAATATGTAAATTTATTTTACTGTTGACCCTTTGTTAACATATAGAGTATTATTTATTCATAGTCTGAGGAACAGTGGTTTACTTCTCTTACATATGTATAATCTCATTTATAAATTATCTATGACATCTTTTAGCCTACTTAAGAGAAAAAGAGGATACATAAAATTAAGCTGATTATCCTTTTTTTGCACTTAAATTTTGTATTTCTTCATTCACTTGAAGCCATTAATGTAAGCACTGCTGCTTATCTCAATATATATCTTCATTTTGCCAAAATATTAAAAAAAAATTATAAAATATATCTTATTAAGATAACCTACTGATAAAAAAAACATCTATTTCAAAAAAAAAATCTAAATCTTCCTACATTTGCTTCAATTATTATCTTATTCTTTCCACAGCAACTGCAACTTAACTCTTCATAGAATAGTGCCACTATGTACTAGCCTTAATAATCAATGAATGCAAAAAAGTTTGCACATAAAATTCCTATTTGTTGCCCACTCATCTAATATCTCCAGATTAGTTTCTAGCTTGTGGCTTTCATTGGTTGGAAGTCTCAAATCTGAGAACTCTCTAGCAGGTATCTTTAATTATAAAGCTCGGAGTTCAAGATGAAAACACAATATTGCTTTCAATCCAAGCTCATTTGCTTGTATAGTCATATAGATCTGAACTCAGTTCTTATATACATTTTGGTGTCTTTGGTTTTCCAAAAACTACAGACATCATTATCCTAAGGGCAGAATAAATATAAAACCATCAAAACAGCATGTGATCACCATTTCATATGCTTTCACAAGTTGTTAATAACAGAAACAAACTCTTTATACCATAGTGCTATCAATAACAAGTCTTAGTAAGTAAGGGATGTAATAAGAAAATTTGTGCATGAAATCCCAATATAGTGCCTACTCATCCAATATTCCCAGATTAGTTTCTAACTTGTGATTTTCATCAGTGAACTGCCTTGGATTTTATAGCACTATATCTAGATCTTAGAATCTAATGCACCCTTGTAGCAGTTACCTTTTATCTATTTGATTAAGACTTGAACTTGGTGGCACTACTGCACGGAGTTTCTGCTATCATTAACAGCCTGTGTAAGCATATGATATGGTGATCATGTGATGTTTTGATAATGCCCATTTAGGGAAACCAAAGACACCAAAATGTATAGATGATAAACTGAGTTCAGATCTATATGACTATACAAGAAAATGGGCTTGGATTGAAAATATTGTGTTTTCATCTTGGGCTCCTATCTTTATAGTTAACTAAATAAGTAAAAAAAAAAAAAAGGCTGCTAAAGGGTTGCTCTAAATCTTAAGATCTAGGTGCAGTGCTCTCAAATCCAAGATTCCTCACTAATGAAAATCACAAGCTAAAAACTAGTTTGGGAATATTGGATTTATACACAAACATTCTTGCATCCATTGATTACTAAGGCTTGCAATTGGTGGTACTACTGTGTGAAGAGTTTGCTATTATTACTAACAACCTGTGTAAGCATATAAAATAGTGATAACGTGATATTTTGATGGTTTCATAACTGCAACTTAACTGATGAAAAATAGTTTAAAATTAGGTACCAGAAAATAAAAACAAAAACTGTTTTTAAAATTTTCAAATATTAAAACTGAGCACTTTTAAATAATAATAATAATATTCCATAATATAAATAGAAGAATTTATTATTTGTGTATTAAATAACATGAATGATACATATTATTGCCACCTTCATCATGAGCAGCTAATTATAAACAACTGTGTGGATTTAAATAATAGAAAAACAATTGTACCAAATGCCATAATCCAATTATCATAGTTTAGTGCAGAGACATATGATAGTGCAAGTTCCACTTAATAATGTAAATTATATACTTCTAATGTGTTTGATAATATAACAAAGCATTTAAAATACTGAGATTTAATATCATCATTATCAAATAATCAAGGAACATTATAACTCCAGATAAAATAAGAGACATAAAATTATATACTTATTATTTTGACTATAAATCAGGTTACAGCACATAGAGAGTTGAGATTAAATCAATATAAAAATAGGTAGAGATTTAAAGTAATTTCCAAATATTGAATAAAAATTTCAATAATATATCAAAACAGTCATGAAAATTAAATAAAAAGATAAGCCAAAACAAATAAATAATTATATAAAATAGGAGTGGAAAATATTTTTTCTGCCAAAGACCATTTCGATATTTATAATATTATTCGCAGGCAGTATAAAATTATCTACCCAAATCATTAGCGATGGGCAACTTTTTTAACTGACAGGCTAATTTCAACTTTCTCTTTTTAAATGAGGGGCATACACATTGAATGACAATTTTTCCAATTAACCATGTAACTATTCTTTGTGACATATTTATAATCTCAAATTCCTTTTATGTTTTGGATAGATTAATTCTACAGCAGGTAGAATACAGTTTTTTATGAACTCCTCTACAGAAAATGGTATGAAATTTTCAACTTTTTAAACAAAATAATAATAATAATACTTGCTATCACAAAATTTCCTGATTTGTTTGTACTTTTTATGAAACATATCAGCAACATGATGAAGCTCCTTTTCAAGCTTTAGATTTTATTATTTCTTTCTTCTCCAACAAATTTGTTATAATCACAATGTTTTGATAAATGGTGTCTTTTAATATTGTGTTTTTTATTAACTGAAACAAATAGTCTTCAGACAAATCAGACACAGATTTACTATTTCTGGGAAAAAAAAAGTGTTGGTCCATTTCTTTTTAAATGTAGATTTGCTGTCAAGTCTTAGTGTAACTATCCTAAAAAAAAAAAAAAGGTAAAATAATAATAGTAGAATGAAGTTAAATTCGAGTTTAATTTTGCCTAATATATTTGTCTGCAAAAGCATTATTAAAAACAAAATATTCTCAGCATCATAGATTAAATCCATAGGTCCTACATATAGAGGTCAGACTGACTTAGGATCAACATGGGTATGACAATGGCATCATCAAGGTTTTAAGCATTCCATCTTCAGATTTTCAGTGATAAAGATGGTTGAAGAGATGGAAAGTGTAGAGGATTGAAGCCTGTCCATTAAAGTTTGTAGATTTGCTATCTTAATATAAACCAAGCACCGAGTGTATATATGTGTGGGAGATGATAATCCGAACCAATTGATGACTGCTGGTTTAGCATGAAATATGTTTATTGGAGATTTATCTTTTTCATATGTATGTGGTCATGTAGATCAATGTATATTGGATAGAGTAGATGACTGTAGGGAGCTTGAAAGTCTAGGTTCAAATCCCCTTTAGATATATATATATAATACTTGCTAATTTGGAAAAATATGAATTGAGAACTATGAGGGAGTCGACTAAAATATTAAAAAAACCAACTGATTTAAATAGAGCTGATGAAGCACAACATATTCCAGCCTTATGGAGACCACTTATTTTATCTCTTTCTTCTAGTATAAACTTGAAAACAATGGTGAAACTTAAGAAAATAAACATTTTGTTATTCTCATATTCCAAATGCTCAACTACTTCACACTCAATCTCATTCTTTACCTCACACTCAATCTTGTTATGATTTGAGATTTAATGGTTTTTCTTTGAAAAGTTAACCTTGGCAATAGCAAATGCTATTTTGTTGAAACTTTGGTAAGTAAGCAAACATAACACACAGTTTAACCTAAAAACTACTTTATTTACATCATATAAAAACATTAAATATATATATATATAAACAGAATAGTGTTAAATAATTAGTGATGATTGGTGCATTTGCTTGCCATATTCATAATCTGGAGAGTGAATCTTGGCAGAATAAACTTGGATTTTTTTCATTGTCAACTCATATTCAATTATTGGTTGATAAATTCTTAGATAGTGACTAAAGCAAGAATGGAAAACCACTAAATTCATACATTAATAAACTGGTGAGTAAATTCATACATTAATAAGCTGGTGAGTAATGATTTCTCTTTCATTTTTCCTCTTTAAGGGAAAGAGGTTGGTTGCATTAGAAATCTTTATCCTGCAGTGAGCTAAAAACAGATTTTAAATTTTATTTTTATTGATAGATTATAAATTCTTGTGTTTTTTTTTTTTTTTTTTGGAAAAAAAAAAAAATGAAAACAACCAAATGAAGATAAAAAAAGAATTGATTATATTTTGACTTTTAAAAAATATGCATTAAAGATTGTTTTGTGATTAATAGATTCAATGCAGGAAGTGATCATTGCTTGGTGAAAAATATGATATACTGTATTATTGCAAAACTATCAAGATAAAAACTTAAGAAAAAACAGCAGTTACAAAAAATTTCCAGCAAATTTAAACTGAAACTTAGAAAATATTATAAAAAAACAAACAAACTTTAAAGATATCAAAATGAATGAAATCAATATTATAATGAATATTTTACAATACTCAACTATACATAAATAGTGTATGCAGAGTAAAAAAAATATTAAATCATAAAAATGACTCAGAGGTCATGTGATGTTCCATTCAAATGACCAAACTGCATTTTTTTTTTTACTTGTTTTAACTCAGAATCTTTAACCTTTGAACCTGTGTTTCAACTAGCTTATTAATTCAACTTGAAAACTTTCAGTTTTAAAAAATTTCTAAAATATAAACTATGCATCATAACATATGAAGTACTGAGGCATCCTATATAGAGGATAATGGAAAGTAAGATTTTAAATTTACTTATTGAAAATTAAATCATGAACACTAAGTATTAAAGTATTATAGCATTACGATCCATTCATTACCAACTATTCATAAATGAGTACAATCGTTTTTATTCTAGAATAAAAAAGAAAAACAATGATAGGAAAAAGGCAAATAATGAAAAATTAAAGATGAATTTTGCATGGATTATTCAAAGCAATCTTTAAACTTCAAATATATCATGTATACTAAATGTTGTTTCTTAATCTTTTTATTTGAAATGTTACTTCTAATTTCTGAAGCAAATTTTCCTTTATGAAATATTTCAACACCTTCCTGTTCTCTATTACATTCTATCTTCAGTCATATCTTCCAATAAAAACAAGAAATATTGTACTTCTTTAGAGTATCTTTGTGATTGTAATGTAAATGAGATCTATCTCTCATATAAAATAATCTAAAGTTCACCAATAAAATACTGTACAAGCTAATTGCCAAAATATCTATTAAAATGTCTTAACAGAAGGTATATATAAAAAATTCTTTTACCCTTTACTAGTTTTGTTAAAGCTTATAAAATAATTTTGTCTTCATTTCACACTAGATTTTAATTACAGTCAAAAATAAAATAAAAAGGCAAGGTGTAAACAAAAAAATATGTCCCAAAATTTCCTTTTTCACTCTAAATTCAAATAAAATGAGATATTGACTAAAATTTGTTTCCTTATAAAGAGAAAAGACTATAGTGTTATAGGCTGGAAATTCCTTAATTTATCACTATCTGAAGGCTTATGAAATCACTGTCACTCTTGTTTTACTATAATATCATCATCAACTTTAAACTATATTCTTCAAATTCTTCTAAACCTTATTCTATCTCTTAAACATTTATAAATCATCTACCAACTTTTTCCTTCATTAATTTCTTCATAAACCATTCTTCATAGTAACAATTATAATTCATCTACTTCCAAGTATATGCTTAATTAAAGTAATTTTTCACTTCTTCATTAAATAATATTTTTTCATTCTTTTTTATTTCACATTTAATTATTTCTAACCATATCTTCGCAAATGATCTTTTCCATTTTTCTCCAAATCAATGTCTTCAAAGACTTTAATCTTTCCCTTTCCTTCTTTCAATCATTCAAGACTCTATTTCAGGTAAAATTAACTTCAAAACAAAATATTTAACAAGCTTCTTTCCTAAATCTAACTTTACTGTGCACATAATGGTTTTATATTGCTAATAAATTATACTAAAGAATGCCATCAATTTCTCTTCTCAGTGAATCCAGAACTTTTATAAATACATGACTTAATGTCTTGGTAAAATATAAAGTTAACCTATTAATCAATAATTATGTGAAAGATAAGTTGGAAATAAAAATTTCAAAAATAACAATAAGAAATACAATCTCATCAAAATAAAATTTAAAATATCATACATCAACAGTGTCTATGATTTATCTAAAATATAAGATGCTAAAATAAATTGGGTTAAGAAATGGCAGTCATGAAATTTCTTTAACAATAAATTAAAATGATTGCTCAGAAGGTCAAGTAATATTTGGGCATCCAAATGGCAGGTTAAGAAAAGCAATACAATTCAATTAACCGAATTAAGATATCCTTTTTTAAAAAAAAAATTCAATTTATCAAACTATTTTTATTTTATTTAGCTGAAATCATAACAGAAATCTTTCGTTTTTGACTCTACTACAGTGTTAAATTATGCAAAACAATACCAATCATGATTAAAGTAGTCTTTATTAATAACATCATCAGTTCACTCAAATCTATGATATAATGTTAAATGTGAGAAGCAAAAAATATACGTATATATATTGAGATTTATGTGAAAAATAATTTTGTTATATGTACAACAATTGCACACATTTATATATTTGTATATTTATAGCTCTTAAAAAGACCGGTACAAATGTAATTGAAATCATAAGAATAAAATAAAAATGCATAAAAATAAGTGCATATGTAAAGTGGATTACTATTTATATATATATTAAATACAATATAACTAATGCAAAACAAAAAGATGAAAAAAGAAGTAAACTAGTTTAAAAATTATGTTCAAAGGTATGGTAACAACAACACAGCATAGTAATAATGATTACAGTAGTGTAACTTTATATTTGAAAATGAAACAAAATTCTAAAAATACCACATACATTTTTCAAATGTTCTTTATAGTTTTCTTATATGCAAGAACAGTTTAGAAACTATTCACGTAAAAGATTAAAAAATGATTGTTAATCTGACCATATGATAACTAAAATTGCTTTTCAACGTTTTAATGATACCAGAAAACACATGTACCATGCATAATGACAATAACGCTTAGGACTATTCACTTATTACTTTTTATTCACATAAATAGTATTTTATCTATCCTTATATACTAAAAAAAAAAAAAATCCGAGATCATTTGACATCTTTTACCAACAAAAATATTCACGTTAAAACAAATACTTATTCTACATTACAAATATTTCATTGTATAAAAGTGAATTACTTGGTTATAACATCCTACTGCCTAAATATATCTATCTTCCTTCAAGCAAAGAACTCAACACAATACATTAACGAATTTCTGTATCGCAAATATTTACAATCAGAAAGTATGTTTATAAATCTGCACAAAAAGTTTGTATAAACATTTTTAATGATGACAGTTATATGAAAAGTTGAAAATGAAATTCCACATCTGTACTAAAAATTATCTACAAAATAATTTTATCAAATTGGTAATGAAAAAGAAGGTCAAACCCAAAATAATAAATGTCATGGCAAATTAAAAATCTCTAATACAAACATAACTTTATAAATGATTAGATATATTAAATTTGTTAAACTTTTTTTCTTTTAATAATTGCATTAAACTATCTTTAAAGTTATTAAAGTATATACTAAGTAAGGTTTTGATCAAACCGCTTAATCAGCAGGTGCCAAGATGATATCAAAATCGTAATTTCCCCGTAAACAAGTTCCACATCAAATACCATTAATATTTTTTATTCACCAGAGGGCAGAAATAATCAAATCTGTCATTTTTTTGAATATTGATAATGGGGGCAAAAACAAAACCAACAGTTTCCTTATGTGGAAAAAATTAACAAATAATCATTATAATTATATTAAACAGATTATTTTTAAAAATTAATACTGAATAATCAGACTGCGTGATTAAAAAAATGCCATAAATTTACAAATGTATACAGTATATGAATTATTTTCAAACAGAAGGTCTTTATTTATAAAATTTCTTCAGATAGTTTGGTTTAAGTATGCATACACGCAATATAAATATTATGATTACTTCTAATAAATGAATTGAAGTCAAATGATTAGACGCTAAGAAGACAGTGAAGTTCAAGACTCAGAAACGTTCGGAAATCATTTCGATGTTTGAGTACAAAAAATGAACTACGATGCAGGAACCTTTAGTTATCAACTTTGCTACAACTTTATAAGTAGTAAATTATATGTGGCAATTACTTCTTTATTAATGCTAATTAAACTAAAAAATGAAATTTGCATTCATGTACATTAATAAATACAAAAAATATGTAAATTACCGTAGTTACACATTATAACAGAGAAATCAGACGATTAAATTTGCAAATTGTTTTTCTACGGATGCGCGCGAATGCCTGAATACAGAAACTATCGCGCAAATGTATATCAAATTCTTTGACCAAAACGAAATGGAATAAATAACTAGGCAATGATTAAGTGATAACATTTGATGATTGTCAGAGATAGTTTGCCATTATTTGCCACTCTTTTATCGTAATTTATTCTAGCTTCCACTATTTAAAGCAACAACATAAATTTTAATAAGCCCCTTACATCGCTAAGATCAAAAAATTAATTGATTAATAAACTAGCATAAAATAATTATTTGTTTAAAGACCTGAATATTTAGGAGAGGAGGAGATAGTATTATACAGCCTGCGAGCAATTTATAAAATATGACCTTTTTTAATATATCCAATGGTAATACGATAAAATTAAAGTAAGAATTCAACCCGAGAGGCATCAATAAACTCGATGTGTCTTTGAATTAAATTCTTAAGAAAATTAAAAGAAGTGTGAAATATAAATTTGACACTATGTTTACAGTTAATGTACATTAAAAATGGATAAGATAATGAGTTTAATAATTTAAATTTGGTATTATATGATACAAGGAAGAGCTTCGGGAGAAATCATACAGATAATTCGTGAGAACAAACTATGTAGAAAGTTATAAAAAATATTACTCTCGCCCCCCCCCCCCAATCCTCAATTTTGTATATGGTAAGATAAATTTGCTTAATAATAACTTATGTCAAAAACCTTAAAAAACTATTTTATTATTTTTACTTTATATTTCATTGGTTGGCAAAAGTTATGAATACCTAAATATCAGAGCTAAATGATACAATTTATGCGTATACATAAAAATAAGCATATTTTAAATAACGCATTTCAAGACAAAGGCTCTCCAACGAGCCGCTCTTTTTATCATGGAAAAACAGTGAAGAAGGCAATTTACAAGGTTTGCCGATTACCATGTAGGTGATGGTTTAAACGTTATTCCCATCCTTATTTTAACCTCTAGCTAAAATAGTAAAACACTATTTAGCGACCAATGTAAACTATTATATGAAGTACATAATTAGCAAAAGTGTCAATAATTAAGTTGAATTTCAATAGCAACACCACCGACAACAACAACAACAATTTTTTTTTTAAAAAAAAAAAACCCGATCTTTAATTTTTGCGTTTAAACAATACGGATAAATAAAAGGTAAATATATTAAATTTATTAAGCGCAAACAGATGATAGTAATAACGTCAAAATGATAAAAGAGTCCTTTACGGTCGAAGAATGACCGATTCAAAAAATAAAAGTTCCAGGATCGATTCTCAACTGAAAGACGTAAAAATAAATAAACAAATAAATCAGAGTTTAATTAAAGTTGTAGTGCTCAATCCTCCTAAACAATTAATTAAAGGATTATTATTTAAAAAAAAAAAAACAGAAGACATTATTACTTTTTACACGTAATTAAAATGCAGTTATTTATGCCGCTTAAATAAGTATTTCAAACTTTGTTAAACAGATTACAGTATTTTGTCCTTTTCTTATCTATTACTAAATCAATTATCTGAGTAAGTAAAAAACGTCCTGGTAGAAACATTTATTTAAAAACAAGTAGAAACATTCAATGCATTGAAAAGTTAAATATATTTTAATTTGCATTTAAATTACGGCAAACACAAACTTTTAAATTATGTTGATTTAAAAATAACATGAAAGAAGTAATGATCTAAAAAAATTAAACTTATTTAACATAAAGAAAGTAAAAAATTTAATGTTTTATACATATAGATAACTTCCAATATACACATACACATCTTCGTCACACAACATATAAATAAAGATGTGCAGGTATAATAATAAATAAAATATTGATAAATATACAATACCCTAGCGATAATACATTACAGTTTTCAGCTGGAAAAAAAAATTAAACTATCATCAATTAGTATTGTTCTAAAACAAGCACTGTAAATAAAGACAACAGAATAATCCATCATTTCCAAGTTATATAACATTTGAACTCCAAAAGTAGCAAAGTGTACTAAGCTGCATACTGCAGCTAACAATAATAAAACCGTGCTGTGTGTGTGTGTGTATGCACTAAATATGTACACATTTGGTTAGTAGTAATAAATGAGTTATTGTATATATAAATAAATGTTATATAATGAGCGTTAATAGCTCTTAACAAGCTTTTACAAATATCTCTATCCCCAGACCGTTTTCTATCTGTTGGCTGTTGTCAGTGAGGTGCTAGGATATTCAGACATTAAATCTAAAACTATCAGCTCAAGTCCAGAATTTATCTAATAGTTAACTCTTAAATAGAAAATCTGAATTTTTCAGGCATCTATATGTCTTCAAATCCAGCTTTCTAACTTAAATAGCCATATGGGACTAAACTAAGCTCAGATACACCATATATTAATAGCTTTTGCAATATAACATCACCAAAGTCTCAAGAGCAAAACTATAATTGCAAGGAAATCAAGTCAAATGTGATGTGTGCCTCACTAATTACAGCTAGAAACCAGTCAGGGGATAGGAATATTCGGAAAAGCTTGTTAAAAACCAATAATGCTCATTATATAATATTTGTCGTACAAGCTTATTAAATTAGGTCATGTGATATATGTCTTGATTTCCTTGCAAATATGAATGAATATACATTCACAAAAAACAGACATTAAAACATGGGATTCAAATAAGGGCAAAATTTGGGCATTTTCCCAGATACCTATAATTTACAAATGAGATTTGATTCACATCCAATTCTAATAGCCAATTTATGATAGTAAATGATTATCTATCTACTAGTATCCAGAAGATAAATATGAAAGAAAAACCCTACACCATCCAGCAGTTTATTAGTCTAATATTTATTATCTTTCCTATTGTAATGATCTAGAAAAAACATTTGTTTTAAAGTCACTATTTAAGACTATTTTATTCATGTGTTCTCATTTACATCCAGTGTCTTATGCTCAGCATCTATCATTCTGTCTTGTACATCAAATGAGATATTCTAATATTCTCATTTTATTCCCACCAAAGAACACATCAACTCCTCTTTAGACCTTTAATCTTTTGTTATTTTATTGTTATTTTAAGTATATAATTAAATTATTTTAGAAACTTATTTTCTACTTTTTAATTTTTTGAATATTTTAACTGATCTTCTCTAGCACTGGTATTCCATTGCAAGTATTCAAATCTATTACAATGCTGCAAAATTATTCTGGCAACATTGATTCATTTCTTTTTATTCTATCCTATTTTAATAAAAGCTATTGGGTTAGTTTCAATATTTTAAAATATTTTTTAATCTCATCATAAAGCCTAATTAAATGAGCAGAAATCTCTAGTATTCCTAATAGCTTTATTTTACCACTACTCCCTATACAACTTCTTTCTTTTTCAACATCCTGTATTCCAAAAATAAATATTCAATATCCTCCAATACATCTTTACATAAACAACACCTACATTAAAAATATTTTATCTTTACTTCCTCTTCTTGCCCCAAATAATAATAATTTCAACTTAAAATGTAGGCTATGATAACTACAACTAAAATGTTATTTAATCATCACTGATGTATTTTTTCCTATTGCTAACCATTCTTTTAACACAAAATTTAGAGTTACTTCATTTTAGCAAAAAATTGATACAAAAGCAAAACTATATACTAAAGATAAATAATCTCAACAACGCTTCAAAAATTACCCAATATTATTATCATGTATTTCCTAAAGCTATTGGAAAAAATGACATTATCAAGAACATTGTCAATAACTGAGAACCATCTACTACAAAAAAAGCTGATTATAAACAAAGAAGAAATTATTGTAAACAAATTTTATCTTTAATATTGAAAAAAGACTTTCAAATAAATTAAAAACTAATGCAATCTTTGCTGAATTAACTTCAGCTTATAACTGTATTTGAAAAAATGGTCTTCTAAAAGTTTCTAAAATTCTTAAATATGAGAAAACTATTCATTTACTTAATAAAATAATTCTCTAATAGAAAAATTCAAGTGATACTAAAACATACTCATGGTAGATACATTCATAACAGTCTATCAAAGAATTCAGTTCTCTCATTTACTTTATTTAATATATTCATAAATGATCTTCCAAATGCAAAAAACAGATCATTTGTTTTGATTTCACACAAAAAAGATCTCTTCCAGTAATAGAAGTCTTTCAATAGGAATATGAAAAGACTGAAAATCCTTTTGAAAATTTGGGGCATTATTCCTAATATTACAAAGATAGTAAGCTCAATCTCTCACCTAAAAAAAAAAACAGGGAAATATCTCTTAATTTAAATATAACCTTTTGTAATATTAGACTGAGACACAA
This sequence comes from Epiperipatus broadwayi, assembly GCA_028023455.1. NCBI lineage: Eukaryota > Metazoa > Onychophora > Udeonychophora > Euonychophora > Peripatidae > Epiperipatus > Epiperipatus broadwayi. Next base: position 2,275,678 of record JAQFVV010000076.1, read on the forward strand.
TCCTACCCCATGCTACTTAGAAACAATTTTGTATTATAGGATAATTTATTTTTCTCAATTATTTTAGATTAGATCTAAAATAGTTTCTAGGAATCTCATTTTAAAGTTACCTTACTCGATGAGAGGGCGTGATTCAAGTATTTTATGGGCAACTTTCTTAATAATAGCACATTCTACTGATGAAAACTGTGCTCTGTTGAAAATACTGAATGAAAAAGTACTGGTACATATGAGTATTCTCAAAAATTTCCTGTTCTTTCATATATAGCTCCATCAGATATCAGAAAACCTCTTCTAAAATGTATAAAAAGCTGTTAAGAAGATTGAACTTGTCAATTACTCAAAATATAGTTTCACCACATCTCAAATTTTTGGACGTTCAACCAAGAATCTGCAAGTGAAGCATTAAAAATGGACTTTTTGTAAGGGTCCAAAAAAATTTTTTCCCCAGATTTACAGCAAAGCCAGCTGAATATAATTTTCTTAGACATTACTGAAGTTCATCATCAATAACTCAGGGCAATTCAAGTTATTGTACACACCTTTTTTCATAAAAAAATTTAACAACTACTGACTTATTTAGATGTGAAGAACACAACCACAAATCAAACACTGGCAGAAATGAAGGATTTAATTAAAGCCACTATTAAATCTACGATCTGATTAAAATCTCTTCAGATCCCTTTATAATATTTTTATTATTAGTTAACATGTCTTTAAAAAATTCATGGTAAAAAAAAAACAATGATGTTATAACCCAAAATCTTTCAACATCATTATAATATGCAAGTATTAGGAAATTATAGGAGTTTTTAAAGTTGTTTCATTAGTTTTAATATCTTTTTAATTTTATCTGATAACATAATTTCATGGAATTATGTGGCATTTAAAAAACATACTTCAATTCACAAAATGTCATATATACTCAATAAATAAGAAAATCTACAATTGAATAGTGCCGAATAATATTCATAATATGTAATTTGCATTTTTCTTTTGAAAATGGCTGCAGAATTACATCTTACATTAAAAGCCAAAAAACTTTAGTGATATAACATCATATTGTTAGTGTCCCAAATAATGTGATAGCTAATGCAGATGGCACCCAATGTAAAAATAACTATGGTATTTGCAAAAATAGTTGAATCAGTCTTAGGATCATGTAATTACAAAATATGGGTTCAATAATTGTTCAGACAGACATGAAACCTTGATGTGGCACTGGACATAATACTGCTTTATTATTTTCTGAGACAATTATCTGCTGGCAGTAAAAATTATAATAAAGACTACAGAAACTCAAGTGTGCATTTAAGGATCTCCATATCTTTTCAAGTCAAGTAATCACTAAGACAAGAAGAGTGTATTAATTATCAAATATGATTATTTAGTTTTATAATAACCACTCATGTAATAGAATACACTACAAAGTTAATTTCTTATTAATAATAGAATCATTAATTTTTTAGAATTTTTTTAAAATGTCAAGTTGAAGACAAAAATAAAATTGCATAGATTTTATATTATTTAAATCATTAATTTTACTTTCAATTTTATGATTTAATTGTAAATATCAAGATTCTATATTAAATTATGATAAGGGAGTATCTCCTAACAGCAAATTTTGACAATTAATGATAATTAAATCTCATCATCAAGTTATAGTACTCAATTTTTGAATACTCCAATATATCTTTAAAAATATACCTAACATACATTTAATACATCAAAAATCGTTTAGAAATAAAGTAAAAATGAAAAGCTCAATATCAGAATATAGACAGATGAAACAATAGGAACACCCATGGTATCTTTATTAATATAGTGTAGGCTGCAAAATAAGTTTTCTGGAAACAATTTTTGCACTATGGTTTAAAATTGGTCACACAAAATATTTAAATAATTTTTAGCTATGACATATCAAACTAATTATTTAATGTTTGCCCAAGCATAACAGTTCCTCTCCCCATACTTCAAAGCTAGAAGACAGTGAAAATGACATCTTATTTTAGTGATCATCAAACATAAAACTTTCCAGAGGTTGAGAAAAGTGTAAATAATAATTTATCCAACAGTATAACATATTTTTAGTTATTCATTATCCATTTTTAAATCTTAGTGCGTTTGAATTGCCTCGCTAAAAATGATATCATTGCACTGTATGGTTTGATGTAATGGTATAGTGACATCTGGAATTCAATGTTCATGGATCATGAATCAGTTGTTACTTCTGGTGTCTAAACTTCTTATGAACAACTTATCAATAAACTCTTCAATTATATATAATGATCTCATTGGCTTGTGCAGATTAACATAGTGAAAGAATCATAGACTTAAGAGTTAAAGGCTTTTGAATCAGTGCATGTCACAAAACATTCTGATTGTTTTTTTAATCTCATTGTGAAATTCATATCAGGTGGTACTGACAATGTTTAGATGAATGTTTATCTCTGCAATAGCTTTGTTTCTGTGTTTCTATTTACAATCTATAATAATATCCATCAATCTTCCTGAAAACACTACTAGACTCTACTAGCAAGTTTCAAACTCATCTTTAGTGAAATGAAAATATAACTGGGCACATTAAGTACTTCAGCATTTTTGAACACTAAATAAAACATTGGCTAACCAACCACAAACAATTTAATTCTTTTAAAATTACATAAATCTGACATCAATTTTCTTTCAGATCATCAACTATTATGAAGATCTCTCCAAGTTCAACCATCTTCTCTGACCTTTAGCTTCTCTTCCCCACATCATCCCTGCACACTTTCTTATTTCATCCACACATCTCACATGTAGTCTCTTTCTGGGTCTTTTACAATCTCTTGGAATCCAGTTTAAGATTTCAATTGTCCATCTATTATCATCTCCTCTAGCAATATCTCCAGCCCAACTCTACTTCAGTCTTTTAAATTTTTTCAATGAGGTCAGTAACATCTGTTTGTTCTTTTACCCATATATTGCATTTTCAATCTCTCCTTGTTACTTCTAATGTCTCTGTATTGCTCTTCTATTAAGTGTCCAAGTCTCAGATCCATAAGTAAGAACTGGTCAAACACATTTATTAAAAGCATTCCTTTTCAAACACATAGGCATATTTCCTTTTAATATCAAATTATTTCTACCAAAAGCATTTCAAACAAGTTTAATTCTATGATCAATTACATCCATTATGTTTTCATCTGTATTAATAATCTGATCAAGGTATTTGTACCTGTTAAATTCTTCTACTCATCATAATCAATCTTTATTTTCATATTTTGAGAAAATTCATTAAATATTACTTTAGTCTTTTTAATATTTATCTTTAGTCCTACTTTCATCTGATAACTCCTGCAACATTCCCTGCACCTCTAAAGCATTACTTGCAAAAACAACTACATCATCTGCAAAATCTAAATGACTTAAATAATATCCATTTACTTTCACTCCTTTAGCTTCCCATTTTAATCCGCAAAATACTTCTTGCAGCTCTGCTATAAAAAGTTTTGGAGATATGGAGTCATCCTAACTTACACCCTTCTCAATGTTGACTTTCCTAGTATCATTATGTAATCTAATTGTTGCTGTTGCATTTTTATAAATATTCTTTAAAATATGACAATATCCTGGATCTCTACTTTGGTGATCCAATGCTTTAATCACTGAAGAAATGTTTATAGAATGAAATGCCTTTTCATAATCTACAAATCCAGAGCATAATGGCAACTCATATTCATTTGTCCTTTCTATAACTTCTCTCAATACCCGGATATGATCTACTGTACTAAAACCACTTTTAAATCCAGCTTGTTCTCTTGGTTGGTGGAAATCCAATGTTCTCTGTAAATGAGTTGTAATTATCTTGGTAAAAATTTTGTATAAAACTGATAAAAGGCTCATAAATAATTTCTAATATCTTTTTTATCATCTTTTTTAAATATTAATACTGTATTCTTCCAATCATCTGGTACATCATTATCATTTAGACATTTGGTATATAACATTGCTAAAAAAAAATCTATTTCTTCACCTGCTTCTTGTATCATTACCTGAAACTTTTCCCTTTTTCATAAATTTAATTGCATGTCTCACTTATTCATTTAAAATTCTGGGCAATTTGGAAGATATAATAGATATAGGAGATACTTGTTCTTTATTACTATATAATTCTTGATAGAAGTTTTCTACCCATTTCATGATGCCATCTCTCTTTTTAGTAATAACTCTATCTTTTTTTCTTATTGCAGATATAAATTTCCTACCAATACCAAAATGTTGTTTTACACTCTTGAGACTTTCATTCTCTTCTACAGCTTCCTTGCTAGTTCACAGTTATACTTTCTTATATCATTCAGATACATTTTATCATATTATTTCATAAGAAAATTGGCCAATAGTGACATTTATAAGCATAGTCAAATTCAAAGTAATTATTTATAAAGAAAGTGTTTTGTTTACAAACAATTACAAATGTTAATAGCAAATGAATATTTTCGGTTTAAATTCAATAGATATTATGTGATTACAATAATGCTTGATCATCATATGTAAGTTTGCCTTTGCTTACCCACACATTCTTAAAACAATTTACTTTAGCATTAATATTGATAAGCCCTTTACATTATCAAAGAAATAAAATAAAATAAGTATATTGCTATATATATATACATTGTTTAATTTAGTCAGTTTATATGTCATTTTTATTCACAATTATGAATAAATAAGACATGGCAAAATGCTGTTTAGTTTAGATCTGGATTTGAATTATAATGGGCATGAATATTTATTTAGTTTTTTTCTAAACTAATTATTTTTAAAAATATATAAATAATAAAATATGAATAATATCAGATAATAAATTTAAATCAAAATAATAATAAATTTATAAAATATATAAAATAAATACTTTCGACTGTAATATTTTAAGCTTGATGTAGTTTTACATTAGCCTCTGCTGATTTGAAAAGATTATCTTTAATTAAAGTTTTTATTTCAATCAATGAATTATAAAATAATTATAATGTTATTCAAAATAAAGTATATGTTTATGTTCCCATGGAAAAGTAGACCACTGCTCAAAACATCAGACAACTATCTATTTTATTTATTAAATGATAACATAATTATATAAAGTTAGAATAACCAAACAAATGCTTTTAGTAAATATTTTATTTACTATTTGATCATATGTTTATGATTACATCACTCCATAAGGTGTTAAAAGCAGACAGAAAGCAGCCCCTATGTTGCATGAGAATGCTGTGGTGAAAATTACACTATAGAAATGCTATTGATTACGTGGATAATATCTAGTCTAATAAATGACTAATAAAAATTATTAATATACTTCCATTTACTTGTTTATGTCAAAGTTATGACTTTGACCCTTATCAATTAAACTGTAGTAATTGGCTACATATATATTATATTAAACAATGATAAAGATATGTAACAAATTGAATTCTTTTGGTTAGTTATTTGGGAATCATGTGATGTTCAAGCATCAATTGTAGAATAACAATTCTATTGATGGGATCAAATTTATTATTTACATTGCTGAGAATCAATCTAAAACTTTTACCTATGAGTCTACCATTCTACTCTATAATAAATTATACAAGGCACAACTGGATTGAAAATAACAGAAAGCCTTATTCAAAATTCAAATTTCTATCAGTTAGGAACTCAATACCAGTTAGGTATCAATCTCACCATTTCAAGTTTAATAATTGTGACTAAATTTCATAGAGGTTTAAAACTTGTCAAACTTAATGCAAAACATAAAAAATAGTTTAAAATAAACTCCAATATAAATCAGGTAAACAACATATAGATGATGAATCAGGATTCGTAAAATTCAAACTGAATATAAATGATTTCTATTGATTATTTAAGCCAAATTAATTTTCACTGAAAATATATATTGATAATATTTAGGAATAGCTATTTTATTTGTTAAATAAGTCTTTAGCATTCTATATTAATTAGCTCTATGTATATAAATAATGATAAGTTTTAAACTTATAATTTGGAAATAATTAAATCACAATTTTGAACAATCATTTGAGCAATATTATAAACACTAATATAAAAATAAAGAAGCTAGACTAGAAACCATTTAGATAATGACCTATATGATTTGTAAATGAGAATCCACCTTATTCTTACATAGTAAGTAAATGTCACAAGATCACCTCTGAACCCTTTGAGACCGAAAACCGCCTTTTTACGCATTAAAAAAAGTTTGCAATTTCGATCGCAATAGCGTGCAAACCGTATACGTCACAGTTACGCTTTTTTTTTCATTCTCTCCGCCATTTTTCTATCTTTTTGTACGTCTAAAAATTTTTTCTGTGCGATGAAAATTAGATTTTTTATAGCAATTTTTGTAAAGTACATTATTAAAATTTTGTAATTTTTTTTATCTTTCTAGATTTTATCAACAGATAAAAAAAATATACGGAGAAAACAATTATTTTCGCCGCTAAACGTAATTATAATTCTAACGAACTTTTCCGTTGATATGTTTGATTTTGAGATTTTGTATTCCCCATTACCCGTAAGTATTCCTTTGGGTTATTTATTTGGTAAAGGTTTACTTTAGCGACCACAGCATAAAAATCATGTTCGCCCTCTAGTTTTCAAAATTATAAGTAAATTATTATTCGAAAATCTTACGTATATACTACTACATTACAATTACATTAAAATTTATTAAAATGTAAAAGATAAAAAAAATACCATTTTAAAGAAGTTGGAATAATTACACTAGTTTAATTAAAATAATTAGTTTAAATTATTTGAAACTTAAAATTTAAACTATCGGCATTTATAACTTAAGAATTTAAACTATCTCGATGGTTCTCGGCGGAATAGATGACAATGGGGAGCCATTAGTCATCGAAATCGACGAAACATTATTTCCACAGAAAATACCACAGGGGGACTACATAGAGGGCATCGGGTCTTTGGTGGTATTGAAAGAGGGTCAAGGAAGTGCTTCTTGACAGAAGTTGCGGATAGAACGGCTGGCTCATTGGAGGCCCTAATCCAGCAGTACATTTTACCAGGGACTCGCATAATTTCAGATGGCTGTGCTGCGTACAATAATATCTGCAGACTTAGCAATGGGGTGTACATGCATTCGGTTGTCGTCGACCAGAACAACTTCATGAATCCAAGACCAAGACATACATACCCAGAATATTGAGAATATGTGGATGAGGGCCAAGCGTAGCTGAAATTCCAATCTGGTACCAGCAGGGCTTTATTTTCATCGTACCTCCAAGAATTTGCCTTCCGCAGTAGATATAGCACTGCCGCCTTTTTTTCCAACTTCCTGCTATGCATAGGGCATAATTATGCTTAAAAAGGTAAATTATTTTTTTATTTATTATCTTTTACGTTTTAATTAATAAATATTTACTGTAATTGTAATATGAGCAGATACGTAAGATTTTAGTTCTAATTTTAAAAACTAGATGGCGAATATGCCCTGGTCGCTAAAGTAAACCTTTACCATTTATTTTATTTTATTTACTGTTTTTATACATTTCATTGTAGATAAGTTTTTATTCATTTTATAGCATACTTTGCTATTATGGTTTGCTATGTAATAATGCATAATTTAGCTCACTCTTACCCTCATGATATTCCAATAATGTAGTAATTATTTTTTACATGCATAACTTAGAATTTACTACATTTTTATTCGTTTCATTATAGATAAGTTTTTATTCATTTGATAGCATACTTTGCTATTATGGTTTGCTATGTAATAATGCATAATTTAGCTCACTCTTACCCTCATGATATTCCAATAATGTAGTAATTATTTTTTACATGCATAACTTAGAATTTACTACATTTTTATTCGTTTCATTATAGATAAGTTTTTATTCATTTGATAGCATACTTTGCTATTATGATTTCCTATGTAATAATGCATAATTTAGCTCACCCTTACCAGTTGCTCCACATCATCATCATCAGTTATTTTGAAATTGATTTTGCTCATGCATTTATATTTTCAACAATTTGCAAACTGTCTTCAAACTATCCACTCTGTTCTGTGAAACTAACAAGGTGAAAAAAATAAATACCTCACAATGCTGAATCAACAGTCATCATCATCTATGTATGTATCATCACCAGTTGCTCCACATCATCATCATCAGTTATTTTGAAATTGATTTTGCTCATGCATTTATATTTTCAACAATTTGCAAACTGTCTTCAAACTATCCACTCTGTTCTGTGAAACTAACAAGGTGAAAAAAATAAATACCTCACAATGCTGAATCAACAGTCATCATCATCTCCCACTCATATATAATAATTGCTTGTAATTCCTTTTGATTATTTATTTTATTTTATTTACTATGTTTTTATTCATTTTATTTTAGAAACAAATTTTTAAATTATTTATTTGCATTTTTGGCAATTATGATTTGCCATGAAATAATGCATAATTTATCTCGCCCCACCCCTGATTTTTCAATAATATAGTCATTATTTTTTACCCCCATAACTTAGAATTTACTATGTTGTTATTCATTTTATTTTAGAAACAAATTTTTAAATTATTTATTTGCATATTTGGCAATTATGATTTGCCATGAAATAATGCATAATTTATCTCGCCCCACCCCTGATTTTTCAATAATATAGTCATTATTTTTTACCCCCATAACTTAGAATTTACTATGTTGTTATTCATTTTATTTTAGAAACAAATTTTTAAATTATTTATTTGCATATTTGGCAATTATGATTTGCCATGAAATAATGCATAATTTATCTCGCCCCACCCCTGATTTTTCAATAATATAGTCATTATTTTTTACCCCCATAACTTAGAATTTACTAAAGTTATTACTGTTATTTTTTTTTGATCCTCACTAAAACCTTGCATTTCTAATAGAGGGCCTAGAAAAACAACTGCTTGCACAAATAGAACATACAGAGTGTCAAGCAGAAAAAAGAAATTGAAATGGTCACCTTTTGCCACATTACACCAACAATCTGTAACTCAGGGAGGTCATGTTATATATTATTTTTTTCTGCATTTTATGACGAATGTGATGAAGCTGTCTATGAAATTGTCATTTTAGGCTATATCTTTCAAAATTGAGAGTTTGTGAACCAATGTAAAAATAAAGATATTTAAAAATGTGAAAAATCTCCTTTCTTTAATTATTTTTTTGTGGTAATGACTATTTTATCAGCTTCATTACATTCTTTCATATTTGCACTTTCTAAAAATGTATATATATTTGTTATTTATTGTAATAAATTAGACATTTCATTTAAAATTGTATGTCCTGTAATTTTTTCTGTGAATTCAAAATGGCCGTTCAGGTCTCTAAGGGTTTAAACCAGTGTTGATATGCTGTTAGAAAGCAAAATATGACCAAAATATGTTGGGGCTTTCACCATTGGTGGGAACGATATAATTTATTAAGAAATCTGAATCCCTGGTTTTAATATAAATCAGATCTTGTAATTAGTTATATACATATAAACTGTCTTAAATTTTAAATTTATATCTAGTAAAGATACTAAATTGTGCTATAATTCAAAGAATGCTTAAAAAAGATATCATAGTTAAATAGCTATTTACCAGGTTTATTAATGGCTCTGACAATTTGCTGACAGATTAGCTTATTTCTAAATAAATAGCCAAATGTTGTTGTTTTTTAAATTATAGTTTGAATTGAAATGAGCAAACAGTTTAAACTTCGTGGTTAATTGTTCTAAAGTGCAAAATATAAAATGCGCTAACACGCACAAGCACACAAAGCTGAAGACAAATAAAAAAATGTATATATATATTACTTTAATATATATATAATTAAGTGGCTAAAAACTTTCAAGGGTCAGAGCCCTCATATTCATAGCCATTTTGTAAACAGATAAGAAATTGATTAGGAGTGATGTAAATGTACGCAAATGCGATAGTTACATATTCCATTTCCTGGATATTTTGTAGCAAGAGTCTTTTCTAATTATGGCATCGCTATCTCTAGCGATAAAGTAAGCCTTTTTATCTTCCTTTTGAGATCGTGTCACTCTCTGCAAACTACCACTGGATTTCTAGGTTGGCAATCGTGACCGACTGACGTGCGGTGCTGTGCAAAAACTGAACTATAAGAAATGTCCACCAGTGCTTTATTATAGGAGTATGTATGTTGTTTGAATTGTAAAATCTCTAAGAACATTATGGTGCATAGGTAATATAAGTAATTGCTATGCCCATAACTGAAGTTTAAATCCAGACTGACAAAAACTTGAAAGGGACTGCAAGTTAAAATCAAGGTTTATTTCCCGGTATTAGAACCACAATTGACTCAGCTAATCATCCATTAATAATCAGTCAATGAAATCAACTCACACACTCATTAATTGACAAATGAAAAGCCTGATGAATAATATCATCTCATTCTCTATTTTATTACAAGAGTTTGTTAGAAAAGCCTTTATTCTGCACTACCTTATTATATAAAATAACATTTGAAGAAATATGGTTTCTGGTAATAAATTTTATTTAAATAGATACAATTCAATTATAATAAATAGAGATCTTTAGTTTCTTTTGGTAGATTAAAGATAACTATTTTAACAAACCATAATATACCTTTTATTGCAAAGCAAAAAAAGCTTCTATTCTATGGTTATCTATAGCAAGTTTGAATAAGAAGTGCTTATTAGATGGCAGTGCATTTAAACCCCTAAATATGGACTGTTTTCTGACTTTTGCCTTTGGCAGTAGGACTTGAGATTCAAAGATGGAAATAATCCTGAAATTCAAAACAGTCTAAGGTTTGAATTCAAGCTAAAACAATGGAAGAATTATACAGATCTAATCCTGAATCAGTAACCATATATATACATTAATAACCTGTTCTTTTCTAACTGTAGGAATCCCCCCCCCCCCAAATCAAAAATGTTAAAGGCAAAAGACAGATACTGGTCAGGGGATGGAAATTTAAATGTATTAGTGATTACTCAAGCTTACTATGGATGGTTCTTGTTTTATCATATGTTGTATAAGTTTAAAAAAAAATTAAATGGATTATTAAAATTTACTAAGAGTAGTAGTACAAGGCATATGTTTTTGCAGAAAATCGTTTTTATATTAACCTAGATATACATAGATAGTTAGAAATGCATATACATGTGTGTATGTGCAAATAAATATATTTTACAAAAAATTTTTATATAATAAAATGCAATTTAATTTAAGCGATTATTATAACATTTGCCTTGTACTAATACAAGCATAAATAATATTCAGACAATGCTAATTATATAAACTTATATCACAGTTATAATAGAGAATCAAAAATAATGAAAAAACTTTTAGTGACAAACTTTCATTGAATATATTCCACCTAAGACGTTATTAAACAGAAAAACAAATTACTGTAGACAATTTTTTTTTTTTTTTTTATAGTTATACCTAATCCCTAATTGGCAGTTCTTACTATAAACTAATACTTTGCCGCCACATAGGCAAACATCAGCAGTTCGGAATATTTCATCAATCAGTGACAGTTGGTTTCATCTCTGTATTTATCTATTTATTTGTATTTGTGAGAGCAATTGGGATTTTATTTAAATAATAATAATAATAAAAAAAGCCGATTACAATAAAGATCTAAAATCTGGGGTCATAAATTTTAAGCAGAATCTTTTGCAAATACACATGTTAACCACATATAATAAAGGTATAAGGATATATCAGCAATTCATTATCAATCACTAATACGTGAGTATGATCATTATAACTGATAAAACAAGAACAACTCTATTTTAGTGGCATCCAAAGTAAGTTTGATAGTACTGGTATACTCCCAAGTTGATTTTGGCTTTCTTCTTTATCAATGAAATTTGGTATTCATAACTGAAAGCAATGCATTTATGCACTTAGTGACTATCTTTTAACTCCATTTTATTATTTAAGCCCAATTAAATAAAGACAAAAGCCAGAAATCAGTTGAGGGATTTAGTTGTACTAACATTTGATAATCATTGAATACTCAAACTAACTATAGGAGACATAACATCACATTAGAAAATTGTTCTTGCATTATTATATATTGAGGGAAATGGAAAGCTGAATAATTTGTTATTGTTATCATTATAAATGGTAAAAAATGAGTTTTGTGAATATTGTAAAAAAATTCAATGTGATCCACAAACAATGTACACATTTATGACATGTTTATCACTTGATATCTTGTAATGCTATTAAAATTTTAACTTCTTTAGTAGTAATCTTTACTTTCTTAATAGTGTTCAACACCTAGGCTAATTGCAGCTTTCCATTGTATTCTACCCTCAACCATATATTTCTGAATACGGCGATCAATATTTCATCACTTTATAGTGTCCGGTATGATCCTTAATGTAAATGAATCTGGTTCTACACAAAAACTGTACTCAAGACCATAATTTAATTTTTAGGAAATCTGTTATCATTTTCTTGCTTCATATGACCAATTCACTAAATATGGATCTTTACAATAGCAGATTATTTTCAATACATACTGATTCAGCTTTTGTCACCACATTTCAAGAAAGAAAATTTACTATATTTTATATTACATTGACATGAATTCATTATTACATCCATACAGTCCTATCTATGACTAAATGATTTGCAGTAGTTTTATCACTAAGATAAAATACAATATCTTTTAAATTGTTAAATACAACAGCACTTGAAGATCTAAGTCCATCTTTTTACCTAAAAGGCTATCAAGAATCCACATTCTTAAGATGGTAACCATCCAAGAGAAAAGTAGCTGAAGATTATCTCACACCATTACTTGTTAAAACATTTTTCTTCATTAACATCCAAACCATAGTCTTTAGAGGTTCAATCAAAACATTATGAAAATTCTGTAGTTCATGTTTGAACTGTCAAAAGTAGCACAATCAAACAACATATTGTAAATCTAAAAATCATAAAGTTTTACTATTAATCAGTTCAAATTAAAAACTTCATAAAATCTATATTTGGTGTCTACTTCATGAAGCTGCCTATAAATTGTTTCAAAGACTACTACCATAAAAATGAAAACTTAACTTCAAGAGAATTTACATCCATGTTTAATATCAATTTTCATTTTAAATGTCTCAGATTTTCCATCTGTAGTAGTAATATTTCTCTTACTACATCATACAGAAGTTGCATAATATGAATGAACTTTGATGGATAACCATTAGTTTTAAATATTGTCACAAAAAACAAATCAATAAAAAATAACATTTTCTGTGTATTTTTATTATTATTTTGAATTCAGCTATAATTTAATCTTACAAATAACCAATTAAAAACTGGACTGACAAACTGAAATCACTCATCCAGCAACAATATTTATTTGTGTGTCCCTCATAAATCAAACACAAGCTGTTGCTGAATGATGTAATTTCAATTTTCCAGCCAATTTTCAATTAGTTGCTTATCTAGTCATCAAAGCTGTAAATTATAATATTTATATCTACTCATAAAATTTTCTTTACATCTGCCTGGCAATAACAATCATATTAATAATGCTTATTAATCCTTGCAAACCAAACTGAGTTTCTAACAATTATTCATCTATGAGTGAAATCCTTGGAAATAATTTTATAATAATGAATAATATATCCTTTCTATTAAAATTGTAGAAATATTTTCTTTTTTTCTTATTTTTATAAATTGAAATAGTAGAAGCATGACTAACATTAGATGGCACAATTTCATATGTATATATATTCCTAATATAAAGCTAATATATCGTAATATTTCAAAATTTTCCAAGTATGATATCAGGACCTACTATTGCCTTTTAATTTTTAAGATTGCAAAATGATGTTTTAACTTAATTAAACATTTAAATTTTTGTATCATGATTCAAAAGATTATCAAAATAATTTGTTTACCTGTTTTGAAATATTATTAACATTTAAAAGAGTATTATTCATGGATTTAATAACATTATGAGTGTTTTATGGGTCTATTAGTTATGTCCAATACCTCAATAAATAAATCCAAAGTGACTACATAGCAAATAACTGTATATCTTTTATGCTTTTAATCCAAAAATCAGATTATGTCTTCTTTTCAATTATTGAACTTCTAAATTTCTATATTACTTATAAAGCCAGATGAAAATACTGTTTCTTTTTAATTAAATCAGTAATAATAGAATCAATTACTGTCAAAGAACCAGACAGGATTCTTTTTTCCAGTAAACGTATATTTGGATGTACATATATACTTGTATTTACAAAAATGTAATACAGAGAGTGTACCAATAGCTCAAACAAGCTCTTAATTAATAAGTGCGGTAAGAGAATTTAGGATAGATTTTAAATATTTTCTCTTACCGTACTTATCAATTAAAAGCGTGTTTGAGTTATTGGTACGCTCTCTGTATTATATACATTTGTCTATTGCAAAACTAAAGCTTTCTTCAATTATACTTCAAACACTACATGTATATATGTAATAATATTATAATTCAATGTCTGTATTTTTTCAAAGCAATATATGTAATTATATAATTAAATATTTATAAATACAGTAATTAGATAATTACAAATGTTATCCACTTAGAAGCGCTTTTGATTATCCTAGTAATCTTGTCAACTAACACTTTGAAAGGCTAACCTTCCCACAATTCCATGATCTTAATGTGATAATTAAGTCATGTTTGTATTTGTATATTAGCATAGCTTCATTTATTTTCCTTTTATTGTTATTTTTTTCAATTTGCAATATTTTTACATTATTAAAATTGAAGTTACAACCATAAATACATGACTTATTATGGTCGTAAAAAACAGATGCTGAAATATTATTACCTACTTTACAATTTTGTTTCAATTTCTGAACTCATTTTAATTAATATCAGCAAGTGCTCGTTAATTCTTTTTTCCAATGTACATCTCGATTCATCTAAAAAAAAAAAAAAAATATTTAAAAAGTTTAAATTATTTAATTGACTTGAATAACCGAGATGATTGGTTTAATTTTAAAAATAACTGTCAAGTGTTATTTAATCGATATGAAAAAATGTGTATGAAATTTGATAGAAAAATCAACTTCTTGTATTATAAGGACTTTAAAAATCAGTCTCAAGATAATAATTAGGTTAATTTATCGAATGTGGATCTCTATTTTCAACAAAAACATGTATGGTGTAAAATATGTCGATGGTCAGTGGGAAAACAGTGATCTAGAATTGAAATCTTCGGTTGAAAATTCCTTAAGCATAATTAAATCTGATTTAAAATTTTGTAGATTTAGTAAAAAAAAAGGAAAGAAAAAAAAGTTTAATTATAAAATGAATTATGATTGGAACGTACAAATATCTAAATTTTAAAAATTTACATATGAGAATAATTTAGTTTGTATAAAAAAAGATAAAGGACTTAGAATGTGTTTATTACTAAAATCTGATTATGAAGACAAAGTTATTATTCAAATGAATAATTTTAACTTTATGAAAGTTATTCAATTTATTAATAACATTTTAAAAAAGCCAAAAATAATGTGATTGATAATAGTATTTATTATAAGATTTATCCTTCTGCTGCAATATGTCCCAAGATTTTTTCAAATATAAAACTGCATAAAGAAAATGAACCATTACATTTTGGGTTGATTGGGGGGGGGGGGAGAGATTTTATTATGAAACATGTGTTTAATTGAGAAAATGCTACAAGAAATTCTTGGTTTTGGTAAATAGGCATATGATCTTCATTTCATTTTGTTAATAAAATCTATAACATTAGGATTGATGTTAATGACATAATATGTACTCTAGATGTAAGTGAAATGTATAGATCAATTGATCGATTAGCATCTATTGAAATTATTTCCAACGCATTAAGTTTAAAAAATGTTAACACAAAAATAATAAAATTTATAACTGAAACATTAAGCTTTATTGATAAAAATATTTATGCAGTTTTTAAGAAGGATTTTTATAAAATGGGCAATGACTAGCTAATTTTGTAATTTCTAAATATGAAGAAAATATTTTGAAAAAGGAATAATATCAAAAAAATATTACTGTATATTATCGATATGTTGATAATGTTTTTGTATGTGGAAAACCAAATACAATTAATGAGTTGTTTAAAAAATTAAATGGTTTAAATAGCCTAAAATGGGTAAAGTAGATGAAAATTTAAAGTGCATTCAGTTTCTTGATCTTAAAATAACTAGAAATCAATGTCACACAAAATGATAGGTTTGAAGTCCTTCTTATTTAGAAATAATAGACTTTGCAAATATTCATCGGATAAAGGCAAAAATATTGAAATATATTTGAATGAATTGTTAAATGTTGTCTACAATTATAATCATATATATATATATATAATGTTATTAGAGATTTTAATACACAATATAAGAATAACAATTTTAATAATAATATTGATTCTCCTGCTAATAAAAAAATATGAAAATCAATAACAACATATTTTGAATGATCAAGTAAATTTTATAAAGAAAATTTATAAAGGTATATGTGATATTGCTTTTTACACACCTCCTGCATTAAACAAATTAATAAATAACTCTAAAGATAAAACCTCATTTATAAATAAAAATTGTGTCATTTATAAACTAGGTGTGGTAGTGGATATATAGGTGAATTGAGATGTACATTGAAAAAAAAAACTAAAGAGCGCTTGCTGTTATTAAAATGGGTTCAGAAATCGAAACAAAATTGTAAAGTAGATAATATTTCAGTATCTGTTTTTTACGACCATAATAAGTCATGTATTTTTGACTTCAATTTTAATAATGTAAAAATATTGAAAATTGGAAAAAATAACAATAAAAGGAAAATAAAGGAAGATATGCTAATATGCAAATACAAACATGACTTAATTAACAGGCAGGCAGAAATGTTAAGATCACAGAATTATGGGAAGTTAGCCTTTCAAAGTGTTAGTGGAAAAAGATTACTAGGATAATCAAAAGTGCTCCTAAGTGGATAAAATTTTTAATTATCTAATTATTGTATTTATAAATATTTAATTATATGATTACATATATATATATATCTACAGATTCTGGAGTTCAAGACCCATGGATTACAGCTCATCTCTATTATTTTCATGGTTAAACTTATGAATTCCTGAGCAATAAACTATATGATTATTATGTTTAGTTTTTTAACCATTTTATAATATATAATAAGTAATTTATAATAAGAATTTTCCTTTAACATCTTATAAAAATAAACTACATTGCAAGAGTATGCTTTTTGTTGATATACATACAACAGTTGCATTTGCCTTTGTTAATAGTTGTATGAAGAGTAACAAAAGATATGCTCCATTAATGTAGTTTGTTCTACAAGACATTAAAGGTAAATATTGTATATAAATTACACGACTGTTTTTTGATATATCTTGTAATGGAACTATTTTACATATTTAGTATCATAACAGCCAAAACAAAATGAAAGTTAAATGAAATTGTGCTGGATGGAAGATGTTAAAAGCTTAATATCTGTCAAATGTTTCAGCTGATAGTTTGGTTAGATAACAGCAGGTTTTTCCAGAACCTGAAAAATGATTTAGACTGGATTTAAACCCTAATTCTTTCATAAAAACACCCTACAATTTCAGGATTCTGCAATGTACTGATTGATATTATAACCACTGTATTCTCTTTCAGTGCTATAAAATAAAACTATCAATAAAAGAAAAGTGAACCATTATCTTTAAAGGCACTTTCCCACATCATTCCATTTCATTTCATAACTGCCATATAACATTTTTATTTCCAGCATATGTCAGAAGATTGTGATTTTCTCTGATCTATGTATTGAATGAAAGCACTACCAAAGAAAATACACATAAGAAAGTATGAGTTCAACAAATATCATACTAGATTTGTTTACATACAAACTATGTACAAAGCAAACATCAGATATGATCAAAGATCTTACACTTTAACTTCACATATATATGTTTAAATGAGTTTGCCTTTCATTTTTACAAGCTCTAAAAGATTTATTTCCTTGAGTAATTTCATTTTAGATTTAAATACTAAGTTCATTTACTCTAACACCAATTATGTGGTTGATTACAATGCAACTCTAATAATGTTGTAAGCATATTACATATACCATCTTAAATTTAACTTATATGTGCTTTTGTTCATGATTTTGAGAACATTGATTTGGAAATGAACTTTCTCTCTGACTTTTACAAATTCTCATATTCCTAGTATAATTTCTTAATTCTGACTTCAAATTTTTTTTATATTGCTCATATTGCATAATATAATTGAAAGATACCAGAATTGAATACTTAAAGATAGAATTAAACAACAGAATTACTAAAAAGTAGATATGTTCATATCAAACAACATTTATCAAATATAAATGTATACATATAGTCATTAAATACTGCCTAACACTAAACTAGTAATTATAATTAAAAAAGAAATTCATATAACATTGCAATACTAACCAAAAAACAAGTTTATTAAAATTCTTCCACAGCCACAGTTTTATCTATTAACAAATAGATAATTTCAAATGAAATTCAACTAAATTTACAAAAAACAAAATAGCATTCCTATCATTCACTTCAAAAACCAACTTCCTTTAACATCAAAGGATATCTTCATGAGATTGATGACCTTAGATTCAAAAAATTTAATCATCAAAGTTTTTTCAATTCACTTTTTTCATAAAAGATAATCTCTGCATTGTCAAATAATATTTTATGATCTACAATTTCTTCATGAATATACAGAACTGAGTTATGTTATCTATTTTTAACTCTACTATTATGAACTTTAACTCTTTCATTAAGATTTAATTTATTCTGAACTATACCCCAGGAATATATTTATAAGAATATGTTTTTTATTAAGTGGTATGAAAGTGGTTTAGAAGAAAGGCCTGAATTTAAATTCTTATATTAAATAGTATAAAATCAGTCAATTGATTGTACATCTATTCCTGGGGTAGTTTTTAAGATTTCTAGTAGTTATCATAAAATTTATATAAGTCAGAGTAAATTAAGTCTTTTAGTACATTGTGAAGGGATGTAATTATGAAAATCCCTCCACAAGATGTTAAAAGTGGATAGAAACTAGTCCATACCTTGCATGAAAGTGATGTAGTGAAAATTACACTGTAGAAATATTATTCATTATTAATTGAAGTAAATCTGATAATGACTTATAAATTGCAAAACAATACTTCTATAAACTAATTAGTCTTAATTTAATTAATTAATTACCTTCATTTTCAAAAAACAAATTTAATTGAAGAGCAAATCTGATAATGATTTAAAATTGCAAAACAATCCCTATTCAATCGAGAAAAAAAATATTTGAATAAAATGTTTTTATTAGCTGAATTTAAAGTTTTCTATTAGTTAAATAAGTGTTGGGAATTGAAACTTTCACAGACACATGCACCTTCAATTAATTTAATGTGTTTATATAAAAGATATGATGTCTATATATGTGATAAATTGGAACTTAAATTAGCATTAACTTTAATTAAAATTATATTTATAACTAAATAAATTTTGCTCTAGTTCTCTCCCTTTCTGATCAACTTCCCTACTCTTTTTCGTATTGATTTTCGTTACTAATTAAAACTGTCAATGAAATAACTACTTTAGTACAAACATAAATTGATCTCATTCTCCCTGAAATATAATTACAATTACAATATCCCATTTTACAAGGCCAATTTTCATAAAACAAAAATTGGATAAAAGTGCGACGCTATGCAAAATTTCTACTGGATCAATAAATAAAGAGACTGATCATATACATCAATGCCCCTCATAATTAAGTACATTAATAACATCAATGAATATATCTGCATTTAGTAACATTATTCTCTAGTAAGGTGTAAAAAAAAAAATCTGTAATATACTTATATACTATTCTTTAAAAAATGTGATATTTTAAATGGATGTCAGAATTGGTAGAACGAATGCACAATATGTAGCATCAATACATATAAATTAAATAATTTAATACACATTCATATATCTAATGATGGCTTACCAAGAAAATGCAACCAATATCTTTCTTTATTTTTAGGTGACTGCAAACACACACTACATAAATCATATATATATACATATGATTTGCGTAGTGTGTTTGCTATCATATATATATATACTAACACTCTCTCCACAAACACTTTTCATTAATATTATTTTATACAACTGCCCATGGTGATTTAACATGAGATATAGTAATAAAGATATATATAAAATGATGAGAGTTGAAGTTTATATAAATAAGTAAATATCCGTATCTCTTTAATATTATTATTATTATATTTGATTTTAAAACCAAGTTACGAAAAACAATAATATCAAATAATCATATTATATGCGTCTTTATAATTATATACTAAAATATAATTTAGATTTATTTTAAATAAGTGAATTTCATACATTACAATCATAAAGAAAAAGACAATGAGATATGCAATATCATATAAAAATTTTACAACGCAATTCCCATGCTCATATATGCATAAATTCATTCATGGCTTAATATATAGAAAACCATGGAGATATATGCATATCATCTGAACAAGTCCCAACAAACCAATACAATCTTGCATTACTTTACACTAAAATATAACTCTGAATTTCGGTGATGAATGAATTATCTATAATATTAAAATAACATGCCAAATATAAGCATAAATAAAATGCATTCATCACTTTTTACAAGATCATGATGATCAAATAAATGTATAGTGTTATGAGAAATAATAAAATACTGCACTGGCTAATCATAAGAGAACTACCCTTTTTTTTTGCTCTTCTCATTCAAGAAAATTCTATAACACAATGCCCTTCTTACCTGGACGTATTTGTATATAGAATGACAACTTATCATCTGTCAAAAAAGCTATTTATCCAAAGAATGAATAACATGAATGCATGTTCATGTATAAATCTAATATTACTTTTTAATGATACTAAAATTAAATAAATAATGCTACCAAGAAGGCATGTTGTGACTATCTTTGCATATCCAGTAAATAAGGTTTAACTTTCATCTACTAATTCAAAGGATCTATCTATCTACCACACACAAAAAAAAATGTATACAAAGATATGCCAAGATAAGAAACTGTTATTAAAAATATTTCATTTAATATTAGATTGCTTTCATAAATATTTTCTAATTTACCCCCCCCCTTTTTTTTTTCTCTCTATTATAATTATGAAGTAGATATAGTGAATTGTGTCTAAGCCAAATTCCAATTAACTGTACATTAATTTCCATATATTTTTAGTTTGTATTTCATCACAAATACTATATTCATACCTTTATAATGAAACAAAATTAATTGAATTTGTTTTTATTTATAAATAAGATGACTATAATATTAGGCTCACCTTTTAGCTATTATTATATTACAAACAAATAATATTTTATATATAGTATAATTTTAAAGTTTAGATAATAATTAAATTTTGTTTCTTCTTTTTTATATTAGACATAAAAAAAAAAAAACTTTTTCAAATTCAGAGGCTTATTTTAAAAAACAAGCAAACATAAGTTGGTGCAAATTTAGTACGCGATCTCTGCCATTTTGAATTTCAAAAATAGCCAAAAACATCGTCTGACACATCTAAGTGATAAAAAACGACTGGAAAACAGAAAAATTTAGAGCTTGGGTCACGTGACTTGAAAAAACCCGCCAAAACGCACAGTTAAAAAAAAAGCCAAAACACAAAAAAATAACATTTTCTCATTTTAAATTATAAATCAAATAATTTATATACTGTATAGAGAGAGCAAGATTACTATATTTAAATCTTAATCAATAAATGCTAGTTATCATTGCCTAAAAACGTACTTGGTAGCATTATGATGTGGCTGATATGTGATATCTAAGGCACACATTTGTAATAGGTGAGTGTATGTATATATAATATTATGCCATTATTTTTATTACAGTACTCTTTGCTTTTTACTTCCTCACATCTATTAGTCGACCATTTGGTTTCCTGCTCTTTGTTTTATTTTACATTTGACACCTTTGAACATCCAAAGGTGTTTGATTGTAGCTATTTTCAAGATTGCCTTTGTGGATAAAGATGCACCACACTTATATTTCTTCCTCTCTCCCATTGTCTACTTCTACACCCTTATTTAATGGTTTTCAGTTTTTATATATGTTTCTTTTAACTGTAAAATGCTTAACTTAAATAATTTAGATTTTAGCTTTAGAAAAATGACATACTATTATATATACACACACGCACCTATTACAATGGTGTGCGGATTTTAATATTACATTTTATACACCATGGGAGATAGTTTGGTTTTAAGTAAAATGAAGCAAGTATATCTGCGTACAGATGATATTCACCGCTTCAATATATAAAATCATACCTCAACAAATAATTTAAAAAATGTTTAGAAAAATATGCAAACCACTCTATAATTATTTTGTATACAAAATCTGAGAATTAAAAAGTAACTTTCTTGATATGATGGGGAGAACCGAATAAGGCGTATTAAGCCTCTTACTATGTGCGGATGTACATATAAATATTACCCCAGTCCTATTAAAGTTAGTTATATACAGCTTACTTGTACACAAACATATATATGCTTTAAAATATGAGAAGATAAAACTCATTAAAGTCTTCATTTGCATTTCATCTATATCAGATCTACTCTTGATTATGTCACTATAATCTGTATATCTATTAACATTGAAATGAGTTTTACTACCAATAAAGGAAAACAAAAACATATTTTAAATAAATGTAAATATTTTATTTTTTTAAAAAAAAATTTATTTTAATTAAAAATCGCTTTGTGTCTGCGTTTGTAATGAGTAATATATATTAGATATATATTGAGTAATATATATTAGATATATCATCATCATTATCAATCCCACTGCAGGATGAAGGTCTCTCCAAGTTTAATCCATCTTCTCCGATCTTTAGCTTCTTTTCTCTACATCACCCCTGCACACTCTTATTTCATCCATCCAGCTCACATGTGATCTCTTTCTGGGTCTTTTACAATCTCTTGAAATCCAGGTTAAAATTTCAATTGTCCATCTATTATCATCTCTTCTAGCAATATGTCCAGCCCAACTCCACTTCAATCTTTTAATTTTTTCAATGAGGTCAG
The DNA here is from genome assembly GCA_028023455.1 of Epiperipatus broadwayi. Taxonomy (NCBI): domain Eukaryota; kingdom Metazoa; phylum Onychophora; class Udeonychophora; order Euonychophora; family Peripatidae; genus Epiperipatus; species Epiperipatus broadwayi. The sequence goes on from JAQFVV010000076.1 coordinate 2,298,836, forward strand.
TAACACCTGTTTGTTCTCTTACCCATACATTGCGTTTGCGATCTCTTCTTGTTAATCCCAACATACGTCTCTCCATACTTCTTTGAGTGGTCTGAAGTCTCTGTATTGCTCTTCTATTGAGTGTCCAAGACTCAGATCCATAAGTAAGAACTGGTAAAACACATTTGTTAAAAACCTTCCTTTTCAAACAAATAGGCATATTTCCTTTTAGTATCAAATTATTTCTACCAAAAGCACTCCAACCAAGTTTAATTCTATGATTATGTTTCCATCTGTATTAATAATCTGACCAAGGTATTTGTAACTGTTAACTTCTTCTAATTCATCATAATCAATCTTTATTTTCATATTTTGAGCAAATCGATTAAACATTACTTTAATATTTTTAACATTTATCCTTAGTCCTACTTTCCTACTTTCATCTGATAACTCCTGCAACATTTCCTGCAACTCTGAAGCATTATTTTCAAAAACCACTACATCATCTGTGAAATCTAAATGACTTAAATAATCTCCATTTACTTTCACTCCTTTAGTTTCCCATTTTGATCCACAAAATACTTCTTGCAGCACTACTGTAAAAAGTTTTGGAGATATGGAGTCACCTTGTCTTACACCTTTCTCAATGTTGACTTTCCCAGTATCATTATGTAATCTAATTGTTGCTGTGGCATTTTTATAAATATTCTTTAAAATATGACAATATCCTGGATCTATACCTTGATGATCCAATGCTTTAATCACTGAAGAAATGCTTATAGAATCAAATGCCTTTTCATAATCTACAAATCCAAAACATAATGACAGCTCATATTCATTTGTCCTTTCTATAACTTCTCTCAGTACCTGAATATGATCTACTGTACTAAAACCACTTTTAAATCCAGCTTGTTCTTGGTGGAAATCCAATGTTCTCTGTAGACGGGTTGTAATTATCTTGGTAAAAATTTTATATAAAACTGATAAAAGGCTGATAGGTCTGTAATTTCTAATATCTTCTTTATCACCTTTTTTAAATATTAATATTATTACTACATTCTTCCAATCATCCGGTATATCTTTATCATTTAGACATTTGGTATATAATTTTGCTAAAAAAATTTCAGTTTCTTCACCTGCTTCTTTTAATATATCAATTATAATTCCATCATTACCTGGAGCCTTTCCTTTCTTCATACATTTAATTGCATTTCTCACATCTTCATTTAAAATTCTGGGCAATTCAGAAGATGTAATAGATATAGGAGGTACTTGTTCTTTATTACTATATAATTCTTGATAAAAATTTTCTACCAATTTCATGATGTCATCTCTCCTTTTAGTAATAATTCCATCTTTTTTTCTTATTGCAGATATAAATTTCCTACCAATACCAAAATGTTGTTTTACATTCTTAAGACTTTTATTTTCTTCTACAACTTTTCTTGCTAGTTCACAGTTATACTTTCTTATATCATTTTCAATTCTTTTCCGCACCATTTTACAAAATTCGAGATTTCAATTCTTTTTAATGCATCATTTTTGTATATCTTCATATTTCTTCATAAATTCTCTAGTCTCAGTAAAAATTTTATTGGTCAATTGTTGCTTTTTTCTACCAGCTATTTTTGTTGCAGTTTTTAAAAGTATATCAGTTATTTTCATATTAATTTCATTCAAATCTGAATTATGTTCAAAATCTACTAATACTTGAAACCGATTTGTAAGTTCTAATTTAAATTCATTAGAATGTTTCTGAAGATTACGAATATCAACTGTAAATATTGTTTTTCTTAACAATTTTTGTCTCTCTAGTTTTGCATTAACACGTATCTTACTAATCGATGATCACTTCCTGTGTTAAATTTATTAAGAACATCACAATCTTGAAATATGTATTTCCTGTTAGTCAAAATATAATCCAATCCTGCTGTACCTTCATTTGGATGCTTCCATGTCCATTTTCTTTTAACATTTTTCTCAAAAAAAGAATTCATAATATAAAGTTTTTCTTTTTCTGCAAACTCCACAAGTCTATGTTCTCTCTCATTTCTATTACCATAACCAAAATTACCTACAGCACTTTCATCTTTCATTTGTTTACCAATTCTAGCACTAAAGTCTCCCATAACAATTTTAAAATGTTGTTTACTCTGATCAAAAGCCTTTTGTACATCCATATAAAACTCTTCTACTACTTTATCACTATGAGAACTTGTTGGGGCATAAACCTGAATTATCTGAATTTGGTATCTGCTATTAAGTTATATAACTAATCTTGCCACTCTGTCTGATATACCATCAATCTCCAGAATATTGTTCTTCCACTTTTTATTTATAATGAATCCTACTCCACTTGTATTTCCAATATTTGTGCCTTTATAATAGAATATATGTCCACCTTTTAAATCAATTGTCTCTTCACCTTTTCTTCCAACACCACAAAGTCCAATAATGTCCCATTTAATATAAGACAGTTCTTCTTCTAATTCTTGCAATCTTCCTTCACTTGAAAGTGATCTGTAGTTGTAAGTACCTAAATAAAAAGTTGTCATCAAATGGTAGCCTGGGTCCACAATCAGGAGATTCTTAGCACCCTCTGCCTTTGGCCACCAACCGCTGCCTTGGTTGGTGACTTTACAGCCTCCTGGGAATAAGGGCCATGCTTTATTTTTGTCTGTCATAATTGTATATATGTATTGGAAAAATATTTATCATTTACACAAACCTTCATTCTGCCTTATCAGGCACTGAGAAGAAAAACCATGGTGTTTCTTGATCTTAAACTCAGAGGTAAAAAGCCAACAAACTCACCATGCTAGCTAATGTGTGTTGGTGAACAGCCCATCCATGTTCATATACTATATGAATAAACACATAGTAATAACAGCTGCAACGACAAGAACGTATGGAGTGGACATTAGGAATTTGCCCTGCTCGGTTCCTTTAAGACCTCCAAGAGGAATCAAAGGGTCCCCTTTCAGTTAATAGCAAACTCCTTTCTGCAGCTATTAGATATATATTTCACACAAATAAAATTATGAGTGCGTAAAGAAAACAAATAACTGAAATACGATAAATAAATAAATGGCTATTGGGTTTATTTACCTTCATTATCAAGGCTGTGTGCTAAATTTGCATACACTTTGCATTTCTTATAGCAAGAGTTTTACTTCGCAATTCATTTAGCCACAGCTTTGATAATGAAGGTATTCCTTCACAAATACTAGCCATTTATTCATTTATCGTATTTCATTTATTTATTTTACGCACTCATAATTTTATTTGTGTGAAATATATATATCGCATATATATTACTTTAATTTGTATAAGGGGGGAGGGAGTGCCTTAGATATCACATATCAGCCACATCAAAATGCTACCAAGTACTTTTTAGGCAATGATAACTAGCATTTATTGATTAAGATTTAAATATAGTAATCTTGCTCTCTCTCTATATGTAAATTATTTGATTTATAATTTAAAATGAGAAAATGTTAATTTTTCGTGTTTTGGCTTTTTTTTTTTAACTGTGCGTTTTTGGCGGGTTTTTCCAAGTCACGTGACCCAAGTTCTAAATTTTTCCTGTTTTCGCGTAGTTTTTTATCACTTAGATGTGTCAGACGATGTTTTTGGCTATTTTTGAAATTCAAAATGCAGAGATTGCGTACTAAATTTGCACCCACTTTGCCAATATAAACTGAATAAAGTTAACTATTTGAATAATTCTTTTCCCTTAGTTCTTTCCTTCTTTGAAACTTGATAGTTTAGAATTTAGATTTCAGGACTCAATACCAAAAAGAAATGAATGGTTAGCTAACATGTTAAAATAAAATTATATCATTGTTTCTACCCAATAATTCATTTGTGGATCAATTTTATAATTTATAGACAATAGGTCTCAGAGAATTTAAATCCTCCTTTGGAGAGAAGTTTACCAACAATTTTTAAGCTCCTCTGTTAAAAAAAAATTTCTATAGAGCCCCCCACCCCCATACTGTATAAGTTTTTCTCATTTTAAATCTTTCAGCATTTAAATATTTGCAAATCACTTTTAATTAAACAAAACTATTTTTAACAAAGCTAAAAACAAATAATGGAATTGGTACAAAGTAACATACAATATCCTAATATCATACTTTATTTCAATAAAGCAAGTAAAATATTAATATACATTTGACCTGTGTTTACAAGATAATAAATCTATTATTATTCTTATTAATTAATAACAACAAATTGTAATAAATACAGCTTATACTTTGCTTAAAATAATAATAATTATTTTTATAATGACCATAAAATGTAAGCATGTATGATTCAATATGTTTTGTTTAATATATTCATATTGAAATGAAAATATCCATTTTAAATTTATTACAAGTACTTCATACAAAAAAAAAAAAAAGACAAGATTAATTGAAGATTGCCATTATTATAAAAATATAGAAACAGCCAGTTAAATGCTATAAAATTTTCATCATATTTTATTTAAATTCTGCACCCATATATATCTGACTCACATATTATTTCAGGTATAGAAAGTTTATATTAAGTAAAATAGTCATTTATTAGTCATTGTTAAAGTAAAAAAAGATAAAGGATTATTAAAAAAGTTTTTAATTAATAAATTCAAAACTAAAATTATACAGGGTGTAATTATTTGGTTTCATCAAAGTAATGTAATTAAAACAGAAAAATCAAAATTTGAAAATAATTAATCTTTAAATTATACATGCAATTTGGTATACGAACTTTAATTTTACTTTAATGCATATATCATTTCTTTGATGTAAATATTTCAATTGTTCAGAAATAGAAATTTGTTATAATGATTTTTCCCCACATACATATATATATATATATTCATAAAAAAAAAAGAAATAAAGGTGTGTGAGCAAACTGTTAATAAAAATATGCTAAAATACTCCAGAAAAAAAACAGCCAATTAATTATGCAGAAAGAAAATAAAACTTACTGAAAATAGCACTAGGCTAATTTACTTGTTATGCAAATTAGTCAAACTGATAAAATCTGCAGAAGAATTAAGCAGTGTTGTCAGTCAGTGCGTCTAATGAAATCAGAGTGATGGAGGAAGAACAAAAGTAAACTAGTGGAAAGTTAAACAAGTAAAGTGAAATTGTTCTGAAATTAATAAAAAAGAACTCTAGTCAAGAATCTATTTAAACTACTGCGTATAGGTTCTTACAGAAATAAGTTACAGAATTGTAGTTATAAACTACAGAAATAAAGAACCTTTTATATATATGTTAATTTCTAAGGAGATATGAACTTTGAAGAGATCTAAGTGATCTTACACTTAATTAGCAAATCAGCAAGTTGAACTACTACCACCACTATTACTACTACTACTACTTAGAGTAAATAAACTCTTGAAGTTTTATTTAACATTTGTTGTTTTTCATTATTTAACAAATATAATTATTCAGCTGCAAACTGACTGATTGGCCCTGAATACATTACAAACTAATAGAAGAATTAACAAAGAAAAACCTAATGGATAAACCTGATCATGACAAAATCATTACTTCATATTTATGAAAACTTAATTGTGATGAAAATAATTAATGAAAACAATAGGATCCTGCATCTTAAGTTTCATTCGTGAATTTTGACTAATAAGAGCTCTAATAAAATATAGGTGAATAACAAAACAATACACTTCAACAGCAATTATAAATCACCGTAATAAAATAAGCTGAACACCAAACTATTCTCCTTCTGGAATCTTAAAGAACTTATAAAAGTCATTTAAATTGATGGACTTTTGGGACTTTAAATTTTGATTGAACTTTCTTTGATACCTAAAGACTTTTTTGTACTATTGCTGTACATATATTGTCTGAGGCATTTTTATTTGTCGATTTAAGGGAAGACATTTTGATTTGGGGGGGGGTATAGCTCGTAATGGAATTTTCATGATTTTTTGTTTTTATTATTTGAATTTTTTAGCATTTTCTTGCATTTTTTTTTAATTTGTAGTTTTCGATTTATTTGCTGTACATATATTGCCTTAGGCATTTTTATTTGTCGATTTTGAGGCGTTTTGTAAAAAAATTTATCACTTGCCATTTTCAGGCCGGTTGTTGATGATGTCGCCGCGCCCTCTGATGGCGGCAGTACGGTCTGCAAACCACGACCGAATTATTAGTTATTATTGTTATTTGATTAAGATATTATAAGTTAAAGCACTATCTAAGTTGGATAAGGAATGAATTAATATTCAATTGAAATCCAGTAATACTATTACATTTATTAAATGTTTGTAAGGATCAAATATTAAAAAAAAAGAAAAGCTTAGTTGGTTGGAGTTTATTGAAGCTAGAATTTGAGTGTGTTTATATTACGAATTCAATTAATATAGCTTTGAATTTAATGCTTAAAAACTTATAAGTAGAATTCAATTTTAGTGTGATATGTATAGCTTATACATATATACTGCCAGTAACTTTTGAAATAGACAAGATTTGTAACATATTTAAGAAATTTACACACCTCATTACATAGGATATTAATTATTCATGTGTTCATTCTTAGATTTAAAGAAGAATTTTGATATACCTATTATTTGTGCACTTTATTTATGAAATTTTTAAAAGATATTTCCTAAAATTTACAAATGTATAAATTTGGTGATTTAATTATTTATATAATGATGATTTATCAGCACAGAAATTAAATGTGTCTAGGGTTAATAGCAAAGACATTAAAACTTTTATAATAATTAGTGTTGGCTTATTTTGCCCTTCAAAATATTGACACACATTTCTGATTTGGTTTTAATAGGAATAAACAACAAATTTGTATAAGCAAAGTTAAATTGATTGATTACTGGAAAATTATAAATAGGATCTGTGATGATATACAAAATGAGATATATGTTGTTTTAACTTATGGAATTTCAAGAATAGTAAATAATAAAGAAAAGAGGTTTGTTGTAAAATATAAGTATAAAATACTTAGATTAAATAGTTATAATATAAGAATTATTAATTTAAAGTCTAGATTTTACTTATTATTTATCCTTAATCAGTGGTACTGTCTCATACAATAATCGTGATATTTAAAAGAATCTCAAGATTCTCCATGATCTAGTGGACACATAAAATATTGATTGTGTCTGAGAACCTTTGTGGGGATTTATGATTAGATATCTTCATCAGTAAACAACTTTTCTATAGGGATCAGTATGCTAAACATCTAATGAAGATTGAGTCTATTGAGTAGCAGAAATTCGCAAGCTACTAACATAGATAGGAAATTCTAGATGATAAATCTGGTGGCACCCTCTGATGATTGATGTCAGCTATACATGCAGATCCTCATCCATATATACACACACACACGCACACATACACACAAACACAGAATTTTTTCTTATCAAGCAGCATTCTTTAAATTATGTAAATGTTGCACAATTTCTATAATAAATCTTTATTTACATTAATAATCACATATACATATATATCTGCACACATTTCCCCTCTCACTCTAGAAAATTTTTATTTACAAAAAATAATCTTACAGTTACAGGTTTTCTAAGTCATCAAACAGATCTACACAGATATAATTCTTTTCTCTTCTCCTGCTTGCTAGCTTTTTCTTCTTCCTGCAAAAACTGTTTTGAAGGGAATAAATCTACTTCTGGCAAAACCTCTAATTCATTTAACAAATCATTTTTCTCAATCAAATGTTTCTCATTATTTTAATCTTGTACTGTATCGCTATTTCCTTTTTCTTTTATTGAAGCAGTACCACTTAACTTTGAATTAGCAATGACACTTGGTTCTTCCAAAAATTCTGGATAGTGAATTTTCAAATAATTTATTTGTCTCCTCACTCTTCTACCATTGATAGTTTTGCAGTTCTCATAATTGTCTCGAAATAACATCAATTATTATTCCCAGAAACTATTTTCTTTTTAACATGTTACATATCCAGATGACATCACAATATTATAGCTTTCCTTATCCAAGTTCATTTGCTTTAATGCATTATTACTTGCCATTAGTACAGACAGATAGGTTTGGCATTTTCAATGCAATAATATCTCAGCCAGTGTCTTTTTAGTCAACATACACAAAGTGAAATGTTAATGGAACATAATATTGGTTACAGCTTTATTAATATCAATATACAAAATCTTTTTTAGCACCTATTTCAAATATTGTACAGCTTTCTTGGCTAGGCCATTAGACTCTAGGAAATATGGTGGTAACAACATATGGCAATTTCCCCATGCTATTTAAAAGTCTTTAAATGAATTAGATGTGAAACCAGTTCCATTATTTGAAACAATAATTTCAAGATAGATGGGATATGTGAAAAAATATTTTAAAGCTTTCACTGGATTTTCTACACTCATACTCTTGATACTTGTTGTATTCTGTCCATTTTGAGTAAACATCTATTGGTATCAGGAATATATTTCCATTAAATGGCCAAGAAAATTCAAATGGAGTCTTTCCCAAGGCTTACTGGCTTTAATTCAACTCTTTAGCTTCTTTAGAGTCATCATAGCAATCGACTTATAGTCTTCACAATATTTTACTGTCTGCTCAATCTTTAAATTCATATTCTGTATGGCATTATCTCTTCTATCTGTTCCAACTTCTATTCTCCATGATTTGCATTACTGTTTCAAATAGTCTTTATTGTTTTTGTCTATCTAAATTCCTATAGGCTGGAATCAGTTTCTTCCTAATATTGGAGTAAGGTCTCTTTTCATGATATATAATGACAGTAATTTTATTTTAGCCTTTAGCTTGCTGGTACCATTATTTTACCACATATATCAATCTCATCTCATTTATATTCATGACTATAATCACCATTTTTTCCACAATGATGCTCTTTCTTGCCTTCTTTATTAATTTAATCCAGTCTTTTTTGTGAAATTAGGATCAATCCTGCACTGCTGTCAATTTCCATATTGTTTTTTTCCAAGAATTCATATGTTTAAACAAATATGATTATTATCTCTATTGTTTATGATTTTTACTTTGGTTTTATTCATAACTCCTCCTCCCCATGATTTGAAATTGGCATGGAACTCTCTTTTTCTAATTTCCTCTTTTGTGTGACAACATGTTGTAAATGACTGGATTTCCCACATATGTGGCATTTCTCACTTTTGAATTTAAAGGACTTCTTTAAATGGTCCTTCTCACAGAAACAGTAGCATAAAAAATCCTTCATAGGACATTGACAGCTTGTAGTCTGTACATCAGTTTTATTCACCATCATTTTGTATGTTGTATATCTCTATTATTTTGAAATTCCATAGCATCTTCCATAATTAATTCTTATGTTATACATTTATTGACTGCCTGCTTATATGTCAAGGCTATTTCATTGAGGAGAACTTGAAGTAACTTATAGTCAGTCATTGCCTATAATCATTGACCAAAGAGCATGACATCCAATTCAATACTAAATTCACATTTGTTTTTTTAATTCCTGCAATGATATATCATATTGCTGATACTTCTCATTTGGTACTTGTCTTCCATTTTTAAAATGTAGACAGGACACCCATTTAGACATCATCATTTCAAAGTACATATTTAATTTTTCTTTGAGTTCGAGATACGTTAATTCTTCTGGAGGCTTCAGCTTGCAAAGTCTTTTCACTGGTTGCAGAACATTTTTGCCTGCTTGCTACCTTCAAGTTGTCATTCCCTATCTTATTAATGAGCATATATTTCTGTTACTGTGTCACTGACATCTAATTCCTTAACATTATTATGGAAATTTGTCTAATTCATACACAAACATCACAATTCTTTCAATTACACATGTGACAATGCTTATTATCCACAGCTAAGTATTATTAATTTGTAGCTTCTTTTTAACTACATTAATTACTGTTGGTTACAGGTTCCTCTAGCATTTGCCCAGAGTCTTCTATCATAATCTACTGTAAACTTCAGGTCTCCTTTTAACTGCAGATAATCTGTTGTGTACTCTGGAGGTTTACTTAAGTTTATTTTATTCATAAATAATATATAAAACACTAATCTTTGAGGAGACAATCTCTAAGATAATTAAACAGAGCTTTTGCACACTACACTTTACTCAATCTGCTGCTATTTTTTAGCATGAGTTCTACATATATAATTAAATTCCATAAAGTCTTTCCGATTCAGTCTATACTAATTTATTATAAATTTTTTCTAGAGTGAGTAATAGAATAATTATATAAGTGTTGTGTGACAATTATTTTCTATAATAAATCTTTATTTACATTAACAATCATATAAGATATATATATATATATCAGCACACCTATTATTTTATAACAACATATACATTTCAATGATCAATCTATACCTTTGGTGTTCAACATCATATAATCATCTAAGCTATTGACACTATAAATTATTATCAACAATATTTTGGAAGTAAATCTAAATTTCTAAAAACATATGGACAATTTTTTTTTATCTATGATTCTTTGCTTCTATTTTCTCTATTTAAAATTCTGAAGAAGAGTTATCCACTGAATGTAATATAAATTTTTTATCAATTTCTTTTCATTTATTTAACTTTTATGTTTTTTTCAAAATTATTTTTAATTTTTGCACAAGTACGTGCATATATATATATAGTTATAGGGAATTTGAAAGCATTAGTTCAAGTCCTGTCTAATTACATTAAGTTTAGTAAATAGACAATGTACTTGTATTTGAATATTATATATATACAGATGTGTGTGAAGAAATATATATATATCAACTTGAGAACAAAAAAATTTTTAAATTACTACTTAATAGTGAAGTTATTAGCTTATTTATTTTTTGACACAAATGTTTAAATTTTAAAATTTATAGCTATTTACAGCTGTTAACTTTTAAAAATGTGGTAAAAATTTTTGAAAAAATTTGTAAATAGTGCCAGACTTTTTTGTTTTAAATATTTTTTCTTGTATTAATTGTAGTATAATAATTCAACTTATGTACATTTCATTTCAACTTTTCAAGAATTAACTATCGATGGGACTTTAATAAAATAAATAAAGTTATGTAATATTGATATTAATTCATAATTTTCTCTAAAAATGGTGTTTTATTGCATATTAAGCATTATATGTCTATGTACATGGAAGTATCAGTTGTTTTACTTATATATATATATATGTTTGTTTTATACCAGTGATATTTAATTAAATTCAAAGGCTGGCATTTGACAGAAATTAATAAAACTGGACTGTTGTTATAGTTTGAGAAATGCTATCTGCTGTCTTCCAATCATCAACAAAGAGTCACTCTTAAGTTGAGGACTAAATTGTTTTATTCTGAAGTACTATTATAAAAAATTTATGCTATAACAGTTTTCAATGACTTTTTCTTAATGTATTATTGTATTATTAATAAGACTATTCTGCTCTTTATTTTTTATGGATTTATGGAAAAAATAATACAATTCAATGTAATAGAACAAAAAGCTCAATAAAAATTTTAGAATATATAAACATTGGAGTCTGCTATAACAAATTAATAGTACCAGAAGACTACTTATTATATCACTGATTCATCCTTTTATCTTATATCCTTTTATAAAAATTGATAAAATTATAAATATTAAACAAAGCCACCTTTCTTTATTTCTGTTACAATGTTTATTTTATTAAACCTTATTGATCAATTGAAACTGTGAGATTGATGAGGTTTAATAAAGTAAGCATTGTAACAGTATAAAGAAAGGTGGATTTGTATTTAATCATTGATTCATTGTAGTTTGCACTGAAATCCATGAATTTAGGAGGAATATTTTCCAATGTGTATTCAAGACTATAAAGTTACTATCCAAAACAACCAACAAAAATATAAATGTAAAATACAAATAAAATTGATAGCTATACATATTGTACACTTATAATTTAATGAAAACTATCATTCATATTTTAAAAGCATAAATTAAAACATAAATTTACATATTCAAATAAAAATTTACAGATTATTAATTTCAAAGCTTCCACTTTCTTGTGAAATAACATTCAGCAATGAATCCATCAGTATTAAAAATTGAAATGGAAAGCAATCAAAGTTCTTTTCCTGAATCCAGTAACTATACACATGAACAGTGTTTGTATGAGACATAGCAAAAATTATTCAAATAATTATTTAACTTTTCCATAAATGATTGCTTCACAGGCCCTATCTTCTGCCATTTGTTTTAATTAATCCACTTTAGCAAAAGTTTCCATTAGTTCTGTGATGTTACAATATAAATTGGATCAAGATGAAATCCTTTATGTGTGCTTTTTAATTTATCTTTCTTTTTTTTTTAAATGACATAGACCATTGATTTAATCATACTGTATTCAGAACTTAAATAGATGATCATTTTACAATTTTATCTTTTAGAAATGATTCTTTTTTTCACTTCAATAATGATTAATTTTTTGAAACTATTTGCTAAATTATGAATGACATTATTATTTATGGTTGTACAAAAAAAAAAAAAAAACTAAACACAAATAAGGTTACAAAACATGATAATGATTCTGATGCTTTACTTAAAACTGAAATGCTGTAAAAAGACTTCCCAAAAATGTTGCTATATCCACCAATAGTACTTGTACCATTTTTTTATTTCAGCAAGTGTACCTATTCCAAACTTAATGCTGAAATCTTCACCATTTTATCAAACTTTCATTTTGAAATCTTTTTTTTTTATGTTGCTTATTATAAAGATTTCAAATTTCTTTTTGACTCAAAACTAATATTAATACAATTTATGCATTTAAGAAAGTAAGTACTTTTAACCAAGAATATGTATAACATTTTTATTATTTAAAGATAGAAAGAGTGATATGAATTAACTTGATTACTAAATTATAATATCTGGATTTTCAGTGAATTTTCATTTTGTTTTTATGACAACATTAATAATATTCCACATTTAACTTTTATAACACATGATTAAAATTATTACAGTATGTGCATTTAGGAGAATACTTTTAAACAAAATATGTACAACATTTTTACATCTGCAGATAGAATTACATAAACTAAATTGATAACTGTTTCATACAGCAAAGATGTTTGCTGTTCTAATATTCACTATATGTCTTTGCATAATGTAGTAAGAAAAAGTTTTGATTCTATTAAATGTTCATTCTAAAAGCTTTCATTCTAATAAACTTCACTGTATAACCAGATCAATCTAATGCCTACTTTTAGAATTAAACAGGGTGACAAAAAATTCCATCTAGTAATAATTTTTAATAGAAAACAGCAAAAAAAAAAAAAAAATTCTTTCATTTACAGTATATATATTATTTTTAAATTGAAAATTGTCCTTTTATTTTATTAAATTTAAATTTCATCAAATTAATCAAGAAGAGAAAATCTAATAATAGATAAAGATTAAAAAAATATTACCTTTTTAAACATTTTTATAATTTTTGAACTGTGACAAAATTGATTATATAATTTTCATATCTAGAAAATAATTTCCTATAGATTAATAAATAGTTGTTCTTTTTTAAAAAAATAATCCTCAAAAATGTATGTCAGAAATATTATTGTTAAGATAAAACACCATTAAAAAACAATTATTTTTATAAATCATATGAAAATAGTAATATCAATTTTAAAATAGTTTTTGGGTAAAAGTAGCCTAGAAGATGTATTAAAAAACATGAAATACATCTGTGTATATTTCTATATAATCTTATCATAAAATACAATAAATAGCATCTAAAAAAGATTTTGTATTAATAAATATTGTATTATTTAATACAATAAAGCTTCTTTTAACAATATTTCACTAATCTCAATAGACTAAAGGTATATATGCAGTTGTAAAATATATATATACCCATATATATTAGTAACAAATAATAATATAAACTATAAAAAAAATCATTACTTTTAGCTTGATGATATGGTTATAGTCATATAATAATGTTAAATTTTAATTTGCTGTATATATAATATTGATATGTATAATATAGATGTCATTATATAATGTTCTGATATCATTCATAATATATATATATGGTATATTGAAGATGGGAAAACATTACTAAAACAGCTGTTTTGTTTTAAATAATATATTTGTTACTAAATAATCGGTTATTTTCTATTAGCATGTTGAAACCGCCTGAGGGTGTAATTTCAATGTAAACAAACAGAATTATAATATTTCCAGGCCGTTCTTTTTTTTTTTTTCAACTTTATAGTGCTTTTTTTGATTTACAATAAAATCATAAATAATGAAATTTATCTAAAATAAATAAAAAATAAATTGGATAAACCTTTTTTTTTCTAAATTTTTATTTTTCTAAAATGAAATTTGTAATTTTAACAAGAATAAAAACAAATAAAAACAATATCGTGGTGACGCAAATCAAATTTTAACATGAAGAAAAATAAATAATTTCTCCAAAACAAAAACATCATGGCCATGCAAATAAAATTGTTAATTTTAACAAGAATAAAAAGAAATAATTTCCCCAAAACAACATCATGGTCACGCAAATATAATTTGTAATTTTAATAAGAATAAAAAAAAGAATTTATTCAAAACAACATCGTGGCCACGGTATTTTCGATTGGTCTCGCAATTTATCTCATACAAACGTGAATTTTCGCATGATTTCATAAAAATCATGCTTACACCTCTCCTTTGATAATTGATTAAAGGGTCACCCTTGTCTAGAGAAGCAGGGCAAAGTTTCCACAATTTTTATTACCTCATACTACATCATTGGATTTGGAAAATAATGACTTGGGCCTGCGAATTTGAAGATTTTTGACAGTCTCAATTACAGACACCCTCACAAAATACCATAGCAAAATTTAAAATGGGATTGTTCGTAGACACTGTGTAACACAAAGTTCACCATAAGCAGCAGCGGCCACCTGCAGCAGAATAAACATCCTACTTTTGTGCTGTAAATACATGTATCCGAAATATTAATAATGGGATTGTTTGTAGTAAACTGCGGCAAAATAATACATCCTATTCTGTACTGTAGTATAGAAATAGATCCTGTAGCTAAATTTAAAATGGGATTGTTCATATAAAATGGGTAACACAAAGTTCACCGTAAGTGGCGGCGTCCTCTGCGGCAGAATAAACATCCTATTTCTGTGCTGTAGCATAGAAATAGGTGCTGCAGACAAGTAAACAGACTATTTCTATGCTTAACCATTGGAATAGAACATTATATAGTGACACGGCCACTTAAACGGCATATTTCTGTGCATTTGCATAGAAATTACGCCCTCAAGTGGTTTCAACACACTAAGAGAAAACAACCAAATAATCTTTTTGGGGATATTATTTATTTATTTCTAACTATTATACAAATGAACATGCATATAATTAAAAGTCACCTCATGCAATCCCTACATTAATTCATATAATTCTTAGGTTTAAGGCTTTGTTGGATATTTTTCTATATATATATAAATAAACTTGCATTTTTGAACACATATAAAACAAAAAATTGCATGGTAAGCTATCAAAATAATAGTATTTAAATACCAGAACGTTTGAACTAATAGTAAATTTAGTGTATCATGTGGATATTGCATTTTTGTTACATTTACCTTTTTAATTTTATAAATTATAAAAATATTTTAATGCTGTAATTTATTATAAAATTCTCTCATATTTCTTAAAGTCAATAAAGCACATATAGAGAAGAGACAAAACAACAAAAACTAACTGACAAACTACAAATAATAAAGAAAATAGAATAAAATATAAGGAGACTTCTATTAATAGATAAATAAAATATTAGACAATTGCTGTTATTTTGTGTATTATATATTCAAAGTACTAACTTGCAGATAGCAAGATATTTCTGTTTTTATATGAAGTTAATAAATTTGCACCTATTCTTTCTTAATTATTTCATTAATTTTGAATCATATAAATGAAGTTAACACCCTCAATTCCCAGAAAGTATTATTAACTAGAAATTTTATATATTACCTTATTCAAAATTGAAGATTCTAAATAGAAAAATTAAAAGAAATTTGTTTCGTATAAACAATTTCTTATAATACACTCTTCCAATAATTTAGTTTATCATTAAACAAAATTTTAAACAATATAGTGAAGCAGTCAATCTTAGCTTCAGATTGTGCTTCATGTTTCTACCTACTAACCCGTATTCAAACCACTATTTCCCATCCCGCTCCTTATGTCATATATATATTTTTTATGTATAAATTTGGAATGTGCGCCTAAATTTATAGTTTAACTTTCAATATTTATTATTATTGATTCTTTTTATTAATTATTAATTCTTTTTATTAAAATACATAGGTGCGGCTCAAATATATATATATATAGGGGCAAAATTACTAACAAAAGATTGATTTTTTTGTAAATATTTTATTATACGTCATTTTTAAACTTTTTCTTTTTAAAGTACTTTTTCTGCAGTTCCGGTTTAATGGCGGCCTCTGAATGCAGACCTTCTGCATCATCTCTCATCTGATGTGAATATATTTGCATTAAAAAGGGAAAAATTCGAGAGAAAATTACAAAACTATATCTGTGAGTACAATCTTTATTATTCTATGCAATTATTTAGCGCAATTTACTACTTTAAAGTAATTTTGAAACATTAAATTAAATAACGTTTATTAATTGCGGTTAACCACTAAAATGGACTCTGTAATAAAGCCTATACTAAGGCCTAAACGCTCTAATGGGAAAAAATATATATATACTAACCTTAAAACCTCTAATGAGTCCCAAAGTTTGGATTACAACAATAAACCCTCCAAAGAACCTAAGAATAAATCTACAACGGTAGAAAGCATTTCAAATAATCAATTTCTTTCTTCTTCGACTACTAACAACCCGATAATAAAATCTATGCTAAAATCGAAACACTGTCACATGAAAGGGGAAAATAATTCGAAATTATTTAGTGATTTCCAAAGTGTAAATGCAAAGATTGCAACCCCTAATGAACCTAAAAATAGCAGTGAAAATGTTCGAAATGATCATACCGTTAAAAAAAGTATAATTCCGCTCATAAACTCGCGAAACAACGGGAAAACTTTGCAACAGGGGAAAAATGATGATTCCCCAATTACAGCCTCAAAAGAAAAAATGAATCACTTAGAGAATACCAAAACTTTACAAACACCATCAAAAACTAATCTATCTCCACTAAATAATCCAGAACTGGGAAAACAGATTAACAACAATAATTTATATAATAACACAAATCTAAATCTCATAAAATCTCCGAAACATTTAAAGGAAAATAAAAATTCCAAAACTACAATAATTAAACCAAATCAGAAATTGACCATAAACCATAATGATATGCACTCTCCCATTCCAAAACAATCTTCACTAAGTCACCCAGAGTTTGACAAATTCAATATCACAAGCCCTGAATACAGGGATTCAAACCAACTACCTCACAACTCTGAGCATAATAAAACAACAAGCCCAATGATGAATGAAATGACATATGCAAACAAAGTCAGAGCTAACATAATAATAAATACACATCATCAATCATCACAACCTGATAAATACATGGAAGCAATTCGACTTTTATAAGAAATAGAAACAGAACAGTCTACATCAAACTATTCTAATCCTCAAACAACATCTACAGATAATCCTACTTGTGATATTCAGAATCATGAAATAATAAATGAACAGTTTAACCAAACCATCCCATTGCCACTCCACAAATCTCTACTCAACTATTATAATGAGTGTTCTCTCATACTTTCCACTACAGATAACTGTTTAAATCTATACACATTCCCTACATCATCACTATATGAACTATGTAAAGCACATGGCTGGTGGAAATCGATCCATAAGATCCTCTTTCATCCAAATGAAAGATATCTTACCATCCAGTTCACAAACCAACAAGTTAAAGCTGCCTTTAGAAATAGTCATAAACTCCTAAACAACAAATTTCTTGTCTACATTGACCTCAACCGCCCAGTTGTTTTAACAGGGCGAATTCAAAAATGTACCATGGACTTTGAAAAGGCAGACCTTCAGCGCCACTTCAAAGACTATGGCACCATTACCAAATTTCAATACCTAGTAGCAGACAACGATGATCCCACAGTATACATCAACACTGCACAATTTCAGCTAGTCCTTAAAAAAGGAATTCCATCTCAATCAGTCCCATCTCTAATTCAACATAGCGAATCTCCACTCAACATCATCTTTCGTGGCCTTCCACCCCAATGCTTCCATTGCAGGCAGAGAGGCCATCTAAAAAAAGATTGTCAAGAGAGAAAATGCGTAATATGTGGAGAAATTCGGTATAAATTCCACAAATGTGATAGCGATCAAGAAAATCAACATCTAACAAATACATACCCAAGTCTCAAGCAACAATATATCACTAGCAATACCACAGATCACACTACATCATCATCAAAAATTCCTAATGATAAAACTTCCTTGGAAACAGAACAATTTCAACTCACTCCTGAACAGCTGCATACCAATGACAATTGCATATCATCATCAGATACAGCAACAATCAGCCAAACAGACATGGACACTGATGCTGAACAAAGCGACACTACAGTGGCCAGCAACAGAATTCCACGTAAAAGAAAACATAAAAAAAAAAACAATAGCTCTGAACAATCACAAGAAAGTAGCAATAGCAATGAATGTGACAATCTTCGAGATGCAACAAAGACTAATATTCCCCCACCAAATAGACCTTGTGAAAAAAAACGAAGAGACCGTTCTCCAAAAGTCACAAGTTCATATAACCTCACAAATGAAACAAAAACAATAGACCAAGATAACAACATACAACTGATTGACCCTTTGTCTCAAAATAAAGTGGCCTCATGTCAACATGAAAATGATAATGAACGCTTACTGATAGACTTATCTCCATCATTGTGGCCTATTCCTGAACCTATTCCACCAGACCTCAACTTATCTAAGAACCTAATACAATCTGAACCTTATCATCACCCCACCAATTTGATGCTGGAACAGAATATTATGGTCTTAGAAACTGGATCACATTCCAATCAGGCAAACTCTCCCACACGAGAAAGCGGTTTCACTATCAATGATGACTTTCAACGTAACATCGATTAACGTCAGAGGCATGAACTCCCTTGCCAGAATCCAAGCATTATCATTCTGGCTTAAGCATAATACACCTGATGTTCTTTGCCTCAATGAAACAAAACTTCACACACTATCTGACCAAAACATCATACAGAGAATTCAAAAATTTGGATACTTCCATTATTCCTTCTCCTCCTCTGCATCTGGTGGAGTAGCAATTCTTTTTAATAAAAAATCTAAAATAACCTTTTTCAAAATAATTCATATAGACTCTAACTGCCTCATAGCCATTATACAGGTAAATGGATGGACACTTAACATAATAAATGTTTACATGACCAAAGCATCAGATATAATCTATAGAATCATCCACACTATCAACGCGGTTTTAAGAACTAACCCTTTTCCTGCATTGATGTTGGGTGACTTTAATCATTCATATGATTCTTTTGAAAGGAGTCACTTAAAATCATTGAGCAACACCTTCACAAGTGGAAGACAGCTTTTTGATGTGTCTGCCTTCTCATTCTATTCATCACAGTTCAAGTCCCTCATTGATCTTTTATACTTCTCTCCTTCACTTGCTCCCTTCATTGAAGCTAACCTGTGGCCTGTTGTCTTTACAGACCACATGGCACTAGAGGTCCTTATCAGAATTGTGGATAACACACATTCATATGGCAACATTCCACAAACAATGAGGATCCTCACAAAGGAATCTGCCACTATACAACTCATCTCTGAGATTTACATATCATTCAACTCTGCTAATATAAACACACTTTCACCATGTGATAAATGGAATAACTTCATAAATATTCTACAATCACATATTCATAAATGCACTCAAAATAATAAAGGTCCCCTCAAATTACTAAGTCAATTAGACAAGATAGCCGACACACTTAAACATTTGCCCATACAAAGGCAAAATATCCAAGAAATCACTCACCTTAAACTACAATACAAAGCTACCCAACAATCCCTGGCTGAATACCTATCAATTAAACGAGCACGCAGTTACTTAGCATATCAACACTGCTGGACTCGAGGTTACATCAGATGGGCCCTAGGATCCAACCAACAAAACAAGGCACCCTCATCGATCAAGATACACAATAAACAATATATCGGCCTCTCCATGCTTTCCAAAATAAGAGACTTTTACAAAAGAAAATTACAACCTATTGGTGTCACTAACATCCGTAGAGTTTTTGTTGCTAACAACCCTATGGAACATAACATCACAGATGGTGATATTCTTGACAAACTGCAATCACTCCCAGAAAGTGTCCATCCTGGCATGCATGGAATTCCCAGATTTCTACTTTTACACCTAAGAGCTTTTACTATCCCAGTAATCCACGGAATGATAGACCTCATCGCCACTGGAAGTCATCACCTAATAAACCTATGTCCCATCTCTATGGTACCCTTTTTAAAGAAGCGAGATGCACAACCAGATCTCAATAACCTGTGTCCTATCTCGATGATTCCTCTATTGACAAAGATCATCGAGAGCATCATTAAAGACAAGATTCAATATAACATAATTAAACAACTTTCGCGCTATCAATTTGCAAAAAAAGGCACTTCAACATCTGACGCTGTCAGTTGCTTCAGACTTCTGGTCGATCATGTGCAGAGACAAAGGAAGTCCCAGCCCATTGCAGTCCAACTTGATATAGCTGGGGCATTCGACTCCGTGAGAATTGATGTTCTTCTCAGTGTTCTGGAACAGCTAAATGTACCACCCGTATACATTCAAATGATTGAGAACCTTCTTTACAATCGGGAAGTGTTCTTGTCCCTAGATGGTCGCATTGCCCCGGGTTTTATGCCCTACATCTCCATCCCCCAAGGTTCTCCCCTGAGTGCACTTCTCTTTGCTGCCTATATCAATCCAATGCTGTTGAACATCGAGGCCACATTTTCTGGTATCGCTGTTCCACTACTTCCTATATGGATGATGTAGTTGTGTTTCTTTCATCCCATGATGAACTGGGTAAGCTAAAACAACTTCTTGATCACCATGCCAAATTATCTGGTTTCCTTGTCAACCCAAAAAAATCAGCTATTTGGTCAATTCTTACTGGCCAGAAGATCTCTGGTGGATTTGAAGCAGCACCACAGAAATTTCTAGGATTTCACCTATCAAAAACACCCACGGTGATGCATAAAGAGATACAGGACTCATTATTAGAGAAAATTGAAACCACAATCGCATCTTTGTCAAAAATATACCTTTCCCTATTTGGGAAAGTAGCCCTTTTAAATGCTCTCATTCTTCCAAAAATAATATACTATTTGGCAGGGTTCATCCCCACCAAGGTATTCATCAACAAAGTAGAAACCGCCTGTAGAAAACTGTGTTGGGCGGGCCGATCGCCCGTAATTAGCTTGAGAATCCTCCAAAAGCCCAAAACTTTAAATGGTCTCTCACTACACTCGCTAACTATATTCAACTTACAACGCATCCATAATGTACTCTACAACATCTTCAAGGAAAATGAACGTGCTCAATGCCCACTTCCGGAAAAGGACATTCAACCTACTGATCGGCCACCCCCCAGAGGACGTGCCTTGCTCCTTCAACAGCAGATCAACTTTATCTTTGATAACATCAAACCAACATCAACCCTATTTCAAAGAAAACTTGCATATTGGGAAGTGTTTGATCTTCTTGACCATCAAAAACAGAGGATCTCCAGCTGCCTTTCAATCAACATCCCTCGAATGATAAGGATGACCAAGCTCTGGAAGTTGCCGCCAAAAATCGTGGACTTCCTATTGAAATCGAACCTGCATGCCCTCCCAACAAATGCCTTCCTCCACTATGAAAGGGGGCAAGATATTGACCCTAATTGCACATTATGTCAAAGACAGGAAGAGACTACCGATCACTTCCTCTTCGAATGCATAACTTTGAACAATTTAAGATCTCATTTTCAACAAAACATGACAAGAAATCAAATTGAAATGAACCTCAAGACAGCAATTGAAAAGGGCATATTCTCTGAGATCCAGCTTTCGGCCATAATTAACCTTTTCCATCTGGGCATTGCACTGTAAGCTGGTGTTCCATGCTGAGATCTTGAATAATATATTCACAGCATTTTGCCAAATACTAAACAAGGAAAGGGATAGAGATATGCGCACTGCTGACCCCTTCACAGCTGCACAAACCTGGGACTCCATTGCAATTGGATAGAGCTCCCCGCAACTTTGCTGTTTATTGGGCGGCTGTTGCTGTTCATCATTTCATAAAACTCAAACACGGATATTAATACTACCTACTAACAGCATCTCATTTTAATCTTCCCTGCTATGAACTTTAGTCAAATTGGGTTTCTATGGTCTATTTTTGGAACAACATACAAGTCACAAAAGTTTCCTGTGCAAACCTTAACTCAAATATATCCTTTTTTTTATTTGCATGCTATTTCATAATCATTTACTTGTTTTTTTTTTACTTTTTGGTCTGTATTTCTATGGTCTAAATGTACAATAAACTTGGTTTTTGAAAGATAAAGTACTTTTTCTATTAAACTGTATATTTTTATAAAATCCAATATGGAAGATGCTACAGTTGATTGTCTAAAAATAATTAAGGGTTGGAAACACTATTGTTTTAATCTGGGGAAGGTATTTTTAATTAAAGTTTTTACTTAAAATGGGATTAAGATTAGAGATACTTTTGTTAAAAACATGTTGTCAAATCTATTTCTAATCTGGAAATAGATTTGAATTTATTTTTGGATGTTATCTTACTGTTGCATCTTCAAAAACAACAGATAAAGAAAAAGTATAAAATGGCTGAATTTTGAGAACAGATTAGATTAGCTACTATGGAGAGAACTGATTGTAAATGTATGACATGTCGCTTGAAACTTAAATAATGTAGCCGTAAATCCATCACTTCTCTGCCCGGTTGGGTCATCATCTTCCGCAGCCGTACCATTCTGCTGCCCCAGAGTGAAGTAAAAGCCTGACCTAAGAACTTTAATGCTAATAGAAGCTTGCAGTTATTTAAGAACTTTCATTTCAATTGCCATGCACATGCAATATTTTAAATCGGACTCTTAAAATTGCCAGGTAACTTTTCAAGCCGTCACCGCAAACTAAATCTAATCTAACTCATCTATCAATATTTCTTTTAATATATTATTTAACTTTGTTTTTGTTAATATGTAATTTGCTCTTAGTTAATTTCTATATATAATATGTAAATTGCTCTCAAATGATTTCTTTAAATTTAATTCTATCTCATATGCTCTAACTTTTCTTAACTTTGGTGCGGTCAATTATTTATAGTTATTTATTACTTGAATTTATATGTCTATTTTTGTTATTAATTTGCCAATCTCACAACCTGGTGAGCTTAATTTCTAAAAATCTTTTCTGTCATTTTTTTTCTTCTAAACTTTCATGAAAAGGTTATTAACGTCCTCTTAAAATATATATATAATGCATTATAAATTAATATGTTCGCCAGTTTGTTTTTACAAATCAACATTTTATGTTGGTTTATTAGAAAAATATATTTGTTTAACTCTGGATTTTCTACCCGGGGCAAATCCAGAACTTAAGCTAATAAACGCTTTGAAATCTTTTAAAATGTTGTGTTTTTATTAAATTCTGAAAGAGTGACCCATTAATTATTTTCTATATAATTACTTTTTTTTTAATTTACTCTTAAAATATAAGCTTAAATATTCCAGTTACTATAAAAACCACAAAGGTGGGATTGAATTGTTTTAAATAGTAGAAAATTGGAAGGGGGTAAATCTTAATGTTTCTTTTACTAGGTAAAATTTTAACATATATTTTATTAAACGAAATTTCTCTCTATATATATATAACTGCATAGCGTATTATTTGTCTAAATTATAATACTCAAACAAGGGTCATTTATTTGAAAGCAGTAAAATTTATTCAATGTCATTAGAGACATTCATTCGTACTGCGTTACTGACATTTAGCCGATCTTCGTGCTTTATATATATGTGCTTCTTAATCTGGGGGTTGCGACAAGATCGAACCCATAGATTTTTCGTTATTTATTCCGTATAAAATGCCTCTGGCTGTGATCCCGTAAGTTTGGCACACGCTATGCATATCACTTCTTCATATAAAAAGGCCCCTGGCAGTGACCCCTAAGTCTGGCACACGCTATGCCCATCCACTTCATCTTTCATCCAGAAGCACGACTTTTCCTGTTATTTCTTGGTTATAATGTCAGCACTGCAAACTTCTCGTATATTTATTTCTTTTACTTCATGACCCAGTTTTAATGCTCTAATATTAAAATTACGCTTTGCTTAAAACATATATATATAAATGCCAATTACTTCTATTTTATTAATTAAGTTTATTTCAGTCATATACAATCCCACCATCATAATTAATATATCTATTTAAGAGTATCTGTATGCCTTTGGGAAAATAAAGCATTCCTCTTACCAGCGCTAATTAAAAGAATGTTCATTAAATATTTTGTCATTGATTTAAATATAATCAAATGTTTTCAAATGTATTTTATGTATTTTCACGGCCATAATGGCAGGAAAATAGTTTGTATTTATATCTGTAATGAATCTCAGAATGCTTCCCTAAATCATATGTTAGTCACCACATTTCAGAACCATAACCCAAAGCGTTAATAGCAATTTTATGTAACTTCTTTCTAATAACTGATTGGCATTTTAATATTAGACCCACTAAAGATGTGTGCTTATTTATAACATATCATTTAGCTAATAAAGAGCATATGAGAAATAATAGCGTGAATAACACTATGTAATCCTCTATTGCTTGGTAGACCGCTTGCTCATTCACGCACACACTAATATATAAAATTAATTTATAAATGTATAATTGTCAGTATATTAAACTATATTTTATTGTCTAACTTATTTGAGTAGTTTGAATTCCTTTTCCTCCACTTCCACATATTACAGCCATGCTTATGTATATTTTAGTTTAGTCATAGTTAATAGATGTCTCATTGTTTTGCTCAGCTTTGCTAGTCGGCCGGATTTAAAATTAATTCTCTTGTGCCATCACTACCATGTTATTCATTAGGTGTTAGATCTGGGGCTTAGAGAGTGGGTTCGAATTCAGCTTGGTCCCTGACTCAAATCTCGGGCGTGACTGGGTTTGAAGTACATTTTGTGAGTTCCAGCTCATGTTAGATGGATAAACATGTTTTGACCGGTACAATAGGGAAATTATGCAGTTTCCAGAATTTATAATATTGATGAGATTACACATTAATTATGAAAGAGTAAAAAACTATGCATAAGAAAATTTTTAAATCAATGGACATATTTTTAATGTAATAAACAAAAATTTAAAAATGATGCTATTAATTTTAAAAATTATTAAGTAAATATCAGTAAAAAAAAGCTTCATAATTACCTCATAAATATAAAATATTTATGGTTTAGCTCTGATTAGTAAACCATAAGAAACAAATAAATCTATGTTAAATTCTCTGAATATCTGGACTATACATATTAAAATAATGCAAAATCATTTGATCATAACTTGCCATTTTTTTAATGCAATTTATTCTAGCATCTCAATTTCAGAGTTAAGCATTTTACATCCATAAATATAGTAGTATATTTTACAGATTTATAAATAGTATCAGGTGAATGATAGTAAATCAAAAAATAAAGACAATTCATTAATAAAACTACAATTATAAATCACATATCTAACCATCAATAGGATGCTATAACAATTATCAGATAAGTTTAAAAACTACATGATAATCATGAAAGCTGTTTTCTACATACTGCCATAATCTTTTTTTTTTTTTGCCCAGTAATAAAAATTATTTAAAATTCTAAAATTGAGATTTTTCATATACATTATATAGTCCTTATTAATAATTTTTAGTCCATTTTAAAAAAAAATATATGATTATAAGTTTAAAGTAATGAAAAAATACTCAAAAATAATTGCATACCCTCTTCTCTGATCAAGAAGCTTGTAGAGAATAGAAAAACTTCAAAAAGTCTATATTGAACTTTTTTTTATTTTTGGTAAAACCACAATCAAATTATAAATAAGCTTTAAATGTCACTTATATGTAAATATATACAAATTCAGAAGCTTACAATGGAAACCCTGAATTTATATATGATGCAAAGGAAAAAATTATAATATGAAAGAAATGGACTTTTAGATCCTATAAGATGTCTCTTGATTCTTCAGAACTACTGATGATATATGTAAAAATTATGAAAGAATCATTGTCATTTAGTAATTTACAAAAAAAAATAAAAGTTAGTAATTTATAAAAAAATAAGACTTATATTAAATTCAAATCATATCACAGCAACAACAATAACAACAACAACAAAAAAAAAAACAATTCCTGAAATTCATTAATATAAAACCATTATTTAAAAAGTACAAGACAGATATAAAAATTAAAAAAAAGATTAACTTTATAAATCATGAGTTCAAGAACATAGTATAAGAAAAACCAAGAATTTAAGAACACAGAAAAAGAAAGAAATATGTGTATCCTAAATAAAATAATATATATATGCACAAAAACTTCAATGAAGTTTACATTTTAAAAAATGAATTAAAAGAATAATCTATGCAGAAGAAGAAAAAAAGTTTTTTTTCTAAAAAGTAAACAATACTGACTTCTATATTCAATAATAATCAATTATCAAAAAGGATTGTGAATAAAGATAGAAGCTCCTACTGCCTAATGAAAAGAAGTATGCTAATGATATGTTACTTAACATGATATATGTACTTTTATAACTAAATGTATAATACTTAAACAAAAGATTATATATATATCTCAATATTGATTCATCCTCAATATTTAAGAAGAAATAAGAACTCAATTAATACTACAAAATAGTTATTTAATGAAGATACATCTTAATATATTATGTAACAGAATTATTAAAGTTTGTGTTGCAAGACTAAATATTAAAATACTGTAATAAATTGTGTTTAAACTGGTAGCAAATAATGGCAATGTTACCATGACAATGATCAAGTATCATTACTTAATAAATATTGTCAAATTACATCTTCTGCACTCAAGCAGAGAACTTACACACAATTTAATAAAGAATAATAAAAACACATTTAATTCTATACAAACTCTGAATAATAATAAATTAATAAAAATGTAAAAAATATATGGAATAAATTACCCTATCATAATCCATTAAAGTGTTAGAGTGACCAAAAAGTCTACGGGCCAAAAGTTTACCAGCTTGTATTGCAACTGGAGTCAATTCTGGTTTATCCTTCAAACATAAAAATAACATTTACAAACTTATAAAAATATATATTATGAAAGATGTAATACATATAAAATCAGTCACAACAAACATCACCACTTCGTACATGCGCGCACACACACACACAACAGCAGGCTATTTAATAACGTGTAAAGCATTAAAAATATAATAATGAGGCAATAACATTAATTTATTATATCTTAAAATATTAACTAATGTAAAATAACATTAAAAGTTGTATATATTTTAAGTATAAATAGAGAATGTGTCAAAGGTCAGATTCCATAGACAATTTATTATAATTTTATATATTATATTCAGGTTTATTATTTGCAATTTTATTTTTTCCATATGGATATAATTAATAAAAAATATATATACAATGGTCACAAATGCAGACTAGACGGTACCTCACAAAAATCAACTACTAATGCCAAGCATCCTGACAGCCCAGCCGCTCTTCCAACTTGATCACAGAATTATTAATTCCTTCAACAATTGTTACTAGCAAAAAGGATCCACCACCAGACTAATATATATAAAATGTAAAACGTGAATAAAACATGTTTAAAATTTTGGCCTCTGAAAAGCTTCACATTTGAAATTATTCTATTAATAGAAGCATACATCAATAAATTAAAAAAAAAAAAGCAACCAATTTGAATTCAAATTTAATTAAAAATTGCCTATGAGACTGACTTTTTACACACTCATTATAATTATTAAAACTATTAAATATCTCAAGGAGTGGGTATATGTTTAAAAATCTTGTCTGTTTCCATTTTGAAAATAATGTACTATTTATTACATTCACATGTAGGATCCTCATATGTAATGAAAATGCATTTAACTGCCCATGCTTATAATCTGAGTTTGAAACTGAGCTGAGTAAATTTTGGAATTTTTTTTCATTAGATTTGGGATTTTACTTTCAGAAAGCCTGCTCCCAATAAAATCAGATAAGCATGCAATATTTGTTGGTAAATGAGTATCTAACAATTTTTATCTAGAGGAAAACAATGCTGAAAAATTGCTCAAATTTTTATTAGCGATCAAATGGAAAATTTATTATGCTTTTCTTTCACTGTTATTTATATGCTGTTTTACCTTTTATACTCATATGTATAATATAATAAAGGTTTCAAATGAATAACAATCCATTACAATTCAACAAAATACTCAAGATCATATAACAAAGACTCTCATCATACTATTATTTTCTTATGTCATAGTTTTCATCATTATTCATCAAAATTTATCATTACTAAAATACAACGAACAGATAAGCCTTCATTTAAAACCCAATACTCAGTTGCAGCATTTTCATAATACTTTAGTTTGTTTTTCAAATCCCTTTATAATAATAGTCTAAATGGCCTCATAGTGTAATGAAGAATATCTGTCTACCATTTTCATGACTAGGCTTTGAATCTGGACCATTCCAAAATGTCTCAATTTTTCTTTCAGGTAGCTAATTCATAACCAATTCAATCAATATTGGTTAATGAATAGCTGTCTAGTTTCACACAAACAAAAAATTGTCCAATTTGCAAATCTGATATTACTTTCTTCTTTCACACTCCTCGGGGGGGGGGGGAATTAAATAAAAACTGAAAATGTTTTTAAGCTATAAGCATTATATACACCTTTATTATTTATTTATAGCTTATCTCTTTATTTTTTTATTTACAACTTGTCTCTTATTTTTTTATTATACGGTGAGACTATCGTCATTAAACTTAAAAACATATTATTTACAATATCAGTGTAATAAAAGCTCTACTACAAAGAGTTTTTTTAAATAAAAAAAAAAATAGTGAAAATCCCAATTTCTTAAAAAAATAATCAGAATGAAAAAAAAGTTTAATAAAACCATGACTACCGCTATCTTTAAAATTTAAGATAGATAAATGATTTAAAGCAAAAATTTTAACAAATATTTTGTTAAAAACGAAAAGCAAAATAGTTCACACAATGATGAAATATTTTTAGTGAATTATTATAATGCTTCTCTAAAGTCAATGAACCTATTTTGCCAAAGAATTTACGTTACTGTATACACAATTAATATTGACGGTGTGGGATGGCATGCAACAATGATCAAAACAAAAAGTAGTATATTAAATAAAACACCATTATATAAAATAATCAATAATATACAGTAAGTTTACTTAAAATAATAGCCAGGTTATAATTGTTACAATTTTAGCATTTATTATACACATATATTTAAATATAAAGTACTGCATAACGCATTTTACTATCATAAGTCAATGGTCAATCCAAACATTAAAACCTCTCAATCTCACATGATGACAATTTGATAACTTTGAATCAAAGCTTATCATAAGTTTGAACAATTTTAATGCTTGGACTGACTATTACTGTCTTCTATCATGATTAAACTTATATGCAGTTTCACATCCACAGACTCACTATTCACAATTTCAATTTTCATAATTTGGAAAAGTATTAAAAAATGAAAATTAAAAATTCCTACAATTTTAATACATAAATTTTACATGCCAATTGCGTGAGTACCATTATAAATTAGTTCTTAATCCACTATTGCCTTATTATGTATTTTGTCATGTGGCTGCTCTCCCTATCTTCTCCCCCCTCCCCAATCTTTCTATCTCTAGGTTTAGTATTACATTGACTTTTTCATCTTTCTTATTATTTTTGGTAGTTATTTTTATTGATATCTAAACATGCCTATTTTAAAAAATAAATTGTATCAAGGGTATCTTTAAATATGTTAAAAACATTTATAGAATTAATTGTTATTCATGGTTTCAAGCATTTATGGAAAGGCTTGGAACTAAATGGTAGTGATTGTAGGAGGACTACTGAATATAATATATACCAAATTTAGAGATTTAGGTGAATCAACTACTTTATATATGCATAAAACAAATAGGAAAAATCATTAAAAACACTTCAACAATTAACAATTGATAAGCTATGCTTCTGCAAGTAAAAAGGTTGGGGGGAACTTTACCCCACAGTGAGTTACTTAAAGACATTTTTATTACTTTTTTTATCTATACATTTTATAAATATATTGGGATAGCTTTTTGTGGAAGGTATTGCTGTAATAATTGTTCATTAATTTAATAATCATTAAAATTATGACAACAAACATTACCATTAATGTATGAGTGTTAAATTGATTATGAAATTTACAAACAAACTTTAATAAGATTTTGTATATTCTTAACGATAAGAGATCAGGATGACTTCAAGACCATAATGGCAGAATATTTTCAAGTGTTATTCTCTGGAAAATGACTGTAAAATTACTACTCATGACATGGCTATTAGCCACATTTCAATGTCAACTTAATGATAACATGTGCTATAAGTAAATGGCTATCTAAAAACTGGCATCTAATACAAAAATACATGACAATTTTACACATCAATAGATCAAAGATAACAATTAAATTATCATTGTGATCATAATGTTGGTAGATGCTGATTTATGATAGAAATATCCATTGCATAATAATAATAAAAAACAATCACTTAAGAATTACAAATGTTTAACATTGTCTTCATTATTCTTTATTTTATTTAAGATGTATTTACAATGACTGAAACTGGAAAAAAAATTAGTAGTGCTACATTTTCCATAGTCACACAAATATATAACAATGAAAAGCAGGCATAAACATGTTTACATTATTGACCTTTGGTTCATATAAAAGATAGTTTGTTTGTTTTTTGTAGATGATACATAGTGAAGTTGAAATTAATTATATTAACAACAAAAGTTATACCAGCTATATTTGCATTAAGAGCAGTAATCTACTTTATTTCAAATCTATTTCAGAGTCATCAGATAAAGAATTTTTACATTATATAATTAGAGAATGTCATCTAATATTGTTGTTCACATTATTATAATTACTAGTTTTCACTGTACTCTACAACTATATATTCTAAACCAAACAAATTAATGAACATTTTTAGATTATATAATACTATAATATCTACTTCCCCAGGCCAGGCTTCTGACTTATGCCTTCATTAGTAAAGACTTAGACTACAATGATAAAATTAATGAATTTATGTATCTAACAGCTACTTTTAATCATTTATAGTATTCAGAGTAATAGCCTGAAATTAAAAAAAAAATTATTTTAACAATGGAATTAATAAAATAGAATAAAAAAATATGGCTTACATGTATCACATCTCCTATGGCAAAAATATGAGAAATATTTGTCTGTTCATTGGTAGTGAGAATTTTACCAGACTCTGCATCAATATTTACTCCAACTTTATTTAAATTCAAAGTTTCAAGTTGAGGTTTCCGTCCTAATAAATAAAAACAATTAATTATTATAAAATTATATATATATTCCACATACACAAAATCTATTATACTATATCTAAAAATTATTATTGGTATATCATAATTAATTATAAAATTTTGATATATGTCACATAATGTTAAATTATGAAATATGTTATATAAATTAACTCATTAATTAAGCTATAGCTATCTTTCAACCATATTTATAAAATATCCATCTTCAACAGCAACAATAAAAACAATGAAATTAATTTATATATACACTAAGAATAAATATTAATACATGCATAAAATAATTTGCATATTATTCCCTTGTTCATGGCTGTTATATAAACTTGATCAAAGCAAAGAATAACTTAATAATATTGATTTTTATAAGAAATATTTTATAATCTTATACACATTATGTATTTACAGTTATTTTATTACTATAAACTTATGTGATATGATAGTTACCATATTCACCTACTATCCAGCCCATAACTGGTCAAATCTAGACTGGAAAAAAATTGAAAAAAAATTCACTTTCCAGGTCGATTTCCAATTTTTTCTTTCAAGTAGTTAATTGAGAAATCCATCTAATTTTTAGTCAGTAAATAGTTATCTAATTCTTCTTTGAATAAAAAAATAAATAAATCATAAACCTTCTAGTCTGATAAATAATGTTTTCTCCATTGTGGTTTCTCTGTAAGAATGTTACAATTTTGTCTATGGTCTGCTATTTAAAGGTATTTTACCTATTTGGTTATATATTAATTAAAATTGTGCATAATGTTAATATTTCAGTCTAGAAGATCTTTAAATTTAGGCTGAGTACAATTCTATTTAAGTTACTTCTCCTCTTCCTTCTTTTGTTTACTTACTTAACTGAAAAGTGGTTCAAATCTTTTGAGAACTTGAATCAATGATCTACATTGTATATCTTCAATAGTTCCCTATTTTTCCCTAAAATTCCAAGAGAAATGTTTAAGGATTATTCTGTTCATACTAAATTTTTGTAGAAATAAAAATAAATTAATCTCCTTCTCTTGAATGGTAGCTTAACCACTCAGGTTTGGTAAATAAAATCATAAAAACT
The DNA here is from genome assembly GCA_028023455.1 of Epiperipatus broadwayi. NCBI lineage: Eukaryota > Metazoa > Onychophora > Udeonychophora > Euonychophora > Peripatidae > Epiperipatus > Epiperipatus broadwayi. The sequence goes on from JAQFVV010000076.1 coordinate 2,331,579, forward strand.
TCTGGACAGATCTCACGGATAGTATAGCGCAATAGTTTACCCCAAATGGCTAATTTTTTTGCTAAAGATAATTTCATATAGCAGACTTTTTAAATAATGGTATTAGAAGGCCTGTTTGTTTTTCTATTATATAGGAAGTTTTATTTTTAATATATTTAAATAAAGCTATATTGAAGCTAGATAAGAGAATAAGAACAAAGTTTTATTAATTGCATGTGAAAACAAACAATTTATGTAATACAGTTTTTGTGCAATAGTAGACTGATGCAATTGAGAGCTAAAGGTTTTAAAAATGAAGCTTAATAGGTCCCATCTGGTACTCAATCATCCCATCATCTTTCAAGCAACTAATTATTTGATAATTTTTACATGCCCACAAGCAATAAAAAGTTCCTGATATTTTTCACTAACAATAATTACCACATGACTTTCACATACATTTAGTTGCAAGCTTCCAAGAGTAATGCTTTTCATCCTATTCTAGATCTATTTTTATAAGCTTGAGTAACTAACAGATAACAAATGATAAGTAATATAATACTACCATCCCCCAAAGTGTAGGGCAGCACATAATCACAATATATCATATGATATCCATTGATTAAAAAGTTTACACTAAATAGCTCTAATGGAAAGTGAAGAGAACTATTCATGGTAAAATACTTTTTGTTTAATAACTAAATTATTTTTCATTCAAAAATCCTTTCATTGCCCTTGTTTTGTTTTATTCTTGATAAGACTCAAAATGGCTGTTGTGATTTTTTCTTCTTTCCTTCACTGATTTACAAGTTTCAAAATTATAAAAAGGTTGTACATCTTTTGTTGTTATTATTTTATTAAAAATGCATAAATATAAAACCAAATTTTTCCCTTATCACATATAATATTTATTATTACAATTTCAGGAAACATTTCACAAGTATTTCTAAATTTAACAGCTAGTATGATTCCTATAATATACTTATGTCTTATTCTGAATAATGCTATTATGGAGGATTGGTTAGGTTATTAGTTATAGTGTTTCTGTTATCTAGAAACTTATACTTTAATATATTTGAATAAAAATTTAATGAAGAATGATAAGAGAATAAGAATGTAGACTTATTAACTGTGCTCAAACAAAAATACTTTGTCCTATAATACAGGTATAACAGTGAAAGAGTGATAAATCAAAGTGCAATCTGCTATTTCTGGTACTTGAACATTCCATAACCCTCCTAAGCAATTTAACATTAATTATATTTTATTAAAAATAAAAAAAAATTTAATTAGCTGTTTTCTTTCAGAATTTAATAAAATTTTCTATTAACTATAAATAATCTACTTATTTTCTATTGTACAGTATCTTAAATATTTGATAATTATTTTTATTTATGTATTAATTTGTTGCTAAGCATTAATATCTTTTGTTTCTTCTTTATAAAATTTGTTAACCTTAGAAACTAGTGTGAGGGATTTCTAAATTAAAAATAAACAATTTAAAGCTGTAGTTTAACTTAATTCCAATTCAATTTTAAAATGGCAAATGTAAGGGGGGAAAAATTCATAGTAATCATGTCATAACCTGGATGTATGACTAATTCCAGTGTTTTGTTATTTGGGATTGAAAATATTTTAACAATATACAATATATATATATCAAAAAATTAGTATACTTCTGAAAAGAGATGATTCTGGTGTGGTGTTTAATGCAAATTCCTATTATGCTCATAATCTGGCATTTTCAGGATGTAAATGGGTTTACAATTTTTTTCCAAGTAGATGGGCCATAGGCAACACAAAACAACTATCCATCCAATAGAAGCAGAAAAATAAACATCTAATTATTTTTTAGAGAGTAAATACCCCAAGTCAATAAAAGTTGATGAGATGAATATCAAAGCATTAATAATAAAAAAAATAAGATGTATCATTATATAACCTTCATAAATTAGAGACAGAAATGTTATACTATTATGAATATTGAGCTCATGGTTTTTAATGTGGTTGCATATATAAGTTCATCAACAAAAGCAAGTCTGCAATAATTTTTATATGACAAATTTAGAATATAATTTTTTAATCTTATTAATTAAATTACAAACTCTATTAATTAATTGTTTTTTAAGCAAATTGATTATTCAAGAAAGATATTTAATCTGTGAATCATAATGTATCAGTAACATTGTAGGAGAAAATGACTGGAAATTTTTTCTTTGAAAATAATTTTTAATGATACTTGTGTATTTCCTGGTAGCTGAAGGGCAGAAACATTTTTTATTTAAATTATACACTTTTATGGGCATACAATAAATGTCTACAACAAATGGTTGAAAATAAGTGATTGTATTTAATACTTCCAGCGTTGTTGTTATTTATTAGTGCTATTTTTAAAAAAGTCAATTTTGGGCAAAAAATTTTTAGAGTGTTTTCACTTTATTTGTTAAAATTTTTTTTAAATTAATAAAAAAACAAAAACAAAAAATTAACGTAAATAAAAAAAAGTACACAAACAAAACCTGTTATTAAATCTTTATGAGAAAAGGTATTTGAGAAATGTTCATCCAAAAATCCCTAAGTATGTGTAAATTCAGATAAATAGGAATCCAGATGTTAACGTATAGTTCCACAATGTTTTTTGTTTTTTCTTTTATTCACATGACTGGATCCTATATGTTGCAAATATTCCAAGGTATGCTGTTCCATTTGAAAAAGATTCCAAATTTTGATCATTTTTCCAAAATGATAATAACAAAAAGGCATTGTCTTTTAACAAATTACAAAAATGATTTGAACGCGTTGCATTTATACGTTATAATATATATAAAAAGAAAAACTTTAAATAAATCTTCCGAAAGGAATTTATAATTGATTTTTAAATTTTTTTCAACTTAACACATAGTCCTTAACATAAAATTATATATAAAATTAAAAAATCATAAAAAAATACTTGAAGTGGTATGTCCCTGAAACTGTATACTTGAACAAAAAATGTTTCCATCCTTTAGCTACCAGGAAATTCACAAGTAAATACAAGTATAATGTAAGTAATTAACTTAGATGTAATTAAAGGTGATTTGAATCCAGATTTTCAAGCTCCCTTCACTCTATCCAATATAACCTATACATACAAACGCATACACGATGAGTGCTAGTTCAGCATGAAATATATATATTGGAGATCATTGGATAGAGTGGATGACTGTAGGGAACTTTAAAATCTGGGTCTAAATACCCTTCAAGTACCCTTTTAATAAAACCTTTTAGAATTAAAACATTTATTATTTCAAATTTTTGATTTATGTTAATTATGCAAATTATAAAAATAATGAAAATCAGTGACAATTCCTTTTATTTTCCAAAAAAATAGTATACCTGGGTCTCGTTTTATGCGATAGATAGGTTCCTCAGAAAACACGCGCAAACGAAATCGCGCAAAAATAGACGTAACTTACATTGAAAAAGAGGGGATGCGGTCTGTGATTTTTCAAAATTCGCGTAAAAGCAAAGCACCAACGTAAAATTACTTTAAAATTCACGCAAAAAAAAATAAAATAAAATAAAATATGACTAATAAAAAATTTCAAATTTGAAAAAAATTGATACAAGACAAACTTTTTTTAACTATAATATTTAATTTTATTCAAAATAATATATTTTTATGCATAATTTACAGTACAGTAATTTACATTTTTTTATACATTTTAATTATTATAGCTATTTGCCAAAAAACACGTTCATTTGCAAACAACTAGCGCCAACTTCACACTCATGTTGTAACAGTGGTTTTCTGGTGACAACGTAATTAGTAATTAATCTTTGAGACGATGATTTTATTAATTGTTTATGAAACTAACAACTAAAAATGAAATTCTTATTTTTGTCATTAATTTTCAATTCCATTTAAAAATCAAATTTCACATTAAATTCAAGTCGCAGTAAGTAATTTTTAAATTGTTAATTACAATTAAAAATCAGATTTTAATTTTTAATTATCAAATTTAATTGTGCCCACTGCTATTACTGACCTTTTAAAAATAAACTTGTGGACACTAAATGATTAATAATTGATTACATTTTTTTTTTAAAAAAAGCAAAAACAGAATGTGATTTAAAATGCAAAATTAACACAACACGTACAATGTTTGAACAAATTTACATTATAATCTTGTAAAATTTAATGTGTGTATATATAAAATGTGGAAATTATGATTTTAATTTCATTATTGCATAAAATCTTACTATTATAAAGCACTGAAAATATTGAAATTACTAAGATGAAAGTCGAATTCCAATAATGTGCTATTACTTCAATATAACGTAAGTGCACGAAATTTATTATTTAAAGTAATAGCGCATTATCGGAGTTCGACTTCCGGTGAAACACGAATCGCATAACTTCGAAATCGTGTTAAATAAGTCCACGTAAAAAGAGACCCAGGTGTATTTCAAAAACAAACCAGTATTTATAGTTTCAAATAATATGCATACACACACCTTCATTCACATGTTCCACTTAGAGCTATTCATTTATAGTTATTTGTTGAGGGTAATTTAATAATTGATTTATCATTTAAAAACAAAAAAATTAAAAAATATTTAAGCAAAAAAAATGTATTTTATCTATTTATATAACTGAATTTATATAAAAGTAATGCATGGGGCAGTTCTTTACTGAATTTTAAAATCACTATCTTATTATTTTTGCAGAAGAAATGGATATTATTTGAAATGATTTTATTAGATATATTTTATTCAAGTGACCATTAAATTGATATTAATGTGTACAGGGTCAGATTGGCCTAAGGCAGCTTAGCTGTACAATCATTGAATTATTTTGGAAATAAGAAAGTTTTAAACTTAACAAATTTATTATTCAAAATACTGTATTAAAAAAATGTAAATTACTGTACAGTAAATTATGCATAAAAATATATTATTTTGAATAAAATTAAATATTATAGTTAAAAAAAGTTTGTCTTGTATCAATTTTTTTTAAATTTGAAATTTTTTATTAGTCATATTTTATTTCCTTATTTTTTTTTTTTTTTTGCGCGAATTTTAAAGTAATTTTACGTTGGTGCTTTGCTTTTACGTGAATTTTGAAAAATCACAGACCACATCCCCCCCCCTTTTCAATGTAAGTTACGTCTCTTTTTGCACGATTTCGTTTGCGCGTTTTCTAAGGAACCTATCTATCGTGTAAAACGAGACCCAGGTGTATATATTTTCTTCAGCATATTTCACTGCTCACGGACTGCTTGTTTGCAAGCACAGTACTGCTCTCTACTGCTACATCTCCCCTATTACTAATCTAAATAGTCAATTTTTTTTCGTGACCTAATTTGCATAAATGTTTTTTTTTATTATCTTCTTGCAAACTAGCATATCCAAGTTAATTTGGTAATTCGCATAACTTCACTTACTACGCATTTTAATTATTTCTAGAATGACTATTAATGTCTTTTATATTAACTCGTGCACACACACATGCAATTTTATTTATTATTTACACAATTTAGTCAATACACACCATATATTATTTCCAGAAGTAGCATTAAAAAATGAAGGTAATGTCTCCTTGGTAATCAAAAAGTTTTTTAAGAACTATTATACAAAAAAATCAGAATTCAATGTTGACTGAATTATATAAGTTTTCAAAACAATTAGGGTAACTCGTTTAAAATATACTCCCAGTATAATTTTATAAATTCATTATTAACTATTTTCATCAAATTATAAAACTTTTATAACTACAAATTTTTTTATAATTATATTATAAATATCTCAATTCATCAAGTTTCTGTTTATTGTAGTTTTGTTTAGTGCTCACGTTTGTAAAAATATTTTTAAATTTTAAATGAGATATTTGAATTTTTGTATTTTTTTTTTTTTTTATCATTTCATACACAAGATTCTTATGAAGCAGTAATTAATATTTTCACCGATCAGACCCATACTATGTGATTCAAATCTGGATGAAATTTAAAATTATTTTCAGGAACATAGTCCATAATTAAACCCAGCTTGCCATTCAATTATTGATTAGAAAATGTTTGTCAGAGATATTCTTAGCTAAATGATGAAATAAGAAAAAAAATTGCAAAACCCTTTAACAACTGACCATTGACTAAACTAATAAACATTGCTTTTACTTCATTATTCTTTGTGGAAAAATGCTGAAAAAAATCTTCTCTCAGCAATGGAATATTGAAATCCAATTTTTTTTTTGCATAAACATATATTTATAAAGAAAAACTTAGACTTTAGTAAATATATCAATATATATCCTTATTTGTAAATTGAAACACATCAAATATATATTATCTTTTTTATAGATTAGACAACTTCCATATTTCTCCATTCTTTTTTATTTCATAAATAATTTCATATATATTATCTTTTATACAAAGTAATAATTCAGTTAATTTTATTTGCAAATAAAGTTTCAAAAAAGGAACCACACGAATTTACAGAATTAGTATATATTATTACACAAAATTAATACATACTAATCACATTAACACATATAATAATACTTATATTAATAATATCAATGTATTAATCACTGAACATCACATGATCACCATTTCCTATGCTTACTCAAACTATTAAAACAGAGGCAAAATTCGCCAAACGGTAGTGTCACCCATTACAAGCCAGAGTAATCAATAGATGCAAAGTTTGTGCAGAAAATCTTTATCCAGTGTCTACTCATCCAATATCCCCAACTAGTTTCTAGCTTCTGGTTTTCATTAGTAAGGAGCTTTGGCTCTGAGAGCACTGCACCTAGATCTTAGAATCTAATGCAATTCTCTAGTAACGTCATTGATGAAAGCCAGAAGCTAAATACTAATCAGGCTATTGAATGACTAGGCACTAGATAAGGATTTTATGCACAAAATCTTCTCCATTGATTATTTTGGCTTGCACTGGGTTGCACTACTGTATGAAGAGTTTTGCCTCTGTTTTAATATCAATGTATTATTGTTTTGTCTTTAAACTGTGTGTAATTTAAAGAAAATGTCAATTTCTGTGAACAATCTATTATGTTCAAGTTGCAATCAATCCTAAGTTGAATTAATAGAATGTTTCAAGAAGTAAATAAAATAATTTAAAACATTTAGAATTAAAAGTTCAAATTCTAAATGAGATATTTATGATTGCATTTTCTAATGATACATGGCATGAATTAATTTAATACTAATCCTCCATATTTATTGCATTCTCAAAATCAGTATTTAAAAATTAAACATAAATTCTATGTAATGCATATATTCAATGATATTTGAATATTAAATTCTTTATCTGGAAGCAGATGAAATAACTAGGTAATATATCATGATCAAGCAATAACATTTGTTTGCATCATTCTCTTATATAATTTATTTCAAGTATCTTAATGTCTATTTCAATGAGCTCCAATTAATTAAGAAAAAACATTAAACTCTGAAATTAATGCTTATTCTTAAATCATCTTCCATGATATAAATTTTGCAAGTAGTAGTTTAAAAAATTAACAAAACTTTACCAAAATAATTAAAAAGCAAGTTTACATTTTTTGGTAACTACAACTAAAACATTTACTAAAACATTTGTCTTAACATTGCTCTGCATTTGGAGATAGCATCATACTGATTTTTGAATCTATTGGAGTACAAGCTAAATCATAGTTTAAAAATAACAGAGACAAACTTGTTCTCATGCTTAGAAACTTACATATTAAAAAATGCTTATGTGCATTTGATTAAAACAAAATATAGCTCATCAGCAAGCTGATGACATGACTTAAATGAGATGTTTTAATTGATGTCAATAAGAATTGCAGATAGATAAATGAGAAGAGTTCGTGATTCAGTGTTTTTTTTAATAATAAAAAGTTCTGGAAACACTGATTCTCAAACAGCTTAATCTTTGCATTAATTTTCCACAATGGTTGCCATATCACCAAAAAAAAAAGTAAGAAAATTAATAGATAGCTTTCTTTTATTTATTTATTTATTACTACTGTTCTTTGATTTTAAACTGCATAATGAGTCATTACAGTGCTACACTCTTATGTGATGATAATGATGATTAAGATAAACCAATTTATTATACAGAAAAACAATAGATATATATATATATAAGAAAGTATATATAATATTAAGTTGTATAGAAGTCCATTTTAATTTTTTAATTTAATGTATTATAGAACTATTTTTAATTAGAAAAAGGAAATTCACTAACACATTTTCTAATTATAAGTATTATTAAACTTTACTGCATTATATCCCAATGATAGTTTTTTTTTTTTTTTAGTTAATGCATCAAGACTTACTTATATGACTGATTTGGCATGATTATCTCATAGTTAATAATAGCCATATTCATCACCTAGAATATAATTAGGGTCTTTAAAATATATAGGTGTTAACCTAGTGAAAAACTGATTACTGAGTTTAAAATTTTAAGGTTTTTGAAGAGAAAAAACTAAATAAAAGTTGAGGTGGCTGCCATACACCAGATAAATACAGTACATTATTATCTGACATCTATTGGTTACTCATGTATTCATGAATTTTATAAAATGATGTAAGGTAGATTACTCCAGTAGCATTATGCATATTTAACTCAGATACTTAATCAGATTGAATATGAACAATGTTACTTGAAGCATTGTGGTATGATTTACTTCAATAGAAAAGTATATAATGTCCAGAAAGATTGATGATGATTGAATAACAGAGTAACTAGCAATGAGATAGACAGATTGCATCATCTCAATGCCAAACAGTTCAATGAATGGTTTGAGAACCAAACACATGATAGGATATTATGTAAATATAACATCTTCCTTAATCATTAATAAAAACAAATTATAGGCATTTAAGTAAAAATTGATATTCCAAGCACATTATTAGCTTATTGTCATGGTTGCTTATCTATATCTTAGATCATTAATATACCTTAAGTAATTTAGAAATATGGCACATTGGTAGAAAAGATAAAATCTCTACCTGATAAACTGAGATGCAATTTTTACTTTGTCACAAATCACTTGAGAAAGCATGTGATATTCAAACATCAGAATCACAAGATTGAATTTCAATTCATGAACATTTAGCTATAAAGTCCATCATGCTCATTGTACTAAACCACATGAAAAACAAATGAGAGTATTTTACCATATCAATCTATATCATACCAATGCAAGAAACTTCATTATTTTATAGTATATTTTTAAAAAGAGATGCAAGAATAAATTATATCAAAGTAATGATAAACAGGGTAAACTAATTTTATTTGGTTGTAGTACTTTATTGTTTAGTTATTCCACCTCTTCTATATAGAATTTAACATATATATATATATACCATTTACTAACAAAAGCAGCTTCGTTATTTTAATATACAGTGAAGTCACAAACTATGCTGTTTCAAATTGCTTAACTTCAATTATATGCCATTTTTGAATGCCATATGCAATAATTTTTAAAAATAAAATAAAAATTTGTAAACATTTTATAATATGACCTGAAATGCTGTCATTCATTTTCAACCATTATTGGTCCACTGCAAGATGAAGATCTCTCCAAGTTCAATCCATCTTCTCTGATTTCTAGCCTCTCTTCTCAACATCACCCCAGCATATTTCCTCTATCCATCTAACATTTATTCTCTTTCGAGAACTTTTACAATCTCTTGGAATCCAGTTTAAGATATGAACTGCCTATCTATTTCATCTCTTCTAGCAATCTGTTCAGCCCAACTCCACTTCAGCCTCTTATTTCTTTCACTAATATCAATAATACCTGTTTGTTCTCTCACTCATGTATTTCATTTTCAATCTCTTCTTGTTATTCCTAACATGCATCTTTCCATACTTTATTAAGTAGTCTGAAGTCAATGTATTGCTCTTCGGTTAAGTGTCCAAGCCTCAGATCCATAAGTAAGAACTGGCACATTTATTAAAAAACCCTCCTTTTTAAATATGTAAGCATATTTCATTTTAATATTTAGTTATTTCTACCAAAAGCACTCCAACCAAGTTTATTTCTATGATGAATTTCATTCATTATATTTCCATCTGTAATAATAAACTGAAAAAAAGCATTTGTAGTTGTTAACTTTTTCTAACTCATCATTATCAATCTTTATTTTCTTTTGAGAAAATCCATTGAGCATTACTTTAGATTTTTTAACATTTATTTTTAGTCCTATTTTCTTACTTTCATCTGATAATTTTTATAACATTTCTTAAAGCTCTAAAGCATTATTTGCAAAATCAATTACATCACCTGCAAAATCTAGATGACTTAAATAATCTCCAATTACTTTTATTCCCTTAACTTTCCTTTTAATCCAGAAAATACTTGTTGCAAAACTGCTGCATAAAGTTTTGGAGATATGATGTTACCTTGGTGTACAACCTTTTCAATGTTAATCTTCCTATTATTATTATATAATCTAATTGTTGTTGTTGCATTTTTATAAATATTACTTCAGAATATGACAATATCCTAGATCTATACCTTCATGATACAATGCTTTAATCACTGGAGAAATGCTTATAGAATCAAATGCCTTTTCATAATCTACAAATTCAAAACATAATGTCAACTCGTATTCATTGGTCTTGTCTATAACTTCTCTAAATACTTGGATATGACCCATTGTACTAACCCCACTTTTAAATCCAGTTTGTTCTTTTAGTTGGTTAAAATCCAAAGTTCACTGTAGATGAGTTGCAATTATCTTGGGTAAAAATTTTCTAAACAACTGATAAAAGACTGAAAGGTCTGTAATTTCTAATATTTAATTTCTAATATTTCCATTATCATCTTTTTTTAATATCAATATTGCATTCTTTCAATCAACTGGTAAATATTTATAATTTGAACATTTGGTATATAATTTTGCCAAAAAAAAAATGTATTTCTTAACATGTTTCTTTTAAGCTATTAATTATAACTCCATCGTTACATGAAGCTTTTTCCTTCTTCAAAGATTTAATTGCATTTCTCAATTCATTTAAAATTCTGGACAATTCAAAAGATGTAGTAGTGTAGGCAGTACTTTTCCTTGTTCTTTATTATTATATAATTATTGATAAAACTCTTCTATACATTTTATGATGTCATCTCTCTTTTTAGGAATAATTCCATCTTTTTTTCTTATTGAAGAAATAAGTTTTTTATCAATGCAAAGATATTGTTTTACACTTATAAGACTTTTATTCTCTTCTATAATTTTTTTTACTAATTCACAATTATACTTTCTTATATCATTATCAACTTTTTCACATCAATTTACAAAATTCTAAATATTCAATCCTTCTCAATGCATCTCTTTTATATATTTTCATATTTTTTCTTTTCTTCACAAATTGTCATCTTGGTAAAAATTTTACTGGTCAATTGCTGCCTTTTTTCCCCCTGCTATCTTTGTTGCAGTTTTTAAAAGTATATAAATTATTTTACTATTGACTTTATTCAAATCGGAATCATGTTCAAAGTCAATCAATATTTTAAAATGATTTGCAAGTTTTAATTTAAATTCATTGGAATGTTTCTGAAAATTAGAAATATCAATTATAAATACTGTTTTTCTTAATAACTTTTGTATTTCTAGTTTTGCATTATCACATAACTTACATCTTACTAATCAATGATCTGTTCTTGTGTTGAATTTATTAAGAACATTACAAACTTAAAATATATATTTTCTATTAATCAAAATTTAATCCAATCCTGCTGTACCTTCATTTGAGTGCTTCCATGTCCATTTTTCTCAAAAAAAAAAAAAGAGTTCATAATATAAAGTTTTTATTTTTCTGCAAACTCCACAAGTCTATGTCCTTTCTCACTTCTGTTACCATAACCACCTAAAACAGTTTCATCTTTCAATTGTTTACCACTTCTATCATTAATGACTCTCATGACAATTTAAAAATGATATTTGGTCTAATCAAAAGCCTTTTGTACATCCATATAAAAATCCTTTATTTTTTCATCACAACAAGAACTTGTTGTGGAATAAACCTGAATTATCTGCATTTGTTATCTACCTTTAAGTTGAATAATTAATCTTACCATTATATCTGATACACCATCAATCTCCACAATGTTGTTCTTCCACTTCTTATTTATAATGAATCCTACTACCCTTTTTAGATTAATTATTTAGTCATCATTTCATATCTCATTTAATATTAGACAATTCTTATTCCAATTCTTGCAATACTCCTTCACTTGAAACTGATCTGAAGTTATAAGTACCTAAATAAAAGGTCATTATCAAATGACAGCATGGGTTCACAATCAGAATTTTTTTAGCATCTTCTGCCTTCAGCTGCCAACTGCTGCTTTGGACACTGACTTTACAATCTCCAGGGAATAAGGGTCATGATTTAATATTGTCTATCATGATTGTAAGTATCTATTAGATAAAAAAAAGTTCATACATCCAGTTCATCCAGTCTGCCTTCAAGAAAACTCAACTAATATTTCAGTTAGACCTATCGGGAAACTGTGAAGAAAGACCATGGTGTTTCTTGATCTTAAACTCGGAAGTGAAAAGTCAATAAAATCATCATACTGGCTAATGCATGTAGGTGTGCAGCACATCCACATTAGTATACTATATGAATAATCACATAGTAGTAACAGCTGCAGTGACAAGCACATATGGAGTAGACATTATGAATTTGCTCTGCTTGATTCCTTTAAGACTTCAAAAAGGAATCAAAGGATATCTTTTGAATTAACAGAAAACTCTTTTCTGCAGCCCAAAATGCTGTATGCGATCATATTTATTAATAATATTTCTTTGGTAAATGTTGAAAGCACATACATTTTATATTTCCTTTCATAAAATAAAATGTTTTCTAAGCTTTATGCTAAAAGTTTTACAAAATTTTAAAACATGCTTAAAATTGGTACTAACTTAACATCAAAACAATTAGAGAGGTCCTAATTTCTTGATAACATGACTGCAATCATTTTTCTACAAGAAAAAAAAGTTAATGAAAAAAACCCACAGTGTATTTTTTAATAGTGATAAAAGTCAGACATTCACAATTAGCTTTATTTAAAAAAAAATAAAATTACAGTATACAGTGGAGCCATGAACTACATAATATTAAATTACACGGCTTAAATTTTATACAAACCAAAAATAAATGTAAATAAACAAAACAAATGTAAGCAAATAAATAATAAAAGCAATGAAATTTATGAACTTATTAAATTTTACAAATTTCAACATGGTAACAGCTATTTTTTTTACCTCGCTGTCATATTCTCAAACATGAATTTATGTACAGAAATCACATTTGCTTCATGATTTAAACACTATACCTATTCAGTTCTATATAGAAGTTAGAACCATGTGTACTGATTTTTTTCCAAGCATTTTTTTTTCTTCAAAAAGTTTTATTCTATATATCTTAAAATATTGTATTTTTTAAAAATTATAAATGAGAATTCAAAAAAAACATAAAGTACTTCTTTCATTAAAGAAGAAAATGAAAATTATTGATTTCATAAAAAAAGAAAAGAAGTGTTATTCAGAAGTAAGCCATATGTATAAAAAAAATATTTTAACTGAGAAATTATAAAGAGGGAGAAATTCTGTAAATATGTGTGTAAATGTGCTTTTTCAATTTATTATTAATAACTACTATATTTTTTTTTTAATTTTGTCTATATAGTATATGTACTTTTAATTTATATGAGTACTCTCTCTATACACACACTATCTGTTCTATATGTATATGTGTTTTGAAATGTACTGTTTTGTACATTTAGAGTATAATAAATAATATATTCTTTTTTAATCACTATTTATTAACAAAAGATGAGTTATTAAATACTATTTCATTGTACATGCGAGGAATTTGGAACAAAAATATATCACAATTCACAGCCCTGCTGTAGTTAATTTATTTTTCTGATTTTTACTCAGTGAATGTATGAGTGAGCCCATATTCAATAATACTTTTGTAAATGAGTCTCCTCAATTTATTATTATTAATAATTATTGTTATTTTAAATTTTTTAATTATAATGTAATCTTAATTTATATGTGCATACTCTATATATTTAAAAGCATTGTGTTATATATGTGTGTGCTTGTTGAAAAGTTGCAGTTCAATAAACAATACTTATTTTATTCTAATTAATGTTTATCAACAAAACATGAGCTATTATATGATATATACATTTGTGTCCAAGAGGGGTATGAAATAAAATGTAACATAGTTTGCAACTACATTGTATTATTAAAATCAAATATATTAAATTATTGGGGGGAAGGGTGTAGTTCTCAATATTAAACTCTATCCACAGTCAATTGTCAGCTTGTTTATTCTCCCTCTAAATAGAAAATCTATATGAGTTTTAGTTAATCTGATCTCGAAGATGCTTAGATTATCATCTGAAGGTTTTTAATAAATATAATCATTTGCTCAGTAGCTGCTAACCCATATGGACCACTGGCAACAGGATAAGATTTCATATACTTCTTTATTTCAGCACTGATTTATAATATCACTGTGTTGTTTTTTTTTTCATTTCTATAATATTTCTTTCCAACAGGATAGCCAATTGAAAATATCTCTCTAAAGTGATGTTTTCTAGCATTTTATCACTTCGATTGCTAATCTAATTTAGCAGAAAATTTACATGCATATGTACATGCATGTGAAAGTGATATGTGTGCTCATATTCACATGACTATATATGTTTATATATAAAGGCCTTATTCAGAATCTTTCTAAGAACTAACAGAGAAAGAAAAAATTTGTCAAGCGTTGTTAGCTGAGTGGTTAGCGCAGCCTACTTGCAAGCAAGCAGTTGGGTGCAGACGGTTGTTGCGGATTCGTCGATGCTATGACATATGGAAAAAGAAAAAAAAGAATAAAATTTGCTCACCTGTCTTGTCAACAACTAGTGAAGGGTTTGTGTTACTTCCTCCTCAGAAGACAAATAAGAATAATTCAATATAAAATCAAATGATCATTAGCTGACTAACTGAGTTGCCTAGATACTGGCTACCTCAAAAAAATCTTAACCTAGCTAGAAAATCCTTAAATTATAAACAGAATCAGAACCCCAGGTTCTTTGACATATATAGGAAAATATCTTTACTAATCCCTACTAGGCAAAGACTTCTCCAATAATCCTTTATAAAATAAATACTGGAAAAAAAAAAAAACATTACTCACAAGACTTACTAGCAACCAGTGTTGAGAGGTTTTGAGCAATATTTCGTTTTTGTTTTACTCTTTAGTTAAGAATGGTTAGATGCTCATTTCCTGACTAATATTAGATAACTACTTAGGCTGGATATGGGTTAACTATTTGAAAAAAAAAATTCGATTAAAACTTGGAAAAAAAAATTAATTTACTCTGCAGGGGTTTGAATGCATCAGTCTTTTACAGGTTGAAAGCATAGTTTCACTATAAATCTTTTATTTATATATATTCAATATTTTTTAAAAAAAATAACTTTTTTTAAAGAAAAATGAAGGTTAAAGTTAATTATATACTTATATAAATAAAAGTCATGTATAAAACAAGCCTTCCCTTAACTGTTTCCATAGAAAAGATTCAAGACCACCTACCAAATAACAAAATCGTTTGGACCTGCTGCTCCTTAAAGACAAGCTAAGATTATCGCCTTTGCTCTGGTCAATTTATGAGTGTTTTGCTAAAGGGGAAGATGATTCGAGTAACACTCAACACATTGCTTTAATGGAGACATAATAATTCAACAACTTGCCACCTTCATGTTATGCGCCATTCCAGGTCAGGGCCAGCCAGACATACTAAGAATCCCCTCAAGAAATTAAATATTATTATTAACTAAAGTATATTCTAAAATACAAGCTGTCTTGGAAAAAAAAATACTAGGAAAAGAAAAAACAACTATTTCAAAAATAATTCAATAAGTTAATAGAAAAAAAAACAATGAAATATTATTTTTTAAAAAAAAAGAGATAAATAACAGTTTGAAAGATAATTCGGTAATTGATAAAATTTATGTGAACACAACAAATATGGAAAGGCTATTATTTTAACATTTGACTAATTTAGGGGGGGGGGGGGATTTATGACTGATTGCCAGAAACATTGAAAATTAAATTCCTTCCAAAATATCCAGTATTTATTAAAACAAACATTTATTATATATGTTACATTAAAACCACCTAGCGCTACATAAACAAATATTTCTATGTACGATGCTTTATCTATAAATGTATATAATGAAAAAACATGTGACTCAAAAACAGAAAATTAAATAAATTGATGATGCTTCTAAAAATGAAAACTAAAACCTATAACCTAGAGTTTGAGTCAGAGTGCAATAGCTGAATATTTACAAGCAAGTTAAAGATTTTTTTTATAAATAGTTAGCTTACAGCCAAATAATGCTAATCAGTCATCCAATATTTGGTCAGGAAATAGGTAACTGAATATTTTTAATAAGCAGTTATAACCTAGTCAGGGGTGTCTTTGTTCCTTTTCTTTTTTTAAAGATACACTGAAGAGGTTTATACTGCAATGTGTTGTTTAAGATAATTTTATTTTTACGTTACCTTTTTTAATGAAACAAATATACCTGTAATGACTTCCCATATATTTTATGTCTTCTTAAGCCAAAATAAATATATTTTTATATTTAAAAAAGAAATATTCACTTTGAAGACTAAAAAGTAAACTACCAATTTTGTGTGTGTGTGTCTCAAATTAATAAAATGTTGAGCTTTCAATGTTATCATTGTTAATATATAATATTGTTTTATATTCATTCTAGTGATTTATTTGAAGAGATGCAAGCTTACATGGAACATGTTGCATGCAAAATAAGTGTATATGTGTTCATCGCAAATGATGGTTTGAATGTAGGTGAAATCAATTTTCATCACTATCATTTTTTAATTATGACATAATCCTGGGTTTGATGATATAATAGTAATATGATACATGAATGATAAAACTTCCTGCATCAAAGCTCCATCTCTCATTATATTTACTTTACTTAAAATCTATCACTGGTAAACTTGGGCAAATGGTAGAATGATAGCTTTATCTTGCAATGTGCATCTTAAAAGTTGTTTTAGATATAACATATTTAAAAATAATATTAAAATATTTTTTTAAATATAAATATATGATAAAATATAACACCTCTTTGCTGTTTTTCCATGTACTGCTAAGCTAGTGTGAGCAGTGTTTTTCAGATGGTAGTACATTTAAATACCCATACTAACATTGGTTTCTTAAATCAAAGAGTCTTAGAATTCAAAGCTGAAATCAATGTGGTTATGCATGCAGAAACCAACATTAATTCAATATTACTATTCAAGCTAATAATTTAAAATTCAAATTATCCTTAAGCTTTGATCCCAAACAATATGCTTACCTAGTTCTTTGCTAATTGACCAGAAATGTTAATAATAACAAGTCACATAATTCTTTAATTTACATAATATACAAGAAAGACACTTTACTCTTTTATTATCCACAGTATGATTGAATAATTAGTGATTTCCAGATAGGAATGTATTTAATCCTGTAGCTAAAGAATGAAATGATTTGTTATAAATATTTGTTTAAATAATAAAATATATTTAGAAGGTAATAAATGTGATAGATTAAAAGAAAAAGAATAAACACATTTTAACAAAGTAAAAAAAAATTGCATTCTTTTATATATATATATATTAGTTGGCACCATTTTAAAGGAGTATTATTAAAGAAGGTCTTATTCAATTAATTCTAAAATTTGTCATACACAGAGCTTGTGACTTGGAGTTCAAATTTGGGTTGTATGAACCTTGATTTATTTATTTATTTTTAGTCATAGACAGGATCATTTACTAATCATTCAACAATGTACAGACTGTAAAAATAAAAATATGTCAGCAATATAGTAAGGTATTTCTGGTAGTGAAGATATCATACTTAACAAGGGTAAGCTTATGATTACCTTTCCTTTTTAATTCTAAATCATTTTTCAAATTTATTTTGTTTTAGCTTTGACATTAATAATCCTGTAAATATTAATTGTATATTCTACTAATCAGTTATTAAGATGTGAATTCGCATTTAATGAAAAGCTCCTATATCTCATTTCACAATAAAGTTATAAGAGAACTAAAACTTCAGTACTCTAATTTATATATTATAACTTTCAGCTCTTTAATATCATAATTTACATAACATATATATATATAAACAAAACATATATAAAACAGAGCAAAACTCTCCATACAGTATTGCCACCTGTGCTAAACAGAGTAATCAATGGATGCCAGAAGGCTTGTGCATAAAATCCCTATCTAATGCCTAATCATCCAATATCCCCAGACTAGTTTCTGGCTTGTGGCCTTCATCAGTGAGGAGCTTTGGATCTGAGAGCACTGCATCTAGATCTTAGGATCTAATGCAACCCTCTAGCAACCACCTTTTATCTCTACTTAACTACAAAACTATAAGAATGAAATTGAAAACATAAAAAATATTTTCAATCTAAGCTCAATAGCTTATATAGTCATATGGGTCTGAACTCAGTTCAGCACCCATACATTTTGGTGTCTTTGGCTCTTTTACAACCATAGCCACACTATCCTATTAGGCAGGATTGGTGTTAAACCATTAAGTGTCACATGATCACATTTAATATACTAGCACATTAATTGTTGATAAACAGAGCAAAACTCTCCATACAGTATTGCCACCTGTGCTAAACAGAGTAATCAATGGAGGCCAGAAGGCTTGTGCATAAAATCCCTATCTGATGCCTACTCATCCAATATCCCCAGACTAGTTTCTGGCTTGTGGCCTTCGTCAGTGAGGAGCGTTGGATCTGAGAGCACTGCATCTAGATCTTGGTTGCTAGAGGGTTGCATTAGATCCTAAGATCTAGATGCAGTGCTCTCAGATCCAAAGCTCCTCACTGACGAAGGCCACAAGCCAGAAACTAGTCTGGGGATATTGGATGAGGAGGCATTAGATAGGGATTTTATGCACAAGCCTTCTGGCATCCATTGATTACTCTGTTTAGCACAGGTGGCAATACTATATGGAGAGTTTTGCTCTGTTTATCAACAATTAATGTGCTAGTATAGGAAATGTGATCATGTGATGCTTAATGGTTTAAAACATATATATATATATATACATACTTAAATAATAACCATTTCTTCCATTAACATTGGTTATTTTTAAGTTTCATTTTATAATTCCTGCAAATATGTATAGATTTATATAGCAATAATAATTTCTTAAATTTATAAATCCACATATATAAATGCAAAAGATTATAGAAGGTTTATTTTAAAGATGATTTATATTTTTTTAATCATAAAAATAGATTTTGATGATATAAATTTATAATACATTACCTTGTTTTATTTTTGATATTAATACTTGTCATTCATTTTTATAAACATTTATAATATATGTTGATTTATAAATTTGTGATATTAATAAATCTAAATGTATTTGTAGGGATAAAAAAAAATCTTAAAAATTACCACAGAATATGTTTGAAATGTTGATTGAATAATATATATTGTAATGGTACCAAACTCATGACATGAACTTGGGCGATGGTAAATCATCATCATCAACCTCATCAAAATATAAAAGGAGTAATATGAGGAGCATAAGAGATCAACCAAAACATTATAAATTCACCAGCATTACACAAAAGTAATAATCATCATGACTGATCAACAATAAAAATAAAACAATACTCAATCTTGTGACTGGATATGAAATGGATCTACTATAAACCAAGCTAATTATTTAGCCCTTGCCAGCTTGGGACAGATTATATAAGCAATAATTTAGATGTACAAACTTAAATGCTATTCCATAAGAAAATAATTAAAAAATATAATGCTAGAATATTAAAACATGATGATCATCATCAAAGCCCTGGCCATGAGAACAATTAAGGTTCTGGTCAACTATAAACTTAATTTCTAAATAAATAATTAAAATGAAATGTAGTGAATGGACTTTAAAGGATATTCCCTTTGCACCATGCAGCATTAGAGAAGTAATGAAATCATCATCAACTGGATGTCAATAAACACGAAATATAAACAGCTTTTATATAACAAAGCCTTACACACAAATCCAGCTCAGTGAACAAAAGCTCTATAATTGTTATGATGAGCAAGAGATATAATACAACATAAATAAAATCACTTGAATAATTTAAACAATGAAATATAAATTTATTAATTAGAAACAATAAAATGAAATTAAGGTCAACTGAGTATGCTATAAATATAAATTTGGCATTCTGATTTTGATTAATACAAAAAGAAATAAACTATCACATCGTGATTTACAAATATCAAAATAGATTTACATAAAACATCTACATATCAGCACATAGATGTGCCTGTATATATATATCAGAATAGTGATAAACTAATAATAAAATACAATAATTCATTTAATAATTCATAAAGTATGATTAATTTTAACATATGAGTGTCTACATGATACTCATCTACATAAGTATAAATGTGCTATGTAAACTAAAATTACATATCAGAATTGTGATAAACTAATAATAAAATTCAATTCATTTTTTAATAATGCATAAGTGCACACATATGTGTATATACAAATTATAAATAATCTGAATAAAAGCTATTAATTAGTGTCTCATTTTTTTACAAGTAAAAGTTTTTAAATATATATATATATGTATACTCCTTTTTTGACAGTCCATCAAAGTTTTTCTTTTTCAGGTTACTCTTAATTAATTGTAATTGTCTTTAAAAATCATCTAACAAGTTCTTTTGTTCTCTAATTTAGAAAGATTTTTTGGAGTTTACTTCTTTTTTTAATTAAAAAAAAATCAACATTTTCAATAAAGAAAGTTTCATTTAAAATGCAATCTTTGTAGCTTCATTTCAATATTTAAAAAAAGATCCTGAGTTCTCTTCTCTCTCTCTCTCTTTTATGAATAATAATGTGAACAAATAATCTTCTACACACAAATGTCCTTTATTATTTTCCCCCCTTGTTTTATTTTTACTTGATAAAAGTTATTTATTTTTAAATCTTAGTTTTACCTGTCATTTTTTTAAAATTATTTAAAATAATATCATTCTCAGTAAATAATCTACTCACCAGCTGTACTATATATATATATATGATGTAGTACATTTATCTGTGCTTTTCTGCATATAGATAAAACAGTATACATATAAACTTCTTTAGCAAGCTGATGGACTCTCTTAGTAGACTGGTCTCTTCTAAAACAGTATAATGGCTTATTGTCATCTTCAGAAAAGATATAATCCAGTAACTGTTGCTTCCTTCAGTCTTTATGCCATCTAATACACATATACTTATGGGTTATGAACCACATTAAAGCTGGGTCTTGCCTCCATGTAAATTCAAATTTTACCATTGTGACACTTTTGTCTTCAGTTATAACTCCATAGTAATCAATGCTGTCATAACCTGTAAAAATCTGTTTCTAATATTTTTTCCACCCTTTTATATAGTCAGAGTGGAATTGTAAAAAAAAATCCACAGTAATTAAAAGTAAGTTTTCTTTATCTCGATTGAAAAAAGTTAATAACTCTTTTCAATTCACATTAATCCTTTCAAAAACAACTTTGTAGGATTTTTATCAAAATATGATATACAAGCTTTAATTCAATATTTTTCGATCAAAATAAATAGTGAAATTTTATAATTACCAGTATATCTATTATAACATAAAAACAATGCTCCTTTTAATTTCAAAATTAATAAAATATTAGACCCTTTTTAAATGTTTAATTTAATTTTTTTTAATTTCAAAATTATTTAATCCTTAACTGTTATTCCAGTATAATATAGAAAATATAAAACATATCTACAAAAAAAATTTTGTTTATATTTATTTCCAAATTTCTTTCAATTTAATATATATGTATATATGCACACACATTACTATGTTGTTATATGCCATGAGACACATAACTATTTCAATATATAGCTGGTTCATATAATAAATATGACATTTGTTAAGAAAATATATAATAGAATTGAGTAGTAATGTATATATATATTCATACCCATACATATAAACATATAAATACACAAAAGCAGTCAACACTTAAACAATACCCATATCATTACAATCAATATTATCAGATTATTACCTCCTTCAATCAATAAAGGTGAAAATCAATGTTTATCTATGGACTAATGTGATTTATAAACACTAAAGATTGCAAATATTTCTGTAGTATAAATTTTTATTACACTACTCTCATGCAAGGTAGAAACAGATACATATCAACTTTTAACACCCTGTGAAGGAATGTAATCATATATATATATGATCAAAGATGCGACAAAGATCTATGATTGCTAAGATGCACATTTTGTGTTGAAACAGCACTCATCAGTTGGCCCAGATTACAAGCTCATATACATATCTTTATTGTTGTTCAGAATATATAGATAGCAAATTACTACAGTTTAATTGATAAGTGTCAAATATGCTGTCCTCACAACTTTGACACAAACCACTCAATGGAAGTATATTAAAATTTTTTATTAGTCATTCATTGGACTAGAGTTTATTCAATAATGAATATTTCCATAGTGTAATTCTATATTTCTATAGTGTAATTCATGCAAGGTAGTATTGGGAAAATTATACTATAGAAATATTATTCATTATTGAATAATCTCTAGTCTAATGAATGACTAAAATTATTAAGATACTAAAGATTACAACTTCATTACAGAGTGGGAAATTATTAATACAAAAAAGATTAAATAAACCTCATTAAACAGGTAAATATAGCCTGTTCCGAAAGCACATTAACAAATAGTCAATTATAACTTTCAAATTGCAATTATAATTTTCAAATTGCATTCCGATCATGTATTATTTAAATAATAAAGCTGATATTAATGTCCAAGACAAAATAGGCATTCAATATAAATACATGAAAACAGTACACTTAAATAATATCAATATCATTACTATCAATAATCTTGGTCTGCTGTCAAGGTAATCTCTTTTAATCAATAAAAGTGGAAACCACCTTTAACTATGGTCTAATGTTTATATAGACACTAAAGTTTGCAAAATGATTACAGAGAGTGAAATTATTAATACAAGGAAATTTAAATAAAACTTATTAAACAAGTAAATATAATAACCTGTTATATAAATATTTTACCATAATTTATAACTGAACTTTAACACTTAACACATAATCTCAAATGATATTTTTTCTCTGTTAAATTTGAGGATTTTTTTTCATTCACATCTTAAGAAAAAAACATTTGTGCTTTTATTATTAAAAATCAAGAATATGTTTTTAATATACAGATATAATATATAGAAAAGCGAGATTTTAAACAAATTATTTACTAATATAAGCATTCAGGTAGCAAATATTCTAATTATCAATGAGAAAATACATTAACTATTAACACTAATTATCAATAAAAAAGCACATTAATTATTAATATTATTTTTGTTTTAAATGAAACTTTATTTTACGTATTATTATGTAATTCAATTTTTAAATAAATAGAAATGTGTATAGGTAGTAATCCAGGAGGTAATGTGTTATTTATAAACTAAAGTGACAGATAGAATTAGGAATGATCACAGAAACTGTTAGCAGTTTAATACTAAACTATGAAAAATATTAATTTTTTAACAGTATTTGTAGGATAATGAGTTTTTTTGTTATTAAAAAATTATAATCTTTTTGCTATAAAATAAAGTTTAAAAGTTTGTTAGAAAACTTATGAAAAAATAATACAAAAAATTCAAGTACAAATAATTCATTTTAATAGACAAAATAGCAGTGTTCTTAAGAGATATTCACTGCAGCTAGCTTTGCAATGTTATATGAAAAAAAAAATCATAAAAACAGATCTCCATCTGGAAAATTCTAACTCAGAATCTACTTGATTGCTGAACAATGATGAGATGAGAAAATAAGCTCAAAATTAGTTTCATGCAAATGAGGTGCATTAGTTTCATAACTCAGATTCTCACATGACAA
This sequence comes from Epiperipatus broadwayi, assembly GCA_028023455.1. NCBI lineage: Eukaryota > Metazoa > Onychophora > Udeonychophora > Euonychophora > Peripatidae > Epiperipatus > Epiperipatus broadwayi. Next base: position 2,355,603 of record JAQFVV010000076.1, read on the forward strand.
AGATTGAACTATTATTTCTCACATTAAGCATATTTTATTGATTTTCTCCAATCACAAAATTAAACATACAATCAAATATAACTTTGTAAAAACTCGAATACAGATGAAATAATGCAGAAGTACTGAAAACTTCCAGTGAGCTAAATAAAAACTGTCAATAAACATAAAGTGTGGAATGAGCCCACCTACTCTTTAGCTTTGATTGTATACTTACCATTTACTGACATACTTGCATTGAAAGCAAATAGCTTATATTTATCTTGAAATTACATTAGCATAAATAAAATCGTTATTTTGCATGTAAATGTGTCAGTAAATTGTATACTTAGATACGATCAAAACTAAAGTGTAGGTGGGCTCATTCTACATTTTAAGTTTACTGACACTTAGTTGACATATAATTCGCTGGGAGTTTTCAGTACTTCCACATTATTTCAATTATTTAAATAATAAATATAATTAAAATCATATTATGAAACAGTTCATTAATTATAATTTTATTCTTTAATTCAAGTTTGATTGGTTTATGCAAAAATCATTCATATGATTTAAATTTTTTCTATTTATACTGAAACAGTAAGATTTACTCTGCAATCTTCATTTCACTTTTCTTTGTTCTCTTACCTAATCTCATATCCTAGTTTAGACCTTAGTCATATTGCAAAGTGTGCGTCATGTTATAATCAACCAAAATATACACACGTGCGAAGCATTTATCATATGTATATGGTTATTATAGATAGGCAAGTTAATAATCTAACAGAATGATAAATTTATTAATGTAATTTATAATTTGAATGTGTGTTCATATGTGGGTACATGTGAGAACACATAAGTCAGGTATGCCAGTACTACATATACATTCCAATATTATTTTGCTCTCTTATTTTAAATGTTTAAAATATGATGCCATGAATTTCGTTTATTAGAAAGTTTAATGAGGATTGGGAGGCTGAACAATAGTATTTCACTAATGCAACCCCATAGGGATATATTAATTGCTTAAGTAATTAACTAGTAAAAACAATAACATTTAACAAGTTGCAGATATTATCAACAAGGAAATAGACCATCTTAAAGCATTTGCTTTATAATATATATATATTTTTTTTCATATGTCATAGCATCGGCCGGGAGGCGAACCCACAACCATCTGCAACCAACTACTTGTTTGCAAGGCGGCTGTGATGACCTCTCAGCTAACAATGCTTGACAATATTTTTTTTAAATCTTATTTGTAAAGCTGTAACAAAAGAATTAATGTAACAGGATATCTGAAAATAATGTAACAAAAGTAAATGTACTTGCAGCACCCTGTAACAAACTTTCAGATAGTAGAGTAGATAATATGTGCATCAGATGTGGCACTAAAAAATATGTTAATGGATTATTTCACCGCAAGGTAGGCCAGTAGGAAAGATTAATGGCATACTTGGCCAATCTATAGGGAGGGATTTTGTGATCAGATATAATAGAATATTCAGAAAAACAATATAGTATAATATAGTTCAGTCTCATTTGAAACTTAAATGTCATGCAGGGACTATTTTCCTACCTGGAGAATGGTCGTCCTGTAGCCCGATACTACCTGCAAGTCTCCAACTATAGGAAAAAGATACCCATGACCTGCTGCTACCACCAGTGAAAACAGAAATGTTGTTGCTAATGCTATATGGAGAGCTATCACTGCTGTAGTCAACATAATGACACAGGTATATAATGAAAGCTAGCTATCTTGTGATATGGACTCCCATGAACATTTAGTAACCATGATCAAAACAACAAGTGCACTGATAATGCTACAATTGAAACTAAGGTAACTTTCTGTTCCAAGAGCTAAACGTTCTATGTAATTTCCCTATGTAATAACTAAATCTGAAACAAACTCTATCTGTGTAATTAAATTGTAATGTACTCCTACAACTGTATCGAAATTATATAATTTCAACCTATGTAACTTGGTTAATCTATTCTTTAATCTATACTTTCATGCTAGGGTAAATGCTCTTGAATTTTATTAAATTATTTTCTTATGATAATGTACCTGGAAACTCTGACTGAGCAAGTGAATCCCATTCTCCTTATAATAAACATGCCGCTACATTTCCATATGGGTTATTCATATAAACAGCAAATATTTCATGTTGAATCCCTTTTGTTTTATACTGGTTCGGATGTTATCTTTCAGTATATATTGTAACAGGCCAGGGTTTTTAGCACAAGAGAGGGGGAATGCATCTGCTATGGTCAGACCTAGGGTTTTCTGGTAGGATGCTGTGAATAGTACGATGATTGTATCTACCTCCAATGGGCTAGTTCTGTGTTTACACATTAAATTTAGATACAATTTGGGCTAGTCCATCCATACCTCACACCTCCTTCCAGTTCCATTATGCCTCAGTATTTGAACTCAGGGACAAATCTGCCTTCAGCTCTTTTGAGAGTGAACTTACACTAAATAGCAACTATTGTACCTCTATATAGGTTCCAATTGATTTAAAGATTCATCCAAGCATATTACTGTGCTATTATATAAGAGTGAAATGTGTGTGTTTATATGTTTTGATAAACTAAAGACCATTTTAATGTAAATCAAGTTAACAACGTTTATTAAATAACAGAACAAAAAAAATTCAGAGTTTTAACTTAAAAAGATAATATAATTGTGTGTGTCAAGGATATATTTCTACCATATCAATAATTAAATGTGTTTACTATTCCAAACCCTTACTTATGGTAGAGATATATGACATGGCACTAATTATTTACAAAGTAAAAAAAAATTATTATCAAATCGACTGTGAAGCTAACTAGCTAATTTATAATAGTATATAAGTATATCCATAGTAGTCTCATTGTCCAATTCAATTTAGCAAAGTTCCATTTCCTTTAGGGACCCCCTATGTATGGTGCCCTATGGTTGATAGAAAAGAACATGCACACAAGAAGGTTATTCATTTATACCAAAAAAATAAACACAAATGATTATTAGTTAATAATAAACAAATAAAACATGAACTCTGACCTGTAATAAGTGTATGTGCTTAATATGGAATAATCTTAAAGATATTGCCTTATTCCATATCATGATGATGATCAATGTCAAGCCGCTATGGAGGGAAAGCTAATCTAAACTTTATTTAACATAAAAAAAGTTTTATCCAACTTAATAATTCCCCCCCTTCATTTTGTTGCTTTCACTTGTAATGGACTCTTCCAACTTGTAGATACATTTAAGTTTCCAAGTGTAGAAATAAAATAAAACTAGAATTTTATAGACATATATAAAAAATATATAATAAAATCAAAACTTTCATTAGGTCATATTGGTTAACATCTATAAGTTTGGCAATAATGTATTTGAATCACTCTCCTTCAGTAAATTATTCATACCTCGCTGGAATTCCTTGGCAATATGCTTGAAGTAGTATTAAATCCATTCTCTGCAGTTGCTTTCCTTCTCCTAGTTGCAAGTAGACATTTAGTGTAGGACATTTGGTATTTCTTTAGGCATTATACAGGTAATAGATTAAGTCACCACACTTCTATGGTCAGAACAGTAGTGCTCAGTCCTATGGTACTGTTAATTTAGTCTGAATACATTGCACAGCAGTTTACAACAGATTTAACTTTTCTTGATTTGCTATTTGGCATTTAATGACATAAAAAAGATTATTTCATCATTTTATTTGAATGCTGGCAATGTTCTATATATTCTTTCTCCATGTTCGAATAATAGCATGGTTTCTCAAATGTCAATTTAAAATCAGTTCAGTTGTTTTATTAAACCATACAAATTTATCAATTTTTTCTTTAAACATCAGTTGTAATTTCTTATAGTTTTACACAACATGATTGAGAGGTCAGCGTGACTGCTTTGCACTTGCAGGCAGTTGACCGGGATGTGGGTTCGCGTCCTGGCCGATGCTATGACACTTTAAAAAAAAATTATATGGATAATTCAAAATATTCCAACAAGTCACCCATCTTCTTTTGCATTTGAACATTTAGTCTTAGGATGTTGGCTTTATATGGTTAATGCATTATTTGAAAAATAACAAAAGACAACAGAAATGAATTGGGTTTGCTTTTATACCAGGCTTAGTTTCCAGTGTTTGGTATACTAGCTTTTCCATTTCCTTTGACATTGCAGTGGCTGCCTATTGTTGTGCATATTATTTTGGATGTACTTAAAAATAAAAAATTATGTAATAGAATTCTAATCTTACTTTCCACACTTGGTTGCTTAGTGATTAGCTTAACATTAGGTCATCATTATGTTAGTAAGTTTATGTCTCAATTCATGATGTACAACACATTAATAATTAAATTATTGTCGGTATACATATATAATTGAATGATTTCTTTAATTGGGCTTTTATTTTTCATTAAATAAGAAAATTTAACTCATTGTGACATTTGTTTAATTTGGTATCTAACAAAACAAATATTCATCACGTATATATTGTAACCCCTTTCTCTACATAACAGTTACTTCTCAACCTTCCACACACACACACACACAATCTGCAGAGTGGATAGCCTCAGAATCAATAGTGATGAGACAATACATTATGAAATGCCAGGGCACCAAATTGCAACTCTAAGGGAGACTTTATATACTACTTTCATATCGGTTAATAATTGACCTAATCATCTATGTTAATATTTTATGAATAGGGTAAACAAATACAATTTTTAACAAATAAAATCCTGAAAGTGATATTGATAATAATAACTTCATAATTTATTAAATCTATTGGGAGAGGAGAAGAATCTCAACTCCACACTGTAGAGTAAATCTCTCAGCACTCTTCCCATCCATCCCTCATCAAAGTTACCAATTACAATTTTTGTAAATTTAAATTATTTCCTTGCCCAACATCATCATCACAGTCTGTCCCTCTACCATGCTATTGATCATATTTTAGTTTTTCAAATATTAGTAACCACTAATTATAGACCTCATTATTTCTGATTAATTTCTATTCACCAACTCTTCGCTACTATATGATGATATCATTTCAAGGCTTCAAAATAGCAAGGTATGAAAATTTAAATACTGATATGAATTACTAGTGATTAATGAATACACTCCCAATGATCACAGTTATAGTTGACCTTAGCTTAGTTTAGTCTAGCCAATGTCCACTTTCTCTATTTTTGAATAATTAAGATAAAATTTTTAATTATAGAGATTTGTTGGAAAAACACCTTGAACATTTTGGTACTTTAAAATTTGACTAATAAGTTCACCCTGGAAGATATTTGAATACTGTAGATAAAAAAAGAATTTTATTTCCACCCACTGCATTCAATATTACATGACAACCTTACTGCATATAATAAACTTTAATTTTAGTGTTGCTAAATTTATTTGCTTATACTCAACATACTTATTATTACTCGAGTTTGCAGCATTAAAGTAATTTTCTCTCCTTTCAATTTTGGTAATGAAAGCTTTATAAAAATCTTAAGTAAAAAAAAAAATCTCTTAAGTACTTTACCATAATGTCGTTAAGAATAATTAATTTATAACTAAATTTAAATATTAGTATACTGATGTATGATTGGATTTTTGGGATTGATAGTATCCACAAAACACTGAGACACAGACAAGGCTTTGATTTAAAATTGTACAATTTTATTAACAGTCATAACCTTAACGTATTTACATTATTTACACCTCTCCACAGCTTTCCCCTTTTCTCAAACACAAATAAAAAAAATATATATAAAATACAAAGCATTATTAGATTGTTAATAAGGGGGATTTACAGCTGCTATGGAATTACTTTTATTTTCTAAGCAGATGACTATAGTATTCTGGCCTTAAGTAAGCTATGTAACATCTTTAATATGATAACAACAATTATTAACTTATTATAATCAACTTTTAAACTCTAAAAAATTTTTTTTCTTTTTAATTTTAACTTTAAATTACATTCCTTAGCATATGGTTAATGACACTGGTCATCAAAAACATTTTTTGCTAAAAAATAAACTTATAAATTATGTATCAATTAGAGCAAATTAATAACCCTTGATCACCTAATTTTACACTTCTCAATATTTTAGAGCATTTTCTTACCCTTATATCAATTAAACAACTGTTTAAGTGTTAAAGAATTGGCTCTCATATGGGTCATACTTTCACATACACACATATAGATAATATCCCAATATCCCCACAGGAGTAACATTTTATTTAGCTTAATAGTCCAGTGAGGATCTGCTCTGACTGTAATCTGGGAATTTTCCAAGTTCTGAATTCGACTCTATAATTATTATTGGCTCATAACCAACTATGTAAATCTATCCCAGGCATGATACCACGGTTCAACAGATTGCACTTCCAAAAGAAACAATCGATTGTTCCAATAATCCTATCAACATTATTAACATTTACTCTTACTATTCTTCAAACAAATACACCCATAAGGAAAAGTATCCGTAATCAACATAAGTGTCGGCAATGACCCATAAATGAGAGAGCACCTTTTCATAAGGGCTGAGATATGTTAGGACTGGTCGCTAGGCATACAAATATGGATGGGCTTGTACAAGTCACTATTACTATTAACACAGAAATCCTCTCATGGTGTTACATGAATATAGGGTGGGAAATTCATCCACAGTTTCTTAATACTTCCAAATTTTAATAACTGCTTATAGTGAGCTATGCTCCAGCTCCATTAGCCAGGTGGCGGTAACTTATTAACCAACCTCAAACAGACAAGGGTCACTCACCCATTCACACATATAGGAGAATTTAAATCTAATTTCTACACAAAACATATTGCACTGATGTATCAGCCAATAATTTTATAAGCTTAAATACACTTACACTTAAAATCAATTTATATCCTTAATAACTAGAAATAAAAAATGTGCACTATTTGTATAAAAATTTTCTCTCCCAACCAGGACTAGGTTATCTCGTTCCAACAACCCACATTCAAAGATAATAAATATAAAAAACAATATTAATTTATTATAACTAAAATCTAAAATAATAATCTGTCTTTTAATAAACCCTTTATACACTATATCATTTCATTTGTATTTCTTATTCGTATCATTAGGGTTAAGCAATATCTGAGTATTCTACAGAAGGCATATTTTAAACTATTGTATTAACTTAACCTTAAATAAAATAAATATTTATTAACACTTCACTCATGTGCATGATAACTGGTATTATAATGCATTAACTAAATATAGCTTATAGAAACAAATAACAGTGAATATAAAACCAAAACAAAAAAAAATAATTATAGTCTCTTTCCAGTACAGTTCTCCAAAGTTCCTTTCATATTCCAGGTAGTGGTATCGTGAATGGAAAGGGAATTTAGGCCACCCCGATAAGATTGAAGCGAATAAAAATTTCCCAAGACCCATCACCAGAAAGCACATAAGGTCCTTTTTAGGCCTCTGCAATTAATACTACAAATTTTATCTTGGATTTGCAAAAGATACATCATCCTTGCTGGAATTGTTGAGACAGGACCACCACTGAGAATAGACCTGAATCCATGAAAAAGACATTAATAGAGTGAAGAAAAACTTCCTGCAAGCTGTAATGTTGTGCTACACCAATTTCACTCACCCATTTTACTTACAGACTGATAGTAGTCAGAAAGGTCTGGGTGTTGTGTTGTTCCAAGTCAACCAAGATGGTCAAAACCAGGTGCTGTATTTTAACAGCTGCACATTGTGGGGAGCAGAAAGGAACTATAGTTACTGAGCAAGAAACCTTAGCCATAATATCAGCATGTAATAAATTCAAGCAAATATTATTGTGCTCAGAAGTGTTATTATCATGGACCACTGATGGCTAGAATTCCTAAATAAAAATTACCTGAATAATCATCACCTAATACGGTGGTGCTTAGCATTGGAAAGGTTCCACTATAAGGTCATTTATTGCCTTGGGCCTGAGAACATTGTGACAGACATATTGATTGCCACCTTGTAGAGATTAAGCCACACAATCCTATATTGGATGATCAGCCCCTCATAATTATGATCAATATTTTAGACAATGAGATAGAGCAAAAGTTGAAAAACTTAAAAAAAACAGCCCCAGTATAGGGATTTGATCCAAGCAGTCTGTCAACAGGAAAATCCAACCCAAGAATATATAACAGGCAAAGGGAAAAAAAATGTACCATATACAAATTGGGTTGTTGCAGTAACAAACTGAAAGGGAAAAACAGATCGAAGATTTTGGTGCCATGCGACCCGAGGAGTTGCCTGATCAATTATATGGACTGCTTAGTAGAGCATTATGGCCACAGGAAGACTGACAAAGCACTAAAGTGGCAATTTTATTGGCCAAATATGTACAAAGACATACTAAGGCCACTTCAAAGATATATTACCTGTGCTAGGGATAAACCATCGAATGAAATTTTTAGTGGTATCAGTGCATCCATTGTTCCCTTGGGATCCAACAAGATTCTAGCAATTGACCATTATGGTATATTTCCACCATACTAAAGACTCCAGTACCTTCTCATCATATATGATTTATTTTCAAAATATGCATGGGCCTATGCTGTCTTGAGAGCCAATTCACGATGTGCCATTAGGACATTACAAGAATGATAATTTTTAACAATTGGGAAACCAGCAGATAATCTTATCAGACCATGGTTCCACATTCATTTTGCAGGAATGGCAGACCTGAATGAAAAATATGTGATGTGATGTATTTTTGGCTTCTCCTTAAACGAAGTCAAGAATATCTCAGCAATTATGCCCAGATAAACCTGTTAGTAATTTTATTCTCCATTCCCCACTCTTAAGTCTTCCCATAATCTGCCCCATCCCATTTCCACAACATAATCTTTGTTAACTCTATGGCCTTTATATCTAAATCCCCCTTATCTCTTCGCAAACCCAACATAAAAAGTAATAACTTACTTTCTGTATAGTCACTTTGTTCATGTCTATTCTCCCATAACTTCATTATCTGTACCCTTTCTGCTTTCAAGCATTTACATTCAATCAACAAGTGCCTAATATTTTCTATACCTTCCTTACACAATTTGCACACTAAATTATCCATGGTTTTCCATTTCCATTCTCTTGTTGCTAAAGATCCCATTCGAGCCTTAAATAATAAACTACTTTCCTTCTCAATCTCTTCCCTGCCTCATTCAATTCATTTTTTGTGAACCTACTATTCACATTACTAACTGCTTCCATTTTTTCTATCACTACTTCCTTCACATCTAACATCTTTTCTATATCCATTACATATCTATTTAAGTTTCTCTCTACCTCTTCTCTAGAGCTACATTCTATTCCCTCATCATCTATTAATACTATCTCTCTTTCCCTACATTTCTCCTTTTAATGTAATTCCAAAATTTTTTACGCCCATCTCTTCCACTTTGATTAATATCCTCTAACAATTTACTATTTAACTTCATCCTCTCTCTATAATTATCCATTTTAGCCAACTTCTTCTTTTCTAAGTACTTTCCCCATTTAGCGTTAATATCATTTTCACTTTCTTTGTTCTTAATAGCACACTTATATTCTCTGCATCCTTCTTTCCTCTCTTTTACACTTTTACTAACTCTCATTTTTTTATTACTTTTATTCTTCTGCATATTCTCAACCAAAACTCTATTTGCCACTTTTTCTATTTCACCACACCAGTCCTTATACTCATCCCCATCCATCTGCTCCATGGTTTCTTCAACTTTTATTTTATATTCTTCCAACTAATTCTTATCATTCACTCTCCATCCACATCTTTCACTATTATTTCTACCTTTATTTCTAACCTCCATCACATTACTAACCATTTCTATTACAATAAAATTATGATCACTATTACATACCCTCTCTTCATTATCAAACACCTTAATTTTCCGTATTTTATTCATTCCCTCTTTCTCTACCAATACATAATCTATTGTATGAAATACATTATTCCTAGACCATGTGTATTGTCCCTCATACATATTTGATAAATTCCCAATGCTCAAATTTACTCTTTGACAAAATTCCTTCAACAACTGACCATTCTTATTATCTACATCATCAATTTCTTCAATATGTCCATTCATATCCCCTATAACCATCATTCTCTTCCCCTTTTCTATAAAAATTTGTATATCCTTAACTAGGCATTCATATATACTACTGTTCCACTCCATTACAGTTTGACTATCTCCAGTAGCTATATACACTACAGCCACCATCCATTCTTGTCTACCCAATCTTATTTCAAACCACAAATGCTCTTGACCTTAACAATATTTAAATGTTTCCTCGATATAACACCTATACCACCACCCCTTTTTTCTTTTTCTTTTCTGTTTACACCCTGCCATACCACCTCTTCCAAAATAGGTTCTTCTTCTTCTCTTAGATGAGTTTCCACTACTGCTAATACCTCCAGCTCTTCATTTTCAATTGCTTTATTTAATTCCAGCCACTTTTCTGGTCTCCTATCACCTTGCATATTCAAAAACCCAATTTTAACAATTTTTTCTTTCCTAACTATTCTTTTATAAATTCTTTTGATTCTTTCTTCTCCATTACATTTATAACAACCTTTCTTACCATTAATCTTACAAAACCATTCCCTCTCCACATCTACACTTATATCTACATCAACCATCTTTTGCTTATTTCTTTTATCCCCTCCATTCATCTTGTTTTTGATAATATTACAATTTAAAAGCCCACCCCGCTTTAAAAGTTTCCCGAACTATATTCTTTAAATATCAGACTCACTAAAACTTCAATTCCTTGTTTTCCTAAGTGCAAACCATCTTTACTATATAACTCCCTCTTTCCAATAAACCAATCCTATACATCCACAAACACAACATTATTTCTCTCACACAATTTTTTCACTCTCTCATTTATAGAACATGCCCTATCTAACAAATGCCTCTTATCAAATCTTGGTAAGAGTCCCACTACTCCTACTCTTCCTTTAATCTCTCAAATTCCTAATCAATTCTACATACTCATCCATTACTTTCTCTGATGGCTCTAACAAATTATTAGTCCCTACCATTACATATACATCTCTACTACCTTGCTTTCTTACTTTATCTGTCACATCCCTAATTTTTGCTCCAGGCATACATACTCTAACATACCTGCTTCTATTTTCCCTTGCAATTATATCCCCATATTCTCTAATTAGTGAATTTCTATCAACACTGTCTCATAATCTACTTTCTCTACTCCATCTGTAACCTTGTCTACCATCTTCTGGATCTCCTTATCCCTTTCTTCCTTATCATTTCTACTCAATAATTCCTTTATCTCCTCACACTTTGTCTCTAACAATTTTAATTTTACTTCTACATCCTTCACTTCTTCCTCTATCTTACTTATTCTCTGTCTAACCATCTCCATTGCATTACTACTTTTTCCACCCATATTTCCTGTCACTCCACTAAAACCATACTCTGTCCTATCTTCCTTAACTACATTTTGCTCCCTCTCCTCTGACTTTCTCTCTACACTACCTACACTTAAAAACCACTTTCTCACCTCTTTAATCACATTTACACACTGACTACAACATATCCAGAAACCTGTTACATCCTTCCTATTCTTATTCAAACATTTCAAATGATACACCTTAGCACACACTGTACATTCTACTAATGCTCATCTAATCCCTTTCTGCCGATCGTATATACATTGTGCAATACAAATGCAATCCATATTCTTATTTTTCAATTCACCTATTGTATATTTGACTTTATAATGCCTCTCCTATTCTTCAAACACACTTATATGGAAAAATAAAAACTTTTTAACTTTTTCCCAACTTTATCAAACTATACCCACTTATTTACTAACGTTAGGCCTCCCAAACATTAACTTTTTTATCAAAATAAATATCTTTTAAAATTTAAAAAAACCTTCAATAACAAACTTAACTAAAACAAATTAAACTTACATACAATTTTTTTATAAGTACCTCTTTATAATACCTCTCCTATTCTTCACACACCCTTATACAGACAAAAATAAAAACTTTTTCCCAAACGTGATCAAACTATAACCATAACCACGTGTTTTACAACATTAGGCTCCCAAACTTTGCCTTTTATTCTCAAAATAAATGTCTATTTTAAAATTTAAAATACTTCCAGTAACAAACTTAACTAAAACGAATTAAATTTACATACAACTTTTTTATAATTATCCTTACACTAACACCCATTCAACAAGAACAACTTTTTTTTTTTTAAAAAAAAAAAAAAAACTACTATACCTAAAATGACAAACGAAAATCTTTCAAACAATTAAACACAAAAAATTTTCAATCTTTCAAATAACTCACTCTTTCAATCACAATTTATACTTTCATCCACAATCAATATTCTGATAACCAATATTCTTTGAATTGCTGCTCTCAAAAGATCAATGTACACTTAAATAACATCAAACCAAAAAAAATTTTTAAGTATCAAAATACCAAGCATGTGCTGACCTCTATTAGTAATCCCAATATAATCCCTGTGATCGGGTCATGCGGGAGATAAACCAATTGTTTAGGACCCACATAAGCAACAACCATTGGGATTGGGTAAACCAGACAGAACAAGTTTTCTATTACAAAAATGGACAGTCAATGAGTCTAGTAAGGGCCACCATTAATTAAGACACCACTACCAGGAGATAAGTGTATCAACATCGAGGCAGATTGGTGTATGATACACTGTCTTTTAGAAGTAAGGGCTAAGAAGAGAAAACAAAGGGAGAAGCAGCCACACCAGTTCAGGGTAGGGGATTAAGTATGGGTAAGAACCTTAAAGCCAAGTGAGAAGATCAGAAAGGAATATAAAATTCTTTCCACTGTACCAAGGACCTTATGTAACAAATAGAATATGCAATCCAAAAACATATCTTTCAGAGGACAAAGGCATATTAAAAAGAACATATAATGCCAGGAGCCTCAAACCTTTCGTAAATCATCCACCTGACCCAGGATAATGGCAGAGGGGTATGTAACTGGCCAGTGAGAAAATGATGGACTGAAAAGTGATTTGAATATGGAATTTTTCAAAAGTGACAAGGGTAATACTATGTATTACAAGATATTAGGAGTAGAATACCCAAGTAAGGACACTCTCTTAGTTAAATATATTTTAGATTACAGATATTTTCATTAGTTAGCCATCAAAGATAATTACCTTAGATCACATGTATAAGGACAAATGTAAATAATATTCAAAGCATTCACTGGATGTCAAAATCATCTTGTCTAATATCTGATCTGGGGTATAAAGTTGTGTTGCCACAAATTATTTTGATTTTATTAATCAATGATATTACTGTGAACAGTCAGTTCAACATAATTTTAATCTATATCACTGGGTTTAGATCTTAATAACTTCCATAGGTCATGTAAAGGCACTTTTTTGGGGTTTTTTTTGGAACTGAGGGAATATGAAATGGTAAGATTTGCTCTGCAATCTTTGCTTTACTTTTCTTTGTTCTCTTACCTACCTTCATATCCTTGTTTAGACCTTTGTCATATTGCAAAGTGTGTGTCAAGTATACACACATGTGAAGCATTTATCATATATATATGGTTATTATAGATAGACGAGTTAATAATCTAATGGAATGATAATGTAATTTATAATTTGAATATGTGTTCGTATGCGGGTATATGTATGAACACATGTCAGGTATGCCGATACTACATATATTCCAATATTATCTTTAAGATTTATATTTAATAATATTATTCTGCTCTCTTATTTTTAATATTTAAAATATCATGCCATGAATTTCGCTTATTAGAAAGTTTAAGATTGGTAGGCTGAACAATAGTATTTCACTAATGCAACCCCATAGGGATATATTAATTGCTTAAGTAACTAACTAGTAAAAACAATAACAACATTTGGCAAGTTGCAGATATTATCAACAAGGAAATAGACCACCTTAAAGCATTTGCTTTATATTTTTTTAAAATCTTATTTTGTAAAACAGTAACAAGATAATGTAACAGGTTTTCTGAAAATAAGGTAACAAAAGTAAATGTATTTGCAGCACCCTGCTGCAAACTTATAGATAGTAAGTAGATAATACACACATCAGGTGTGGTGGTAAAAAATATGTTAATGGATTATTTCACCACAAAGTCAGTTTGAAAAATTAATGGCATATTTGGCCAATATATAGAGTGGGATTTTGTGACAAAATAAAATAGAATATAATATAGTATAGTCTCATTTGAAACTTAAATATTGAAGTAGAGGTAGGCAGGGCTATTTTCCTACCCGGAGAATAGTCGTCCTGTAGCCTAATGCTACCTGCATGCCTCATGCCCATGACCTGCCACCACCAGTGAGATCATAAATGCTGTTGCTAATGGCATATAGAGGGCTGTTGCCACTGAGGTCAACATAATGAAGCAGTTATAAAATGATTGGATATCCAGTGATATGGATTCCCATGAATATTTCATAACCATAATCAAAACCAGTAAGTGCACTGACAATGCTACAATTAAAACTAAGCTAACTGTCCATTCCAAGAGCTAAAACGTTCTATGTAATTTCCCTAAGCAATAGCTAAATCTGTAACAAATCTATCTGTGTAATTAAATTGTAATGTACTCCTACAATTGTATCAAAACTATATAATATCAAGCTATGTAACATGGCTAATCTATTCTTTAAACTATACTTTCGTGCTAGGGTAAATGCTATTGAATTTTATTAAATTATTTTCTTTATGATATTTTGTTATGATAGTATGCCTGGATAACTTCTGACCAAGTGAGTAAATTCCATCCTCCTTATAATAAACATGCCTTTACTTGTATAAACAGCAAATATTTTGTGTCAAATTCATTTTTTTATTTATTGGCTTGGATGTTATCTTTCAGTATATATATATTACTGTGGTGAATCCTACCGTGTTTCGTATAGTAGGTAATACACCCATAGTGATCTATTTATGCTATCTCATATATTATTTGTTCATTTTAAGTTGAAGTATAATGCGGATGTATGAGCGAAGTTATAACTATAGATATATTTTACACATTCATGATTAAACATTATGTTTCTATGAATCCCCTCGCCATAACATTTATAACCATTTAGTTATTATAACAACAATGTTAAATGTGGTTACTGTCTTGGAATCATATGATCTACCTTAATCTTTAAGCTGATAATTTTGCAAATTTATTTGAAATCTGTTAAGACTTAAGAATAAGTTAAGAATAGCCGCACAATGTGCTAAATTTTGAGAGTAATCCTATCATTATCATACCTATTCATGTATTGCTGATGCAAATATATAAATCTATGATTTTATAGTATGCTTTGTCAATCTTCTCCATGGGGTACATATGGCTAAGACCATCCCAATTCCCACATCAGAATGGACATGGAAGTCAAACACAGGGATCTAGCTGTTCGATCACGCATTCATGGATTTTATTGGGGTGAAGGCCCAGTTCACTGACCCTGCTTATTTGTGATGAACCCTTCACAGACATCTGGCATTCTGCCAATCTGAATTACATAGACAAAGCCTCGAGGTTTTGATGCACTGCACCCCTGTGTATGTTTGTATACGCATTCTCCATCAGCATCACTAATCACTAGTTAAACCCTATATATCTATATTTATCTAAAGCATTTAAGCTACCATATTACTTAATCCCTTCATATTCTTATGTAGATCAATCTCAATAGTTGCGAATAATGAATCTCCCCAAATTCTTGTGATGCTAAGTCCATGTACATCACTTGATTAGCATAATAAATCTCATTAATAACATAAGTTACTTATTGGTATGTATAATTATGTCTGTGGTTATAATGCTTTAATATCTCCATCATATACACTTGCATCCCTTAACCCGATCGGGTGACGTTTCAATATTACCCTATATTCACCCATGAAAGCTATAGAGCCTCAAATAATTAAATATTTCACCATAATAAAATAGTATGCATTACCTTTGTATATATATTCTCTAACATTAAGCAGTACATTATTATCTGTGTAATTGTCTAATGAATGTAGCCAACTTGTTGATGTTATATATATTCAGTTGGATGTTGATGTTATATATATATTCAGTTGGATGATTACTAAATTTTAGATTATATTATATCTATTGCAGTGTTGCATTTCTGTACAATCCCACATCTGACCTTATTCATGAATTTCTAGAATTTATTAAAGATCTTAGCGTTATTCATCCATACACCATCTATAAATATGTATTGATATGACAAAAAATCAAGTCAGATGTCACAACTTAATTTAATAAGCTTATATTTACAAATGTTATATAAGAGCTTATTTTAAGAAAATTCTCAAAGCTTGTAAAAGTTTATTTTGCGAGCTCTATATATAACATATGTATTGATAGTATACTAGTGAACCTAGGGTAGGGCTTATTATTATTATGGATCTCATGTGTCTCTCTGACCCCCAGGACTAGAAGGAGGTTGTATTATTAGTAGCATCAGGAGTATTGCTCATGCAGTGGAGATTGTGGGAATACAGACAAATAGGTTAAGACTTAGTACTCTTTGAGATGGCTTCCCGTCCAGATATGCTGAGCTTTCTGTATTTCTGCTTGTACTCTACATTTTGTTAACAGAACTTATGAATCTGACTATTACAATACTAAAGCACAAAATTAAAAATAAAATGAATCCATTTAATCCAAAAATCAACCAAATTTATTTTAATACAAGCAGTAATACCTTGTTATATTTTCATATTGGACTATTTCCATCACCTCATATGCGTATTGAATGTCTTTAGAAAAATTTAACTTTTATTTAAATATTCCAAATATATTCAACTGTTAGTAACAGCCATCAAACAGTTTAGTTTATGCACAATGTTTCGACTCTCCCCTCTTCTTCAGGTGTTGCTGGACTGGCAGTTGAATGTATTTGGAATATTTAAAATTTTTCTAAAGACATTCAATATGCATATTAGATGATGGAAATAGTCCAATATAAAAATACAACTAGAACACCTACAAACCTTCAGAAAAACAGTAATGCCCTTCTCATAAATTCCAATTTCTTTTTCCCCCAGTAGTAATTCAATCAACTGACTCAAAAATTTGTTTCTAATATTGGTCTTTGTGAGTAGAGAATCCTGTGTTGCATAATTGTCATCAAACTGCCTCCTTTCATTGTTTCTATACAATTCAAACTAATAGTTTGAATTTTCAAATAGTTTAGCATTTTTAACTTAAGCAATCTTGCATTATACACGAGTGTTCACACAGATTAAATGCTTTTTCTATCATTTATCATTGAACCTTCACAAATAGTAGTGAACTATGATTTTTGTTATTATTATTGTTGTTAACATTATAAAAAAAAAAGTACCTATGAAAAACTACTATAATAAATAGCTGTATATTTTTCAAAGTAGTTCATATAATCTTAAAATGCTCAATATAGTAAATCCTCTCAAAAAGAACAAGCTTATAAATGGAAAAAAAATATTGACAATATTTGACTAGACAAAACCATTTCATCCCATGATTTCATGGCTTAATTATAAGTAGAAATGGACTGCTTTTATTGAGTATTTCATTATCTTTGAATAATAATAATGTCAGAAAACAATAGCAGCATACCTCTAAGAAAGCCTAAATGTCTGAGAAATATTAAATGTCTAACTAAATTCTATTAATTCAGGGCATATTAAATGTCTAACTAGATTATATTAAATCAGGGCTTTTTAGTATATTGTAGAATAAAGTTCCTTATATGTAAATAAATATTATCAATTATAATGCTGTACAGAATTTTTCTTACCTATAGCAAACAAAACAGTCTCAAAAGTATCAGAAAAGTTCTTTTTGCTTTGGTCTTGCCATGTGACTTTTAACATACCATCAGGCAACTTTTCTAATCCAGATATAGTGGAACGATTTAAAAACTTTGTTCCATGGCTAATCATATTCGCTCGTATAAGTTGAGTTATTTCCTAAAAACAATTAAAACCAAAAAAGTCTACAAAACAAAAATTAAAAATATTAAATATTTTATATATATAGTGAATGTTATAAAAAATTGTACTAATATTTTAAGCATAAGCATGAGACACTGCCAATTCATTAAGCTAAATATAGCAATAAATGATATGCATCTGATGAAGCACAGAGATATATAAACATGTAGCCAACAGATCAATCCAATTGTTGATGTTAATTTTTTATAATTCTTTAGCCTTTATGAACTTATACTACATCTTATATGTGCATGTCCATAAATATGCATGTTAAGTTCTCTACCCAAAAGTTAATAAAATAAATAGGTAATCGATCTGATAATCAAGGAATAGCA
The DNA here is from genome assembly GCA_028023455.1 of Epiperipatus broadwayi. NCBI lineage: Eukaryota > Metazoa > Onychophora > Udeonychophora > Euonychophora > Peripatidae > Epiperipatus > Epiperipatus broadwayi. Next base: position 2,373,953 of record JAQFVV010000076.1, read on the forward strand.
TTTGATCATCATTGGAGGTAGTCACCTATTAATAAAATTTATCCCAGAATCTCAAATCAAAAGTGTGTCAAAATTTAAGTGAGCCTTTTCATTATTAAGATACAAATATATAAAATATAACTCTTACGTTTTATTATGAAAGTCAGACTCTAAAACATTGAAATCTCTCAAAAGATATGTTTCACGGTTGTTAATCATTTCTCAGGTAAAGTGCAGAAGTTTGAAAATATTGCAACATATGAGATGTAAGGTACAGCCACAAAATAGATCTGTTATGAAATTGAGAATTTATCATCTTTGGTTTATATTTAGAGTTTCGTAACAAAGCTTAGTGTAATGTCACCTAAAAATTATTTCAAATAATTTTTTTATTACATAGATTATATATATAAAACAATAAAAATAATAAATATAATGGTAATAAACTATTATATACAGTCTTTCAATCCACAGAGTACTTTCAACTAATTCCTTAACCTGCCTCAACTGCCGTAATGTCTGCAACTCAAATCCCATGAATCCTGAATTTTAATGTTAGCAGCTTGTTTATTAATTAAATTCATTTTATTCCTATTTATTAAAATTGCCTACTTAATTTTTCTTTATGGTTTTTCTCTTCATGAAGAACCTTCACACTTTCAATATCAAACTTAAATTTATATTTATATGTTTTTCATGATCCAAGAAAACTGAAGCAGTCATTAAATCACTATTATTTTTACTTTTCACACTCTTAGATAACAATTCATGCTCCTTTAATCTTTTTTCAATACTGCACCTCGATTCACCTATATATGATAACATACATCACCAAAAAATTTGATACACAACATTACTTTTCAGTTTCACAGATATGACATTTTTAGAATTATTCACTAATTTATTAACATTATTTGGAACACAGAATGAAACATTAAACACATTCTTATATATATCCTTAAAAAATTTCACTTGAGTATTTGAAATAATTGGAATAGATATCCATTTTTTACTATCAATCCTCAACTCCTTTAAACCATCATAACTCTTTTTAAATTGACTTAAAGTATTGTTAATCTGTTCAATCTTATAACCAACTTCAAGCAATTCCTTGACAAATATCTCAACATTTTTTAATACATCACTTTGGTAATGACATAATTTTTTATTACAAAACAAAAAAGATCTAAAACTTGCCATCTTATGCATAATTGGTACTTTTGATTTACAATTTATATATTCCCTTTTTGCAATGGTTTGATTATTAATTTATAACTTAACATTGTTAAGAAAATTAAAAATTATTGAGATATTTGCCAAAAAATTGCTTGAAGTTGGTTATAAGATAAAACAGATTAACAATACTTTATGCAAATTTAAAAAGTTATTACACTTTAAAGGAGTTGAAGATTGATAGTAAAAAATGGATATCTATTACATTTATTTCAAATGCTCAAGTGAAAAATTTTAAGGATATACATAAGAATGTGCTCAATGTTTTATTCTGTCTTCCAAATAATGTTAATAAATAAGTGAATAATTCTAAAAAAGGCCATCCCTGCCAAGTAGAAAAGTAATGTTGTCTATCAAATTTTTTGTGGATGTATGTTATCATATACAGGTGAATCGAGGTGTAGTATTGAAAAAAGATTAAAGGAGCATGAATTGTTATACAAGCTTGTGAAAAGTAAAAATAATAGTGATTTAATGACAGCTTCAGTTTTCTTGGATCATGAAAGAAACTGAAGTTTAATATTGAAAGTGTGAAGATTCTTTATAAAGAGGGAAATCATAATATAAAAAAATTAAGGAGGTAATTTTAATAAATAGGAATAAAATGAATTTAATTACTAGATAAGCTGCTAACATTAAAATTCAGGATTCGTAAGATTTAAGTTGATGACTTTTGCTTCTGTTTTGTTATTTGAATTTAATGGCAGTTGAGACAGATTAAGGAATTAACCGAAAGTAATTCTGCACATTAAAAGACTGTATTTAATAGTTTATTGCCATTACAATAGTTTTTTAATTAAGGAACATTTTATTTGCATTATGTATATATAATCATAGCTTAATGATATGTAATTGAAACAAATAATTGCACCTCCCAATGAGTTAGGTAAACATCAGTTAATTATGAAAAGATAAAATGATACCAATCTCCTTTAGCTTTGTTGATATTTAAACTTAGTTCATTATCATTGTTTTAAATCAGAGAATATAAATTGTCTATTATTTAAATTATGTACAGAATAAATAATTTGAAATCATTATTAATTATTCCGAAAATTCCAGTTTTAATAATCTCTAAATATCAAATGAAATGTTAGTTTTAATAAAAGTAACAATACATAATCACAGATTAACAATAGTTAATTGAAAAGAAAGATAAGTGCACCACAAATAAGCTATGTAAATATTACTTAATTATGAAAAGATAGAATATCAATCTGTCCTTTAGCCTTGTTTATATTTAAACTTACTTTAGTAGATTGGTATCATTATCTCTTAACATCACATGATCACTATCTCATACTAACACATAATTGTTATTAAACAATTCAAAACAAAGCAAAACTCTCCATATAGTAGTGCCATCTTGTGCTAACAAGAGCAATCAATGGATGCCAGAAGGCTTGTGCATAAAATCCCTATGGCACAAGATAGGGATTTTATGCACAAGCCTTCTGGCATCCATTGATTGCTCTTGTTAGCACAAGATGGCACTACTATATGGAGAGTTTTGCTTTGTTTTGAATCATTATCTCTTCATAGTTGACTGGTATTTTCATAACTCATTTGGAGGTGCAGTTAGTTCTGTTTCATTTGCATATCATTATGCTATGATTATTTATTGTTACATTTATTAAAACATGTTTCATTTCTAGAAGTTGTTAAAACTGGGACGGTGCCTTGATCCTCTGAATAATTTAATAGTAATTTTCAGATTTATTCCAATGATTGCTAATTCTGCATGAAATATGTATATTGAGGATCATGTATCTTTTTCACATATGTATCAGTTGCTTGAGATAGAACAGAGAAAGAATAGACTGAAAAATCCTGAGTTCAAATCCCTCTACTTACATAAATTAAAATAATAGATTTTACTTTCTGATTTATTATAATATCAATGAAGTAAACTTAAATACCAACAAAACTAAAGAATAGTTTAATATCATTCCATCTTTTCATGGCTGAATGACATTTACATAGCTCATTGGGAGATGCAGTTATTTCCGTTTTAATCATATATCATTAAGATATGATCATAGATTGTTACATTTATTAAAACAGGCATTTCATTTGATATTTGTAGCATGTTAAAATTGGGGCACGATTCTCTGAATAGTTAAATGATTTCAGACTATTTTTCTATACGCGCGTGTTATATTACTAGTACTTCATCCTAACTCCAGAAAAAAAAAAAAGGAGATGCAGGCTAATTTTAAAAAGTTAAAGATGATTTTTTGAGGACCACACAAACCAATCTGTGAAACATAAATAAGTCCACATATATCAAATACTGTTTCTTTAGTCCTGTCATCATGCTATTTCCTCATTTAATCTTTTCTGCAACAAACTTTTTTTTTTTTTCACCCCAAGAAAATAATGATTTTCTTTTAGTGATATTTTTCCAGACCCTTTTTTTAAAAATCATCTCCCATCCTTTCCTTTGTATTATCATCTATATTTCATAGACTTTTTGCTTTTGTGTTTTTTCAGTTTCTTCAACTTTTAAAAACAAGCACTATTTTTTTTTAAAAAAAAATAAAATAAAAAGAATTTATTTAGATATTTTCTTCTCCTGTTTCGCCCTTTCTTTTTCTTTCTCTCTCCAATCTAAATATCAAAGTATTAACATTAATCAATGGACAGCAGATGGAATAGTTGGTTAAAAATAATGGGTGGTATAGTACTGTTTAATGTTTTCTAGCAGAAGACCAGATAACGTTTTCCATCAAAGTACAGCAAAAGTCTAATTGCTCTCCCATCTAATTAATGCATATTAATTATACTTAAATTAATATTAATATTTTGATATCTAAAATAAAATAACACCACTGTCTAATTAAATATAAAGTGAGGTGTCATGAAATATTTAGTTTAAATTTTAACTCTTTTTTACAATTGAAATCTATCACTCAGATATAAAATGATAAATACGAACTTTCTTCTGTATTTTAGGATGAAAAAATATCAGCTTTTATTATATCATTTTTAATAGAGTAAAATGAACAAATTGTAATTCTAAAAATTATAATGTTACAGTATCAAAATCGAAATAAATAAACAATATATCGTTATTTTTTTAATAATATAATTAGAAGCGATTTGAACTCAAATTTTCAAAGCTCCCTACATCTATCCACTCCATGACCACATAGTGTGAAAAAGATAAATGATCTCCAATACATATGTTCGGCATTCATTAGTTGATCCAGATCATCATCTCCCACATATATATATAAAATCAGTGTTCACTTTATATTGAGACAGCAAATCTTCAAACTTTAATGAACAGGCTTATAAAATATATGAAGCTTACAGTAAAAATTAATCTTTAAAAAATTTAATAAAGAAAATAGATATGTTAGAAAAGTAAAAATTGCAATTTGTAATGAATAAGAAATGGATGAGTGCTTTTAAATGTGTGGAAGTTGAAAAATAGAAGTAGTGAAAGAAAAATTAGACAGTTAAAAAGAGTTTTAACACCGTATTTATTTGCTAGTAAAAATGATTTGTCAAATTAAATGTTTGTTGATTGTTTCAAGAGGAAAATGTATAGAAAAAAATCACAAACAATTTAGAAAAGAAAATGGTAGTATTTATATTATATAAAGTAAAAAAAAGTGCAAGCATTAATCAATGGACATTTCCAATAGCTGCCTATAGAGCTATGCTTGTAAAATGCCTGGCAGTAGAATTTATCCTGTTTTCTATATTTACTTTACCCCCAGGGAATGAATAGATAGATATTCATTTATTGAATAGTTACTTAGCATAGTTTATGGCTGGTTACCTGAAAGAAAGAAAAATCTTTCCCCTAACTAAAATCTGAAAAAATCTTAAAAGTTGTATTCATCCTGAATTCAAATTCTGGTTCATAACAACAAAAGGTAGATTCACTATCACTATGTTACAAGGGCATTTTCATATATGCCAGATGCCATTTCTTCAAAATTATACAAAATGATAACTGAATTTCTATTATTATTAGATATCTATCTTTTATTCTAGAAAGATGCAAATGGTTACAATTTGTAATGTTTGATTTCAAAGTTTTAAAAAATATAATTAAAAATGATTTAAGTTATGAAAGAATTCTCATGGTTCTCAAATCATACTTTTCCAAATTAGCAAATATTTTAGCATTATAAAAATCAGATTTGTGGCCATTTCTAAAAAAATGTGAAGTAAAAGCTGATGTTCTTAACTTCTGATTGAAGGCATTTTTATGTTCCTTAAAACCTGATTTTGATAATGATAAAATATTTGTTAAGATGGAAAAATATGATTTTAGAACCATGAAACAGTCTATCGAAATATTAAAAAGACCAACTGGTTTAAATAAAGATGATGAAGCACAATGTATTCCAGCCTTCTGGAGACCACTTATTTTATCTTTTTCTTCTCCTACTTCTAATATAAACTTGAAATCAATTAATGGTGGCCAAAGAAAATAAACATTTTGTTAATCCATGTATTTTGAAAAACTCAACTACTTCATGCTCAATCCCATTCTTTATCTCCCACTCAATCTTGTTACTACTTGAGATCTAACGGTTTTTCTTTAAAAGCTTGACCTTGAAATTGACGGATGTTATTTTGATGAAACATTAGGAAGTATTATAAAATAATACATGGTTCAACCCCCAAAAATACTTTGTTCACATCATATACCCATGAAAATATTAAATATAATATGTGCTGTATTTTCACACGGACCCTGCATAAATGAAAAATAATATGAAAACATGTAAACACATACTCCTATACATGCTAAATATTACAGAAATCTATATACACACATGCATTACATAATTTCCCATTCATGTTTAAAAGAGCAATTAAATTTTTAGTTAGTTATATAGATGTTTTTGTACATATTTATAAAATTTATTGTTTGCTTATTAAATTTAATGCAATTAGTCACATAGACTTTTCATGTATTAGAATAATTAAATAATATGAAGGTTTAATTTTTATTTTGACAATCTATTATAAGCAGTAAACATATAGTGCTATCTTATGGCTGCTGCATGCAGATGTGCAGGTTGTGTGGAGTGCAAAGGCACTTCATCATGAGGTACCAAGAACCCAAGATAATTAATAAAATTGTTTCCATTTTCAAATCACATCATTGGTAAAAATATGTTCTGAGTGAAAACATTTTTTATTTAAATATGAGAGGGATACTTCTTTACTCAAACTTGCCTGAACCTCCAATTTCAAGGCTCAAGCCCAAAAAATACTATACATATACTCTTATCATTATGCTAAACTGAACAGGCCGATGTCATTTTGTCCTGATAATTAATAAAACTTATATGTAAATGTTTAGATTTCCAAATCACTTTATTGTTAAAAACACATTCTGATTGTAAGATATTTTTTATTTAAATATAAGAGGAATACTTCTTTACTTAAACTTATTATGACAATTGCTCGAACCTCAAAATACATTTCATATACACTCTACCACTGCATAAAACCGAACAAGTCAATACCCTTTTGTCATTATAATTAATAAAATTTATATGTAAATGAAAATTTTTAGACTTCTCAATCACTTCTATTTAAATAATAACCTAATTTATATAAAAAATAACATATGACTATTAATAATTTATTTAAAAGTAAAACTTATTATAAAAATAATGCCTCATAATTACAGTAAGTCTGCATGTGATGAAATTATGTTTATCAATGATATTTTACAGATTTTAAATGTCTTATTCAATTTCTGGTAGAGTGGCCAACTCTGGAAGGTGAGGTCTTAAAATCAATTTTGATGCTGTTTTGTGCAAAACTTTTTAAAATAATAATGTTACCTTTGTCTGTCTTTTTTTTATTATTATGATGTATTATCTTTTTATACATTTTACTAAATAGCTTCTTCTATTTTTAATAATGATATTATCTTTTTTATATATGACGTATTATCTTTTTACATGAATTACTAAACAGATTTTTCTTGGATGTGGATTCAAGTTTGTTCTCACTAAAAATTCATAACTGATTCATAATCCATACTATGATCCAAATTTAAAAAAAACAGAAAGAGTAAAAAACATCACTTTCAAACATATATTACTGTTTGCCAAAATATTTAATTCTTAACAAATTTCATGATAATGCTATGACAAAGTCTAAAAAATGTATCTAGTGAAACAACTCACATGTTGGATTTTTTATATATAGTTATCCTACATAACCCATGAATAATCAAAATGAAGTGCAAATCATTTTAATTTCATTTAAAAATGTATTGAATAAACTATCTAAGTATGCAAATTTTAAATTTCTTCCTTTAAATAAAACCTGGCTAATTCCCTAATTGTAGAACTATATAATAAAGTATAATATATATATATAATGGGATTTAGTTATTAATAAGCATTAAAAAATAAAATAATATAGTAGTATAAATATTTTATTAAATGAAAACAAATGAAACTATTTTTGTTAAAAACAACGTAAACAAGTTATGTGTGTGAGATGTTCTGAATTAAAAGTAACTAATAGATTTTTAAAACAGAACTTTTTAACAAGGTGCTAATGGAATATAAGTTATATCAGCCATGTTATTTAAAAGTGACATAATTTTGTGGTCCTGATGAAATATAAAAGTTATATCAATAATCAATGTAAGTATAAAAATTTAAAATATCAGACTATATATATAATAAATTATAGTTATTAATAGTGGACTAACACCACATAAAAAATTAAATAATAGTGTAAATATTTTATTATTAAAGGAATATTACTTTCTTAATAGAAAATGTGAATGTTTATGCATGAGAGATTTTCAATGGTTTTTCAAATAAACAAGAAATATTTTTAATGAATGCAGGCAAGCTGGACTCTTTTTCTCTTGCTATGTGGGATGGTCCTTAGAAGTGAAGCATTCCAAAGAATCATACTCTGGCTGTAGATAATACTTTTAATAACCAGGTAAATAAACTAAAGTTACTTATATCATAGTTGGACCAAAAAGGAGAGGGGAGTGGTGCAATGATTTTGTGGATAAGTGTAATGGTGATAGTTCTTTTAAATATGATTAAAAATACTTAATATTTAAACATTTATTTTATTTGCAGATATTTCCTATCTCTACTAGCAATTTCACAGAATTTGTTCAAAAAATAATATGAAAACTTTAGAAATCAAAATTTTTTAATTTACTAAATAAAAATTTTTGTTTTAAGGTATTATTTAAAAGATTAATTAATTTTATTTTAGCATGTGTTTTATTCTTTGAATTTATTTTATAAAAATAAATGAATAAACAATTAAAGTATATACTGAACATTTTAAATGATTAAAGCCACATTAAGTTTTTCTTGCAAAAGCACTGGGAAAAAATGTCTTTTAATTTATAAATTTTATTTCATAGAATGGAGAGGAGGGATGTTAAAATTTACTTTGCACACAAGTGCTTCTTACCTATGCAGTGGGGCTGAGTGCTAATTTATCATCTCTTCTACTAACTGCTCTACTACATTCTTTTCTTTTTCATCTACTTGTTTTCCTGTCTATATATAGTAACCTATTTCACAACTTCTACAATTAATTTTATAGAATATACTTATTTTATTCTTTATTCCCTCTTTTATTTTAAAATTAGATATTAATATTTCTAGTTTTTACTGTTTGCTTATTTGAATGTTTTCTAATCCATTTATTATTCTTAGTATTTTTATTATAATAAAAATTAATAATATTTAAAAAAAAAAACCCAATATAACAGATATTTATTTCCTATTTTATGATAACTTACCAAAGATGTGTATATAATGTTATATCAACCTTCATATAATGGAGTCATCAGAAGCTCCCAAAATATTAGCATTAAATAACTAGGAGTTTATTAAAATTATAATGATTGTAAGTTTATTTTATATAGATCAGAAAAGAGTACTTTATATTTACATAATAATTTTTTATTTAGTAGCTTCAATAATGAAATTTTTATCCTTAATAAAAGTATTAGAATAATTTATTTTATTAACATATATATAGATACACACATTTGATATATTGAATCCCATAACATGAAAAACTTTTAATTTTGATCAAAACATTTTCTAATTTTGGAAAGACCTGGAGTAATTATGCCATGGTAAATCAAGCATTGTATGAAACCTATAACTAAACACCTATGAGCAGCATATCAAGTGATTTTATGCAGCCCAATAATCAAGTTTTTAAAAGAAAAATGTTTATAAATACTCTATCTACTCCTCTGCTCTACATTATATAAATTTATTTGAGCAAATAAATAAATAAATAAAAATGGTGAAATTATGTTTGTGATTAAATTGCAAACTCAAATATAAAGAGCCAGGATGAAGACCTGTTTAACACCTAATGACAGAATCATATTGCGGAAGTGCATATATATCATACCAATTACTAAGAGTTTAATATTTTTCTTTTAGTATTTGATCCTCTAAATACAAAAATCTACCAACAAATGAATGACCAGGTAGGTTGATTTTGAACCATCTATATAAAAAAAATAAGAGGCTTGATACAAAACTATCTTTAAAATCTAGTTTTAAATTCCAAATTACAAGAATGGCAAATGTATGACTAACTATATACCAAAAAGCTTCTCCAATAGTTACATATTTAAATATAAACTATATTCATACACAAATGTTAATATAAACAAAAAAAAATTACCTGGTCAAAACCTCTCAGACAAATAGATCTCACCATCACAGTTGTATCATATCCCAATCCTGTAAGAAAACCAGCACACTCTAGTGCCACATCTGAAAAACAATTATTAAAGATAAATTGAATAAAGATCTTAAATAAGATATAATCATCAAATTGGAATTAAAGGTTTAAGTTCTCTAGTTTATATTTCATATTAAATGTAACAATTTTGAATAAATTTATAACTTGAAAAATTTACTAAAACTAAAAGAGACAGTACTGTATTTAATTTTTTGTAATTATATACATTTTAGCTAAAAAGTGAATATTTATTAAAGGAATTGTTCCATGTAGTTTTAACCCAGTGGCATACTCAAGGTGCACAAATTGAGACCAAGCCCATTAGATTATTTAATAGAATACAAATTAAACCTTTAAAATTGCAAACCCTTTCATTCTTCCTATTCTTATGCCATTTAGTGTAAACTTGAAGAATCAATAGATGCTAGATGGCAGTGCTTAATGAATCCTATCCTACCCAAATATCCTCAGATTAGTTTCTAGCTTATGGCTTTCATTAGTGATTACTAAGCTTACAATATATGGTGTAAAAGCAGAGAAAATAAAAGAGTTTGCTAATGAATATCAATATGTAAGTGATGTATGGTTGGTAAATGTGGATATGCAAAACCTTTTTATATATTATACATACTGAAATTTGAAAAAAAATAAATCATATGTGATGGAATGTTAATCATAATTTTTTTTTTATTTTCTTTGATTTTAATGGTGAATATATAAACCAGGACTGCATTAGATTATGACAACATATAATATTGGAAAAAGAAATGTTTATTACTAATTGTAGTTTGTAAAAATTGTGAATAGACTTTATACATTTTAAAAATAAATGTGTAGATAATAAAGTTTATAGTTTTGATAAAATTATTTTCTTTATGTATATTTTCATTACTGCCTTCAAAATAGTATGTTACAAATAAGACAGCTAAATATTTAATGTCTCCAGTATAGGTTATTTTATTTGTATAATATTATATTTGAAAGATATGTGTAAAAATATACTTCCAGTATAGTATGGTGAGAATAAAATCTGAAGTGTTTATGTTGGAGTGAAAGAATCTTATTTGTACTTTAAACTGTAAATATTTGTTATATATAATAATTGTGAAATATTTTTTTATTTGTTATTATTGTGTAATAAGATTTTTATTTACAAGATGCTGGCTAGAATTGATTAAAGAGATAAATACAGAGTATTGCAATAGTTTCTCTTATATCAATGGAAAAAGTTTATAAATAGAATTAAGCAGATTAAACAATCTCTCTTATCTTGGTTCCGATAAAAGCGAATCTAAGTTCCTTCATGTGATTTTTTCCCCTTTATTTTTAAAAGTAATGATGAGGTGAAAGTAATAATGTTCATCCATTAGCTTGACAAGATTGTCAAATTTGTGTGAGATGACAATTTATTGAAAATTAATTCTTAGTGTTTTTAAAAACCATGTTTCTTTGCTTTAAAAATAGATGTTACCTACTTTTCAATAATGAAGGCTAAATGCTAACAACAGAAAAGTATACAAAAAGATTATGTTCACCTGCTAATATAATTTTATAAACTTGGATATGCAAGATCAATTTCCATAGCAGCATAAATGAAACTAGAATCTGTTTACTTGTGATGCTTTATGAATTAATTACTTGCTAAATGAAAGTATATCTGCATTGTATCATCATGAATATAAATTAGTGTTTGTATATTGATAATATCATAGATCAAATACCTGCTAAATGAAAGAATAATTTGGATATTTGGAAAATATCAGAATTAATAAAATATGCTTTGAATCTAATAGCCTTTTGTGATACTTCTACCTTTTCTGGAATAATAAATATTATCAGATTGTGGTTTAAGAAATAGTCATTAGAACAATGATACTATGTTAGAAATGCTGTATTTAAAGACTATACTCAGGTCATTTCTTATATTTATCATTATTGCTATATTTTTTTTCTCTTCATTTAAAATGTATAGTATTTATAGATAAAAATAGTAATATAATTTTAGGTTAAGTAGTGATCTATTTATATATGTAAATATAAGAGAGTTATATTTTCCTAAGTTTGAATTTATATTTTGCAGCATAGTAATTACTATTTTAATTTAAAATATTTTTTATTTATTGATTATAAATTAACTTCAGATATATCACTTATGTAAGTTATAAAGAATTATATCATAATATTTGTTTTATTTTGTTCTCTTAAATTTATATTAACAAATCAGTAGGTTCATTTATATATATATTATTTCATTTAATTGTATTCTTATATGAAGTATAAAAGGAAGATATATCTTGGACTCTCATATTTCAGAAAGTATAAATATTCTATAACATATTTATGTTACATAAATGTTTTGTATTTAGTATCCCATACGTGGAGATTGATGTGCAATCAGCTATTTAAATATGAAGTTAATGTCAATTGAAAACCTATTGCATAAAGCATAATCAAATCATATGCATATATTTTAAATGTTTATTTGCCACATATATATAATTTTAATTTATATCCATTTGATAATAAATTTTGAATTAATTTAAAACAAGTAAACTACCTTGGTTGTCATCCAATTTTACAATGCAAATTTATTGGTTAATGATACTTGGATAAGATACAATTCATGAATTGATTATACCACATAATACATTAGCAGTTATAAAAATAATTTGGAAATCAAAACACAGGATGGGTAAGTATAATTATATATCATTTTCTTTGTATTGAATATGATGTTTATTATCTGAATAGGTATAGATTTTAAATGATTTAACATTTTTAAATATTTAATAAGTAATTAGAAGCTTATTGTAATTATTTTGTTAGTAATAATAATTATATTAAGATAGAAATTATATATGATTTGAATTGATAAAGATACAAATATAATTATTGAAGATCAGTAAAGGTAGTTGCAATTAAATGTTCATGTATTTTATTTTAAATCATTATTGATTAAAGTGAATATTATATTGTCAGTATATTCTTTGACAGTTGTACTCTAAAGTTTTAACAACCTAATTTTATTAAACTGAAGAATAATTGGATGTGATTTGTCAATTGTATTTGACTAAGCATCAAATAGGAATCTATCATTTATATATTATTATCATTGGATATTGAAAACCTTAAGGTTATTTAATAAGATGATTTGATTTTATATTTTAAGTTGACGAACGTGGAGATATTAGGTTAATTGATTTTGTATTAGTATTAAGTATTTAATCTTATTATAATTGATTTAGTTAATAAGAGTATATTAATATTAATGGTATAGTATAGATGAGTTAGTATTACATTTGATTTTATTTGGTTGTAATTGGAAACCAATTATTGAGTTATCTATTTAGATATCATTGACATTTTAGATTTTTAGGGCATATTACAATTATTATCTAATCCATCCATAAATTATTTCATTTAAATATAAATAAACTAATGTTTGACTTTTGGAATAAGTTTGTATTATTATAAAGTGTTTTGACTTATTAGGAATAGTAATGTTTATCTCATTCTTTGTCATTATTTTTATTACAAGTGGATTATATAATAGGCATAGATCGTTACCTATAGAATATTTGGTCCAGTTATCATGAATCTCTAATGCTATTGGTTATCTCTCCACATTAATTGTGACAGTGAGATTATATGCATGGGCAAACAAAGTTCCACTCTTTAATTACACACAACAATTATCACTCCAATCTTTTCTTTTCTGTATGCTTCATCTTTCCCTCTATTTTTTATTTTTTTGTGAATTATTCATTACAAATAATCACTAATAATAGTAATAATGATGAACTGTAAATATATCTTTGAAGATACAAACATATTATGACTAAAAGCAAGTTACAATAAAAACTATTAAATATTTGATTTACAACTTTTTCATTATATTTTCACTGTTAGTATTAATGATTTTCTTCCATATACAAAGTGTATGTAAAGTTTCATATAATTAAAAAATAAAATCTTTAAAAAAGGCCATAATAAATTATTAAAACCTGGGGAAAAGTAATTTGCTGTTTTACTTCCATAGAACAGGGTTTTTTGATTGAATAAACAAAATGAAGATTTATAATAAAAAAAATAGTGTTTGAAACTTTATTTTTTAATTCTATAAACTAAAAATAATGACACTAATCAATGGTTTACTACTAAGAAATTCATAAGAAGTGTGGGCATAAGAAGTGATACAGCTATCTAACATTTCTTTTCCTCAAGAATTTCTCAAGAAAAAAAATATTCTTAAGAATTAAAATGTTTCTTCTCAAGAAAAAAGTAAATTTGTTTTTCTTCATTTATCCATAAATTTATTTTAGGGAATCAGCATTAAAATTATTCTTATCTTTACCCATAATGCTTATCACAATAATTAAAAAAAATATCATTTTATTTATAACTTTTTAAGTAATATGGTATTATTTTTACATAACATTTACATTTATTAAAAACCGTTTCATTATTGTTGAAATTTTATTATAATAAAAATTTATAGATAATTTTAAAGCCATAACTATAGGTTTTTCTAGTGAAATTGAAAATTCTTCTCCCATCTGTAAAATTTGTAACTAAGCATCCTTACGCCACATGTGTATCTTCTTACACTGAACAAAGTATACACGCTAGCATTGCAAGTCATGATAGCAAAGAATAAAAGTGTAAAAGAGGCACACCACACTTTACCAATGCAGATACACAAGTCACAACTAACATATAGGTAATTTTGCTTTCAAAAGATTAATTCAGAAAATGACACAGATTTTAGTTTACATGCACAAGCATGGTACTTATAGAACACATTTTTAATAGCATAAAATCTCATTAAATTTTTCATAGTGTTTTATAATTTTATTGCATAAATAAAGTTTTATTTATAGACTGTTATGCAATTAAAAAGTTTTAGGATTTCAGATTTCACTTATATGGCTATTTGTGATATATACATTTAGATACATTTTATTAAGTCATTCTTTTGTTTTTACTTTCTGATATATCATGAAAATAAGAGATGTTACATGCAACACTGTGTTTTGTATTTCTTTTTTAAACATTTAATTTATTTTGTTTTGTGTTTTTAGCCCGTAAAAATGAGCTAATTTTTAAAGAACTGTTGATTACATTACATAAAGAATAGTAATAATAACAATTTGACAACTTTTAATCTTTACAATAAGATAATGGTTTAGCAACAATTGGTCTTTGCATGTGCTTCGAAGATGTACATAAATGGAAAGAATTAAATATTGAGCCAAATAGTTCCTGTTCCCAGCAAGTCCAAATGGCAACTTGAAGGCCCCAGTAATAATAATCAAACAATTTTAATGTTTATAAAATATCAAACTGTGATGGAGTTGATATCTAAATAGGCAGCAGTCAATGGAAAATTATTAAAAGTGAATTTATAAGACCAATGTAATTGCAAAAAAGTTATTGCACCAAATACCCCTGCAGAAATGAGGCAACTGGTTATTGAACGTTATTATTGCAAAAAAAATAATTCAAACTGTAATAACACTAAAAGATGAAGAAAAAAAATTAGTGTATTATTGTCAAATGGATTAGTTCTAAAAATAAAAGATACATAGATATTCACATACACAGAAATTTTAAAAATTAATTCAATCATGAATTGATTTAAATTAATGTAACAGGTGAAGGCACTGCTGTTATGCAGAAATTTGTAATGTTGTTTAACTGTGCATCAACAATTATGGTATAACCATGGTTTGCATTTACCTACTTTGAAAAATTTTTACATTGAGAAAAGAATAGATTGCTTTTCAAAATATGAATTTGATTTTGAATTTGAACCAATAAAAAAAAAAAGCAAAATGTTATAGATGATAAGAAAAAATATTCAAATATTCTCCTATCAAAAATAATATTTTGCAAAAATATATACTAAAATATGAACAAAAGTACTTTTGGATTGTAGGAGAAGGTAAACTACCATGGAGAATGGTCATTTGTTTTTTATGATTTAAAAACTCTATAAAATTAGCATTAACTGAACTGAATATGGATACTATATGGAGGAAAGATTATGTGAATATAACTAAAACATCATTAACTATATAAGAGTCCATTCAAGTAATTGTTGAGTGTCTGAGCAGGAGGCTTAAAATTTTTGTTTACGAAATTAGGAAAAGTTAACAATGAATTCAGTAAGGAGCTTCTTATTACAATTGAAAAAGAAATAAGTAAAAGAAAAAATATTAACATCATATCTTTTTATAATTTTTTACAAAATCCTACTTGCAAAAAAAAAAAAGTTATGCATATACATAAAATGAATGTATTTTTTCTATTGCTTAAGATTTTATTAAAAAGAGAAATTGATTGCCCATATGACAATTATTAGTAATTAACAACATTATTTAACTACAAATGACATTACTCTATTATGGAGATTTGAAAAGTTGTATCGAATTGCAATTAAAACACCCTCAAGCGATATGGTAATCAGCTATGAATAGAACGAATACGCATAAATAGTTTCAAAGCACAAAACAAGCCATAATATTTTTGTGCAACGTCATGTAAAGAGGCCTGTATATTAGCCATAAGGCCGGTGCAAAAACAGCATTTTTATGTGTTTTGACTTTTTGTACCTACCTACTATATTTTGTGTTAAAATAATTAATAAAATATATGAATTTAGTATTAAAGATGCTATTTTATTGATATGTAATGTTTTAAACTAAATTTGAATGGGAAAATGTTATTTATATATTATATGAGAATTCCAAGATTTCTCGAGAAATAAATAGAATTTTTTCTTTTTTTCAAGAAATGAAAATAATTGAGAAATATTAAATACTAAAACTGGTCCATCATCTATGGACTTGAGATCCAGATTTTGTCACTCCTACCACTACTCCAAACCACAAAGGGCCTTAATCAAGTTTAATAAGTCTGTACTTTTTCTGAACCTAAATTTTTAACATTAAAGTTTGAAATAAATAATATGTGCCAAGACAATTTATTTATTTATTTACTTTTACAAACTCAATATATTTATCTAAGAACATTCAAACATTTCATACCATAATAATAATAAAAGTATACAATAATAAAGTTTTTTGTAATAATTTATTTTAAAGTATTAGAAAACATTTAGGAATTTGGAATTATCATTTTTCTGTGTTAAAACCCTCTATATATTATTTAATGAATAACATGGCCCATATGAATATTTGTATGTATGAATGTATATCATGTTTTTTGTCAAAAGTAAATGAAAATAACTATTTAAACATCAAAAGGGTTAGTTTATTATTCCTATTTAATTCCTTATTGTAGCATTTCATTATTTAAAGCTCTATCATAAACTTTAATGAATTCTTTATACAGGTTGTCCAAGACAAAGTGATTAGAGACATGATAGATACTAAACAGCTATCAGGTACATCATAAAAACAAACAGTTTTCTATATATATATAAATAGATTCATGCAATATATTTATTTTTTTAACCATAAATAAATTATTGCATAAAAAAAAAGGCAAAACATTTTAATAAATAGCCACTAAAAACACAAAGACATTTTTAATTGAGAAATGATGAAGGATAAGGAATTACTCACTATGGATTGTCAAATGTTACATAGCAATGATTTGAGTGATTTTCCGTTTTTATTTTACCCTTTAACTAAAGATAAATAGATATCCATTTATTAACCAATGTTATTAACATAAGTAATTGATGACAAATGAAAGCAATTTTGTCTCTGCTGAGATCTATTTAGTATGGAAAGTGCACTAGAACTAGTTGAGAGAAAAATCCTAACCCTCATGAAGATAATTTCACTTTGTTTGCATTCGAATTCCAAGCCATAGACATGGAAACAAATGCTTCATCTCTCCTCTTCATCCACTATAGTCTGTATATTATATTAGGCTGAATGTATGCATAACACTTGGCAACAAATACGGAAGTCTATAGAAATAAAATAAAAACTTCAGATCTTTGAACAAAATAGGAATTTAAATGTGAATCTTGGAAAATAACTAATTGACAGTCAGATATTTCAAATACTTGTCTATATATAGATAGATCTCGTCGGATAAATCGTATTTTAAAAATATTACGTTCTGGGTTTAATTAACTCTTAGTTAAGTGACTTTAGTAGAGAAGTTTTATATATTTAAAAAATTAAAAAGTATAATAAAAAATATTCATTATCACATTTAATAAATAATTAAGTTATTTCATCACTAAAACAAAAATGGATTCAATTATTATATATTTCTATGATTAATTTCCAAATTAAACTTAATTTAACATTTGAAATGAGTTTGATGTAAAAGAAAAGTGATTCATTAGTTATTAAAGGAATATTTTCTTAATGCCCAAGTTCGTAAACATTTTGATGAATCATAAAATATTATATATTAGTTTGTTAAATATTTGGTAGATGGCACCACTATGTCACCTATTTTATTTTTTCAGTATTTGAGTGAAATGGAGAGAGCAGTAAAAAGACTGGGAAGAGGGATAGAGATACCGTTAATAGTGGCAAGGGAGTATATACTTTGCCGGGACTTTTTTTTTTTTTGCACATGATGTCTTTTTGTGTGCAGAAAGAAGAGAAGATATGGAAGTTATGCTGAGGATATGCGCAAGGGTGGATAAAGAGAAGGGGATTAAATTTAGTTTAAAAAAATCGAATATAATGGTGGTTAATACTGGGGAAAGAGAAGACGAAGAATTTTTATTGGGAGATATAAAATTAAGTGTGGTGGGTAGATATAGTTATTTGAGAATTATCTTAAGTAATCAGAAAGATTGTTTAGATGAATGGGAGAAAAAATTGATAAATGAAGCAAAGAAAAGAAAGGGATTGATAAAGAAATTAACAGTATTTTCATATAATAAATATGATGTAGCTAGAATTGTATGGAAGGGAGTTGCAGTAGCAGGGTTAACATATGGCAATGATGCGTTGTGTGTTAGTAAAGGGGTATTAGATTAATTAGAAAAAGTACAAAGGGAAGTAGAAAGACATGGATTAGATGCAGATGTGTGGACAGCAATGGGATGGTAAAGTTTTTATATGAGAGATGCAAAAAGCAAAATGAAAATTTTCAGTAGGCTGCAGTTTATGGATAATAAAAGAATATCCAAAATAGTATTTAATTGGGTTACGAGTAAAAGGCAAGCAACAAGATGGGTGAGAAAGGTAATGCGGTATGCAGAAGATTTGGATAAAGAAATTATATCAGTATATTTGTACAAAAGGTGGGATGATTGTGTTAGGAGGATTGTTAAGTGTTATAGTGGTAAGGAATGGGATAAAAGAATAGATGCATTAATAAAGAATAGGGAGTTAGAGAGATGGAGAACTAGTATAGAGAGTAAAAAGAGTTTAAATATATATAGAAGTAAATGGAACATTGTATGCGAGTTAATTTATGATAATAGTAAGAAAAATAGTTTATTGTTTAAGACTCGAATGGGATCTTTAGCAACAAGGGAATACACACGTAAATGTAAAAATATAGGTATTTTTAGTCTGTAAGTTGTGTAAGGAAGGCATAGAAAATATTAGGCATCAGTTAATTCAATGTAAATGCTTGGAAGCAGAAAGGGTACAAATAATGAAGTTATGAAAGAATAAATATGAACAAAGTGATTATACAGAAAGAGGGTTATTGGTTTTTATGCTGGGTTTGGGAAAAGATAAGGGGAAGTTAGATATGAAGGCCATGGAGTTGACAAAGATTATGTTGTGGAAATGGGATGGAGAAGATTATGGGAAAGCTTAGGATGGGGAGTGGAAAGAAAGGTAAAGTGGCTAACAGGTTTCTCTGGGCATAGTTGCTGAGAGATTCCTGACTCCATATAAGAAGTCACAGTGCACCACATCACATCAAAATAGTGAAACTAAACAGTTTCTATTAAAATGGAATAGGAGGGTAAAAAATTAACCTGATCTGGAAAAACAATTGGATAATAAAAATTAATAAATAGATGAACTATGTGGGATGTTAGGATTTTGGAGAGTGAAGATGCTTAATTTGGCTAGCAAGATTTCTGAGCATATAACCTATACACAGAAACTTCTGACTTGTTTAAGAAGTTATTTTACATCACATCACAGAAGATACGCCATAGGATTATGAAGAGATGTTGAAATAACTTTATGGATAAGAAGAGATTGTATAAATTTACCAAGACTTACTAATATATTTTTGTGCATAGAAAATAAGAAAATTATTAAATTTTGAATTACAAGTGTCAAATTAATTCAACCCACATCTTTGACACCATCCATTTTAGATAAATATACTAATGACTATTATTAATCATTTACTAAACTAGATATTATCTCTAGCACAGATATAAACTTTAAAACTCAATTAAAGATTAATGTACCTGATTTTTTTAAAAATTAAACACACAAATGCATAGAGTAGTTAATTATTCACATTATTTTTGAAAACTTGTACAAAAGATAAAGAAAAAAATTGAAGATTAAATTTAGTAAAAGAAAGTAAAAATTAATGATAGTAAATGCTATAGAAAGAAAAGAAACAGTTATTTTTAAGAAATGCAAATATGAATATATATATATAGAAAAACAGTATTTTGAGTAACCAAAAGATTATTTGAAAGATAAAAAATAAAATTAATAAATAATACAAAAAAAAATCCTATGGAAGAAAATTATGAAAACATGTTTAGCATATAAGAATAATGCAGTATTAGCATTTATAAACTAGATATTATAGAAAGAATTCTTAAAAAAAACTAAAGATGCTCTAGCCATAGATATGTTGAAGCAAAGAAAGCAATTCAGAAGGAAAATGAAATGGTTGAATTTTCAGAGATAAATTGCAATTTTTGGATATACCAGAATAACTATTAGTTTTTAAAATGACTTTATTGAAACATGTTGGGTAATATAGATAGTCACATATATAGTAAATGATTGGATGATATTAATTACTGTACTAATGAAGATTGAAACATTGTTCAGCTTAGATAAAGTCACAAACAAATTGGATTATTAATATGTGTTTCAAAACTCATTAATTTATTAAGATTATTCTTCTATGATGATCATCGAGTGTTCTCTTAAATAATAAAAATGATTTTTCTTATATCATTGCTAATATTGATTTTTCTGTATTCTTATCATCAATCTAAAGTGATTTGAAATACTATAAACTGAATAAAATAATACCATATTTCTATAAAGTTATTAACCTATTCATGTAATAATTTTTGATAGTAAAATAAAAAAATTATACCAATAATTCATTAGCTGTTTATTTCCATAAAGTTAATGGCCTATTAATATAATTTTTATTTTATTTTATTATCAGATCACACTATCAATTAAACAATCAGCAAATTAATGAATAGAAAACTTTTCTCAGGTAATGCATAATATTTTCTCCTTACACAAAAATTAGAAGTTTCTATACATAGGCCATGTACTTAATAATTCTTTAATCAATCCAATTAAATCTATTCATATCAAACCCAAAATCATGTATTTCTTCCTCTTTACTAATCCATTTCAATCTACAGTTTCTAAATCATTTTGGCATTACTGATTTAATTCTTTGTAAGCTCTTATTCCATTTTAATAAAAGCTGTTTAACAGCTTCCAATATCTTTGAACTTACTGTTCATAATATAAAGACTTAAACAAAAATTAAAATACACTTTCATCATTTTCTCTTACCCTCTACAAATTTATTCTAACCTTCTCTCAATATTCAACATTTTCCTTCCCAGTACGATATATACTATATCTAAAATTCTAGTTTTTGTATCAATCAATAATAAGTTCCCTCTACCTCTACTATCTAATACATCATATTTTATTTTATTTATTAGTCTGTATTCAGAATAGGTTATATTTGCCTGTTTAAAGATGTTATTTAAACTTCTTTGTATTAATAATTTCAATTTCTGTGGTCAAGTTGCAATCTTTAGTGTCTATATAAGTATATTAGACCATTAATAAAGGTGGGATTCCACCTTCATTGTTAAAAGAAGGTTGCCTTGACAACCATTTGAATTTGTTAATTGTTATAGATATTGGATTGTCTAAGTGTTGACTGGTTTTTAGTAATCCAATTTTATATATATATATTGTTTTTAAATAAATCCTATGATACAATATAAAATATCTTTATATAACAGTAATAATATATATAATAATAATAATCATCATAAACATAGAAACTCTTTTCAACAAATATTAATTTTTGCCCTTTTCAAAGTGTTTCAACTAATTTACAATTACGATCTACATTGCATACATATCAATATCTATCTCTTTTACATAAATTAACTATAACCTATTAAAACCATACAATATTTTTAAGGCATAAAAAAAACCTGTATAAATGTAATTTATATAACCTTCCACTCATTTATCATTAGCCAATTATTATTTTTATATCTAAAATTTTTAATAACTGTCATTTTTTGTATCCATGTTTGTTGTAAATCTATAGAAATTATCTTTCTTAATTTATTTTCTTTAATGAAATGTTTTATTATAATTTTATTATCAGTATCTATATTAATCTCTATATCTAAATACTTTATTTTAACATCAAATTCTATTTTTGTAAATTTTATATTATTATTATTATCATCAAATTCTTTATAAATATTATTTATAGCTCTTTTGTTATCGATTATTAAAATATCATCAACATATTTAAAATAATGTGTTATTTCTTGATTTATTCTTCTTTTTTAAACTATTTTCATTTTCAATTCATTAACAAATATTGATGCCATTAACCCACTAATTGCACAACTCATTACCCATTCTTCATACATACTGCAGTATTCATTATTGTAGTTGAAATATAAGCTATTATGTATTAATATTAAACCTTCTATAATATTTATATAATTAATATACATAGATAATTTCTGTATTAATATTTCTATACTCTTAATTCTTGGAATACTAGGATACATTTTCTCAATATCTATTATAAAAATGGCTTGGTTTCTATTCAGTTGTATTTTATTTAATTTATTTATAATAGAATCTGTATTTTTAATGCAAAATTCCCCACAACCAAAAATATTTGCTATCCATTTGTTTAAATATTTACAAAATTTCTGTAGAATGAAATCACTAAAATTAAATACTAATCTCAATGGATTATTATCTTTATGAGTTTTTACCTTAGTAAATATATATGGATTTTCATAAGAAGGATACAAAAATTTATATTGATTTATATTTATAATTTTGTGTTTTTCCATTTTATGTAATAATTTTATGTATTTATTTTTTATAATATTAGTAGAATCTTTTGATAATTTATCATATCCTTTTTTTGTTTCATATTCTATTCTTCCTATACAATCCTTAGAATACAACATAAAATCGACTACTCTTATCCTCTTTACATATTGTGATTTTTTCACTATTATATATATTTTTAATTATATAGTAATCCTTCTATATTTATATTCTTTCTTAGAAGTTTTATTTTCATATTATATAACTCTAAATTATTTTTTATTCATTTTCCAAAACTTCTTTTTTATTAATAAACTTATCTATCTTTCTCCCCCTTTTCATAATTATATAAATATAGTATATTCTATGTACATTTATTTCATTTTTTTAAAATATTTAAATACATAGAAATAAAATCTCCATCTACTAACACTGTATACTATAAATTCATTCTAGCCAAAACGTTCATTGTTCTTTTACTATATATTTTCACTCATATGTCTTCCTGACATTTTACATTTAATTCCCCTCATTAAAAAAAAAAGACTATTTCATTTCTTATTGAATAGCCTCATTTTCTGTTTACAATTCCCTAATCAATATATATATATATAAGTACTTTTTAAATTCTATACAAGAATTTTTGAGTTCCTTCATCAATACCAAATGCTCCATTTCCAAATAAGATAACATCATTATGCCTTTCTAAATATTCTACATTATATATATTTTTTTAATTAAAAATTATGACAAATTTTTAATCAGTTCCATTATTTGCTTTTTGTCTCAATTTGACAAAATATTCAAAAAATATTTATACACATCCATTTCATTAAAACAAATAGCTTCCATTTGCCATCCTCGAGTTTTTCTCGGTCCAATAATCATACAAAAATCTAATACTTTTTTCATTTCATTGTAATTCAATATATGAAATATTTCTTCTTATTTTTGCATACTTCTTTAACAACTTTCCTTAATTTATCATCAGTTGCGCCATCTATTGAATAAACAACAAATTAATAAATAAATGTTACCATTTAAAAAATAGATCTATTTCTTTTTAAATAAATAAAATAATAATTATTTAGAAAGTTGAAGCGATTTTTATAATCTTAACTTTCAGAAAAGCTACTATTTTAAACTGATATATGAGAATTTTTAATATTAAAAATTATTTGGAATTTCTCAATTTTTGAAAAAATAAATAATGATAGAACTTTTTCTTTTATTTTTCTAATTTTATATTTCTTTTTTAAAAATAAATTATGTTTTAAGTTACATTTACTGCATGAACAAAAAATGATTATTAAATTGAAAAGCTGCAAACTTTTCGCGCTTATTATAATACTTATCTGACAGCTAATCAGATGTTATGATGGCTGTCTGAATAATGATCAAACCGTAAACACAAGACAGAGAATTTTTCAAGAAAAGGGTGGTCCACCCTCTTCTTTACTTGCCTTTCTATATATCTAAGCCAGTCTGAAGTATTTCAATTTAATTTCAACTAACTATCTGCACTTTATATAAAATAAATATTATTTAAAAAATGATTATATAATATTATCTGCGATTTTGATTATTTATATTTTTCAAAATATTGGATAATTACTCATAATTCCTACAGATTACACATAATATGCAACTAAATCTAGTTGACCATAATACATAATTTGAGTCCATCCATATGTAAGAGATAACATCTCATTATTGTTCAGTATAAATCTAATGTACATTGCCACAGTTCAGTTTATAAGTATTACAATTTCTAAACAAATAGTCTTTGAACAAATATGCTCATCAATAATCACTTATTAGATTAAAAATTATTTTATTATTTTATTGAACAATGATGCAAACATTTGAGAAAGGTTTAAGATCTGGGTCAAGTGAAGAAGTTGGTCAGATTTGAGAGTCATTTGCACTTTTTTCAGAAGTTTTATTTATTTGTTTAAAGTGAAAAATATTAATAATTACAAACAATTCTTCAGTCTTTATTAGCAAATCTCCACATAAAATAGCTCATATCCAATTATCTCTTCTCTAATTATATAAATGTAAACAAAAATATCTACTATAGAATTAATGGAAAAAGAGAATGTAGATACATTTGAGCTGTCGTGATGAAAAAAAGTGAAAATTTCAAATACTAATATACACAGACCAATAAAGCTAAATATATAAACAAGTACTCCTGGATTAAAAACTTTAGTAGATTTAAAAAATTTAAGCCATTAGACTGAAAAATATAATAAAATGTATTCATTAGATAGATACATTGTTGTCAGAAAAACCTAATTAACCAAAAACCAATCATTGGAATCTGTTTTTACTATAATCTAATGTCCACTGATGATTCAATGTTTAAAACAGGCAAAACTCTCCATACAGTAGTGCCACCCTGTGCCAACCAGAGTAATCAATGGATGCCAGAAGGCATAGGGTGGAACTACTGTATGGAGAGTTTTGCCTGTTTAATAACAGTTATGTGCTAGCATAAAAGATGGTGATGATGTGATGTTTAGTGATTTAATGTTTATATAAATAAACAAAAAATGAGATAAAAATATCACCAATATAATCCTGATAAAAAGTGAACAATATTAAATAATGTATCCCAGGAAACATATCACAACATGATATACAATGAGGATCACTATATTCCATTACAGTTAGATACATAACTGATTTTTTTCAATGAACTTCAGAGCAACTGCTTGTGTGTAAAAATAGAGATCACTGCAATCTAACGTAGATTAAAGATGCATTAGAAACAATAATGCTTTCATTTTGATATTATGATCTGTAATTCCTAAATTTTTTAGGTATTGATTAGTAAACCAAAACATTATGGAAGTGAATACTTAATTATCATTCTTTAAAAATAAAGTTTGTAAAGGATACAACTTGCACCAATAATTAACCTGAAAAAACAAAACACAAAGACTTTAGAAAGTCATATTTTTATCAATGCTGTAAATACATGCAATCAAACACAGATGTAAACATAAGTGAGACTATATTAATCACTATATTTAAGCAAAGAAAAAATGCACAAATTTAATATATAAGTTCAATGTAAGCAAAATTAATTGAAAGAATTTAAATAAATACAAAACAACTAATGTATGTAATATATATAAATTATATAACTCAATGATATAATATAGATTTAAAAAAATTGAGATACTAGAATAAATTGAGTTTAAACAGTGGCAGGAAATTGTTATTAGTTTACCTTTAGTATATAGTTAATACATATACAAATATATAGGTTTCAGTCAGGCTTAGAAATTTTCTTTCAGATAACTGACCCATAGATTAACTGGCCAGCCATATAATATTAGTCAATGTGTATCGAATTAATCTTATCTAAAGAGTAAATCAAGGATGGAAAAACTCTTACTACCTCATCACCTGGAAGTACCTAGCTAATTAACATTCATTTATTAACCAATTAAGATAACCAAAATGGTTGGCTAAGGAGTCCCAAGTTAATTATAACTAAATAGATAGTTTCTAATCAAAGGATATTAGATAGCTAGTTAGATTAACTGAGTCAGCTACCTGAAAGAAACAGTCTAAACTTTCTTAAAAGCTGAAAAAAAATCTTTCATCCAGATTCAAACATAAGTATGGCAGACGCATATCACTATTACCTCTTGCACACACACATATATAAAATGTATTTTAGTTATGTAAAAAGCTTATAATGTACTTTAATATTAAGATGCTAAAATAAATTGTGACAAAGATTTTTAAAAAATAACAGCATTTTCATATAAAAGATAATCAAAGTTATTTGATCATAATATTTTACTGTCTGTTTCAGGTGTCTTTAAATAGATGCACATATAAACTAAAACAAGATATTGAAATGATTTATTTAGCATCGATTGCAATAATATACTTCATATCAGTTTACATGTATACCATCCATGTTAGCATCTGGTATCTATTGATTACTTGCGCAAGAATAATAAGTATAATGATGGTGGGTGAGATATTTCTGTCAGTGCAATATATATACAGAAAGTCCCCATTCTTCATGCTTGATTGATCCCCCAAAATAGCTGTAAATACTAAATTGGTAAATAATGGGAATCAAATTTCTATAACATAACGACATTGCTGTATTAATTTTTTAAACATGACATAAAATAAACTTAATCAATGAATGAATATTTACTATGTTGTATATATATTTATTTAAAAATATAAAGCAAATAAGCGCAAAATTTCAAGCTTTAGATATACAAAATAATAATAAGTTGTGAATTAATAAAATACATAAATAATATTTATTCCCCCATCCCATTCATTAACTTTAAAGAGAAAAAGAAAGTTAATATGCTTAAAAAATAATAATAATTAAACAGACTTATTTCCCTCCACCACTCGTTAGTTTACTTCACATTTAAAAAATCCATTCTAAGTTTCTTTTTTCTTTAAAAAAAATCATTGTACAGATATTACAATAATTTTACTTTTGAATGCTTTCAACTGAATAATAAGGGTTTTTTTTTCTGTTTCATATTACATATTTCTACATTTTTTTAATAAATCAATACTAATATGTTGTAAATATTGAACTTTAAAATGTAATTAAAGGGATTTGAACACAGACGTTTAAGCTTCCTTCAGCTATCCTCCCCAACTTATACACATGACCACATACATGTGAATAAGATAAATGATCTCCAATGTACGTATTTCGTGCTGAACCAGCCACTCATAAGTTAGTCCATATCATCATCTCCCACACACATATATAATCAGTGTTCAGTTTATATTAAAATAGCAAATCTTCAAACTTTAATGGACAGACTTCAATATTTTCCACCCTCCAAATCTTCAGTCATCCATACCTTTAAAAATCTGATGATGAAATGCTCAAACCCTTGTTGATGCCAATTCTGTTGTCATAACCATGTTGACCTTAAGTCACTCTGATCCCTCATATATATGACTTTAATATGTCCATTTAAATACACAGAGGGATGGGAAAAATTCAGGCTGAATCTGTAATAAATTAATACTAGTATATTGTAAATACTGAACTTTAAGATGTAATTAAAAAGGATTTGAACACAGACTTTTAAGCTTCTTTTAGCTATACTCTCCATCTTATAGAACCAATACATATGACAACACACATGTGAATAAGATAAATTATCTCCAATATACATATTTCATGCTGAATCAGCAATCAACATGGGCATGATAACAATATTGACATCAACAAGGGATTGAGCATTCAATCATCAGATTTTCAATGGTATTTTGGCTGAAGTCTTGAAGGGTGGAGAAGATTTGCTATCTTAATATAAACTGAAAACTGATTATATATATGTGAAAGATAAGTTCTGGTTCAGCACAAAATATGTATATTGGAGATCATTTATCTTATTCACATGTGTGTGATCATGTGTATTGGTTATCCTGGAGAGAATAGCTGAAGAACACTTAAAGTCTGTGTTCAAATCCCCCTTTAATTAAATTTGTTTAGCTAGTGAATAATCATTAAGCTATTATTTGCACCAGTAGCTCTTAATCTATAATTTTAAATCTAATCTTTTTGCTTTTAGATGATTACTGAATATTTTTTTTACTATAAATTCGAATGCTTCCTCACCACTACTAATTCATATTTTAAAATCATTCTGCCTTTTTCTAAGTTTAAGCAATGTGAAATAGTTTTTCCCATTTATAAAACTTCTATTTTATGAAGCAGAGAAAATTGTTATTACTCTTTATAATTAAAACAATTTTAATATGCTAAACTTGATAATGAAGCAGTGGCGAATCCACATGTGTGTAATGTAAAGTAATATAAAATTAAACCATGTACATAAGATCTAATGATCATATTGATCAATTATCTAACAATTAATGTATGGTACAAAAATTCCATACTTATAAGTAAAATAATACTTTTTTTTATTACAGAAAGTATGCTGTAAATTCAAAATAAAATTATCAAGATCATTTCAAAGAGTAGGAAATTCAAGATCTAAAAATTTCTACTTCAATGATAAATTAAGTAAAGATTCAAAAAAAAAACTCAGCTCGATTAATTGAATAACACTGTAGTATTCAAATTGCTACATGACTGCTTTGAAAGTCACATGATCTCATGTACACTAAAGAAAATAAAAAAGTAATAACTATTAATAAATCTCCAGTCACAAATAGTATTATCTAATCATTACAATCTGAGTTCTTAAAAAGTTTGAGCACTGGCAACAATAGAACTGGAACTGCCATCCATGAATCATTCTTGAGTCTGTCACTCTATCAAGGGTAGCTTGCTATAGTGAGAAATAATTTAAATTGAAACTTCATTCTCTTTCTAATTGTATCTCTACTAAACAAGTTACTGAAATAAAATTTTATGTCAGAAGATCTCAAAACTTAATAAAAATCACCAGAAATGTTAGAAGAAAGACAATTTCATAACAATATCTAACTTTCAATATTTTAAATCTGCAATTAGAAGCAAAATGAAAAAAGGTGAAGGGAGAAGTTTTATATTTAAAAAGCTCCTTTTTATATATACTAAATAAACCACTTTTAATTTTGCTTTGGGTGTGTCTATATGTACTATAGATCAAAAATTTAATTAACCTTGAGTCATTGGTTCATTGTTGTTGTGCTTGCTGTCTTAAGTCAAAGATACTAGGTTCAAATCTGAACAAAAGAAATAATATCTCCAAAGGATTGTCATATTATTTGAAGTGTTTTTATATATCATGTAAAATAATTATTGTACTAATCTACAGAGAAAAAAAAACAAGAAAGGAAAAGATTGGAAGAAATAAAATATGGCTTTGAGGAAGATTAACTAGAATGAGGTTAATGAAAAATAAGATTAATGATCAAATATTAATAGAACTTGGAATAAAAAGAGACCTACTGAATGTGATAAAAATGATAAAATTTAAGTTTTTGAATCATATTTTAAGATATGACAGGTTTTTACAAAATATTTTGAAAGGCAAAATGTTAGGAAGAAAACTGAGAGGCAAACCAAGAATATCCTATCTTAAAAATGTGATCAGTGAAAGTGAATGTGAATATTGAATAGTAGAAGATAGAACGATGTGGCTGCAACAACAAGACATTGCCTTCAGAAACTGATGATGATTAATCTATAGTAAAAAAAATTAGGCAAAAAAACTCTTTTAAGTGCAAATACTTCACTATTTTATAAAAATATTTAAATGTAAAAATACAATTTAATTAATTATAAATACCAACTCACTTTATATATATATGTCTACTGTTTTTATTTTACCAATCTTCACCCATCTCCTCTTAGGAAATGGCATATTTATAATTTCTAGAATAAATAAAGATTCAGCATTAATTTGTAAATCAATTTCCTGATTACCATACTTGAAAACAATAATTAAATAATGCACAGATGTAAAAAAAAAAAAAAAAAAACCATTTTATAGACTTAATTAATGGCTGATCATTTTCCAATAAATAGCTTAATATGCATATCTATGATCCATCAACAATATATGAAGAATTGATGAATTTTTAAATATTTTATGAAAATAAAATAAGAGAAAAGTATTATTATGTTGTTTTTTTACAATAATGTTTTATTAGAATAAAATTATTTATGTTGTCAAGCAATTTAGAA
Source organism: Epiperipatus broadwayi (assembly GCA_028023455.1). Lineage (NCBI taxonomy): Eukaryota > Metazoa > Onychophora > Udeonychophora > Euonychophora > Peripatidae > Epiperipatus > Epiperipatus broadwayi. The sequence goes on from JAQFVV010000076.1 coordinate 2,404,796, forward strand.
TAAAATTAATTTGGCTAGTCTTGGCTTTTCATGAGTCTTTTAAAATATCAGATGCAATCTATATTTGCAGTTTTTGATTAGATAATTCCAGTGAGCAACCAATGCTTAATACATCATCTAATTACATGGATTCCACTAATATACAGACTCATGTATTACAACATATGAAAAAATTAATTCAATGCTACTTATACAGATGAACAATATTAAGCATATGTTATAACATTAAGACTTTCTTTATTAGTAGTAATATTTATACAGTTCATGGCAGTTGTTAAACATTTGATATTACAAAAATGTCCATGATATATTTTTGCAATATATGCTGCATTTAAAGGTTTATTGTTAAGTGCAACTTTATGATCCAAATTCATATGACTTCCATAGTATTCTAAAGAGCAATCCATTTATGTAAATCAAGACTGTCTATATTAGTGATGGCTAAATTTTCTTATTTTCTTATAAAAAGTAAAAAAAAATTACCATGTTACCATGGAGGAATAATTGTACAATTTGAACAAACTCTAGGAACTACCTGTTCGATAATATGACAATTATTACTTCTCATATTGATAAACAAATAACACAAGCAAAAAAAATACGTAATTTTAATTATTCTGCAAAAACATTCATAACGATAAAAGTAATTAATATTTATTTATTGTGTAAATAAGTTGCTTAAAAATGGAGGGAGTTGACATTCAAATACCAATCTGAGACATTCATTGATTTGACCAAACTGAGGTATTTCCTCTAATAGGATTTAATTGTACAGTTGTAAAAATTTCACTTTCACTAATTCAGCTAAACTACTCGAGGCACAGCAGACTTATAATCTACTGCTTCTTTCCTATCATCCTGCTTTCTTCAAAACCCACAGTTAAATAATTAATATATAAATATCAATTAAATATTTACTATATGAGTATCCAATAAAAATATTGATTCATGGTATACAAAAATAATCATATGGGTATTTGCTTAGGGAGAGACATATGAAGTTCAGGCACAGAAAAAGGCTTGTTGGGCTTTGATTCAAAAACCTTTATATCTCAAGTAAATCACTTCACTACTGAACTATACCATACATAGCAAAAATAAATAGTCACTCAGAAGATTGTATCATGAATTGAGATTTAATATAAAACTTTAGTTTTAGCAGCCACTATGCTAAATTATACAAAATATTATCTTCATTACAGCAGACAAAAATAGATAATAGATGATTATCTGAAGGTGGTTTAACCATTGGTTGCCATTTCTACAATGCAATTTATTCTAGCTTCTCAATAATTAAAATTGTGTAATAGAGTTTAAAAGCTTGTGACATACGCAATCAATAAATTTAAATACTGAATATTTTATATAGATATTTTTTAATTCACTTGTTTTTGTTTCTTTATTTGAAAATTAGTTTGCTATAAAATTGAGATAGATTCAAGTCCAGGAGCAAACATGGGATCATTTTCAAGTTGCAATTGTATACAACTCAGTATTATGCTGGTGCATAATTATCTAATATTACTTTTAAAAAATAAATATAGCTCAATATTTCTCATTATTTCTGAACCATCTGTGTAAGCATGAATTATTAATATTTTTCAGATGGTAGTTTACAATCAGAACTAGCTTCAGACGGAACAGCTTTATTTAGATAGGAAACATTGTTTTGTACTGTAGCAATCCAGAAGCAACATTCACTTCTATTGTTTAAGTTAATGGCTTTCAAATGCACTGAAGTTGTGAACTAGGCTAGGCTTGACAAAAACTCAGTAAAATAGCTTGAATTCAAATGTTTATAATGTTTAAAAAATTCAAATTATTAATCTGAATAAGTCAAAAATTAATCTAGGCTTTTAAAGATTATTCATGACAAAACCTCTAAAGCGCTTAGCCTGCATTAATTTACTTTGCTCGTTTTCTTACCATTAACAGCTTCTTCACCCAGCGTGTTAAAGCGCTTGTCAATACCATGTTTCCATAGGTAAATCATGAGTATATTTATTAGTGTTGAATGTATACTGTGTTATTTTATTTTCTAACTATTCTAAGAGAACATAAGGAAAAATAGATCATAGTAAGAGCATCGGTTTATGAAAAATGCATTTAGTTCCAATAAATTACTTAAGAAACATCACACAATATAATGACTATATTTATCTCCAAGTCTACGATTGTAGATATCTGAAAATTTCAAGCATGTTTAGTTTTTTTTTTTCAGGTAGCAGGTCTTAATGATCTAAATGAGTAGGTAGCATTTTCTGCTAGAGAGTAAACAAAAGAAGAATTTGTTAGGCTATCACCAATTAGCATTTGGTAGCTAATGACTTCTACGTAATGGTTCCACTTTAAAAAGATGCTGGAGAGAATTTCTGACTGCAATGGCTTATTTAAGACTGCTTAAATTCGATTTTGACACTTTAGGCAAAAAGTACTTACACTTTCAAGGCAGCAAAACTTTTATTGTCATTCCACATCATACAAATAGATAAGATTTCAATAATAATCATCGAATATCATTATTATTTACTACAGCAAAAGTACTTTCAAAAATTTTGTTGAAGAGATTGCTTCCAATAATAGGTGAATGGTTACTGAGACTCAATTTTAAACAATCGAGAAGTGCAGATATGATTTTTGTTATCAGGAAAATCCAAAAAAAGTGTCGGGAACAAAGGAATGATTTATATATTGCTTTTATTATTCAGTTAATAGGACTGGTCTATGGCGGTACATAAAGTAGTTGGTAATCCATTAAAATTTATTTGTATTACACAGCTCCTATATGATGAAATGAGAGATGGTATTATTATTACAGGTGGAAAATCTGAAGCATTTGAAATAAAAACTGGTATTAAACAAGAATGTGCATTTGCTCCAATATTGTTTTCAAGTGTTATGATAGTAGTCTTTGGAATTGTTTATAAGTAGCTTAATTAAATAGAAATCAAAATATGACACAGGATTTGATGGAATTTTTAATTTGAATCAATTAAAGCAAAAACATGAACTTTTACTTTTTGGATTCTAAATTTTCAAAAGATGATTTACAGAATGTTTTGAATGCAACTTATAAGAATCTTGATTTATTAATTAATGTTAAAAAAAACCTCAAGTTTGTTATCAGTCAGTGGTGGAAAAAAAATCTTCAGCAAGTTTCAACTTCAATAGTTATCAAATTGAGAATGTGGATCAGTTTAAATATCTTAATAATTTTATAAGTGGAAAAGTGGATTTAGATGTTAAAATCCCATAGACTCCAATATGCTGCTGCTGCTTTTAATAAGTTAAAAGATAGAATATTTTATCATAGTGAAATAATTATTACAACCAAATTATATATAAAACTGTTATTTTACCTAATTTATTGTATGGATATAAAACTTGGACACCCTAGGAGCACAATATAAAGGCATTAGAAATGTTTTATTTAAGGATTGCCCCATAAAATTTTAAAAATATAATAGTAAGATTATAAAAGCAATCAAAATGTCCTTCAGGATTCAATACTACTGAATTGACTATTGTAAAATTTCACCTTTATTGGATTAGACATGTAAAACAAATGAACAATAGAAAACTTCCTAAAAGTATGTTTTATGGTTAACTTGAATATGGATTTAGTAGGAGAGATAAACCATATGTACATTGTAAAGTTTATATCAAAAACATCTTAAGGAAGTGTAATGTCAACCTTCCATTGGGAAGATATGGTAAAGAGTAGAATACATTGGAGAGCTACAATTAGAAATGATGTTGAAGTATTTCAGAAATAAAAATTTTCTGCTGAAAAAACTAAAAAACAACCTTGTAAAATAACAAGTAAAAAAAAAAAAAGAACCAGTATGCTTTATATGAGGACATATTTGTGTTTCACAAAATGGTTTGTATAACCATCACTAAACTTACTTCTAAAATAGTCCCCTTCCCTTTCTTTCTTTTTCTCTTTTTTTTTTTCTGAGTTGAAATAATCATACTCATTTTTGAGTAACTATTTATTATTACTATTATTATAATAATTATAAGTGTCCAAACTTTGGTGGATAAATGTTAAGTTCTTTGACTGAAAAGCTAGAATAATTAGTAAAAAATGACAATACTTGATTATCATCTATGGTTTGCCACTCTTAACATAATTTATTCCAGCATATCAAATTTAAAATTACATAATAAAGTCTTTTACATTCACACAATATATATATATACTTAGAACTCAAGACTTTCAAACTCCTCGTAGCTATCCACATCATCATATACAACTGACTCACATGACTACATATATATGAGAAAGATAAATGATTTCCAAAATATAATTTTGTGCTGAACCAGCACTCATTAATTGATCCAGATCCCCATCTCCCACATATATATACAATCAGTGCTTAGTTTATATTAAGATAGTACATCAGTTGTATAAGGTGGAAAGGATAGCTACACGGAGCTTGAAAAATCTTAAGTTCAAATCCTTCTAATTACATTAAGTTTAGTATAGATAATATACATGTATTTAAATATTACATATTCAGCTTGTATTCTGCCTATCCTTCTTCGTATATTTAAATGAACATATTAAGATCCTACAAGTGAGGGGTCAGAGTAACTTAAAGTCAATATGGGTATGACAATAATATTGGCATCAACAAGGGCTTTGATTATTCCTCCTCAGATTTTCAATGATATGGATGGCTGAAGAGTTGGAGGGTGGAGAAGATTGAAGCTTGTTCATTAAAGATTGAAGATTTGCTATCTTAATATAAACTGAGCATTGATTGTATATATGTGTGGGATGATGATGATCTGGACCAACTGATGAGTGGTTCAGCACGAATTACATTTATTGAAGATTATTTATCTTTCTCAGATATATGTGGTCATGTGTATCAGTTATATAAGATGGAGTGAATAGCTATGGTGAACTTGAAAGTCTGAGTTCAAGTTCTTCTGATCACATTAAGTTTAGTATAGAAATATACACATATTTAAATATTTTATATATATACATATAAGCACATACAGAAACATATCTTATTTTTATATACTACTGAATTTAAAAAATATATATATCTTCTTACGTTTTTCCAGGTGGTTTCTTTAAAGTAAATATATCATCACTGCTAATTCCATATTTAACTGCATTAGGAATCTAAAACAGAAAAATAAAATGTCAGTAATATGAAATTGTAATTTATAAAAAAGTTAGAAAAAAGTTTTAATGCTAGTTTAGATTTATTTATTCAATGCAATTATTTAATTGATTGGAAAGAAAGTGAGTGGAAACTTTTAAAATGTGAATGTAGAGACAAACAGAAAAGATTAAAAACATTAATTTGCAAAAAGAGATCACTTTCTTTTAAATTTCAGTATAGTAATACAACTTCCTTTTTGAAGTATTTAAAATAATCCATCTTTTCTTCCTCTACCTTTTTTTTTGCAATAAGTATATTACAAATATAAATAATAATACTAATCATTCTAGATACATATTTAAAACTATGCAACTTATTTATTTTCCAATTTAAAAAATATCACATGGTTAATGCTTTCTATTAAACAAGATCAGTTTTGAGAAAGACTGCTGAACAGTGGAAATTTTTTAGCATAAATATGAAAACAATAAAAAAATGTGTAGTACTAAAGCATATAATGAGTAATTATTATTATTTATATTTTCCTAATTGCAAAAATGTATTTACAATTACAAAATACTACTAATTTTAATCACATATAAATGATTTTTATTGCTGATCAAATATGTAAGGTTTAGGAATAATGACTTCCAAATACATTACTAGAACAAATTGCAAGCAGATTCTAAAAACCATTTTTAATTAAACTTGCAAAAACATTTGCTCTTTTGTATATCAATGCCAATCCAGTTTGTTTGATAAAAGTATATATTCTCTTTCATCTAATCTCCTACTGTATATATTGTAAATAAATCAAGCATTGATAGTCAAAAAGACTGAAACTTTATATCAGAGACAATCTTATTACAAATCAATACTATTTCAAATAAATTAAATACGAATAATTTTAAACTCATGTAAATGATTTTTACTGCGGATCAAAAATGCAACATTTAGAAATATAAATATTTCATGGAACAATCACTTCCCAATATGTTATTAGGACAAATAGGAAGCAGATTCTAAAGCACCATTTAAAAATAAATTTGCAAATACATTTAACCTTTCATATACCAATGCCAATCCATTTTGTTTGATAAAAGGACGCATCCTCTTTCATCTGACTAATCATATATATTGCAAATAAATCAAGCACTGATAATTGAAAAGGCTGAAATTTTATTTTAAAGGAGACCTCATTTTACAATCAATCAAACCAAATTATCATTTCAAATATTAATTTAAATTAAATATTAATAATTTTAATTGCATGTAAATGATTTTTACTGTTGATCAAATATATAACATTAGAAAAATACATTTTTCATGGAACAATCCTATGAATACATTACAATATATATGATATAATGATAGATGATAGAGGAATTTCTTTTTATCAGACAACATAGATTGGCATTGATATACAAAAGAGTAAATGTATTTGCAAGTTTATTTAAAAATGCATTACATAAAAATGTTACTTACATTTCCTAAATAAAAACTCTAGAAAAACATTTAATTTAAAGAAATTTTTAAAAAAAACCTCTATAAATTACACTACTTACAAAATTAAGGTCTATTTTCTACACATTAAATAAATCTGTGTGAACTTCTTCACAAAATGCAACTTTATTCTTTTTTTTAACATATATTAATTGACTAGATCAAATTTATTGTTAAATATAAATAAATATAATTTCTTTAACAAGCATTAAAAGTGCATAATTATTGCTATTAAATAATTATTATATATAGAGCTCACAAATAAACTCTTAACAAGCTTTGCTGACTATCCCCAACTCCAGACTGGTTTCTGCTATTGGCTTCCTCAGCGATGTATGGGGAAACCAGTAGCTGAAACTGGTTGGGGTTGGGAATATTCTACAAAGCTTGTTAAGAGCTTATTTGCGAGATCTATATATAACATTTGTTATACAAGCTTGTTAAATTAGGTCAAGTGACATATGACTTGATTTCTTTGTAAATAATTATTGATACTTTTCAGAATACTGTATTTTTTTACTACAGATGCTCTATTTCTGCATGATTTTTTTTTCAACAGTTATTGTTTTTTCAAAGAATAGCCAAATAGGAGAACTTTGCACCTGGAATTTTTAGCAAACTGCATCATTTGGTTCTACTTCTGATTCATTTATTATTTTATATGTAGGGTAGATTTTTCTCAAATATTTTAGTTATTTTTTTTCTTAAAAATTATTAGTCGCCTTCTTTCTTCACCTATTTTTTCCCCTCATTTCTTCTACAAAGTCTTCTAATATAACTTTTATAATTCATTAATCTTTAATTATACTTCCAATTCAGTTTATCTACTTCTTTGTAATTTTCTCAAAAATAATCCTTTTTTTTTTGTGCTTATTTTTTTTTTTATATATTTCTATATTACAAAAAACTTATTATTTCAACATATCTTTTCTCTTTTTGTCCAAATCCGTATCCCTCATGTTTCTCACTTTTCCTAATTTTCAACTTTTTTATTTCATGTAAAACTATATTCTAAACAAAACCTTATTAAAAATCTGTTTGTTTAGTAATGAGATGGACTCCATCAGCACACAAATGAATGTACCATTGAAAAATCTAAAAACAAACAAACAAATGATAGAGCATTCTAAAAAAAATCTATTTATGTGATCATTAAAAGTAGATATTGAATAATAATTTCAAAATATTTTCTCACTAGTTTCATTCCCAGCAACATATTCTCAGCAGCCACTTTATTCTAGCTAGAATATCAATCTTATGTCAGTCAATAAATAAAACATTCACAGGGTTTTCACCACTTGAATACATCAAAATTACATATATCCAGGATAATAAAAGACCAGTGTCATAGGAGAATTAAAAAAAAAAAACAATTTTTATATCCAGAACTTCATGTTTACAATTATTATCAAAAAATAAATGTAAATGTTTTACCAAATGGAAAACACACAAATGTCCAACATTCTTCATCTTCTTTATATATATGTGAACTTCAAGCAACCCATCAATCCAGTCACATGACATCTAAGCTTCTTTCTGCCATTTTACTGATCATTAATATCACATTGAAAAATCAGAAAATTGTTGATCCAAAAATTTCCTTACCTGAATGTTTATAAGATACAAGATATCATCTTGCTAGAATCATTTTTGAGATTTTCCATCTTTATTACAGGCTCAAGGAAATACTTTTTTTTCTTTCAAGCATACTGATATTATTAATATGGTTTTATTATGTTAAATTTTACAAGGATGTTTTTTTAACTTCAACTATCACTTTGAGTAGAATTATTTGGATTTCTTTTATTTTGCCCAAATTCTATAAAAAATATATATATATATATATATTCTAAGATCCTAAATTTATATGACACCATATATATATTTCAAAATTTACTGGGATTTTTTTTTACATATAAGCAAATGGACAATAGTATTTAAATGGACTACTGCTTGGCAGAGGATCTACAATGACACCTCATAAAGAAGAAGGCATTACTCAACAGGTTTGCTGTAGCCAGGTGGTGATGGTTTGGGAAATTTTCCATCTCTGTTATATTATCTCTCATATAAAAAGTTAGACTACTATTTACTATCTAATTTTGAATAGTTAGCTAAGTAGACATTGGGTCAGCTAGTGGCTTAGAGAGAAAAATTCTTAGTCTAAATTAGAATCTGAAAATTTTTTAAAGTTTTGCATGATCCAGATTCAAAACCTAGATCATGGACTTGACAGACAATTGTGCTATGTCTATACCATAAGATACTCCAATGAATGACAATATACATAACAATAATTTGTTTTTGAGACAAAAAACCAATAGTGCTTCCTTAGCCCTAAATTAAAAATATCTATATACTATACATATATTTATTAATAAAGTAACAAGATAATCAAACTTCCAATAATACTCATTTATAATCTTTGACATTATATTAAAATACTCATCCAATTAGTTCATGATTTCAATACCAGTCATCAGACCGAAATAAGATATTTCTTAGTATACTTCAACATAAAGTACAAAGCCTTTTTCATATAAATACCAAATCCAAGATGGAAATAACTGTTGTGGGAAAGTTGATTTACTGATTATTTTAATGTGATAATAAAGATTAAAAGCAAATATTATGAGCGATTTGTAATTATGCTTATTTCAGTTTAACCATATAATTATTTGGATTATTTTAACATATCTGTCTTTTAATACAGAATTTCTTCTTTAAAGCATAGCACTCAATAAAACTTTTCTATAGAAATTTAAGCTTCACTCCTTTTTCGTTGATTCAAAAAGATGAACCTCTATTATATTAGTTGTCCCCCACTCAGGAAATTCCTGCACAAAGAACAATATTCTCCCCAATATTTTCCTAAAAGATATAAAGAAGATTCCTCCACCCAGAGCACTTAAAAATATCATTTTCATGAAGCATGCTGTTGCCATTCTCCATCAAGTATGAACTGATCTGCTCCATTATCTAATCTACATCATGGAGTCAGAAGCATCTTATATATTTTACTTTTATATGTTCTAATTTTTTTATTTATATAAATATATATTTAAATCATATATAAAATTTCAGTTTATAAAACATAATCTAAACTTAAATAATAACTAGAGAAAATAATTAGTATTGGCATATGTACCTCTTGTGGAAATTCAGGACGGCAACCCACTGCAATAACTACCTTTTCTGCAGTTAAAGTTTTCTTTTTGAAAAAAAAAAAAAGCAAATAAATAAAAATTTTGAAAAATATGTGCCATCTTTCAATCTTAAAACAAAATTATTTTAAAAGCAATAATAATAAAAATAATTCTTTTGTTATAACACTCTTTCTTTAAAATAAAACAATTGGCTTGCGTAAAAACATAATAATTTACAAATACATTGGAGGCAAATATCTTAAAATTTTTTTAATCAATTATTTATTGAAGTGTTTGATAGTAGAATCAAGAAATACAAGATTAGTGGCTTTTTGGATTTCATAGCATCAATTTCCAATGATTCCAACAGCTTCCTTAATACTAGCATGATGTTAAATATTGTATTCCTTTTTGGGTATACAAGTAAACATTATTATCAGAAGAATATTGGCAAACCCAAGTCCATCCTTTTGCAGTAATTTTCTCAATTTTATATTTTCATACAGCAAAGTTGTTTCATGGAAAATATTTGAAAAATTATCAAAATCATACTTATTATTAATCCAAGATATAGTTTCAACATTTAAGATATATCTCAAATCAACATCTACTTTTTAAATACTTAATAAAAAATCCTTTTAAACAATCAAAGAATGCCTTAAGAAAGGACTTATTATGAGACAACAAAAAATTTCATTTTCCAGATCTTACAATAAATCAAGTTCAATTTCATTTTCCTGTCCATTATTGAAATCTCATCAATAGATTCAGGTAATTTATGGTTACTATGCTTAACCACTTCACTTCAAAAATGAAATTTAACAGCTTTTGACTTATGTATTTGTGGCAAAATATAAACCATATACTTAACTCTAGAATCTACACATTACAAAGGAATTTCTACTGATAGTCAACTAACCTAAAAATATAAAAAAATCTATATACTAAATAAATTAATATAATTTTATATAAATCAATAGTTCCAAATCTTTTACATGTACTTCCAAGTAAAATTCAACATAACTCTTGAACTATATCATGTTAATGAACATATTTATGGCTTTAAATACAAGCATGCTGCATTAAACGAGCACAGTGATTATTTAATCATTACATGTTTAAAACATACAGATTAAAAAAAATCTCATTTTCTTGATCATTTTGTTTGAAGTTATATAAAATTGATTATTATTATTTTATTCACATTGCTGATGTCCCACAATTTTAGATTAAAATTCTCTGTCATTTAAACATGCAAAACTAATCAGGAAATGTCATATGAGGAGACCTTTCCTTCTCATTCAATTATCCTATCATTCTCAAGGTTACTAATATTATTCCTTCATTTAGCTTATTTTTTCCATTTCAATTTTTTTTTCAAGATTCTCTGCCATCATCATTCCATATCTAAACAAATCAATCCAATTCCTTTATGTGCTCAATAGTAAATCATTTTCCACTCGGTTTTAAAAAAAAATGTCAATATTCCTAATAATCACTTTAATCCATATTTACATTTTATTAAATCCTATAACTTCTCTTTATTTGATTGTCCACATTATTGCTTCCTATAATCTTATTTTTCATGATCTTTTTCTCAAAAAAATTTAAGATCTTTCAAAGTGCCATTACAATTCTAACACTTAATTTCATAATTATTTCTTCTGTTCTTTTTAAGCAACCCTCAAAAATATTCCCCAATAGTAGTGGTAAACTCCAAACTAAAGATTCCTGGATTGATTCCCATATGAATAAAGTAAAAAAAAAAAAATCAATTCGATCAACTGAATAGAACTGTTGTACATTGAAGATCACATGATTTCCTGTGTAACTAACTATATGATCAATATATTTTTACTGAACTTTTTCTACATAAAAACTGGAACTAACAGAAATACAAATGGGATATAAAAACATAACTAGTTATGATAAATTATAAATTAATCAGTGGAAAAAATGTATTGCTTTCAAAATTTTAAGATGAACTATATAGGGATACTGATTTACAATATTACAAGAATTATCAATTAGAAATGACTACAGATGATAGAAATTTAATTTCTATTTGCTGTCATATAATGTTATGAATAAATTTTTTGATTTGATCAATATTGTTTCATCAACATGTTAATTCACATCCACATTCATTATCTTTTTTTTTTTTTTACTGATTACAAATTTAAAAACGATTACATTTTTCTTTCTTTGCTATCTTCCTGATGGACATACTGATCACTTTTGTTTATTGATTACAATAAACAACCAAAAATAAATATCATTTGCCATCTCCTGCCTATTCTAGTTTTATTCTTTGGACAATTTATTGTTTGCTTGTTTTTTTTACTTTTTTTCTATTTATTATCTGCTGTTTCTAAAATTATAATTAATATATATATAAAATATTTAATTATTCTGAAATTAAAAGTAATGAGTATAAACATTAGAATCTTTTATTTTGACTGAGATATTTCCTTTCATACATTTTTCATAATGTAATGTACTTTTTAGATTTGGATATCTCAAATTTTATTTAACATACATGTAAATAAATTCTGAGGATATTTCATATCCTTTAATAATATAGTTATACTAAGACTGTGGATATTTCAAATTCTTAAACTTAATAAATGCCAAGTTTTCATATCTTAAATTCCTGCAAACTGCGAAAATAAATAAAGACTGTTTATGTATGTATCATTATAATCATAATAATTTTCAACTATTATCGATCCACTGAAGGATGAAAAATCTCTCCAAGTTCAATTCAGTTTTTCTGATTCCTAATTTCTCTTCTCCACAACACAGCAGCAAACTTCCATATTTCCTGCATCCATTTTAAATGTAGTCTTTTTTTATATTTTTTACAATTTCCTGAAATCCAATTTAAAATTTCAATTGTCACTCTGTTATCACCTCTGCTAGCGATATGCCCAGTTCAACTCCATTTCAGCCTCTTTATTCTTTCAATGATGTCAATGATATCTGTTTGACCTCTTAACCACACATTTCATTTTTGATCTATTTTTATTACTCCTAACATACATCTCTCCATAATTTATTAAATAGTGTGAAGTCTTTGCTTTGCAAGTCTGATTCAAAAGTAAAAACTGGTAAAAAACATAGAAATATTAAATTATTCATATCAAAAACACCCCATCCAAGTTTAATTTTATGACTAATTTCATTCATTAATTTTCTTCTGATTTTCTTAGTAGGAAAAAAAATAAAAGATTCATAATCATAAATTAGAAGAAGTTAATAATTACAAATACTTTGGTCAGACTATTAACACAGCTAAAAATACAACAAATGATATTAATAATATAATACCTTGGATGCATATATAATAAAATGTAACTATATTCCAAATAATGGTAAATAACAAATAAATCTATTTTAAGCCAATAAATATCACACAATCACTACGTATAGAGAGTTTTGCCTGTTTTAAATCTATTTTGTTACTTACCGTTATTTAAAATATAATTACATTTTATTACAATATTTTTATTAGCGGACATTAATTGTATTATTGTGTTACATATATATATATATATAAAACTACAATTCAATTTGCAAGTGCAACATTACTCAAACATATTCATCTTGATGCTACCATCTTGAATAAATATTAAATTTTTAGGTTTCTCAATACACCTTTCATATAATGCAACGAAAACTTCATTCTAATGTACAAATATATGAGCTATGAAGAACACAAAAAAGCAGACCCTTTATTTCCATGTGAATACAAAAACTCTACCATAGTGAATTAGTAGCAACAGCTGGACTTGGACTCTCTTGCATTCAGTTATAACTTCATGGTAATTATGCTGTCACCATCTGTAAAACTAAAAAACTCATCTCTAATCTTTTTTTTCCAACCTTTTTATAGTTAGGGTGGAAAAAAAAATACAGTAATTAAAAATAACTTTTCCTTCTCTTAATTGAAAAAAGTTAATGACTCTTTTAAATCTACATTAATCCTTTGAAAAACAACTTTGTATATACATTATACAAGCTTTAATAATAAAAAAAAATTTAATCTAATCAAAATAGAAAGGGGAATTTTATAATTATCAATATATCTATAAAAACCTGCTTTGTTTTAATTTCAAAATCAGAATTAATAAAATAATTAGACTTTTTTAAATGTTTAATTTATAATAAAAGTGTTTTTAAATTCAAAATCATTTAATCCTTAACTGTTATTCTAGTGTAATATAGAAAATATCTACAAAATATTTTTGTCTGTGTTTATTTCAACTTTTCCTTTCAACTTTATATATATATACATGCACACACACTATTATGTTGTTGTATGCCATGAGACACATAACCATCTCAATATATATATATATATGCAAAATGTGCTTCAAAAGATTTTACATAAACATACTTTGCAATATTTAATTAAAGACCTGAAATATGAAGAATTAACAAGAGTAATATGAAATGGGAGATCACATAGCAAATTATGTATTATAGCGGTCACTCAACATACATAATTAATATAGCAAGCATGTGTAGAGTGAGGATAATTATTTAAAATTCTTTTAAATAATTTATGTGAGTGCATGGATGAAATATAGAAAAGCATCTTACTTGGATTCAATAAGCAAATAAAGATAAATAAAATTTATATTGTTAATTAAAATGAATTTTAATAAAAGAACTTAATCCATGTAAAATCACTTAAATTAAAGCAAAAGAGCTTGAAATAATAATTTTTTTTTTTAAAAAAGTTAATTTGATTAGATTTGTAGATAGCAAAAAATGAATTTACAAATCTGGTTAGTATTGTCAAGCGTTGGTGGCCGAGTGGTCGCACAGCTGCCTTACAAGCAGTTGTCCTGGGTTTGCGGGTTTGCTTTCCAGCCGATGCTTTGACACATGAAAAAAAAAATCTGGTTAGTATTAGTAATCAAAAGATAAGAAAAAGTCTCCAATTTGTTATGTATTTTTAATTACCAATCAATTGCATATTTTTAAAAAAAAAATGTAAAAGAATTCATAAAAGTGAGATTAAAAGGGTGTCACATTTTTTCATTAGTGATGGACTAGCGATGAAAAAAAAGGAAGGAACAGAAAAAACTTTTTACTATGTGAACTTTAATGTGGTTGAAAAATATATCTGTTTGGAAAATTATGCCGCTGTAATTGAGTAAATATAAATCATTGATAGAAATAGAATATTTGCTTTATGGATAATAACAATTATTTTTTAATACAGTTATAGAAAATGCATTGTTAATTAAGCTAAAGTATGTCAACTTCCCATAAATTTATAGCTTATTTCTGAAAGTGGTCTGGGCTCAAATTTAATGCCATAGCTCTGGATTAATTAAAATACTCATGAATGATATGAATATCCCTATTTTGTTTTTGAAAAAAAAAAAACATTTAAAATGAGTCAAGTTGAAAGTAACATCACAAGTTTTCACTCCATGCTGATCATTAATGGAAGTCCTAAAAATAAAAAAATCATGGTAAGACTATTCATCTTGAAATTTAAAAAAAACAACAATATATTGAAAAGATCTTATCAAATCAATATAATCTGATTATGTTATTCGAATGTATTTCATATGTATTAGTTGCTAAGTTACTTTTATAAATGTATTCTAAGATAATTATTCTTAGCTTTGCATGTGTGGATGTGCGAGTCAATTATAACTTAAATAAATTATTTATTTTCAAAATCCAAGTTGTCAGTGCTAATTTATATAGCAGATTTCATTTCAAAATATTCATATAAACATTTATCAGTTCCATGTTTATCAAAAGAAAAAAAAAATTAATTAGAGAGAATGTTTATTCACTGAGCAAATGCTAAATGTTATTGTGAATTGCGGGATTATAGTATTTGAAATTGGTCCATTCAGCATGGTACCCTACTAAAGGCTGAAACTACATGCCTTTTTTTATCTAAATTAAATTATTTCAAAGTGGTAAACCTATTTTGAATCACTAGTGTTGATTTTGTGGAGGTGATTGGGAAATGTAACCTGTTTTAGGTTCAATCATCTACATTATTATCTATTTTATATATGATTCTATGAAAATTACCTTGATTAGTCATATTTAAAGGTAGTCCCTCCAGGTTATTGGTACAGTATAGGCATACAAATGTCTAGTGAGATTAACAAGGATTAAAAATAAAATAAAACGGTGAGAAAACAAATAGATATCAATGATCATTGCAAGTATTAAGCAACACAAATAGAGCTGAGATTATATTTTTGATACACTGATGTGAAAATATTTCAGGGTTACTGTTTTGTGTAACATTGTTAACAGTAAAATAGATATCTTTTAAAATTTTATAGCTTAGTAACTAACAGCAGTGAAATAGCACAAGTAAATACCACTTTATGTTAATTTTCCACACTCAAACCATAAAATAAAAGGAAGTATGTGTGCCCATCATGTAACAACTTTATTTCTTGAGCATATGCAAGCTTGAAGATCAGCTTATGAAAACCCCAAAAAATACTGGTCATTATTCTGTGAGACAGTGAACATTTTTTATACAATCAAAGAATAGCTCTTATACTATATTTCTTTGACAGTATAAAAATTAGTTTACAATAAAAAAATTAAAAATCAAATGGAACTGTACTTCAGGTCACTAAAAGTATAAGTGCAATACAATTCTATTAAAAAGTATAATATATATGTGTTTAAGATAAATAATTTTACTTTTGGGAAATGTATGTATTCAAGCACAAGTGCGTGTGCGGCGCAACTGCTCCCAAAAGCTGTTAATACAAATACAAATAGCTAACTAAAAATATTAAAACAGCTGAGCGCTTTTAAAGGATCTTGCCTTCATAATCATAGCTTGCTTACGTTTAAATTTATGCAAATATGCTTATGGGGAAAGCAGAGCATCTTTGGCCACACGATTGGCACAACACAAGTATTCGTACAATAGAGCTCGCAACGATCCTTCTACTTATTCAATTTTTTATCAGCACCAGTGCACAAGTCACCATGAGTGCATTCCGGACAATCCTACCATCGTATGTAGAGAGAGACATGACCTCAAAAGAAAGATCAAAGAGGCTTTATTTATCTCTTGCGACAGCGATGCCATAAACAGGAAGGACACGTGTTTTTCTCTATCAAAAAGATGGAATTAGCATATTTGCATAAATTTAAACGTAAGCAAGCTATGATTATGAAGGCAAGATCCTTTGAAAGCACTCAGCTGTTTTAATATTTTTAGTTAGCTATTTGTATTTGTATTAACAGCTTTTGGGAGCAGTTGCGCCACACACGCACTTGTGCTTGAATATATATGTGTGTATTGTGCAGTGTAGTAATAACACTTATACCAGCCTATCAGATTTAGAATTTTTCCCTTAGATAGACTGCCTCAGTAATCATTAAAATACTATTTGGTAAATGGGTAGTTAACTATAGAATAGACATTGTGTTAAATCCTCATCATCCAATGGTTGATAAGACTGATAAGTAATGCTTTCTTCTTCACTGTGTTTTGATAAAGACTGTTGGAAAAGCCTTTACTTGCAGTGGACTATTGAAAGTTTTTTTTTTTATCCTTAATGCATATATATTTCACCAACAACCAAAGTTAAACATGTTTTGATATTTGTTTCAGAATACTGACCAGATCAGCATATTCACAAACTTCAATAATAAGAGACAATCTTTTAAATTAATTCTAACAATATTTTCATGAATATATATACCTCATGTCCAGCCTTGGTGACAAAATTAATAGTGTGATCATCATCAAATGTCCCTTGAGCATTGATATAGGTTACTTTCCTTTAGAAAAAAATATCAAAATACATAAAAAATATGTAAATAATATAATATATAAAGTAGTTTTTGAATCTCAAAATTAAAAAGAAAATCATTGGTACAACGTACTTGTCTTTTAAGGCAACTCGGTGACCCCAATTTAGAGATTTAACATGATCGTTTATACCCTTAACTAATGTTTCCCTGAAAAATAATAATAATGTTTTATTCATAAATTATATATATATATATATGCAACAATAATAAGATAAGTGTTTGCAAATTATAATTCTAAAAAATGAGCTTCTGTATTCTCATGATTTTATTTCATTTAATTAATATGCTTCACCTATGTTAAATTGTTATCAAGACTTTACATCTCTCACATTTAAATAAAATACTAGTGATAATAATATAGTAATTGAAAGAGATCAATAAATAAATAAAAGCACAACAACTAAAAAAAATTACTTGGACAAATTGTGATAAAATAAATATTCTTAAATAAAAATGAGTAGATTATAAGTCCACTTTAAGATTACTTTAGAAAATTATTACAGAATCTCTCATTCTATGTTATATAGTAGTAATATCAATTTTCACATTAAACAACATAAGCTAAAGATAAAAACCTCTGAATAGTCTAATTGGTTCAAGAGCTTAAGATTTCTGGACTATCTCAGCTTGTCACTTCTGGTGTTTGAATGGCACAGTGAATTCTAAAGAGCAATCAATTGTTTAATTATAGTGAAACAAATATGTTCTACTTACAATTTAGAAATATAAGTAAAACAAAATTATAATTTAATCTTAAAATTCAAACCAATTGCAAGTTAAGCACTCATAATACTTCACAAAATTTTAGTACAATTTTGCAAGTTTTTATTCTTTTCAAAGTATAAACTACATTTCTACTCCATCTTCCTATCACAAATTAATTTATCTCCAGAATTTCTGCCATAATCTCTCAATTCTATTCTTTTCTAGCAACAGTTCGAATCTTTTTATTTGTAAACCAAAAGTGGAATAAAATCTATTCATATCTCTTTTTCTACTTCATTCTCAAACATATATTTATTTTTTTTTTGCATTACAATCTCTGTTTATTTTATGCATTCAAAAATTCATGCCGCACAATCTTATATTACAACATATAAAATTCCTCCAATACACTTCTGAACAAGCTTTATCAATGGTGATATCAACTAATGTTGAACTATATCTTTAAATCAGGTGAACTATGTGATAATAATGGAACAACATAGCAGATTTAACCCTGTCAAAATTAGCCAGCATCAAATTGCAGAAATTAATGGCAACATAAAATATATTGATCTCTGCCTCCTGGATGTGCTCTTCAATGCTAATGAGGAAATGATTGCTCAGATATATTTCATAATGAATATGTGAAAGAGCATCTGGGCATTTTCCAATGCCTCTGAGTATTCACATGCCAACACATTTTATGACTGAAACATGAAAAAGCACACTATTTTGTGGAAATCTTGTTTATCAACTGTGGTATTAAATGAAATCAAGCTTATAGCAAAGTTAGATAAAAAATCCAAAATTTATGAAGTTTTTCATTATAAAATTCTGACTTTTAATGAATTTTCTTCTTTCTGACTGCAAGTATGTTAATTTTCATTTCTTCAAATTACTAAGTAATTGCTCATTACTACTCTGGTGATAATCCAAATGACCAAGGATAACAATGGTATAACATTTGTAATGGTTTATCAATCAGTTTACATTCTGTTGATATATTCAAATATAGTTTATTTAAGAAGATAACAAAATAACTTTATTAGTAACTATAGAGAAAGTTTTTCTGTAATGCCTACACACATTCATCGCAATGTGACAATCAAACCTGATTAAAACTTTAAAATAATTTTTTTAAACAGTTGAGAATTTTGAAGCAGGCTTATAATTTTTTTTCTAATAGATGGTCCAAAGCCAATCCAGTTAGAAATCTAATTATTAACAAATAAATGGATATCTAGTTAGACTTAATAATATTGTAAATGAGGAAGAAAAACTATTGATGATCTTGAGAAGAAATGGGCTTTTTATGTTTTAAACTTGTTATTTACACATATACCAAAGTAAATATACCCCCTCCCTGAGTATAAATTAATAATCATTCATCAATAAACAAAAATAAAAAAAAGTGATATCATTTACATCTTTAGTTCTGATGGTATTTAAGTATATATTTATTGAATTGTTATAATGCACTTTGCCTATTAGCCTGATTAATTAAGTACAATATGAACTATTCTAAATTCAATATTAAACATTCAAAGAATAAAGACAATACTTTATTTTTAACAACCCCTAAATTGTAAATTAAATATCAGTTTGGTAAATGTAAATATAAATAATAATAGCTTAACACAAATGAAAGTAAAATGGAAATAAAAGTAACCTACCATAAATTAAGCATAAAATAATATCACTAAACAAAAAAAATAGAATGAAATCATCTATTCTTTAGCTCTGATGATATTTAAGCATAGATTTATGGACATATTATAATGCTTTTATCCTCAGAATGTTTAACATTGATTTCAGAATAGTTTGTGCTATATTTAAATCAGACTAGTAGACAGAATTCATCCTATGCATTATAACATGTCAATAACCAACAGAATTAAAAGAATAGTAATACCAGTCTATTCTTTTTGTTGATTGACAGATGATTATTAGTTTATACATAGTTCATCAGAGTTACAGTTACTTCTGTTTTAATTTCACATATGTTAAGCTATGATTATTTAGAATTATATATACAAGTTAATGTAATCACTCTCAAGTAGATAGTTCTATGCTACAAATCAATTTTCAATTCTTACATAAAGATAAGATATGGCAACGTGATGTTATAGTGGTTATCACTCTAAACTTTTCATTTGCTAATAGAAGATTGTTAGTTTATACATAGTTCATATGTAGTAACAGATACTTCTGTTTTAATTTCATATATGTTAAAAGTATGATTATTTATAATTATATATATTGGCCAATGTACTCACTCTCAAGAAGACAGTTTTATGTTTCAAAACAATTTTCAATTTGTACATAAGGATAAGGTATAAGTAAATAAATAGCAGCATAGAATTTAGGATGTTAGAATATAAACTATTACATTAGCTGGATTCAAGTATACAGTTAAACTTTTTTTATAATTATATTACATGAACCTACTTTTAGCATGACCTAATATAAGTTAATAAGATAGACATAAAATACAGCTGCCAAAATAAATATTTCCCTGTAAATCAGCATCAACGATCTTCAAGATTTGACATTGTACTTTGTTAATTTCCAACTTCTGATCCCTTTAGCTTGAGAGTCCATGCAGAACAAGAAATTAACTATATCTACTAATAGTCACACTCTGATGTTTGCCTCTGTAACATTCTCCATTTATAATTTATATATATTTATTTTAGAAAACTTTTCAACTTAGTTACATTTTTCACAAAGAGATAGAACTATTTCCAGATAATACAATGAACATGTGTGCTTTTTAAATTTTGGATTTTAATGATACTACTTTTTATTGTCAACCGTTTTAGAATCAACTTCAATTGCTTTTATTTGTTATTTTACTTTTGGCAGATTCTAATAGTGATATGACAATTTGGTGAAGCTGTATTACAAATATTATCATTACAATTCAAATTTTCTATGCATTGTTTCCTATGAATGCTTATTTTGAGCTTAGGAATGCTATTGATAATAAGGTAAGAAAGTTAAATAGTCTAAAACCTTCTTTGAAGATAATTCTACATGTAAAAAAAACAAAAACGATATTTATTTATTAGTTTCTGAGTTACAAACTTTAAGAGATACTTTATTTTACATATATATTATAATTTTCTTCTTCTTCTTCCTTTTCTTATGTATTATAGATGGTATCATATAATATTATACTGGTAACAAGCTATTATCTAGAGAAAGTATTGAACAGTAAAATAATATAATTTAGTCAAAATGAAAAAAGGTATGGAAATTGAAATAGGAACAAAATCATATATTAAATAATAATTAAAAAAAGATTAAATATGTGGGGCACATTAGAAATTATTGCTGACTTTATATAATAATCCAAGTCACAAAATAAGGTTATTGCAAAATTAAAACTGTAAAATTAATAAGTGTATAATATTTTTCAAAATGTGTGTTCATATGAAAAACCATTTATATACAGTAATGTATTAAATTTTCTGCTATATTTAAAATTAAATAAAGATAATGAAAATGCTATAAAGTAATATTACTTAAGATTAATATTTATTGTATTATAAAGGAAAAAAGATAAGACATATTGGACTTTTTTCGTAGTGAGTTCAAATTGTCAGCAAATAAATAAAACTATCATTTAGAAAGTTCATAAGTATTTCAAATAGTATTTTGTGTAATAAAATATTGCTGAAATTAATGTATGGATAAAAAACAGAGTATTATAAAACAGATGTTATTTGTAAAATAAATAATTTATTTTTCTTTATTAGTTAGGTACAGATAATTTTAAGATGTAAGAGTTATATATAGAGCTTGCAAATAAGCTCTTAAAAAGCTTTTCAGAATATCCCCAATCCCAGACCGATTTCTCAGTGAGGTGCTAGGATCCTTCTTTGAAGATAATTCTACATGTAAAAAAAAAAACTATATTTATTTATTAGTTTCTGAGTTACAAACGTTAAGAGATACTTTATTTTACATATATATTATAATTTTCTTCTTCTTCTTCCTTTTCTTATGTATTATAGATGGTATCATATATATTATAATGGTAACATTATATAAGCTATTATCAAAGTATTGAACAGTAAAATAATATAATTTAGTCAAAATGAAAAAAGGTATGGAAATTGAAGTAGGAACAAAATCATATATTAAATAATAATTAAAAAAAGATTACTGAGGAAGCCAGTAGCAGAAACCGGTATGGGGTTGAGGATATTCTGAAAAGCTTGTTAAGAGCTTACTTGCGAGCTCTATATATAATAGTTCATGTTATATTGTAGAGTGCAATGCGAGTTATCATTAGGTTTAAGTTTTTAATTAATTTGCATATGGTTATTACTTATCATCTTAGAATAACTAGCATTATGGGTAATATTGCTTGGATTCTATGTGGATTATGCAATGATCATAGTCCTATAATTTATGTTACAGGTGATATCTAATTGATATCATCAATTAATAAATACAAGACATCATTATGAAATTACTCTTAAGAAGACTTATAGAGAGGAGCAGTTCTGTTATAATAGTGTGGCTCAAGTGAGATTTGAATATCTGAAACTATCATCAATCTGTTCTATTACATTATATATATGAAATCAAAATATTTAAAATTATTCAGCTTCACTATTGAAATAACAAAATTTAATTACCATCAGATGAAAAATTGGAACCACTGAAACATTTTTAACTGCTGCTAAGATTTTTATTTCTACTTATAACAAAAACATTGTAATTTAGATGATGCAACTAGATAATAGGTTGTTGTGATACATATATATCCCATATATCTCTTGAAATTTAATGTTCAAAATTATTTAATAATAATTATTTAACTATATTGACCTTTTAATAATGCTAATATATTTTATCACTGTTTTCTTGAATATGCATATATTTTAAAGCACTTTCTTTTCTTAACATTTTAACATTTATTACTTTTATATTTACTTTTTACAATACATTTTAAGATTTGCATCTAATATTTCTGACAATTTATCTCTCCTAATTATTGCACTGATATGTCTTCTTTTTTTTTACTTTCTATTATTATTTTCTTTAATTGATTTGTATAAAACTTTTTTGCAATCAATTTTATAAACTATTCCTGTTTCATTTCCAATATTATTTTTAACTTTAGCATGACTTCTTAACTAATTAAATATTTTATTTTCTCTATCTTAATTACTTTCTTTCCATATTTCTTTATTTAGATTTTATATATTACATTGAGTATGGTATTGTAAATCATTTCTTTTCCGCAAGACTTTTCCTATGACCATGTTTTGCTTATTTTATGGTATTATGTTATTTAAAATGCTATTAATATGTTGCTTATTATAACTTCTTGAAATACTCATTAACAATCTTTTATTTCTGCATTTTCATTCTTAATATTTAATATTATTTTATCATTTTATATCTCAGACATTTTTAAAGCTGCAGTTTTTTTTTTATTCCAAAGTCGATATGAATAAGGACTGATTCTTCTTCTTTAATATTTTCTTTAATGTATTGTTTAACATTTACTATTCCTTGTTCATTTCTTTTTGTAACCATTTGAATATACTATTCTATTATTTTCTTTCCTTGTTAGACACTACTATATTAAATTCATTTCTGCTTAATTCAATAAATGCATTAATTGCATTTCTACTATTCTTAATCATGATATCATCTACATATTTATAATATTTATTCTTTTTCTTTTATATAGTCAATAACAATAGATGACTTGCTTGCTTGGGCAACAACAATGCTTGGTGACAATTATCATCATCATCATTATTATTATAAATGATTAAATTAGTATTGTGTTAAACAAAAGCTTCATAATACATCCATTATTAAAACCTGCACAAAAAAACACTACCTACCAAGAATTCTGAATGTTGTCAGGAACATTCCAACCCAACTTTTGAGCATCTTTAATTGTTTGCCCAATTAGAGAAGCTTGGTGCATGAGCTTTTTAGGAATACAACCAACATTTACACATGTACCACCAAGACCCCAAAAGGTTCCTACAATAAAAATAAAAAAAATTAATAATGTGTAAATACTATCCCAAAAAACAACTACTGCAAAAATAAAAAAATAAATAAAACAAAGTTAAATTCTTTATAATCAAAATTAGCATTTCCTAACTCTAATAAAGGGCAATGCTATTTATTCACTGCTTCTCCCTATCTTCTTTCATTATAATTTTTTTTAATATTTCCTTGTAAACTGATCCTTAAAAAAACAAAACAATCAGACATAGAATCATCACCATTACTGATTAAAAAAACTTTTATATATGTAAAATTAGTTATAAAAAAAAATTAATGAAAGTCATTCTACTATATAGTACATACTAAAACAATATAATATGACATCTTTAGCTTAAATAGCCCACAAATAAAACGAGTGGAAATATGCTGTTGCTGTCAAATATAAATTAAAAGTATGCTATAAGAATCATGCAATACTTTATTTTAATGTCAAAGTTTCTGAAATTAGTTTGTAACTGAAGTCACTGAAATATACAATTACTGATTTAGTGATAAACTATATAATGGAGAGGGTCAAATGTATTTGCCCTTAAAATCTTAGATGGTTTAAAATAAAACTATTGTCTTGAATATCCTACTCAATCCATTAGCTTGAATAGAACAATGGATATAAAAGGTAAGAAGAGAATAGATAAAATGTAAAAGTATCCCCCCAATTGAGACAGATCAAAAGTCAGAATCTATTCTGAGATCAGTTTGTCGCTGTATTTGATAACTTTTGGTTACTCATAATTCTATGTCATATGAGGTGAGTTGGTTCTATTAAAGAGAGTAAAGTATAAAGAGAATGAGTTTTAATTCTCATCTGATACAAAAGGTATCATTTCTGTTGTTGTTGAATGGGCTATATATTTTGAGCAGATTAAAAAAACACTGGATTGATTATTTTACAGGCCATAAACTGTTACAACACTTTTGAAATAAGCATTACATATTTTATCAAGTAATGACT
Organism: Epiperipatus broadwayi; assembly: GCA_028023455.1. NCBI lineage: Eukaryota > Metazoa > Onychophora > Udeonychophora > Euonychophora > Peripatidae > Epiperipatus > Epiperipatus broadwayi. Next base: position 2,430,106 of record JAQFVV010000076.1, read on the forward strand.
TTTTCTACAAATAAATACAAAAATGACTAACAAATTTATTAATCAAATTATAAGTCACTCAATACACATGTTTAAATGTTCATAAAAATTTAATATAATGGACTAGTCAAAATTCCATCTTATTTAGATTTAATTGAGCATTCATTACCATGAACCCATGTGTACATAGATAGATAACACATAGCCAATGGCAAGAATGGGCCAATAGGCAATGATGCTTATGGAATCTGAATGTTTCCTAAGATATGGGGATCTGGCAATAAATAGTCAGTCTTTTTAAAGGTACAATCAGAGAATTACTGTCACAAAGCTGAAAGGCAAAATTCACATTCTCCATACATGACTGCAGAATACTACTGTCAAACCTGAATGGCAGTATGAACACTCTCCAAAGAACTACTTTCACAAAGCTGAAAGAGAATCTCCATTCTCTAGACAATAACAGTTAAGCTAAATGGTTGATGCAGTGAGTTAAGTCCACAATTCATGACTGTATGCTGCTAAAACCAAACATTGATATGAAGCAAACCGTCATAATACAACTGGAAAGTGTCATCAGACCTAATCATAAGGCAGGCTGATCAAAATACAGCTGAAAGTGATAGGAAACTTATAAGAGCAATTGCAGTCCCTTCTTCCATAGTTTATCCCAGAACTAGGAGCTATACCTTGCCAACAGTAGCAGGCAGAGTATAGCCATTATATATAAGTGTATATTTGTTTCATATTCAGTAATAAATATACTATTAAAACATATTTATATGCATTTATGTTTATATATAATCCAGACTAAACACAACAGTTGGTTTCTTAATTTCCTTTTTGTAAATTCATATTAAAAAAACTATGCTCACAAAAATAAGTAAATTCAAAAAGTTGTGACAATATTCCAAAAGCAGCTATTTTGAAGTGATTGTTGAAGGCTATAACACATTTCAAAAATAAAACTCCAATGAGTTTTTATTACAAATTTATGAAAATACCTGAGAGCTGCTACTGTTTACATAATCTAAAAACCTTGTTTTCATTGAAACTCAGCCAGTAGTTTAAACAGTAGATTTTTTTATATAATGGCAGTCAAACAGGACCAGATAAGGAACATATTTACTTACAAATTAAAATAAAAAATGTGTTTATATACCATAATAAAACAAATTTCTAGCTTGAGGTCAATAAGTCATGAGTTGCTGATTTCTAATTTTGAGTGTGATTTATGACTGACAATTATGATCAATGTAAAAGCTTTGTATCTATCATATTTCATTCAATCAATTTTAAAAGTATAAAATAAAATACTTTTGTAATTTCTAAAAAGTTCACTTTAAATAAATTTAAAACTGAATAAATTTCTTAATACTAATAAAAATATATTTATAAGTGAAATGGAATTGTCAATTTTGAAAAACAAATTAAAATGTAGGTATAATTAATACTTATAAACTATAATTAAAAACTTATAAATAAATATATTAATCTGATAAGCTAACAATTAGAAAATACCTTATGATATTTAAAAAACCAAAAGAGAAAAATTTCCAAATGTATTCAGAAAATAAACTGGTGACTTAGGGGTACAGATGACAGACAATGATATAAACAGAGACAAGGTATATCAGGTTTAAAAGCTAGTAGTTTAAATGATTTCCTATACAGACTTTTTTAAACCATCTCTCTGCATTGCTGTACTAAATAGAATAATTTTAGCAACTTATTTAGTATCATAGCAAAAATGCTAATTCAAAAAAGTCATGAAATATCCATCATTTATTATACCAGAACAAAATACTAGTCTAGCATTGGTAATCAGTAATTTTTATAAACATACTCAGTAGCTATGAATAAAATCATATCCATTGTAATATTGGCATGGTTTGCTGAGAAAATCTTTATCTGTGTCACAAATTCCCAATCTAAAATGTAATTCTTGAAAGAAACTGAATATAATGCAAGAGACCTAAAAATGCCTGTCATCTTTCTTACATTATAAGTGAATTGTAATCCATAAAACTGGAGAAGACTAATACACCTGAAAACTGGATTAAAATATGATCACTTTATCATTTATTAAATCAACAAGTAAGAAGGAAATTCTATACAAAAATTCATTTTGTGAATACAAATAATAAACATGGTAACAAAAAAATATATAAATGGACATAAAACTATTGAAATATAATTGAAAAAAATAGTACGATCTCAATTTGACATAAATAAATGGTTTTGTTGCCCAGGAGTTCATAAGAAGTCTTGAGTGCCAGAAGTAACAGAACTGAGGGAAAAGGGATGATCTATGAGTCTTAAGTTCAAGAATATGCCACTATACTCTAATATAGAATACTTTTTTAATTATTTTTTTTCTTCTCTATCTCTTTAAATTTTTTATAAGTAATTTTCTCCCCCTTTTTAAATGAAGTGCTTTTACAAATTTTGAAAAAACAATTATTATTAATTTTTTTGATATAATTTTTTTTTTTTTGCAATTTTAAAAATATAGTAAGTTGTGTGCATGCATTTTTAAATGTTCTAAGAATAATTTAATTTTATAACTTTAAAAATTTTATTAGTAGAAGTTAACAATAGAGATGCACTCACATGTTCTGGTTAGGTGAGCATTTAGGTATATATCTTTATGTATATAAACTTAATGAAATTTCATATTACTATTTTATTCTTATACTATTAACTACTATTAAACTTCATTATTAATTATAACAATATTTATGTTTTAATTTCTTTCTACCTCTTTTCCTATTTTGCAATCATTAATTATCTATATATAAAATACCATATACTCCTTGACTAAACACTTTACAATGCAATTTAATATAAAATAGAATTTATTCTTTTTTGCTTACAATTTCAACTGCACAGCAGTTATCATCAGAGTTACAACATTTAGACATATATAACCATACAATTAATGCTTATATTTAGATATATATAATGATATAATAAATGCCTATATAAGCATTAAGAAAGAATAAATTCTATTTTATATTAAATTGCATTATTAAGAGTTCATTTAAGGAGTATATGTTATTTTATATAAATGTATATATTAGTAAAAAAATTTATTCTTATTTTACTATTTACTTTATATCTTAATATATATGTGATATATATTCATTAACAGATCTAAGTTCAAACTCTCAAATTATGCTAGAATTTATGGTTGTAATAATGGAGAAAAAAACAAGGGAGTTGAAGAGTGGTTAAATCAAAGTGATGGTGGAAAATTTAAAGATGGCACTATTTAAATGAATTATGGGTTATTTATAAAAATAAAATAAGTTGAAGTCATTAGTGGTTCAATTTAAAAAGTGGCTTACATTTTGACAATAATAATATCAGATTGTCAATCTGCCAATCAAATCATCATCATAGCATTTCTCTTATTATCAGTTACATATTTTGATTGTCTATCATGAAGTATATTCTTTATCAATCAACCTTTCACAAATCTCTCTATTTTATTCACATATTTTTTTTGCTTCTCCATTACAATATATATATGTGTGTGTGTGTGCGTGTACATAAAATTGAAATAAAAATACAGAATTGTAATCGCAAACCATAGAATTGATTAACTTTCTTTAACTGAAAATCATTTAAAGTCAAATATTAGTGAAAGTAAACATCATCGTGCCATATCCCAAGATTCATGATTTTTAATATTAGCACATTGTTTGTTAATTAAAGATAGCCTATTCTATTTATCAAAATTGCCATCTTAATTTTTCTTTTATTATGGTTTTTCCAGATTGAAATTGAAAATGGACTCACATTTTTTCATGAACCAAAAAAAAAAAATAGATGCAGTTATTAAATCACTATTACTCTTATTTTTTATACATTTATATAACAAATGATGCCTCAATTCATCTATAATGAAGCCTTGCACTTACATAAAATTTGAATACAATATTACTTCTTTGATTAAAAGATATATTTTTTTGAATTGCTTATCAATCTATTAACATTAGGTGGAATACAAAATGGAACATTATATAAATCTATATTTTTTTAAAAAAATTAGCTTGAACATTTGAAACATATGGAATAGATATTCATTTTTTATCACTAATTTTCTGTTTCTTTAAATTAATATATTTCTTTGTAAATTGGCATATAAAGTACAATAAATTTGTTAACATTATAACTAACTTCAATCAACTCTTTTGAAATGATTCAATATTTTGTAATTTATCACTTTCATAACAACATAATTTCACATTATGAAATAAAAAAGATCTAAAAAGTTGTCATGTTATGCATATCTGGTGTTTTTGATTTACAATGTATATAACTTCTTTCTTGTAAAAGATTGATTACAAATTCATCACTTAATAAACCATCCTCTCTTGTAGTATATAAATCAAGATATTTAATAACTGTGCTCTGTTCTTTTTTGACAATCTATTTCAAAATATTTGTTTAAAATTATAACCAACTTCAATCAATTCTTTTGTATGCCAACATTTTGTGATTTATCATTTTCAAAATTTCTTATTGCAAAATAAAAAAAATCTAAGATTTGCTAACTCATGCGTAACTGATATTTTTGATTTACAATGTAAATAATCTCTTTCTTGCAAAAATTTGATTACCAATTTATAATTTAATAAACCATTATCTCTTGTAACACACAAATTGAGATATTAAATAGCATTGCTCTGTTTTTTTTTCAATAATCAATTTCAAACAATATAATTTGTTTAACTCGTCCACAAACCAAATTAAATGGTTTAAAATCTGAAAAAGAATAGAATAAAGCTAATAAATATCTTGATTTGTATGCTACAAGAAATGATGATTTATGAAGTGATAAATTGGTAATCAAACTTTTGCAAGAAGGAGGGTATTTACATTGTAAATCAAAAATACCAGTTATGCATAAGATGGCAAATCTTAGATCTTTTTTATTTCGCAATGAAAAATTATGTCTTTATGAAAGTGAAAAATTATAAAATATTGAAACATTTACAAAAGAACTGATTGAAGTTAGTTATAATATTAAAAAAATGTATTGTACTTTATGTCAATTTAAAATAATATATTAATTTAAAGAAGTAAAAAGTTAATAATAAAAAACGGATATCTATTCCATATATTTCAAATGATTTAGCTAATTTTTAAAAAAAATATATATATAGAGATTTATATAATGTTTCATTTTGTATTTCACCTAATGTAATAGATTGATAAATAACTCAAAAAATATTATACCTTTCAAACAAAGAAGTAATACTATGTACCAAATTTTATGTAAGTGCAAGGCTTCATCATAGATGAATCAAAATGAGAAAAGGTTAAAAGAGCATCATTTGTTATATAAGTGTATAAAAAATAAAAGTAATAATGATTTAATAATGGCATTTGTTTGGGATTTTTTTTTATCATAAAAAAATGTGAGTTTATTTTCAATTTTAATCTAAACATACTAAAATTCTTCATAAAGAGAGAAACCATAATAAAAGAAAAATTAAGATGGTAATTTTGATAAATAGAAATAGGATATCTTTAATTACCAACTAATGTGCTAATGTTAGAATTCATGAATCTTGGGATATGGCATGATGATGTTTACTTTCAGTATATTTGAATTTAAATGGTTTTCACTTGAAGAAGGTTACTTCTATGATTTATTACAGATATTTATAAAATATATTATCAGTTATAATTCAGTATTTTTATTACAATTTTATTACAATAATTTATATATAATATAAGATTACATCATTTTTAAATAATGAATTTGTATTTTATTGAAAATGTATCCAAAGATATCATTTTTTAAATAATGAATTTGTATTTTATTGAAAATGTATCCAAAGATATCATTAGATTATATTATTTTCTCTACAGAAAATAATACTAAGACAAGTATTACAATTAATATATTTATTATATGTATAAATATATACAATACAATATACAGTATATATACAAGAGAATATTTACAAATGCTGAATATTGGAGTTTAACGTAAACTCTGGATTCTGCCTACCACTTCCAGCTACACCTGATGGCTTGCCTCACAGGTAGGGTGTATAGCTCTTCCAGCTGTAGAAGACAGCTTGTCTCGAGCCGAGTGTGATCTTATCAGCATCCGGTCTCTGTGGGACTTGCCTAGCTGCATAGACTAAATAGCGTATTGCTATCAATGGGATTATTTGCTGCTGTTCAGGTTAGCAGATTCCCTGGGAGAACGCAAAGAGTCTTTTCAGGTTAGACAGACGTTCTTCCCTGATTCTCAGAAAAAACTGACTATTTATACCCAGATCCCTGACCTTATTGAAAACCTTCGGATTCAGCAAGCATCGTTGCTTATTGGCCTGTAATAATCATTGGCTATGTTTTTATCTATACATCAGCCTATTGACCTGTGGCAAACAATCCTTAATCCAATCAGATAAGGAGGCATCTGGAATAGTCCACTTCTGAGAGAAGGGAGGACTATAACATTTTCAATATAACCAATTATATAATTTAATACATTAAAAAGCCATAAACTATAATATTATAAAATCAGAATATCCAAGCACTCTCTATTAGCCCATTGTGAATTTAAAATTTTAGATGTTATATATAATAATCAAATTTTGAATTATAAACTGTGACAATACAAGTCTCACAGAATTGGTTTAAAGAAATTATCTACATTTGCTATATCAAGCTCTCAAGCATTTATAATCATAAAACAGAGCAAGTTTGAATCTTACTAATATTATATAGATTTTATTTGAAAGTTTAAAAATGAAATACCCATAATTATTAAATGCAGTTGAAAAGAAGATTCTCTTGAAATTGGTTTTGTGACTCTTATATTGTATTAGTTTGTGGTTCAGAATATGATTATTATACATATAACATGTAATATCTTATTTTCACAATCAATTAATAAAGAGTGATTAAGTGTTCTAACTTGTAGTATTATTTTCAATATATCTCAATAAACATTGCAATTACTATATATTTAAAAATATTCATATTTCATTATTAGTTGATGAATATATTTCAATAATATTGAATGTAGCTATTAATTTTCAATTTTTACAATATTCTACTAATAGACTACAGCACTCTCTTAATTTAATAATCTAAAGCAGTCTTTTTATATTTTCTTCAATGAATTCTTTTTTTACATTCAAAATCTTTTTTGTGACTTGGTATTATATAAAGATCAAAACAAACTATTTTTTTTTATTAAATATGCCCTGGTTCCAGCTGTTGTGCAGATGCAAAACTATAATAATTTGTAATTATACTCTTTTCAAAATGGGTGCTTAATAAAGCCATATTTTGTTTTTCAAAATTGTTTGTGATTTCCTAAAAATTTTATAAGACATTGGACAGAAAAGAGGAGAAATTATAATCTTTCGTTTTTGAAGCATTGATTTAAAATTAAATAACCAATATAACTATGAGGCCTTTTAAATTATATGAGAGCATGTAACAGTTCTCAAATGATAATAGATATTTTGATATTTTGTTTAACATTGTGATCCAAACAAAAAAAGATAAATAATTCTTATTCATAAATAATGCACATGGAGAACATTTTAAAATGTTGATAACATGCCATAATATTACAATCAATTTTGAAATGTAAGTTTTAGTTTTAAAAAAAAAATCTAATAATAATTAAAAATAATTCAATTTATATCATATTTTTGTTAAATAAAATTTATACTTTTAATACTTTGTTAAGTTTAATTTCCATCATACTTTTTATTTTAAATTAATTCTAAAATCTGACCTTGAGGTGAAGGGGAGACAAAATCTAAAACTGCAACTTGCTTTCCCAATGAGGCCGCTAAAAACAAACAAACAAAAAAAACACATAGTAATTACAAACTCATGCAGTAGTACACCTTTTATTTATTAAAAGCATTAATACAATTCATAACAATTACATGAAAAATCATCAACAGGGATCTGTGAAGATTAAATTTAAAATGCCAATAAAATAGTTATTAGATTGTAAATTTCCAGTTTAATCTTCCATTATCGTAAACTAATTCTTTATCATAATTTTCAGTGAATGAATATCTAACTATTCTAAAACAAAATGAAAAAACCACTCAATCCTCATTATTAGTCATTGGCAAGCCTGGCAAATACAGTGTTTTTCTTTATTATTTCATCATGGTGGCTATTGGAAAATCCTTTTCTTTGCAATGGGCCATTTAAATATTATTCTACACTAAATATCCCAAAGTCAACAATCAAAGGCATATTGCTAGCAGATGTATGATGCTTTTTTTCACAATCTTCAGTTTTGTCATTTCCTTCTTAAGGGATTATTTTGTGGCTTGTAGCATATTAAAAGTTTTAGGTTTTAGCTTCTAATCATAAGTCATACTTGAATGTGGCCAAATACTTGTAGCATCCATTCTTCCAAAATAAAATTTCTTTCTGATTCACTTTTTCTGGAAAATAACTTCACTGACTATCCAGCTACTACACAATAATTTTCTATAGTATATTGTTGCAGTTGCTATGATCCTTCTCAAATCTGTATAATAATAGATGTTTGTTGTGATGGTCCATCCTTCATTTAAAATAAAATAGACTGATCATACAAGCTTCCTGACCATGCTGTGTGAAAGAAGAAGGAAAAAAGAAACTAAGTGATGGAATTAATTTTAGCTTTATAAAAGTTAAGATTGGTCATCACATTGAGCTAGCATATTAAGTGACAATTTCAATGCATTTAAAAGGGTTTATGAAAACCTACATTAGGGGAAAGACAAAAATATATTCATGATATTGACTTTAAAAAAAACTGGATAGAAAATTCATATATTCCATTGAAAATTATAAATTCTTAAAAGACTGAAGATTATAAACAAAAATATTCAAGTCAGAAGTTTTTTTTGTTTTTTTTTAAAAAAATAATTTAATTCATATACTTTGCTCACTAAAATAAATAAATAAATAAATAGATAATCCATTTAATTATGATAATTTAGAAAGAATTTATTTCTTAGTTAGAGTACAAATAATTTGTCATTTGAATTATCAGGCTCACAATAGAATCAAGTCCTGAATTAAGCACAGTACAATAGGTGTTGGTTTATATAAAAATAAGCTCCAAGCACAAAGGTCATTCACTTATGCTTTTAAAATATTTATTGATGAGTGGGTGCAAACAAATTAATACCAGTAGTGCATCTCTGAAAGTTTGGTTTTCTCTGATATGATTTACATATATAGATTGCTAATATATTAGTTTCTGTATATATATATATATAAAAGTTAAATTTGGAAAATATTAATAAAATTGAATGTCATTAGGAAAGATAAAAAAAAAAATAATTTTGTATTTTTTTTGTAGGGACAAAGAAATGTCATTTTGATTTCAAAAAAAAAGAAAAAAATGTAATTAATTAAAATTAATAAGATGGGAATAATAGTAAAGATACTCAGTTGTTGAGTTCTATTGTGGACAGCATATATAAATTTGGGTGACAGATAGCAGAAGAAATCTAAAACATTGATGCAGATGAGTCCAGGAAATAAGTTAAAAAAATACTGAGCCGGCAAAGAGCAACAACTGAATGAAGAGAATCGACATGTGATTCACCTCAACCCATTTAAGAAGCTTTATAGATGATGTGATATGTTGGACTACTTCCATCATCTATGAATGAATGTTGAATGTATAGAAAATTTTAAACTTTATTTAAACTTTCCAAATACAGACAAATGCTTTAATTGATAATATTCAAAAGAATTTAGCTGATCAGAATGACATCCTCTAATTGTTCAAGAAATTTCTAAATTCTGAAATCTTAATTAAACTAATATGGAAAATCATATTATGGTTGAAAATCTCATTATGAGGAGGTAAAACCTTTTTATTAGTGTGCTGGTCACCAAAACTTAGAATTATATAACTTCCTGTTAATTTTCAAAGTTTAGCCTGTCAACTCTTGCCTAATCTTTATCCATAATAGACATGTAATCCATGCACAATATCATTATATTTGCTATTAATGAAGAATAACTAAAGAAGATAAAGTGGATGAAGCACTGAACTTTGCATGATAGTGACTATCATGTATATCAAGTATCCCAAAGGTTTAACCATATTCTACTTGATTAGTAGTAAAAGTTAAAATTCTGAGTGTATTTAGTAAGATCCATTTTATCTATAAAAAATATCTTTAAAAAATTATCATAACATAGTTTCATATTTATTTACTTTTTGCTGCCTAATATTTAAAAGTTATTATCACACATAGTTTAATATTTCTTTTCTTTTCAATACCTAATATTTAACAGTTATTATAACATATTATAAATATATTTTGAGGCTTAATATTTAAAAGTTATTATTACACATTCTAATTTTTGTTTCAATCTTTCATACTTTTTTATTATTTTGTTAATTAATAATAAGTATAAAAGTAGGATTCATTAGTTCATGTAAGCATATTGAAGTTCATGGGGTTAAATCAATCAAATTAAATGACCTTTCTCTGATATAAATATATCCCATCTTTATTCATTTGATTTGTACAGGAATAGATTATAATGATTGCAAATACTGTAGTTATTGTAAATAAATTTTGTTTTTATTCATATTATTTTTAATCTAATTGTCTGTTCTCTCAGTCTCATTCCAAACCTAGATAAAAATAGTTTGTCATTCATGCTGAGAAAAGTATATGTTTAGATGAGCAGTTGAGGGTATTATACCATTATCATGATGATAATGCTGAAGATCTTCTAAAGCAGGGGTTCCCAACCATGGTGCCCGCAAACCATTTTATGTGTGCCCGCCACTATCCGAACACGATAAAAAATTATTTATCTGATACAAATAAATTTAATTTTTAAAAGTTCTTATAAATTATTGTATTATATTGTAATCAAATTGTAGGGCATACTATACTTTTATAGCGTAAAAATATAAATGTTAATTATATGTTAAAATTTTATTTTTGAAATAAATATTTTTTTGTACATTATGTGTATTATTAACAATATTCAATTACAAATTTACATTGAAAAAATAAATGGTGCCCTCCACCTGGTTGAAAAAATAAATGGTGCCCGCCACCTGGCCGGTATTATAGAATGTGCTCTTAAGTGCAAAAAGGTTGGGGACCCCTGTTCTAAAGGTACTCTTTCAGCAATGAAAGTGGTGCTTATAAATAATTACCCTATTAACACTATTAACTTTGAAAATATATTACTAATTATTTTAAGCTATGAACTATTAAAGATTTATGTACATTGGCATGATAAATATTACTTAAGACTAAGAATATTATAAGACAAGGCTATCAAAATTATTTTACAGCTATAAAATTTTAAAATATACTACTGATATAGTAACTTTTTATATGCAGAATCATAGCATTATAAGGCACTAACAAAAAACTATTCATTATAAAATTAAACTATATAAAATTCTTTTTTTTTTTTTTAGACATTTTGGCATAAGACATGCCCTGGCGTTTAGCTTCCTGGAAAAGCTAAAGGTCACAATATATATATAAAGATTAAAGGAAAAAAAAACTAACAAAGTCAAAAATTATTTATATAAGTATTTGAAATAAAATAACTTAGATTTTAACTCTAAATAGATAATATTTTTGATATTTTAAAATATTGTAAATTATTTAAAATTAAATAAAAAGATTTCTCTGATAAAATGGATTATTATTTATTTTTGATTTTGACAAAAAAAAAAATTAATTTGTAAAAGCAAAGATATAAGTTAATTCTAATTTATACTTAAAAGATAAAAAAAAAAGTTAATTAAGAAACTATTTGTGAACTTAATTTGTTTTGATGAATGTTAAACAACAACAACCATTGTATTACAGTTATGTATAATTGTTTTTATTAGCCTGCAATGGCTACAAACAGTATATTTTATACTAATATCAATTTTCAAATATCTTAATTTCATATTTTTTAAATTGAAAAGATATCCCTCTCAGTATCTTCCAAAGTATGTATCTATTTTGCAAAAGTAAAATTAATTTCAATTTAGTTCAAGTAGTTTAAATTTTATGCCTCTTTGGTAGGGTGGTTTTTCATACCATGCATAGTCTAAACCAGTGGTGCACAACAAATCATATACTTACAAAAAAAAAATATGAATCAGACAAAATAATTTATAATCATGTGATTTTTATCTATTTTTAGAAATTAATTCTTTAAAAAAAAAAAAAAAACATTTTTCAAAGCTTAAAAATTTTGAAAAAAATTTCACAACTCCACAGACTGTGAAATATTAGTCTAAACAGCAGTATCTTCTTTTTTAAATGACAGCTTTTTTTTTTGCTATTTTTTAAAACAAATATGATAAAACTTATTGTAAAGGCAATAATAATAAAAAGCAAATTTATTTCATTATAATAACTGATTATAAAAAAGCAGTCAATTGAATACTGTTAAACAAAATAAATTTTATTTCTTCATTTTTACAATTTTATGGCTGTATATATATTTTTATACAAATATTTTAATATATATTGTAAATAATGTTTATAATAAAAAAAATCAAAATTGAAATAATAGTTATATAAAACAAATATTATTCTTAGCAATGGTATGAGGTACTGCTTGTAACATTACATGACTAAACCATAGTGTAGCCATTGCAAGTTAATTAAAAAGAACAAAATATCAAGTTTTAATCCTTTTTGCTTATCAAACTGGTATATTCATCATTATGATTGTAAATACTGAGGTAATTTAACTAAACAAGCTTGCAAAGTCAAGAAGTTTTCAAAATCTTAAGATGCATATACTGGCTGAGCTCTCTGTGATGATTCATAGTCCTTGCATATGTGATTACCATTAACTCTACCTGAAGTTCAAATAGTATATGAGCTAAATATAAATTAAGCAGTTGAATTATCTGTTCCATTTAACCAAGATGTTTCTATAAGTCAATTTATATAAGTGAAATAAGCACAAATGAAAAAAATCTATTTCAGTGGTATATATAAACTTATGCATAACTATAAAATACATCAGAGGATTTCATTAAGAATACTTATTAGATACATTAAATCATTCTACATATATATGGAAATATATAGAAAGAAATTAGCTGTTCAGAAAATTATTCAGTTCTTGTGTGTGTGTATATATATAAAATAATCCCAGTGCATAACATTATACTGAAATAAATATGCAAATATTAAATATACAAATATTAAATAAATATACAAAATATACAAATAAACAAATAAATATACAAATATTACAACTCTAATGTATTTATATATTAGTTCACAGAGGGCAGTACTGGATTTCTTAATCATGTGGGATGATTTAATTGCTTAATATATATAATCATTAAAATGTCTGTATTTTTAAATCATATAATAATTCAAACAAATCTATTCAACACAGTATTCAAATTTTAAATAAAATATATTCTTTACTGGAATATATTTTATTTAAAATTTGAATACTGTATTGAATAGATTTGTTTGAATTAATATATATACATCTTACTGAACTATTAACTCTAATGAAGAAGAATAAAATTCTTTATTGTATTTAAGAAATAATATTTCCACTTGTAAAAAAGACTAATAAACAACTTTTGCAAAAGTCTAATGGAAATAAATTTGAGAAAACTTCAGGTTTGAAAAACAACAGAGACTGAACAACTTGAAATCCCATGAGAAAAAAAAGTAAATTAGATAAAGTTTGAATTTAGAGTTTAATTTAAAAAGTTTTCTTATAGAATTGAATTAACAGTGAGCAAATATTTTATTTAACGCTTATGGATTTTATTTTTTAGTTAATAATAAATGAAATCCAAATTTTTAAAGAATTATTTATATATTGTTAAAATGATTTAGCCTTATAGATTAAAACATTAATAATTAATTATTGAAATGTTTTTTTTTATATTATTAGAAGCACATATCATACCATTTAGACCTTAATCATTGTATTTACATCATATCATTTATGGATATAAAATAAAATGGAAAATCATCTAACATTACAATATTAGCCAAAAAATCAAAATTTTACTAAAATTCTTCCACAACCATGGTTTCATCTATAAATAAATATACCTTTTCAAGTAAAATTCAACAAAATATATACAATATATATATATAAACAAACCACTTTTTAATTATTTATTGTTTTGTTTAAAATTAATATCTATGAGTGAGATTCAAAATAATAATCTATTTGTATTGTTGGAGAATATTTATACTAGACTTTCACTTTCATTTATTTTATTATTATTATTACTAATTATCTAAGAAAATTATTAATTATTATTTTAAAATATAATAGTCAATTTATTTAATACTAAACTAAATATTTGGTCTATAGATTTTACATAATTCTTTTAGAATAATGTAGATGATATTAAAGGGGTCAGAGACATCTTTGAAGTTCACATATTTCCTAATATTATATATATATATATTAGTAAATTTATGGCTGGTAACATATTATACCATATATCTTGTGCTGTAATGATCTGCTTAATGATCCTAATACTTTTATTTTGCATATGTTTAGTTCAACTTATTTTAACAATATGTATATATACTTGCATCAAGAAGTTTGATGTTTATTCTCATTTCTACATTTTTCGTGTTCTTTTATATTGCTAGTATTCTGCTTCATGATTCTTTACTGATCATGACTATTGCCAGAGTTTATATTATATAGAATATTAACAATAGTATGCCTTATTATTGGCCTAATGATGGTATAGATTTATTATGTATGCCCACTAATGATGAGTACCAGCAGAAAAAAACTTATATTATATGTATTTACATTTGCTGAATTTTTCATTTTGTTACAATATATATCTTCACTATTTATTTTAAAATGTGAAAAGATTTTAATCTTACAACTATTTAAAATGTGATGTGTCAGGGGAAAATAATTGTTTTTTAACACAAGAATGTATGTTTTGATAACAAATCTTCAAACTTTACTGGACAAGCTTCAATCTTCTCCAACTCTTCAGCCATCCATCACTGAAAATCTGAGGATGGAATGCTGATGCCAATATTATTGTCATACCCATGTTGACTTTAAGTCATTCTGATCTCTCTCATATAGGACCTTAATATGTCCATTTAAATACACAGAAGAGGGATGGATAGAATACAGGATGAATATGTAATATTTAAATTCATGTATATTGTTTATACTAAATTTTGATAGGGAGTTTAAAAGTATGAATTCAAGTCTTGTCTAATTACATTAAATTTAATATAGACAATATACATGTATTTAAATATTAAATGTTCACCCTGTATTCTGCCCATCCCTCTTCTGTATATTTAAATGGACATATAAAGATCCTATATGTGAGGGATCAGAGTGACTTAAAATCAACATGAGTGTATAATAATATTGGCATCAACAAGAGCTTTGAACATTCCATCTTCAGATTTTCAATGATAAGGATGGCTGAAGAGTTGGAGGGTAGAGAAGCATTAAAGTTTGAAGATTTTTTATCTTATGTGTGGGAGGTGGTGATCTGGACTAACTGATAAGTGCTGGTTTCAGCATGAAATACATATATTGGAGAACATTTATCTTTTTTACATGTATGTGGTTATGTGCATCAGTTATATAAGATGGAGTGGATAGTTGTAGAGAGTTTGAAAGTCTGAGTTCAAACCGTGTTTAATTACATTAAATTTAGTATAGACAATATACATGTATTTAAATATTACACATTCACCATGTATTCTGCTTATCCCTCTTCTGTGTATTTAAATCGACATATTAAGGTCCTATATGTGAGGGGTCAGAGTGACTTAGGGTCAACATTGGTATGACAATAATATTGGCATTCCAACTTCAGAATTTCAATGATATGGATGGCTGAAGAGTTGGAGGGTGGAGGATATTGAAGCTTGTCCATTAAAGTTTGAAGATTTGCTAGAGATTTGCTATCTTAATCTAAACTGAGCACTAATTATATGTGTGGAAAATAGTGATCTGGACCAACTGATGAATGCTGGTTCAGCATGAAATATGCATACGGAAATCATTTATCTTTTTCACATGTATATGGAGGATAGTCTAATTCAACTCTTGTCTATATATATATAAAGTGTTCAGATTTGGTTTGTTCCTATGAAGTGATGCTTTAGGAGAACGAATTTTATATTAAGTGATTTTTGAAATTTTTAGCACTATTTGAGATCAGTAAAAAACTTTCATCTTTATATATATATTAATTAATAAATTACTCATCAAACAAATTTTAAATAAACTAGCCAATTAACTTATATGTAAAAAATTAACATAATAATTACTACCAATCATTTCCTCCATACTAACTATTTCAATGCCTCTGAACACTCCTCCACAGCTAGCTGCAGAGATATATAGTAATATCCCAAAGTAATGTGAAAATTTTTCTATTATATATTGAATTCATATATTAAAGCCCAAAATAATTTTGACACTGTCTTCTTTAATATTAGGCTTTTAAACATTACAGTAAATTTTATTAGGACAGAATTAAAATCAATTGCAAATTATCATTTTCAACATTAATAATTTATTGTATAATAAATCAAATATTGTAATGGTGGTTGGTAACTATATTAACAAATTATTCTCCAAATAAACTTTAAAATGGTCAGCAATAATCTTATGGGCAACAAACTCTCACTATCCTCTCATGAAAAAATAATTAAAAACTGTATAAGTATATATGGTTCCCCATTTACGCAAGATAGTTCATTCTACAACTTTTTACACAACTCAAATATTTATGTAAATAATACACAAATGATTGGGACATTAAAAGCATTTGTTATTTGAAATATCATATTTCTAATAGCATATAAATTAAATGATGCCCTTCGATTAGTAATTTTATAATTAATAAAATGTATCCTCTGCTAATAAATGAAATGAAGATAATTCTGCTAATAAATGAAATAAAGATAATCCCTCATTTTCAATTTTAATCAATATAATAAAAAAAAAGTCAATTTATTTCTAATAAATGGAAAAAAGATATTTTTCCTTATTTTTTTCATAATGCAAAATTTAATTATTATTCAATTTGGAAGTATTTTGTATATTATTATTTTTTAACATAAATATTGACTTGCACAAATCAAGTTTACATAAGTAAATAACTGGTATATATCTCTAAAGTTATTTTAATATTAGTGATTATAACATTTAATAACTTCTCTAAATGATATCTTATTAAAAAATATTGGATGCATATAAAAATTTAATATATGATGTTACTTTTGAAGTTTTTTAATAATTTATATATCTTGTGATTTTGAAAGCATCATGTAATAACAAAAAAAAAATTATTGTAAATTTTTACATCATTGAAGCATTTTCCCATTATTACTATTTAGTTTTAAATATATATATTTTAAAGCACAATCTATCATTTAGAACAGGTGTCCCCAACCTTTTTGCACTTAAGAGCACATTCTATAATACAGACCAGGTGGCGGGCACAATTTATTTTTTTCAACCAGATGGCAGGCACCATTTATTTTTTCAATGTAAATTTATAGTTGAATATTGTTAATAATACACATAATGTACAAAAAAATATTTATTTCAAAAATAAAATTTTAACATATAATTAACGCTTATATTTTTACGCTGTAAAAGTATAGTATGCCCTACAATTTGACTACAATATAGTACAATAATTTATAATAAATTTTAAAAATTAAATTTATTTGTATCAGATAAATAATTTTTTATCATCTTCGGATAGCGGTGGGCACACGTAAAATGGTCTGCAGGCGTCATGGTGCCCATGGGCATAGGGTTGGGGACCCCTGATTTAGAAGAATGAAAAATACAAGCTTATATTGTATCTTTATCTTTTTCAGATTTCATCTTGGTACAAGATCTTATGTCAGATATTATTCTAATCATTGGATTATAATTCCCAAAACATTAACAAAAATTAAAATTTAAAAAGATAAAAAAAAGCATTAGTGGGTGTGATTTAACAAAACAATATTAAAGAACTTAAATTATTATAAATATTACCTTCTTTTGCACATGCAAGACCTCCTGATCCCCCTCCAATCACAATCAAATCATAATCATAAGAAGCTGAAAAAAAAAAGTCATATTTTATAAAAATAAAGATCAAAAAAGATTTGGTTACAAGGCATTCAATAATTATATAAATATATATGTAAAGAATTTATTATTTTCTGATTATTATTTTATGTTTAATTGGATATTTTTATAAATTTTCAATTTGATGAAGAATATAGATACTGGAAAAAGATTATATCCATGTAAACAGTGATAATTTTATCCTTTGATGTTGCCAGGAAGCCATCAATTACTAATTGGAAAACCTGAGACTAAATAAGATTTCTTCATTAATTTATATAATTATTTAACTTTACACTCTTTTCATATTGTAATGAAATGCTCCAAAAACTTGAGCTGATTCAAGCCACTATGAAAAGGTATTTTAAAACCATATATATATATTCTAACTTAATAACACCGAGTTAATTTTCAGTGACTTCTTACCAGAATCATAGTGCAAAATTAATTAACTAACAATGCCAAGAGCAGGCAGAATATATAGTTCAAAAATATCAAATTACTGCAATGAAAAATGTAAATTATAAAGTCAGATGTTCCATTTTTTTGACAAAGAAATGCAAGACTCTTTTTTGTTAATTGAATTTGGGTCTCTTGCAATAACCCATGCCTCTTTGAACTTTCTCTTACAATCATCCCTCTCTGTGCAAATAGTCTTAATAATAGAAGGAAAAAACATGTATCCTGTAGCAAGCTCATGGTCCAGGAAAATTGATTTATATTGCCAGCCTTATTTTGTCTTTTTATAAAGATAGGAGTGCTGGGTGAGTCTTGTAGCTCTATTAACTCTAAATTATGCCATTCAACATACTGGAGATGGGCATAAAATTTTATAAACTATTTGAGGAGTATGTTCAAATGAAGTTCTGTAATATTGTTCAGAAGATTGTTAAGAGAGGACAATGTTCTAAATGCTATTCAATCATTGTCTGAGTAAATTTTCCAAAGTTTTGTTGATATGCTAGGAAAACATGGGAGGCTAATACATAACTTGAGTGGAATATTGTTGGTAGCAACTTTATAACTCTTTTGTATTGGGTTTTACCCAGAATGCTATTTTTATATTTGTGAGAAAGCAGAAGACTAACATCTTCCTTGAAATCCTGCAAATAATAATTAATCTTCAAATTGTATATGTTAAATTAGATATTTTCTTAGATTTTTAATTTGCTAAAGAATAAAAATAAATAGATTATATCTATATAAACTGCTATATTATAATGGTAACATAATTTAGCCAAGAGAGAAATGCTATGGAAATTGAAATATTAACAAAAATCATATATTCTATAAGAAAAAAAGTAAGAGTTTGAATGTATGGGCATATTAAAAGTTATTATTGATTTTGTACAATATAGTCAAGTGTATAATGTTTAAAAAATATATGTACATATGCAAAAAAATAAATTATGAAAAAAATTTTTTTTAATAATTATGTAATAATAATCTCAAGGTTTTAAATTTCAATTTTTGTTAGATTAAAAATGTTTTTTAAAGATAAAAAAGAACATAATTTCATTTTATTTTATTTTAATCAATTTAGTTAAATACTTGAGTTGTTAATCAGAAATTGATTAAAACACAAATATTTTAATCATATCCTGTCAACAAGTCAACTTGTTTTTTTTTTTAAAAAAATTAAGAACTACAGATTGTTGCATGGCAGGACAAAAATATAGTGTCATGTGGCAGAAATGTAAAAAGACAATAAAGTAATTGGTTCTTATTTTTCTGCAGCAGCAAGTAAAACAACTAAAAAGGGAATTCAGTCATTAACAATCAGTATTTGAAAACATCAGAAATAAAGTTTTCTCAAGAATTAGCAAGAGATCTTCAAGAAAAACAAGTTATCCTCAATTATCACATGATCACTATCTCATACTAGCACATAATTGTTATTAAACAAAGCAAAGCAAAACTCTCCATACAGTAGTGCCATCTTGTGCCAACAAGAGCAATCAATGGATGCCAGAAGGCTTGTGCATAAAATCCCTATTTAGTGCCTACTCCTCCTATATCCCCATACTAGTTTCTGGCTTGTGGCCATCATCATGGTTTTGTAGTTGAGTTAAAAGGTGGCTCTGGAGGGTTGCTTTAGATCCTAAGTCTGGGTGCAGTGCTCTCAGATCCAAGGCTCCTCACTGATGATGGCCACAAGCCAGAAACTAGTATGACGATATAGGAGGAGTAGGCACTAGATAGGGATTTTATGCACAAGCCTTCTGGCATCCATTGATTGCTCTTATTGGCACAAGATGGCACTACTATATGGAGAGTTTTGCTTTGCTGTGTTATCCTCAATTATATTGTAAAAAATAATGAGATTGATTTGCTTACTATAAATGAATCTCTAGTTTTTATATAGCTGTATAGCTTATCAGCAATTTATATTATAAAAAGTCAGTTAATTCACTCTCCCTCAGACTTTGAATAAATAACACTCTATGTTAACAAAATGTCAGAATATAATGCATCCACTACAATAAGATTTGTCAAATTAATTGAATTGTCATTACTAGAAAGGTAGTCACTAGACAAGATCACATGTATAATTGTAAAAATGCCTTATAACGAACTGCTCACTGACATCTTACAAAAAAACTATACTTGTTTATCAAGCAGAGAGTTATGGAAAATAAATATCAATTAACAGATTAAATTAAAATAATATAGTAAAAAAAATTACGCTTCAAAGAAATAAAAATCATCCAAACTACTGATATTTAAGAATAGCTGTGAGAAATCCATGATTTGGATTAGTTTCTAAATAGAAAGATCAAGGGGGATGGATGAATAAAGTATCAAACCTAGTAAGATATATATATGCAAATAGGCACACTATGTTGGGATAATATATGTATTTATAGAAGAATCTATCATGTAAAAATAATTTAATGTATTTAGTATGTAATAAAATGTGATTGGTACACACTTCCATTTTCTTTGCTATTGTCATTATTTGTTAATTCATTAAATTATTTTAAGATTAAAAAGTAGTAGTTACACCATTCTTTATTCAATTCTCAACTTGATTGTATAGCATATTAATTTATTTATAAATGTTATTGTGAGTCATTTGATTAAAAGAACGCTGTGCTAGATAACAGGTAACTTAATATGATAGAGCAATTATTTAGGAAGTAGTAGGAATAGACAAATCAGTCCTTCAAATCCAGAAGTTTGTGCTGAAAGGGATACAAACGTTATTAAATTCCAAACAAATAAAGCTGATTTGTTCTAGTCAATATTGTTTTCATGGCTATTCCTGAAAAATATAATTAGTTTATCATTATAACACCACTGAAATTAAACTTGAAATAATTAAGCTATGTAAAACAATGATGATGGGTGGTTCTAAAAATGATCTAGATATTGACCAATATTGATTATGAGCATTTTTAGTATTGATTCTTTAATCGAGCAGTTGGTTACTAACTAATCACATCCTTATAAATGATAAAATCATTGAACAATCAACTTGACTCTCAGCAACAATGTGTTCATTGCTCTCCCAATTGGCCAGTCTGGCACTATATATATATAAAATAATTTAAAATCAGCTAATATAAAATTCTCATCTGAAATTTTGAAAAATATAACTCTTACTGAAATATTGCCTTTTCTGTAACTCTAACATTATTTGTAAGCCATAATAAAAACAATGATTCTATAGTACAGATTATTTTCTTCAAATCCATTTAACTGGATTATATAGTAAAAATCAATAGATCACTGGAAACAAATTTAAGCTATTTATTTCCATATGCTTCTTAGACATCTACACTAACGTGATGTTTAAAATCAAAACATTGTACAACAAAAATATTTATGCCACCCAATGATTTATAGGAGATTGATTTATATATTTCAGATTCAAAACAAAAAACTGCTTCCAATCCCATAATTATACTAAACTTCTTATTTTACATAGAAGTTAAATATGAATAAAATAAAACAAGATTATTATTATATTAAAAAAACTATATTTTTGCAAAATCTGTAATTAATATTAACTCTGATTTTTTTAATATATGTAATTACTATGATATTAAAATTCAGTGCAAACAAATTTTGATTTTCAACTTGATACTTTAGATGTTAGACTTTTATTCCTAGGTATATTCAGGGTGCATAGTCCAAAATTTAGCATCAGTTTGGATCTGTTAGTTGCTCTAGTTTTGGAGATTTTTCATAACTTTCTTAGATTTTATGTTTTTAATTAATATTTGAACATTATGGGCTTTTTTTAAAAAAAAAACAACAACACAGTTTTAAAGATATGTGATATAATTTATCAACTGAAACAAAAGTTATATTATCTATGCCATCATATAACACTTCCATTATAATTAAATAAAATTCCACAGAAATTAAAGTTGTTGGTTGAAAATGCTATCAGATTTACTCTGTTACAAATCCCCTCCCTTTAAAACAGACAATAGGACAGTATAACTTTTCATTTCTCATTTTTATGCTTATTGCAAAAACTTTATTTTTAATCTATTTCTCTAATTATTTTTGTATCTAAGTCAGTTTCATAATGTTTTACAGAATATATATATCCATGATTTCATTGTTCAGAGATTTGACTGATGTTAAACTGTATAAAGAATGTATCTAGGATTTATAAAAAATTTAAACATAGAACATTAAGTTATACAATGAAGCATGAACACTAGAAGGAACATCTCAGTTTGACTTCTGTTAAGCTATTCACAATACATCAAAAGTAAAATATTATCCTTGCTCCCTTTTGAGTCTTAGAGGATAATAGAAATAACATTTGAAAATAAAGTCTTGTTCTTTTTTGAATCTTAAAGGCTGATAAATTCAACAAACACTCATACTGCACTTTGTTTCCCCTGAGCCTTATATGTGGTGAATAATCATTTGGAAAAAAAAATAGTATGGCAGCTTCTGAGACAATATACAATTCAATTGTCACATGACAACATAATGCCTTATGTACATGACATAATTCCAATACATCACGAGAAATAGAACATATCTAAACAAACTTTAATAAAAAAAAATATCACTCTCCAGAAATAAATTTACTCATTCTGGTCATGTTTTATAGCTGTTGACACCATCTATTTATCACTTAAATGATTATTACTTTTATTCATTTATTTATTTACTTTTTTATCAATGTTACCCATAAAAGTCACTCTTACTTTTGGTAAATTCTCTTTTTGTTAATTTTAATATCACTTCCAGTATTGTCATATATTTTATCTTTTATATAATCTCATTTCTCCTTAAATCATTTATTCTTTTAAACAGATCCAGCATCAACACAGAATAAGCCATCCTTTATTTTTCTAAAATTGTTTTGATCTCTCTCCAGGTATTAATGGTGGAGATATCATTTGGAATGACCTAAAAAATCTAACATTCTCTTCATTGTAGAGTGGATCTTTTACTTTTTTCTCTTTTTCCTTATTTTCTTTTTCATTCCTCACAGTGACAATGGAACTTGATAATCTGTCAAAAGTAATCTAGTGATTTAAACTCAGGATAATACTACTAGAGCATTTTATTCTTTTTGATCTTATATTATTTAGCCTTTTTCTTTTGTAGGCTTTACAATGTCAAGTACTTCTATTTTTAATTTTCTTCATGTATTCTTCTTCATTATCCCTTTTTATAATATTCAAGTAGCAGAATTTGTCTTGCAAAATCACTTCTACATCAGTACTTGTTTTTATCATGTCTCAATTTGGACTTCTTCAACAACATCATTACAAAACTTTAATTCATTTAAAGAATCTATTTTAGATTCTTTAATTCAAATCTTCATTGGTCTTTTATAGGATTTGCTATCTTAATATACATATGAGCACTTGTAGCATATATGTGTAGAGATGGTAATCTGGACCAACTGATGATTGCTGGTTTAGCATGAAATACGTATATTGGTGATTATTTATCTTTTCGACATATGTGTGTTCAGGTGTATCAGTGTTATGAGATGGTGTGGAGAGTGGGTCATGTGAAAGTCTGTACTCATACCCTGTCTATCAATAATATTGTTGATAATTTCTCTAGGCTCATCTAACGGTTTTGCATAAATTAGTGTAACTTCTGCATGATTGGTATAATCTGCATGTTCTTTAGTTTTTTCCTCATTATACAACATTTCAAAGTTTTTTCCATTTTTTAAAGCCATTCTTCATTTCTCTGATGCATTTCTTTATTTCCTCATTTCATATCTTGTAGTATTTCTTTCATCAATATATACACCATTTCAATAGTAACTATGAATTGTTTCTCTTCTGAATGCTTTTGCACCATCAGACTAGCTTTTTGATCTATCAGCTCTGCTTCCATTGACTGTACTGGTTCTTGTGTTGCTGACATATCCATGTTTAGTTGTGCTTCCAACCTTATTGTTATTGAACATGTTATCATTTGTTCTATAATTTAATTGTTGCTTATCTTTATTATTATTTTATTTATGCTTTTTCTTTTCGGGATTTACAAATTTAAATATTTTGTTATTTATGTATTATCATTAAAAAAACTTGCCAGACTCAACCCTTCATATGCAATTCTCTCCAGAATAACATGATGTATCTCTGCCTTAATATTTACTTATTTTTTCTTTTATATATATTTCCATTTACCAAATATTACCTGTCTACCTAAACTCAAACTATTGCTTTCATAAAATGGTAGTATATACATTTTTTTATAAACTTGCTAATCTTATTTCTCATTCCACACAATTATTGCATGTTACTTATTATATATACACCACAATATGCTCAATTTATTTATGTTCTAATATTCAGCACATTATGAGATTATACAGAAGTGAAGTAAAAAAAAAAAAGAATGTTCAGATCACAATATTAGTTGTCTCAAATACGTAAAACTTACTCAGGTAAATCAAAGATATGCAAATATGTAACAGTAAATTTTGATTCCTAATAAGTATTTACATTAGGTGAAAATTGAATTGTTAATAAAATTTGAATAAAAATTATCCAATTCAAATATATATAATAATACTATCCAAACATTTAAGATGAAGATGGTGTTGATGATGATTTAAAACCTAGCATTGAAGATTTAAACTAATTTGAGAAGTATTTTATTTGTTTTTCTAGTTTCAATAATAAAAAAGTAAAACTATAAAGTGCCAAATTAACACATGATCATTTACAAATTATTACTGCAATTGCTGCTTCTTCCCCAGTGGATTCCATGATTTCTCAGGGTTGAAAATATTATGAGCAGATTAGATGTAAAAAGCATAATATTTGGATTAAGTTCAATATGCAACACAAACTAAATGGATTAATAAAAAAATAACTTAATAATTTATTAACAATGTATATATAATATAACCCCCCTAACTTATCACTGATCCTACACATTATATGAACAAATACCCTGGGTGCCAATACTATTAATGAATAAAATAAATTAACAACTTTATTTTGCTTTGAATTAGTATTGAGACTCTTCTACTTGTGCCTGACTTATAGCTTAGCTCAGTGGAGGGTTATAGAAAGTTAAGAATATATAGAATATAAATAAAGGAAGGAAGAAATACTATTGATCATTAAAATAAGATATATGCCTCACTTGTCAATCAACCAAACAATAGAAATCAATAAAGTTTTATTTATTCAAGCTAATAAACTATAATTTACATTTGATCTCTTCCATCATCTAAATACACTCATACATTAACTACAATATAACTTCAACAGAAAAACATGATATTGAATAACTCCACTATCTAGCATGTCTCAATGTAAATAGCTAAATTTATATTAATTTGGAACTATGAAATCAGATCTCAGGGAATCTTTAATACAATTTGATTAAAGAAATTGTATTATACAATAACTTACCTATTGTAATAAAAAAAAATAATGGAATGAATTGAATGATGTTTCACTGGACTAGCAATTAGATAATGAAGGAAATAGGGTACCTTTTAATCTCACATCATTGTCTAAATAATAAACTGAGTATACAACCTTTTTTATAAGTTTACCAAATGGTAAAGTATTTCACATAATGTTTGGATCAAGAGAACAATATTATCAGATTTAAGTATGTTCATTACCAAATTTATAAAGTAGTGCATTTATGTTGTAATAGATATGTGGAATGTGGAAACTAGAATATGAATGCATATAAGAACAACTCGAGACAAAGTTTTAAATAAATAAATAAAGCATTTATTTACATTTTGCAATCAAAATAAATATAGTTGGTTCACATTGGGACTGTTTGTCCTAATTCCTAAATTTACAAATACATTTGCTAATCTGGATTTGATATCTCTTTTATTACACACTTTATCATTTATTGATTAGACATTTACAAGACATGAATTAACAAATAAAATAATGCCCTCATATTCTAACTTCGAATATATTTAGGCTGTTAATTAACTCTAACATCTTTTATTAGTAAACAACACTGGATAAATAAATATCTTATTATGGGCACAAATATACAAGTTGGAGAGGTCACACTATCAATTATTGGGATAAAACAAATTAATAACTTTGGCTGTCAAGAGAGTAACCTTAAATAGCTCAATCAAATAATCCCTTTAAATATCTATACTTTTCACACATTCAAAATAAAAGTAATCATTCTGATGATTTGATGATTTAAAGCTTGCGGTAAATTAACATGATATAATTCAAAATATTTAATTCCTGATGTATAAATTTAATAGTATTATACTCTCATATCTGCAAAATTATTTGCATTACATGTGTGTCACATCTTATGCTATAATTAAGACAAAATCAAAACATTTACATCTTGTCGGTTTACTTATGAGTTACTAAATAAGTATTATAATACGGATAATGCCATAGACCAACCAACAAATATAACACTATTTCTGCTTTAATATTCCATAAAGAATTTAATCTTACCATTTATTTAACCACCAACTACATTACATATAGCTATGATTCTATGATAACACAAAAATAAACATTCAAGAAAAATTTAAGCACATGAGGAATAAACAAGCTTCTTAGCTAATAAATCTAATGATGAATAATAAATCCCCACCTAACCTTGAGGTATACTATTGGTGTGAAACTCAGTCTCACCACCAGAATAAAGGAGAAATATACTACTCAACTTCATAAAATATCATTTTTATAATGCATACATACGCAATCTATGAATATACTTCATTCATGGCAAATACTTAGATATACTCAGGGAGAGAGTTCTCAATCCCAATCAACATAGAACATATCACTAATAACTTTCTTTCTCACAGCTACTTTATGCATTTCATTCTATACATCGGAAAATAAATACACATATGTCACTAATTCTTTAAATTCTTTTAGCATACAACATTATCCAAAATTAACAGAGAGAGAAACAGTCATAAAACTGAATATTTATTAATTATATGAAATAACTGCATAAGACAGACACAGATACGTATGAATAAGAGTGTGAAAATAACTTCAAATTATATAATACGCAAATGTTACGATAAAGTAAATGGTAAACTGAAAATAAAAACTTTTAGTTTGTGACAAACTCTTAAATGTTTCAAAATTTTAAATGGCAATAATTATTGTCAATGAGGTTTCACCATTTCTGATAACAATATTTATCTTTCATACCATTATTACTCTCTAAGTCAAATGCTCACTTCAAGATATTAAATAAATAATATATATATCTTCAATAAAGCACACAAAAATGTATATAAAACCTACATAAGAATTTCTATTTAAATAACAATCATTTACCGGCATATTGCAACTTGCAATACGCTATCCGAGATGTTCTTGAAGTCAAGGAAATAGCATAAATTAAATATGCAAATACATACATAATAGACCTATCTATCTGTTTATAGTATACCAATAGCAACAAACAAAAAAAAAGTCATTCTTCTTTAACTTAAAAAAAAAAAATTCACTTGCAGAGTTTTTAACAAAATTTCCTGAATGACACGAAGACAAGCACGATGATTTCAGATCAGTATGTGTTAGTAAACATGAAGACAAATTCCTATAGGATAAACATTCACAATTCAGATTTAATTCAGCAATCTCAAATATTCTTAGCAATAGCTAATTGAGTTCACTAATATAACATGCGAGTAATAGATTTTCATAATAATGAGATAATGGATAGATAGTTTCATCTACATATTTATTTGGTATTGACCATTCAATTAATTCTGGAGATTTTCAATTTAGTAGTAACTTTATCAGATTTCCAAAAGAAAAACGTTAGCTTCCCATATCTTCACAAGTTAGCACGCATATATTTATTTTAGTCCATTGCTAATTAATTGTTCATGGAAAATCTGCAATTCCTTAAGTAATAATATTTTTTTTTTATAATAAGTCCACATACCGAGGAGAACAAGAAATATATAATATTAATGTCCTTCTACTCGACTTAAATCAGGTGCACATTAAATAAATACTAGTAATTAGTTAATTATTTGTAAGCCACACATTCATTTCTTTAATAAAATATTTTATAAGCATGAATAAGCATAGTTATTGTCACATAGTAGTTCAAAATATAGTACAATAAATTATACATGCATCCTCCCATTTTTAACTTAACTTTTATATAATTATAAAAGAATTTAAATTTAGAGTCTATGGTAGGTTTTGTTAGACAGTCCTGCATAAATTTCCTTAAAAGATTATAAAGTTCACACAATTTCATTTTTTCCTTAATAATAATTGAGATCTAAGCAACTAAAGTAGATGTAAGTTATAAGCATATAAATACATTTCAAACGATAGAGTTAATTTAAAATTTAACTGAGTGGAAAGTGAAGAAAATATACCTTATGAATAAATTAGGCTGACATCCTTCCTTAAAGCTATCTGGTAGCTAGAATTCCCATACTGAATTCTATAAAATAATAATGTTTAAAAAATTACACTTTGGAGTTTAACCGACTTGATTTCTGGAAGAGATTTAAAAAAATTGTACATAGAAGAAGTGGCAGAAGCAGAATGAATAATATAATGGATGAATAACTTCTATGACTGACTATCACTTAAATACGTTTCCTTTCCATCAATCAAGAGATCATCTTATCCTCCAAAGGTTAGTTCCACCCTTTGCACTCAGTTAATTAAGAAACAAATATTCAAGAAATCTTTTCTTGAAAAAAAAATCATTTTGATTTTCTAAATTAAATCAAACCGAATAAAACAAATAAAAAAAATAATTTTTACACTATTGAAATAAATGAATATTAATTAGCTAGTAAATAAAGTAGTTGATAACACAATTTAGTTTGTCAAATAATTCACTAATCCAGATATCCATTAATCACTCAAAATATACCTGCACTTGTTATTAGATATATTTGCTGTAATTTTAAGTGTTTTATTGTAAAATGTAAAATTCTATACTGTAATTAAATATGAAAATGAAATTGGAAGATGATACAGATATACATGCACACACATATGCTACTATATGAATACTAAATTATCCTGACTAAAATATAACTGATATGGCTATGGGTTAAACATATTTCACTGATTATATTACTTATACATGGATGGGTGTGCCAATGAATAAACAGATCAGAAAACCATCTAAACAAATACCAACCACTATTCTACAAATAAATAAAACAAATTTACATCAACTTAACTTGCATATCAACAATTCCTGTAATAATCCACCCCCCCTTTCTTCCATTAAATACTTCATCAAATATAATAATACTAAATGCTTATAAAACTCCCAACTAACATTCATAAGCAACTCTCACATAAGGTTTTAGACCATTAACATAATTTTTTTAAAATTTTAGCGCTACTTCACTTTTTTTTTTAGTTAAATGCAGTTATTCACCACTGACACAGTATGATTTAATTAATGTTTGTTTCTTGTACCCATTCAGAAGGTCACAATATAAAACTGTTGCGTATATACTTGCAATTATTACTAGATTTACAAAATATTAAAGATAATAAAATAATAATATTTTAAATTTAAGATTTTATAATATCTATAATGATATTTACCATGTGAAATATTTAAATAGTTCCAAACTATGGTTTTCTGCAAATATTGTTCTTGTAGTATATTTACAGATGTCTTCATTTCCTCCAAAGATGATAATTATTCTCCTGATGCATTGGTGATGTTAGATAGGAAATACAGCAGCATTGGTGACATTAAACAGGGTATAGTGTCAATAGATCTTGGGTCATTCTTATAGCATTGTCCACTATATTCTTCATGGCATTATTAAAGTAGGTAATGGCTGATTTTAGCAAACTTCTACATTTGCTTCTGGATCCAACTGTATTTCTGGGTATTTGCCTGATGTAGTTTTTTGTTGTCTAGCCATACATAGTAGTAGGTAGTCTTCTGTTAGATATAGTGATCATACTTGTTGTCATAAATAAAGTATTCAAAGATATTGTAAAACAGTCAGCTCAATTCTGAATGTCTTTTCATTCTTTTGATGATGCATCCTCATAATCTTCTTCTATCACAGGTTCTATCATTTCTGTTACTGGAGAACTCATTTTTCTGTTCACTGAATACAGTGGCTCACCCTGGTGACTTCTAAGATGGTTAATGTGTCTTCGGACTTTATGGTCATCAGCCAACTGTGTCAATCTTAGTTGTTTTGATAATATTTTTGATAAAATTCCTATTGGCTACTTTTTTTTTCAGTATATCACATAATCATATTATTTCTCCAACATTATATTTCAGCTGTTCATAGTTATCTTTTTTCACAATCTTACTAGGGATTAATAATAGTAAGTAGGTTCGGAATTTTGCTTCATCAACATTTCAGTAGCTATTTTCCTAATAGTAGTACTCAGTGTAAAATGTTGGTAAAACATGGCTTCCTTTAAAGCTTTGTGGATATCCTTACAATGAGTTTTATTTAATATTAGCTTTAACTGTTATATTACCTTCTCAGCTAATCCATTGGCCTCAGCATGAAAGAGGGCTGTTAGAATATGCTGAGTCCACTTGCTAGCTAAAAAGTATTTTAACTGCAATGAAACAAATCTGGCTCAATTATCTGAAACTATTGTTTCTGGATACCCTTAACACGTGAACAGTTCACTTAATACTTTTATTGTGTTCTCCACACGTGTTTTTAACAATTCAATATTAAGTGTATTTCGAATAAGAGTTAATGATTATCTTGAAAATATATCCATTAAAAGGCCCAATATGGTCTATATGTATCCTAAACCATGGTTGAGCAGTTTGGGATCATGGTTCCAATTTCTTAGAGGATAATTTAGCTGTAGATTGACATATTCTATAATGGTTGACTACATATTTAATCCTACAACTCATACTGAGTCACCACACATATGATCTTGCTAATACTTTTGTTCAAATGATGTAAAGATATCCTTCATGTAGCAATTCCAATACTTACACACTTCCTTCTGTAGGAATTAATATGTGGTCTGTCATTAAAATGGATCCATTATACATGGACAGACTCTCATGCACATTCCATATTGGCTCAACTATATAGCTTGGTCAATTTCAGGACTATCAATCTTTGAAATGCTTTCTAACTAGCTCATAAACAGAATCTTCTTTAGTCCATTTAGCTACAACTGTACTATTTAACATGTTTGACTCCACTGAATCTATAAAATTTATCTTTGTGGTTTGAGGTTCATATTCACACATATCTGGCATTGCATCAGCATTATAAATTTCTTTTCCCAGCTTATGTACAAATTCAAAATCGTAGGATGTCAATATATTTATCTATCTGATCATTTGTTCACTGGTATGCTCTGCAGTCATCTTTAGATCTCCTACTATTCCCAACAAAGAGCTATGACCTATATAGATCTTAAACACACATCCATATATATATATATTAGTGAAATTTTTTTATAGCAAATATATCTTCTAAAGCTTCCTTATCTAGCTGACTATAGTTCTTTTTTCTAGATGCATACATGATCACATTTAGAAGCATCTGCTGTCATGATTATCTCTGGATCATTTTTGTAATGGATAAGTAATTAAGTCTACATTAAGAAGTATTTAACCTTTTTAAATGTGAACTCTTTCTTGAGTTTCTATTTCCATCACTACTTTTTCTTTGACAGATTTAATAGGATCATTATAAGTGATTTTATTTAACCTTTTTAAATGTGAACTCTTTCTTGAGTTTCTATTTCCATCACTACTTTTTCTTTGACAGATTTAATAGGATCATTATAAGTGATTTTCCTTTCAGGAAACTCAAAAAATTTAACAAATCTAGAAATGCTTGCAAATCTTTAACATTTTCAATTAAGTATATTCTTTACAGCTTTTACTTTTTATGAATTTGGATATTTTCCTTTCTTATTAGTACCATGTCTTAAAAACTTTTTTTCTGTAGTGGACCAAATACACTTCATCGTGCTGTACACTAAAAATTTCTAATCTAATACATACTTTGTTTATGTGTACTCTTAGTTCACTCTCAGTTTCAGCAATTATCTAAATATTGTCCAGGTGAGGAATGACTTCTTCCACAGTTTGTAGCAGGCCATCCATTTTAGCTCAGAACACATATGTGGTAATGGTTACTCCATGTTGCATTTATTACATTTAAATAATCCAAAGAGAATATTAATTGTTAAAAGTTCTGCAGCTCTTGCTGTTTTTGAAATCTGATGGACTGCAGACTGTAAATCGAACTTAGCAAAGTATAACACTTTTTGTAATAATGCTAGATCTCACAAACACTGGATAGAGAGTATGCTCCTTTATTAATATATTTATTTTGTGTTATTTGGTAATCACTGCATAAATGAACAGTCCTTCAATATTACTACAATGAGTATTGCCCACAATGATTCTTCAATAGGTGATAGAATATCTCTTTTTATTAAATCTTTAAGCATTTGTTTCACTTTGATTTTTAAAGCAATAGGAAGCTTCCATGGTATACATACTAAAGGCTGTGTATTCTCCAGAAATTCTATGTCAACAGGCTGAGTATTTAATTCTGAGAGGATCAACTTAAACAATTGTAGAGATACTTTTCTGACTTCCAGCTCCAGTTGTACTCTTTTTATTATCTTTATTTTAATTCCTAATGATTTAAACCAATTTCAACCTAAAACTGGCCTTAAGTCTCTTATCACAATATACAGTAGTAAAATTTTAACTCAAGTTTATTTTTATCTGTATATTTGTTAATCCTTATATTTCTATTGAGTTTCCATTTACTTCAGTTGCCACTACATCAGTTTTTTCTATTGGTATATACTTCTCTTATAATTCCTTGTGATAATTGACCAATTCCTTTGTAACATAAGAAACATGTCTGCTCCACTGTCAAGCTCCAGTCTCACCTTCTGTTCACAAATACAAACATCCAATATAATATGATTTTTATCATTATTGTCATCTTTTGATGTTTGTTTCTCTTTTGTTGATCTCTCCCCTCAATCTACAGCTCAGTATTGCCTCATTTTTGCTCTTTCTCTGTTATAACAAACTTATGACAAGTGTCTTTCAACCCCACAAGTATGGCATCAGTTTTTTTTAAATTTACAATTCTTTATCATATGGCCTTTACCATCACTACAATAGCACATACAGGCATTCTTTTATACTTTAATCTCAGTTTTCATTTTACTTACAGTTATTTCTGATTTTTTTTAAATTCCATGTTATTCTTGAACTCTTCTACATTTTCCAGCATGGCTTCACAAGCTATATTTTTCTCAATGGCACAGTTGTATGTTAAATCAGTTTCACTCATTAGAACTTGTTTGAATTTGTCATCAGTCATACTCAACAATAATTGGTTGAGAAGTATTTCACCCAACACTGCACTGAGATTTCACTCTTTAACAAGCAAACACAATCCCATATCTTAATCTTGAATTATTTTACTTGGTGCCTGACTTCTGTATCTAAACTATACACATGCAATAATTTTAAAAATCGTAGGCTTGAAATGCATGCTTATCTTTTCTTTTAACTCTTGATAAGGTACTTCTTCTAGAATCTTTGGGTCACATAGTTAGTTAGCCACTTCAATACATTTTTAGCGATCATTCACATCAATGCCAGCACTCTAAGCTTGTCATCCACTATGTTATCAATAAGCAAGAGTCTCTCTACATTGTGAAGTAGATTTACCATCCCGCTGCATTGTTTACATTGAACTCTCTAATGGAGCTTTTCAGTGGTATCATTATTTTTCACTTTATTAAATTCTGTTCTTTCTTCCTTACATGACTCTCTTGAAGTGTTGAGCAGCACTAAGTTACAATAAGTATCATACAACTTTCTTCTTACTTCACACACATTTCTCTTAGTTTCAACTGTACTAATCTGATATATATGTAGGATAATATTATCTTTATCAACTATATATATTTATTATCTTCAATAAAACTCAATCCTAGAGGGAAAACTTAACTAAGATAAGTTTATTAACTCAATACAAACATATATATTTTAAACACTGTACAAATACAATTACAAATGTTGTCATAGTAATACTCTTAATCAGTCACTAGGTTAGATTTAATACCTCAGTATCGTTCCATATATATTACTCAGCATATATCGTTATCTATGTACTGAGATTCTCCATTCTCATTTTCTTAGTACATGCACTGTTTCATCTTCTATATTAGTGCACAACCATCTCTCACTTTGTTTTCTACTGTAACACACTATTATAATATACATTGCAACACCTACTGTAACGACATACACTATAATTATACACACTCCGATTTCTACAATTTATTGCACAATGAGTATTCTGCATAATTAGAGTACATTTTCATAATCCATATTCAAATGCACATTCTGCATACATAATTTTTCTGAAATTTTAGCAATGGGAAATTTATTCAATTTCATCTAGTTATTATAAACAGAATAGCTTTATTTACATCCTTGAAAGATATACGTATATATACAAACATACAATATTATTTAGTCAAACAGTACAAAAATATTAGTATATTAGATGACTTGTTTGTAAATTTACAATAATTTTCATCTTTGGTGATTCTATGTCACTTGAATTAAAATAGCCAAGACTTTTTATTATATGATTAATGAATTGACATTAATACAAGAAAGAGTGTTATTTACAGGAATTTGACTTGTGAATTATATCAATATAATTGAATTTAGTTGGTCTGTGAATAAGTTTATAAATAATTTTACTAATTTTTTAACCAGGCACTGCATAATTATTGACTAATGTACTGGCTTCACCAAAGTTCACAGTAGTTTATATATAATTATAAATATATATATAGATAAATAATTTTATTCAAACATTTGAAAGGGTTCCATAAAATTCTGCATGTGTGTAGTCCACATGCCTTAGTTTAAACAAAAAATCCCAACATTTTATATTTTACGCTTGGTTCTGCAAAATATAAATCCAGTCCTACATGTTGCCCAATAATTGATTATTTTTTTCCCTTAAATCATTGACTCTTTTTTTTTTACACAGGCATTTACCAAAAAAAAAATTGTTTTACTTCATATTTAGAGAATACAATAAAACTATACATTTGCTTGTTTTCAAAGAAATTATCCATTTTGAGGAGGGGGGGGGGGATCAATATTTCTCTTAGCAAAAATTCTCAAATGATAAAAACCCAAACAATTTGCGTATGTAATTACAAATAAAAACTGCTTTATTAATTCATAATCTTTCAATTTTATAAATTATATATTCAAGTTATAATAACAAAAACTAAAAATAAAACAATAAGATTTAATTAATTTCGCTATAATTTTCAATTATCGAAACAAAATAAAGGAACCATAAAAACTATTTTCTCAATTCTTAAAGTAAATATAAAAAAGATTTTTCTTTATTTAGAAAAACAGAGGAAAAGGAAAAAAAAAAAAAAAGTAAACAAACGATTAGATTTGGTATGGTAATAGTGAAAAGACAATGCAATGCTCAAAATAAAAAAAATTACAAATGCAAAAAAACAAATATGATATTACCTTCAGAATACCATCTTGCGGAAGTCAGTAAAATTCTTTTGATAAAGTTTTTTTGACTATATTTGCCAACTTTCTTAATTGCAAATCCTAAAAGCATGTTTCACACCAAGATCGGAACCGGAAATAAATTATTGAATCAACCATAAAAGTACTGCGGAAAATTTAATGTATTTAGATAATTATGCTTTACTAAATTAGATATCTATAAGCAGCTTATGAAATTATCAATAAATGAAAATTTATATTTCTTTAATATAATAATATTTTTATTATTTCATTTTTATTAATATTTTTAATTTTTCGAAAACTAGCAAAGCAGACGACCTTGGCCGCGATATTCCCGGGATTTTATTTTGTTTTTAAATAAATATGAAAATAGTTTTAATAGAATATGTAATGAACTTGAAATAGTTTTATATTAACTTTAAGAAAATAACATTTAAGAAAGGTTTTTTTCCTACATACACATTTTAGTTAAAATCATTTGATGCTTAGTTATTATTAGCAATTTTGACTGATTAAATTAATGATAACTGCTATTTTTAATATTATGATGAGTCGCATCTTTATATGATAATTTTACAAAATTCTGGAAATACATTTAACTTTTAAAAATAGCAGTTAGATAGTAATTTCTCATATTATCCATAAATAATTTACTTATATACAAATAACAATAAAATAAAGTATTCATGCCAATATTATCAATAATAACTTAATATGTGTTTAAAGGAAAACTATTTCAAAACTGAAAAAAAAGAGGGGTTTATTTTCAGAAAATTTAATTAGGAACTTTTTTTTCCATATGTCTATATTCTGCAAAATATCAACAAAAAGTTAATGGTTTAATAGAGTGCGCTTAAATCGCCAAAAAAAAAAAAAAATCATTATGGCTGTCAGTTTATTGAAGTTGTGTCAATTTGGAAGTCTCAGGTCTTATACATCTACTTTTTTAAAGATAATTACAGTAAGTTAAAAGTAATACTGAGAATATTTCATGTAGAATTTTTTTATTTAAATAATTCTGTTAAATACTGATATTTAAATAATTCTGTGTGTTTGCCATAACATTCGTTGCAATAGATAGTTTGTTGTTTAGAATCCTAGTGTGCGTTTCATTAAAATTTCATTTGGTAATTTTTTTCGAATAATTATGACAGTTTGTGTGGTATATCAGAAGTTCAGTTTAAGCAATGTTACAGTCATTGCTGCGAGTGGAGATTTTTCTTGGCCTCCTGTAACGTCCGTTTGGTCTTCCCATTAATTTTTTTGGGTATCAATTTATGATAGCTTTCAGTGTTTGCAGAGTTTTTTAAATTGACTACATGTAAAAATTGTTCCATTATCCGAAACTATTGCGTCGAGGAGAATGTGCGTAGCAAATAGTTTTCTCAGAATTAGAAAGGTTGAGATGGGGGGAAAGATATAAATCAACTACCTCTAACCATTGAAACAGTAAGGTCTGCTTTGCAGATCTTCGTTTCACCTTTTCTCACCTATTTCCTACCCTCATACCTTAGTTTGAACCCCAATCTATCGGAGTGTGTCTGCAATACGCTTATACCGAAAATCCCGCCTAATTTTAAACCACGAGTACAATGCTCGTATTATATATAAGTATAATTCATTCCCAAATAAATAAAATATTATGGATTATGTATATGTTCACATAATTTAGATTTATTTAAAAAGTAGGTTATATAAGTTGTAATTGCGCACACACTATGATATGCATTTTAAAACATATCAAAATTATAAATTGTTAATTAAGGTTGTTTTGTTTGAATCTATTTACAAAAATATATTACAGTCGTAATATATTTTGATTTAAAATAAAATTCATATTCATGTAGTGGATAGATTCAAATATTGCAATTGAAAAAGTAAAAAACATTTTCTTTAATTTAATAAAAGTCATTCCAAATATTTCTGTTAAAATAAATGAGGGACAATAGTTTAATTATTTAATTATTATCTAAGAAAACAGCAGATGTCCACTTAAGGTTTTCTTTAATTAGTAAAAGTAATTTTTAATTAAATCTAGTTTGTAATTCGAATGTTGACAAGGAAATTAACAATAGAAATTAATTAAAATTTTGTTAAATTCCTTTAGACATTCGGATAGATTTAATTACAGCTGATAAGTCCGATATATTTTGTAATGCTCCAGGGCAGTTCTATTGTTAAATTTTACTATAAAAAGGAGGGTTTTCTTTTGTTCTCCATTCTGAGGTTTCTAACTGAAATTATTCTAATGTTTCTAACCAAAATTATTCTGAGGTTTTTAACCAAAATTATTGTAGTAATTTGCTAATCTTGACATGACGGAGTAGAGCGCAAGAAGGCTGTTTCTCTCCGGAATGGCCATATGCTGCTGTAGACCATCGGAAGCTATCACACAAGGAACCCCCGGAACTGCTGCTGCTGCAAAAATATGAACATTCCAGATTTTGCTGCTGAATTATAAAACCTGCCAAACATCTACCTGCAAATGCGTCTCCAGAGGTAACCTACTTTAACCCAAGAGCTCTTGTGGTTCCTAACTAACATGCTATAGCTATTCTAAATTGTTTTTTCTTTTATTTCACATAACTTTATTATGTACTTCTTTAAAGTGTTCAAATATAATCAACAGTTTTGCTCTATCCTTGGGTTAATATTTTCTATTTATAAAGCTTTCTTTTATTTTATTATGATAATGTGTCAGAATCGTCTTTGACCGAATGAACTATTCCCTTTATTGAAAGTAAGACGCCGCTATTAAGGCATATTTCGAATTTATAATAATTCCCATTTTATTATCTCACAAATCACTCGTTCGAGGGCGATTCTAATCTTCTTTAATATATAATAATCACATAGTTTAAAATCTACATTTTATTGATTTTAACATAATAGGAGAGTATTGAGAAGTCAATGATTTAAATGTGTCCCCAAATGCATGATTGCGTAAATAAACCTATGCTTTCTTTTCAAACCCGCAAGCATGCATTTTCCTATTTTAAATACTGTGTTCCACTTTCATTACAAAGTTCATCATTGATGTCGAGAATGTGCAGACCCTTTTAAGTGAATTTATTGGAAATTTGATTGGGCATTTCTCTTAATCCAAGTAAAACCCATTTAGTATGTTTTATATACATTAGTTTAGTATTGCTGGTAAATGAATTGGTTGTTGAGACCCCTTTGTGTGCTTTTCCAAGGATTTTACATGGCCAAGTCCGTTCTCTTCGCTTCCTGCAGTTTCCAGGCAGAGTGTGTCCACAAATGTCACACCTGGGAATTAAACGCAGCCGTCACCCAGTCGCTAAGTTTCGGCTGTTCGTGACAACACTTTCCTACGGATTAGCAGCGAGTTGCCCTCTGTAGTCATTCCAAATATTTCACTATTGTTTTATTTTATATTTATTTTTACAAAGCATCCGTGACTTAAACGTGTCACACCCTCCAACTTTATCAAATTCATTATTAGCAATACTGACCTCCCATCTGCTTTAATTATTATTATCAAATAAATGCCTTGATCACATCCCCACTTTATTGCTTATTAAGCTTTCGTCCGTGCCATTCTCGAGATCATTAAACATTATATAACCCGTAATATAAAATATTTTATTAAACTGTTATAATTACTAAAAGCACCTCACACATGTTCCAATCTCTTTAAGCACATTATCGTAATGCTATTAGCTCGAGGGATAGACTTTATAATCTTGCTTTAAAACCTTTTGTCATTTATTGGAATGTAATGCCAACAATTATTTAATAAGCGTCCCTGTCTCATATAAGCAGACAGTGGCGTCATATATCTATATCTATATAAATAAATTTTGAAATCATTTAAAACTAATTTTGATTCTATTTTATTGATTCCTATCACTGTCTCGGTCTATATATATATTTTATACATTTCTTTTGTACATCCATAGACGTTAATTAGCAACCCAAACTTATCTTAGTATAGAGTCTTTTGTTTCTCCCTGACCACCAGGAACCGATAAAGGATTATACTAGTAGTAGCATCAGATGCGTTATCACGTAGGTGGCACTGTGAAATTTGGACTTTAGATTCGAACTTAGTATATCTAGAAGGCAACCCCTCCTAGAATGTTCAGTTTCGTGTTTGGGGTTTGAATTCTGCAGTGTGTTAGCGAGATAGACGATTCTGACTGTTACACCATGTTCAGAAGTCATTTTCCGCTTTAAGGAAATATTTGCCATTTTTTGAATCAGAATGGTCTTTGTAGAATCTATCCGGGGGCCCTGAGTCTTATTGTATACTTGACTATCGTGTTTGTCATGTTTTGATTTGTTTGGCAAGAGTGGGCCCATAATTCTGTATTAGAATCTACACCAGATCACCAAACTTATGATCTAACCAGGTTTTCATTCTGACTATTTTAGAGTGATTATAATGGAATGATATATCTCAATTCTTACCTTCAACTAATGGCCTAGTCCAGATTCCATCTTATTTTGATCTGATTGAGCATTCATTACCACAGACCAATAGATATATGAATAGAGGCCCCAAATCTGTTGGTGTGTGTTTATAATATGTACAGTACTATTTGCTATACTGTATGCCTGATATGTTAGCTGAGGTATATCATTTAGTTATCATATAACTATTAAAGTAAGGGACTTCAGTTGCCCCTTCTAGATTTAACTAACATTTCTAACTGTCACATGATCACCATCTCTTATGCTAGCACATAATTGTTATTAAACAGGCAAAACTCTCCATACAGTATTGCCACCCTGTGCCAACCAGAGTAATCAATGAATGCCAGAAGGCTTGTGCCTAAAATCCCCATCTAGTGCCTACTCAACCAATTTCCCAGACTCCTCACTGACAAAGACCACAAGCCAGAAACTAGTCTGGGAATATTGGATGAGTAGGCACTAGATGGGCACAAGCTTCTGGCATCCATAAATTACGCTGGTTGGCACAGGGTGGTACTACTGTATGGAGAGTTTTGCTTGTTTATTTCTAACTGTATTGTGACAGCTTATTTCATGTGATAGTATCATGACACTTCCAACTATTCTATAACAGCTTGCATTGTGTCTAGTTTATATTCTAGCAGCTTCCAGTTTTAATTTGAACTTGCCTCACTCCTTTAGCCGTATAATGGATGATATTCTTACTGCCTTTCAGTTCTGACATTAATTTGTTGTCTAACTTTACCTCCAACTGGACTGACAATTTATAGCCAAATCCTTCTTTTATAATGAAAGCAGTCAAATTTACTGAGCATCATCACTTGTTTGCCTATTCCAGCTAATGGATAAATCTTATCTATTCATATATATCTATTGGTCTGTGGTGTTCCGATCAAGATAATATGGAATCTGGACTAGTACGCTAGTTGAAGATTAGTTGAAATATAGCAGTAATAAATTCAAGACTCATTTACAATCCCTGGATTGAACAGTAACTCTTGTGCCTCATATATTTGTTCACAAAAGATTTTGTGTAAGTTTTGTGGCTTATTCACTTGTTACCTTATGCATAAGAATTTGTTTAATAACTGATACTCCTGGTCATTTGTAGTCCAATGAGCAATTAATTATGTAAGTGTTAATCTGATTACTATTTTCTGAGTTGATTATTTGCTTCTATTCCCATTTATATTCTCTTATATTTACCAACATACTAAATGAATTAAGATGGGAATTTTTTTTTTTCTCCATATGTTGCATTTTAATGTTGTAGACATTTAGAAAGTTAAACTATTTTAGCTGTTTGAAATATGTTGTAAAAGACTCTTTTTCGCAGAGAATATACCTAGTTAATAACAGTTTGTAGTCAAATTTGCAATATAAAAGATCTTCCACAAACACACTGACAAAATTTTTTGATGCTTTTGATTATTAAGGCCAAGAGTTTCTATCTATTTAAGAATATTTTTTTCCAGTCCTGACTAAGTGTCAGGTGAAATGCAATTTTTATTATAATGTGCTAAGATTGCTTGCACATGTACTGGTGAAGCATCACACATAAGGACTAATTCTTTTCAGGTTATCTATTAATCTCTTTAACTTGCCAATAGTTTAATTTTGTTTAAAACGTCTATCTTTCAGCTTTTTTATCTAGTAACCAATATAGTTTTTATTTGATTCTGTTTTATGCTAAATAAAGTTGTGTAGTAATTAACTAATCCCAGAAATCATAGCTAAATTCTATGTCTGTTAATTCTTCAAGTAGGTTTTAGAGTCCAGATCAAAAGATTGTTTTATTATATAAATTAGGATAAGATTACCAAATGTAATAGTTTAAAATGGTAAAGTCAATATTTATTTTGTATAAGATAAAAACATAAATGTTGCAATGGATTAAATTTGAAGATCATAAATCAATGAATAAAAATTTCTATGGTTGATTTATTTTTCAACAAGTACTTAAAATACAATTTATCCAAATTGTATATACAATGAATTCCATTGAATTTAGTACTATTAGTGTTTATTGTGTTAAATTAAAGTTTAAACGTAAAAAAAAAAAAATAGTTGAGATAAATAATAGTGTTTTAGAAATAACTGTATAACTATATGTAATGTAATAAATTTTATTTATTTATTTTTATATGCTGTATGTACAATATTTGTAACACTATTCAAAATGTTTTTCACAAACATTCAGGCATATCTGTACTCATTTAATCTTATTGTTAAACATATTTTTAAACTCTTCTCTTGTTATGGATTTAATGTACACTGAGCTCACAACTTTTTAGTTCTTCATTGGAATGTGGATTAACTTCATATATCTTGATTTTTGCAGTTTTGCAAAGATAATAGTATGGCTGGCTCAGATCAGATGATCTGGTACCGCAAACCTTTAGGAATTACATGATAATCAAAAATCTGCAAAAGGAAAATCATTGATTGTCCAGAAATAAGTGCTATTATGCTATCCTACTAGAACCACACAGTATTTATTTTGTTCTTGTTAAGTTCATCCATACATAGGTACAGAATATCATTACAGTAATGATCACTGGTGATGAACCTCTTTCTTGATATTACCACCCACACTTGCCTTATGCCTATGAAAAGGGATTTATTGTAAACAGTGTGGATTATGTTCTGATCTTATCCTGCTGTCCTGAGAGTTAATATAACCATTCATGTCGAACCATTCATCATCAATCAAAAACTTAACATCAAAGATGTCTTCATTATTTGTAACGAAGTGTTTAAACCAGTAGCAATAATGTATACACTTCTTGTTTATTTGATGATTTCAATTTTTGTACTGCAGTAACTTTGTAAGGGAAAT
Organism: Epiperipatus broadwayi; assembly: GCA_028023455.1. Classification (NCBI taxonomy): domain Eukaryota; kingdom Metazoa; phylum Onychophora; class Udeonychophora; order Euonychophora; family Peripatidae; genus Epiperipatus; species Epiperipatus broadwayi. The sequence continues at coordinate 2,473,481 of JAQFVV010000076.1, forward strand.
GATTGAACTTTCATCCTATGTCATACCAACAGCAATGTGATATTATTCCAATTTTGAAATTGATTTTTTAAGAACTTTGCATCAATGAATCACTAATGTTCATATGTTTGTCTTTAATGAAGATAAATCCATGACCTCTACATTCAATGTTATAAACTGAGCCTGTCTCATGGAACTTCTTTATTAATTCCCACACTATGTGCTGATTTGATATTGTTGTTTCAGGAAATTTTTGGGAAAACTTTTTTAACACATTATATACTGATCTTTTCTGAAAAAATACTCCATCAAAAAGACATGTTTTTCTAAAGTCAAAGCCATTTTTGAGGCAATACATAATATAAATGAATAATTAATGTTATTGTGGGCCAGTTCTGTCAATTGACTAATTCAAAAATTCTATTTCAGTGTAATTTTCACTACACCACTCTTATGTAAGTCGTGTTTATCTGCTTTAAATACTTTATGGAAGTGTGTAATTATAAGCGTATGACCAAAGATATGAAAAAAACATATGATCCCCCAAGATGCACATTTCATGCTGAACCAGCCCTCATCAGTTGGCCCAGATTACAATCTCTTATACTGTACATATCTTTATCATTGTTTAATGTATATAGATAGCCAATTTACTGCAGTTAATTGATATGTCAGACTTACTACCCTCACAACTTTGATAGAAACCACATGAAGTATATTATTAATTATTTTTTTATTCATTAAACTAGAGATTAGCCACTTAATGAATAATATTGTAGTTTTGACTAAACCACTCTCACGCAAGATAGGGATTGGTTTTTATTTACTTTTAACATCTTTGGAATCATTCATCTTTTACGCATGTCTTTTGGTCAAATGTTTATAATTATATCCCTTCACAAAAAAGTCCCTACCTTGCATAAGAGTGATGTAGTGAAAATTACTCTACAGAAATATTAAGTGGATAACCTCTAATCTAATGAATAACTAAAGGGCAGTAAGTTTGATATTTATCAATTAAACTGAAATAATTGACTATCTATATATACTGAACAATGATAAAGATGTGTGTAAGAGATTGTTATCTGGACCAACTGATGAGTATTGGTTTCAGCACAAAATGTGAATCTTGGGAATTATACATCTTTTTCATGGCTTTGGTCATATGCTTATGATTACAGTTCTCCACAAGATGTTAAAAGTGAATAGAAACGAGCATCTATGATGCACGAAAGTGCTGTAGTGAAAATTACACTACAGTAATATTATTCATTAAATGGACAATCTCTAATTTAATGAACGATTAATAAAAATTATTAATATACTATCTCATTTATTTATTTATTTCATTTAATTATTAAAGTATGTGTATTTATTTTTATGTGTCCATTTTAATTAAAATTATAATTTAAGAAAGATTGTAATCAAGCAAGTAACATTTTGGAAAAGGAGATAAATCTTTGATAAACAAATTAATTATTTTCAAAATAACATTGATTTGCCTTTCAGATTAACACAGTTATTTTGTGTGGAAGGGGAGTGATTATACAAAGGTATAAAACAATAATGGAATTATGGATTAATGACTATTAGTATTAAGAGGAAAATATTGTAAAGCAACTTTCTATTGATTACCTTTTCAGCTTGGTATATAAAAATTCATAGTAATATACCAAAAGTAAGTTGATATCAAGTTTATCTATGAAACCAAGTTGAGCTTGCTATGTCTTAGCTCTTTAATCCTTGAGTAAGAATAACAAATTATTTTAGGAATTAATTTTTTTTAGAACACAAAGGAAATAAAACCCACAGTGGCTCAATTTCTTCATGCAACTGTAATACAAGTTACAATATCTAATGTAACGGTAAGAATTCGCACATTTCATAAACAAGTTGCACAGTTTCTCCACCACACTCGAAAAGCAGCACCACAAGTTCAGGGCCTGTCATACCGGATTCGAATACAGCAGATCGACTACGCAACCAAATACGATGGAGCCCGAACCCGCCATCACAATAGCAACATCTTTTCAGGCCGCGGTGGTCAGAGAGAGAGAAGAGACTACATGAGATTTATAAATAAATTAACAGCTAGCGTTTGGAAAGTCTTAATAGATACGTGTATAACCCAGACAATACGAGACAATGAGATGAATCAGAAAATAAACACTAACGTAAAAAATTGATTAAATTAACATGATTTATTAAGTGGCTAAATATGATTTCTGGCACTATTTATTTATTAAATAGTGGCGTCAAATGGTTAACTACAATTGATTAAATCATTTTACTCGTTAATCTATAACCTGGGTCAATTATCGCTTATGAATGTGCCTTACTAAACCTTGAATACATGCGAAGCCCAAGAATAAGAGTACTGGAATTATTTATAATAAAAGATATTAAATTAGTTTACGATAAAGGCTGACTTCAGAAGAAATGCAGAGCGGCTCCAATGAGCTTGGCAGCAGCAACTTGCTTAGTGCGGAAATATATGTGTGAGTATGATATTATCTTAAAGTACTTAAAAAGGGATTCAGTGGTACTCGCAAGGTTTAGGAAACGATGGAGGGTGGTAGTCCATTGAACTACAGGAACTTTGTGACGACAATAAAGAAATAAATCATAAAATCAGACGCATATGTTGCACCCCACATTGGTCTCGGCCGTAGCCCTAAAGATCGGAGTATGCCAGCATATGGCTGCGAAGAACTGCGTCAGCATCCCCAGGTGTGACGCTCTGGTACACCCATTGACTGGAAACCGCAGGAAGAAGTAAAGGGGAAACGGACTTGGCCATTTAAAGCCCTTTTAAAGAACAAAGTGATCTCAACATCGAATACCCTTGCCAGCAACACTAAAATATATATATAATCGATTCAAAAAAAAGGAGACATAACGAAAGATTGGGCACTTAAGCAATTCACTGCATTGATGAAAAGCGTCTACACTCTCCCAAACTCAGAATAACAATAGAAATACTTAAAACAAATAATGGGGTTTAACATAAAAAGGACGGTGTGAGTGCGAGAATTTAAGTAAAATGTAATTAACCCACGCACTCCCACATCTGCCAATAGTTATTCCCACACCTCGCATACATCCTGGAAGATTATGAATCAAATCTAGGTATTATAAAGAAAATAATATAGTCATCGAACGAGCGGCTTACTAAATCTCATTTAAGGGAGGGACTCATGAACGTAAAATTACATTCTTTATAAGGAATGGGGAGTATCATTAATTAAGATTTGCTTCGCTCGGTCGATGCTATGCAAGCCCATAAAATACGCAAATAAAACAATTTAAATTTGATATTAACCCAAGGTTTAGATCGAGCAATAAATTTAAATATACATTTTTAAAACATACATGTTAATAAGTGTGGCGAGAAAAAGGGAGTTTGTTTTTGCTATAGCGGGTTTTAGATCACAAGAGCTCTTGGGTTAATTTTGTTACCTTTCAGTTGCTTTGGTGGTTGAAGCTGGAGCACATTTCAGGAGTGGATAAGATTTAGCAGCATGTTAATTCAGTCTCTGTTTGCAGCAGCATAGGCGGTTCCTTAAGGCATATTGGTGATGCGTCAGATGGTACATCGGCAGCGGCCAGCTATTTCCGAAAGGAAAATAGCCACGGTGCCGACTCTACTCAGTCATATTGGCGGTTCTATGATAGGTTAGCATTTTGTACATTTTCTTGAAAGCGGATTATTTAAGCCACGGATGGTCGGTCAGCAAAACATCAGGATCAGCATACCGAAAATAATAGTTCAGACCGTCCGAATTCTCAGAATAAAAGAATTAACCTCAGAAAATAAAATCAAAACGCAAAATCCAACAGCAGAGAAAAAAACATCAGAATCAGAATCAGCTTTTGTTTCTTCCCTCCTTTAAACAAAAGAAAAACATTCAATATATACTGTTTATCTTATAAAAGAACCTTCCTTGGGGCATGACAAACCTTTAACCTTTTGCATTCTTATCAATTAGTTATTTCTTATCTGAACATCAGAAGGAATCCATTTTAAGGTTTTTTTTTAGTTTACAATTATAAATTCCAGTAAATGCTCAGATTGAAAGAAGATTAAAACATTTATTTCATTCTGTTGAAGACTTTTGCTAATTGGAAATTCCTAAGTAGACATACGAAGTGTGAATTTATAATCCAAAATGTTTTACTTTAAATCTATTATATTCTCAACCTAGCCTTATTTTATATTTATATAATTTTCAATGGCGGGAACTTTATAATTTTAGAAAAATATTAAATTATTTCACATTTAGATTGTAATTGCATGAATCCGTTTATAAACTACTTTTAATAATCATTATTTTACCTACAATAGAAAATAAATATTGCAACACAATATTTTTAAAATAAATGAACTCAACAACCACAATCCAATAATATAATTCCAATGATTGATATTAATATTTAACAGTTATCATCGTAGTCTGTGTGTAGTTTTACCTATATAACCTTTTAAATGAATATGTAAACATGCACATACTCGACATTTATATATCAATAAAAATAAAGGGTTGAAAATTGGACTCCACGAGTAATAATGCCTATGTGGTTTATTTTAGGCGGGATTTTAGTATATAAATGGCCATACAGACACACTACGAACGATTTGGGATTCGAATTTAGGTATAAGGGTAGGTGAAATGTAAGAGAAAGGTGAAACGAAGACTTGCAGAGCAATCTTCCTGTTTCACTAAGAATAATAGGATACATAAATATACAAAGATATAATATTCGTATGAGTTCACACTCTTCTCAATTACATAAATTATCCATTACAATTACAATAAGCCCACTTCATTTCTCTGTAATATAAGTTCTTTTCACTTAATGTATACTCAATAATTAAATAACCAATAGAAGACAATACATTATCTTAGCCATAATTAAAATTTTTTAATTCTGTAGGCCCTTAAGGCATTTTAAAATCATAATAAGATTGGGGTGATTTGTTTTAACCCTAGTCTGCTTGGGTACCTTCAGGAGCCGAGATCATGGATAATAATGTCCTGCTGGTTTCTTCCACTGTTGTTCCTCAATGGGAAATCCCAGTTGACCCAAAACAACGAAGATGGGGTAGGGGGAAAGGCCCTCCTTTTTCTGTTACAGTTTTTTTATACTTTTTTACTTTGTTTTCTGGAATAATAACCTAGTTCACTAGGATCTGGGTGAAGAGTTTTATCAGTACAATCTTTACTATAACTGCAATTAGTAGTTAGCTGATTTTACTTTTTCCTTTCCATAATTAGTTCCTGTTACAATATTTCAGTTAAATATTTTATTTTTAATTAATATTCAATTTTCTCTATTATTTTTTTTTAATATTATTTTTATCTCTTCACATAATTTTAATATACATACATTTTACTCATCCTCCCCTTACTCCAGAAAATAGATTAGTATGGTTTAAACATAATCCTATATTTTTTTTTGGCTTACATTTTATACATCTGGGTGATCTTTGCCTTTCCCTGGATTCTATCTTGGCTTCTGATTCAGCTATTTACATTCTATATGAGTCTGTAGATTCTCTTGAATTTTGACATCCAGTTCTGCATTCACTTTTTCTTGTTTTCCACTCAGTTTCACTGACTCTTTACTATCTGATAGTATTGCCATTGGAAACTGGATGTCTTCTGTGACTCGATGAAGAACATGGTTTATGTGCCTCCAATATATTTTTCCATTTTGTATTCAACTAGTTACTATTTGACTGGATAATTTACTGGTGATTATCTCTTCAATCCATTTCTTTTCAAACAGATCATGAATCCTAACTTTTTCATCTATTTGAAATGGGTTGTCTTCACCATCGTAGTGGGAATATTTGTCCATATTAGGGATTATCATTGCAGGTTTAATATGCAATCTCCTGGGCATCAGCAACTCAATTGGGAATTTATTTGTAACCCATCATCTGTGTGAAATGTTGAAACATCATTTCATATAAAACTTTTTGCATGTTGTTACTCTTCAGCTCCTGTACTTTTTACTGTGTATCTAATCAAGGGTTTACTTCTCCAACTTTTCTGAACCATCATTTTCTCTTGGTTCTCTTTGTTACTGAGTGTTTTTACACACTCGTGCTAGATGCCCCTTACAACCATATTTAAAACATTTTCTCTCTCTCCACCTATACTCTTTTATCCTATGACTAGTTTTTTCACAGCAGAAGCATGAAATTTGTTTTCCTTTTGAACTTCAGGTTTGTGCGAATTTATACATTTTCTCCCCATTTTGAAAACTTAGTCTTAAAATTGTCTTCAGGTTTAGATTTAAAAATATGAACCTGCTCTATTATTAGCTCTTAAGATACGCCTTTCTGTATGGCACTTTGATATGTTAAATCAGTGTCAATTAACTAGTTAATTACCCATGGTGCCATATTGAATTTTTAAAAAACTGGCTTGAGACACAATTTTCACAATAACTTCAGTTTTAATAATGTTAAAGCCAAAAGCTTTACATTGATAGAAACTAGAAAAACAAAGGAAAACAATAAGGCTAAGACAAATAATGATTACCATTAAAAAAATAAGAAAAAAAAGAAATTTCAACATCCGACATAATTATTACTTTATTGTTTGATTATAATGTCTTATTTATCATTAAGTAAGTTTAAATTATATCTTCATGTATAATTTTTTTATATTCCACACAAAATTATCTTTCAAACCATATATAATACTTACCTGAGATAATCCATAGCTTCAGAATGTCCAAAACAAGTCGCATATGAATTTTTCATTTTTATCCTGTACCCCAAAAGTTATCAAATCTCAAAGGTGTCTATAAGAAAAAGATTCATCCTAATAAAAGATACAAAACAAATCATTTCCAGAAGATGGATATGCATTTGTCATCATAGCATTTTTGTCTATCTAAAACTAGAAATTGTAGGCTACTGTCTGTATCACTGATGAAATGAGTTTCATCTCTTCATTTTATATTTTTTTGTGTGCATCAGTGATGTTTATATTTTTTATGCACACCAGTGGTGCTATCTTGTTATATTTATTATTCCATAGTGATATAATTTATTTGCATATAGCTTATTTGCTAGCTATAGACTTGAAAATAATGTGATGCAAGATGTGGCAAAACTACTGACTCCACAGTATGAGTATATAGACTTGGGCAAGAATCAGGATTTGACTCCACAGCATGAGTACCTAGACATGGGCAAGAATCAGGATTTGATTCTTTACCTGAATACTATTTATGCATAACCATTGTGGCTATTATCATACACACCACTTTAAACCTCTTTTTATTGATTTTAAGAGTTTATATTTTTACATAATACTATGTCCCAGTAAATTTTGTGATTGCTTTATTAACTGCAACCTATATGTACATTTGATTATCAGTCTTAAAATTTGAATTGCACTGCTCTGTAATACCTTAATTTTATGTATAAAATCATTACTTGTTATACAAACATAGACATGTAAGTGCAAAGACACTAACACAAATATAAACATAGTAAAATAAATTATTAAGCCTTTTGAAAATCATTATGCCTATAAAATAAGGTTGCCTAAACTTAGATCAGAGCCCCAAAATTACAAACTACTTTTGTTCTATTTGAATAGAAATTTATATACGTATAATAAAGAGCATAAATGATTTAATATATAATTTATATACTACACAGACACCAATACAAACATAAACATACCATTTATCAAATAATTTACTATTGAAATATATGAAAAATAAAATTTTTTAATACTTATGACCCAATATTCTGATTATGTTTCGAAGACCTTGAAATGCGAATTATTGGTGCATTTTTAATCCATTTTAGTAGGTTCTTTGGCCATTTAAAAACTTCTGCCTTTATCTTCTCCATGAACACTAGTAAACTGAGCAGAAAATACAAAAATTAAATGAATTTCTTAACAAAAAATTTCAAATTTTATCGGATTCCGACAAAATACACCCCATTAAAAAGAGTTTTAAAAGGAGCAATTTTAAAAAGAACATAAAACTTCAACAAAGTACCACCATGGTATTTGTCTCAGTCTGTTATCAGACATGCCCAGAGTAATTGATCTGAAAGTATTTCCTCAGCCCAATCCCAATGCCCACAATCTTTTGCTAGCTCTCTAAAGGCAGAATTGTACTTTTTGTATATTGCAGTACACCTCTTAAAATGACCCATTAGCTTTCAAATGAATTCTCCCTTAAACTGTTTCCTATTTCTTATTCTCAAATGAGCTATATGGCAGGGTGGATGAGGACTGAAATGTTCATTTAGTTTTTTTTAATTTCTCATATTATACGCTGTCAATGATGGTCTGGAGGGGAGGCATAAAACTTATTGATTATCTCTATAGCTTTTATCTGAAAAGTATAAAAGTACTGCGACTTTTTGTTTATTATCCTGAATTTCCATTTAGAGTAAAGTTTTTGATCTGAATCACATATAGTGACCATTCCACAGCATTTCCCACATCAAACTTGCCGATAGATGTTTGTCTGTAAAATGACATTTTTTTTCCTTTAACTACTCTACTAGTTTTCTCTCTAAATTTGTTTGGACTAATGACTGTGCCATGTTTGTTATGTCTTAACTCTATAATTCCTGAGTACGAATAACAAATTATTTTAGGAATTATTTTTTTTAGAACACAAAGGAAATAAAATCCACAGCAGTTCAATTTTTTCATGCACTTTAATACAAGCTACAATATATAAGAATAATAGGATACATAAATACCAAGATATAATATTTGTATGAATTCACACTCATCTCAATTATATAAATTATCCTTTACAATTACAATAAGCCCTGCTTCATTGCTCTGTAATATATGTACTTTTCACTTAATACATACTCAATAATTAAATAACCAAAAGAAGGCAATACATTACCTTTTCCATGATTAAAGTATTTTAATCCTGTAGGCCCTTAAGGCATTAATAATCATAGTAAGATTGTAGGCAATCTGTTTTAATTCGAGGCGAGATTCTAGGTAATAAGATGTCCCTTTGCTAGTGTCTTCTGCTGCTTTTCCCCGTTGGGCAATCCCAGTTGATTCGACATGATGAAGATTGGGGGGGGGGGGCTTCTTTTTCAGTCTTTTTTACTTTAATTTCTGGAGTAATAATGTAGTTCACAAGGACCTGGGTAGAGAGTTTTATCAGTTCAGTCTTTACTGTAACTTCAATTAATAGTTAGCTGATACTGATTGAATTTTCTCCATTATCTGATTTTCCTTTTTCCTGTCCATAATTAGTTCCTGTTACAATATTTTGATTAAATATTTTAATTAATTAATATTCAATTTTCTCTATTACTTTATTTCTTTTTAATATTATTTTTGTCTCTTCACATAATTTTAATATATAAATATATATTTCATAGCTATCATTGAAAACTATTAGTTATAATTATTTTCAGTAGTAAATTTATTTATTCACCAGTCATATATCATGTATGAGTATGTATTAAGTTCTAACATTAGTTAACTGTCTATCATCAGGAAATGTAATCACTGATAGAATATTGAATATGAAACCTAGAGATACTATCTGTTCTATATGATGAAATGTCTTGAAGTCAAGAGCTTGCTTAGGATTTCTGCATTAAATAAAACTATTTATAAAGATGATTTATATAGCAAGGAGAATTTTTTGCAAACTACATAAAAATGATTTCTCAAAAAATTTTCATGCATATTGAACAATAATCGAATAATAAATTTTCAATTAAAATAATTTTCTATGCGATAGTATTAATTTTAATAAGAGAAGATAATTATTTAATTCTTCATAAATATTTTTTTAATTATTTTATATTTTTCTTTGTTTGACTTGTCTGTAATATTTTTAAAATTGTTTGACTAGATGAATTTAGAGTATATATTTATCAGGTGATTTAAGATAGTGTATGCATTATGTGCACATATTTTGAAGAAGTTATTTTTTTAACATAATGTTAGTATTACTTAATTAAGATATGCATAACTATTCAAGTCATTTCATTTATATTATTGATATATATATATATATTGTACCATTTTTTGCCTATTCGATATTTATTGGACGTGAACAGCTTGATGATTAGGTTTGTATATCTATTAAGAATATATCCGTTACCTACCACTCTACATTAATGCATATAACCATTTAAGCAGTAAGTGTTGCATATTTCTAGATAATACGGCCCTAATTATAATGAATTACTCATACATTCTGGTGAAAACCTATCTGCACTTATATACAGTAATTAACATTATCTATCTAGGTCTTAGCGTAAGTAAGAATGCTAACCTTCACTCCCATTGTCATCTTTAATAGTTTAAATTTATTTATTTATTTTATTATTAATCACCAGGGTGCTGTTTAGACATCCCTATTAAATTGACAATGGAGTGAAGCTATCACATAATACAAATCCCTTTCCCTAACATGAAGATTAAATTTATATAAAATAACATATGTTGGCATCAATAGCTGAAATTTCCCAAGAGATCATGATGCTTAAACAAAGACAGATTATAGTTCTTCCTTTTTCTCTTCTTTTTTTAAGAGCATATTTATTTTAATCCAATAATAATAATAATAATAAAATTATATAATAATTATAAAATTTCTGGGATCCATTAATTTTTTTTTCTAATTGTTTATGCGATATATGGAATATCTTAAAGGTTACTTCAATAAATTAAATTCTTATCGGTAAGATTGTTCAATTGAATATTTCTTTGGCAATAAACATAATCCTCAGGTTTTACTCTGTGATCTGTAGGTTAAGTTCTAGTTCTGATGCGATGCTTCTATTTCAGGCAGGTGATGACTTCGTTCTTCTAAATCATTATTTCATTTCTCTCAAAGAAGACAACCTTAGTTTCATCAAAATTAATAGTGTGGCCTGTATCTTTCTCATGGACATACAAAGCAGAACTAAGATATTTATTTCTAACCCTACTTTTATGTACCTTTATTTCATTTAAACTCAAACTACTCTGACCTATGTAAACCTTCTTACAAAAACAAGGGATAAAATACACTACACCAGGAATAGTCCTCCTATCAAAAATTTCTTTTGTATTTAATAAATTATTTAAAGTAATACCCCTTTTCCAAGCAATTTTCTTATTTCCAAATAAATTGCTATTCTTACGTACAATTTTATAAGAAGACAATTTAAATAGCAGAGAAATAAAATCATATTTTTCTTTATCCTTTACATCCTTACAAATATTAATATTAAATAAAATACTTTTAACAAATTTATCAGAGTAGCCAACATTCAAATAATCTTTATAAAATTGACCTTTCTGAAACAAAGCTATCCCACTAGAATTATTTAATTTCTTATTCTTATAAGAAATTATTGTCTAGACTTTTAAATGAATGAATAATAGACTATTATAACTATAGCCTAAAGTCATTTATATTTTCTTATGTAAAATATATTGTACTATTTTATATTAAATATGTCTGTGCCTAAATAATTAAATATTAATGTTTGCCTTAATTATTATTTTGTCTATTTTCTCTTTCTCTCTTGTCACTGCGTTACCAGTAATTTAAGGTAGAATTATGTTATGTGTTAAGTAAATATGTAGGAAGCTGAGACAGAGTGTGAGCTAGGCATGGGATATTTCAAGTGCTGGATTGTGGGCCTGTTGTCCAAAGCATGCTGATTATATAACTTATGATTGAATGGCATCTGAGGTTGATTCTGAAAACAAATAAAATGCTTTGGATGGCAGAGGTTTGAATCTAGCAGTCGAGGTGGGCCACGGTCTGGAAATGTGATCATGTTATGCTTTGCATAACTCGTCTGATCATGGGTATTGTTGATGGCTCTGTTATCGATATTCTCCTGTCTGCTTAAAGGGCTGGTACGTTCACATAATATTAAAAATATAAAATTAAAAATTATGTTAAATAAGGTTTAAACCCAAGTAAACAACTTCTATTAAATGAACGCGGTTCAATGTATTGTAATGAAAATTAATGGTTAATATAGTAATATGGTTATACTCATAATAAGAACAAAGAGGTTTATATGAGCTATGTAGTTAGATTTCCATGAGTCATTTGAAGATATATATATATTGTTTTATCTATTTTTTCTACTATATGTCACTCACCATGAGTTTGAGTATTATTGAGCTTGAATCTGGGATATGTTATAGGAAACTATAGATGAACATCTATAGATTCTTGTAAAATATTCTTACTCTAAAAGTGGTGCATAGAGTCCATATGATTTGCACTTTTATAAAAATGTTTTATTAATGGCAAGTTTTGCAATTCTTATAGGGATTAATACCAAAAGATTGATCAGAAAATATAACTAATAATTATTAGTTTGATCTCCTTTTAAGTAAATAATACAATATATGGTATATGGATGTATCATAAAATTGACTTGTGCCCTACATGTGAGGCCTATAGTAGTCAATTTAAGTAACTAAGCTAAATATAAATTTCACTGTACTGAAATTTATAGCATCCTGTGTAGGTTTTGAATTAGTTATATAGGGTTACAAGATAGAATGTTGTAGAGAAAATGAAAGGGGTATAGGGTCCTGGTACTTGCTTTGCATGAAACACCTGTAATATTATTAATCAAATAATTTTTTGTGGGAAGCAATCATTAATTACATCCCAAGGGGAATATTTTTCATATTTAATTAATGTCACACAGACTTTTAACTGTCCCTCTTTCATATATATGTCTGTTAGTAAATTCAAATAGAATAAAAGACTTGACCAATACATTACTTAATACATCTAATAGAAAAATGTTCAATAATTAAACAGAGATAAAAAATAAAAAAAGTAATTAATAAATATACACCATGATATAGATATTAAGTAATATTTCATAATAATTATTGTGTATCCTTTTTCAAGGGAAAATCTTTATTTTGTTCTAAGTTATATTATTGAAAGTTCACAAACCAGGAATTTCATTGAGATAAATTGTAAATGTTGTTTCTCCAAATTGAGCTTAACTTGGTGTTTAATCTCTTATATGCAGCCATATTTAACAACAAAAGCCATTCTCTGCTAGAGGCACAATTTTTTTTTTTTTTAAATTATTAAAGATAATTAATTGAGAATGATATTTTGATAGCTTTTGATATTACTTCATTTTTTATCAGTATGCCTATGGATGAAAGTTGTTGAAGTTCTGAAAAATATCCAGTTATCTGATTTTACAAATAAAAAATAATCATATGGTTTATTGCTTAGGAGCTTATAAGAAATTCAAGAAAAGAGTGAGGAACTGTCTAACTTCCAGAGTCTACCATTCTATCTTTCATTGCATTAAACTGTACAGGGCTATCTTTTTTCTTTAGGAGTTGTATATCTAAGTATAAAAACAAAAATCTATTTGAAAGTAATATTCCGTTAAACTATCAGATATCATCATGCGTTTAAATTAATATTGTTTAAAATTACATATATATTTTTTTGCTTTTGATAGTCAGATATAAAAACATATATCAGGATTAGTTAGAAATCTCATCAATTTCTCCAGCATTGGCCTTTATTTTTTATTGAAAACTTAGGAAAAAAAAGCCATTCTTACATCTCAGATATGTTGATGATACTTGTTACTTGGGCTTGTAAGCAGACTGCTCTTAATGATTTTCCTAATATTTTTAATATTTTGAAATATTACAATCAAATTTTCTATAAAAATAGAAAAAAACATAATGGATTTTCTTTTAGTCAAAATAAAAATGATTTTTGTTTCACACTATATAAAGAAATCAAAAACATATGGAAAGATATTTTCAGTTCTTTTCGCAAATTATCTAGTTCAATTATTATCTATGACTATAATATATTCAGGACCAAGTAGTCAGTTGGCTGCTGAATAATTATATTAGTTAAATAATGAAACAACAAATGTTTAAATAAAACTTTCCAAGAGTTTATTTACTCTGAATAATAATAATAATAATTGGTATTAGTAAGATATTAGTAATTCAATTTGATAATTGAGTATAAGATCACTTAGGTGTCTTTAAAGTTCATTATCTTCTTAAAGATTTACATATATAAAGTCTCTTTAATTCTGTAATTTGTAACTTTACAGTTCTGTAACTTGATATCTTTGAGCACCTTCCTGTTCACATGCATTATATCAGAAATAGTCCAATAGATTCTTGACTAAAACTCTTCTTTATTAATATCAGAACAACTTCACTTTACTAATTTGACTTTCCACTAGTTTGCTTTTGTTCTTCCTAGTTCACTTGTCCCACTGATACCATTAGACAAGTGATACACTGCTTAATTCTTCTGCAGATTTTTTTATCACTTTGGCTAATTTAGAATAAAGTTACTTTTCTTAACATGTAATTTAGCCTGTCATTATTTTCAGTATTTCTTTCTGCTTAATTATTTCTGTTACTTTTCTGTGGTATTTTAGTATATTATTATTAACAGCTTGCACACACCTTTATTTATCCTTTAATAAATAAAATATATGTGTGTGTACACAGCCAACTAGAATACTATTAAATAACACAATAACAGAAAAAGAACTTTGTGATTATATTCACCATGACTCTTCTTTTATTCAAAAAAATGTTTGTTGACAATGGTTTGGTCACAATATTATTTATTAATAAAACCTTTTTAAGAACTAAAAAGAGAATGTTGATAATTCAGGAATTAAGATAGTTCGATGTCATTGAAAAAAATAACTAATAGTTTTAAAAAAATATTAACTTACTATAATATTTTTAGAAAAAAATTACTGAAGTATTTCCACATATCAAGGATAATTTTTTTTAGAATGCTATGAAATTGTATGATGAGGCAGTCCCCTTTCATATATCAGTCATACCAATCCATAGAATTAATATCAGATAAAGAGAACACATTTTTATTGTTAGAAAAGAATCTAGTTTATCAGCTATTTTATAAATTAACAAAATAGGATATCAATTTTAATACAATATGAATTCTGGAAAAAATTGACTGGTATGATTAGAGATTATTAAACAAAATTATAGGAAATTTTAAAAGTTCTCAATAATATGAATGAAAAATATAACTTAAATAAAATCAATGTCATTTAAAACTAAAAACACATGCTTATAATTTAAGAAAGAGAAAGCTCTGAGTAAAGTGCATTGGGATTGCATGAAAACAGACATTTTAATTTTTTCTATAAAACTATTTTAGTAGATTACAACTGTTTACTTTGATAGAAAAAGTTTTTGGTTAGTTTCAGACAGCATAGCAGTAAAATAAAGCAGATTAACATTTCATGCATTTGATAAGTTTTAAATCATATAAATGGAGTTCACTCTCAAACAATCCTCTTTTATCCATGAAAATGTTTGAATTATCCTATGCTTTTTTGTTGAATATTTTTAACAAATAGGGTATTTGTCTGTGTTCTATAAAATATTGTGTAATATTGTTTAATTTAAAAATGATTTACAATCTGTAAAAATGTAATTATCAAGATTATAAATATAATTTTAATTTCAAAATAATTAAATTATGAATTTTTGTAGATCATTATTTTTTGAAATTTATATCAACCCTTCCATTCATTCATACATATTCAAATAATAATAAAAAAATTTCATTTTAGGTAAAGCAGAATGTTTTTTTCAGTACTGAAAATGTACCTTCTAAAGTGGATAAATTTAAAGATGTAAAAATTTCCGAACAGTTTAACATGGAAATAGAGGATGATTTTGATCTTCCAAGTGGTAGACGTTTTTCTGATGCAATGCATTCAATTCTTATGAGAGGGTAAGCATGTGTGTGTATATATATCTAATTTTCTATTTTTTTTCCTATGTATTGATTTCTACTTTAACATATATTATTTACACCTTTCTTAAACACTTTATCAATACTTTTATTTATATCAAACTAACAGTTTTGACTGTCCTGCAGTTATCATCAGAGTTCTTGTTAATTCTATTTCCAATTAACAAGAGCTTTGATGATGAATGCAAGACAGTTGAAACTGTTAGTTTGATATAAATAAAAGTATTGATCAAATGTTTAAGAAAGGTGTAAATAGCATGATATGTGTATATATATATTGTAACAAACGGGGTTCGAATACAAGCGTATGTAATATATTACTAATTGCGAGTGTTAATGTTGAGCGACTATATACGAAAAGATATGTATGTAAATAGTCATTCGAACCCTGTTACAAAGAGTGTGAATGTTAGGTGGGTATGCTTATATAAATATATTTGTATATGTGAGTATAAAATGTGTGTATGTATTAACGGTGATGGTTACAAGCAATTATATACGGAGCGGTATAAGTTGTAATTGATTATTCGTATATATTTCATCCGTTAAAATTTTTCTTTAAGTCTGGTTAATAATGTTGTCGGTAACACGTGTTTTCTTTTGCTAATTAATCTTTTGAACATATGAAGATAGAAATAGAAATAAATCAGTTGCTGTAGGCGGTTTAGTAATAACTGGCGTCAAGAAGTCCGAAAACGGGTCAGGTGGGTATCTTTGGAAAACAATAGAAGAATGGGACAGTGGCGTAGGGATATTGGAAGAAAATTTTACAAAGTTAAAGAGTGAAAACAAAAGAACTTTTTTTGTGGGCTCGAGAGAGGAAAAAAAAAAAAAGAGAAAAAAACGCGGCTTGGACTACGGAGTGTGTGGATGTATAAAATTTTCTTAAGAAGTTTATTAATATTTCTCACCCAAAATGTCGGGGTAATTCAATAGCGCTAGTTTTGTTAACCGATCCAGTGGACAGTTGTCGTGGAACCCATCTGAAGTGGACCTACGAATTTCGCTATACCAAAGAGTTCTTGTTCATCAAGTGTAATGGCGACGAAAGATCTAGGAAATGGGACCCTTTCATAAAGTGAGTGAATCATCTACTCCACCTCCGGAATAAGCTATTCGATATACCACATTGGAAATCCTTGCCATCCGTTATATCAACCAGACCAGTATTCGTGGAAGAATTATAAATGCGGACTTGTCTTTGACCGTGTGAACGGTCGATGGTACTTAAGGTAATTGACGTTTACACTAAATATATGTTCAATGAATGCGTCTTGGTAAAGAAACTAGTCTTACCTCAATATTAATTCCTATAATAAATCTCTTTTAAATTAAATAAAATAACAACTTTAAATAAACAGCTCTGATGTATAATTGCACTATTTTGATGTGTATATGAATTATATATGTGTGTATCCGGGTAAATGGGCTGTGCGCTTGAATATTGATAGTTATATGCGTGGATAAATGAGATTTTATCGGTATTAAGTATGGTAATAAATAGAGTAAATGGTATGATAACATTAGGGTTGGGTTATTAGATTTATAACGGATAAATTATCGGACAGAATAGATAGACACATAAGACTTAGTTGGGTAGTGTTTAGCTTTGTTCTCTAGTTAGACTATAGTCCCCAAACCCTGAGATTGAGCTGGTACGGATGCGCTACCATAAATAGAGGTATATATATATATATACCCGAACCCTTATTTACGTTTTCGATGAGATAATTCTTATCCATGTGTAAGATTGGCGCGTGAGATGGAATCAGACCATGCTCACAAATATCCTCACTCGAAGCTACGGGTAGAAGCGTACAAATGGCGATATATAAAATATAAAGAACGGGTAATATAATGGCGTCCCAACTAACGGGGCTGCGAATGTTAGAGAATGGGCATTTAAAAGGGCATCCTAACGTAACGTAAAAAGAGCGTACAAACGAGAGTTGGAGATTTTTTTTTTTTAA
Source organism: Epiperipatus broadwayi (assembly GCA_028023455.1). NCBI lineage: Eukaryota > Metazoa > Onychophora > Udeonychophora > Euonychophora > Peripatidae > Epiperipatus > Epiperipatus broadwayi. The sequence goes on from JAQFVV010000076.1 coordinate 2,491,234, forward strand.
AAAAAAAAGAAGGGGAAAAAGAGAAAAAGGGAAAAATAAAAGCGATAGTTTGTTATAAATCAGGAAGAGTTTGAATACACATTGGTAATATAGTAGAGGGGCATATTTGGCGGTGTGAATATACGGATAGAAAAGTTCTCGAATGGTCAAGGGGGAAAATAGCGTTGAGGTATGTCCTGGGTATATATATAAAGTCATAGTTTATAAAGCGAGGTTGAAGAATTTATCTAACATTGGGATATTATAAAACAATATTGTTCAATATGATAATAAGGAGGGGCAAAGGTCTATCGGGTGGGTCATGCAGTAGACCACTGGAAACCGGGGTGACGAACCTGCCACGTAATTAAAATAGTAATAGAGAGAAAATGAAGCCAAAAAATAAACAGAATGGGGAAAAGCAGAAGGCGACGGAAGAGAAGGAAGTAAATGTATTGGAGAGGATTTTAGAAAGATTAGAAGGTCTAGAACTCCGATTTCAGGAAATGGACGAGAGGTTCGAACGGAGATTTCAGGAGATAGAACAGAGACTAGGGATAGAAAGCAAGGAAAGGGCGGAGAAGTCTGACGATAAAGAAGTAAAAGGAAGTTTAGATGAAGGAGAGAAGAATATAAAACAGGGGCCGAAGTCTAGTGAGACGGAAAGACCGGAGCATATGGGTAAATGTAGGGGTGTGGCGGTACACACCCACGTGAACCATTTTTTAAAGATACGACAGTTTGAAGGCCAAATGGGGGAAGCTCCCGTGGAACATCTACAAAGCCTACGAAGATACTTTGGCATGAATCCCATGCCAGAGGAAGGTAAATTGGTGGTAGCGTACAGCCATCTAAGTGGGAATGCCCAAGAGTGGTGGGACTCATTGTCCCAACAGCCCACAACCTTCGAGGAGTACCAGAAGAAGATACGAGAGTCTTTCTGGTCGGAAGACCACCAGGAACTCGTGCAGTACCAAGTGATGCGAGAGAAATATGAGGAAGGAAAGGAAGAAAATTTCTCTCAATTTTTTCATCGCCAAGTGGCGAGACTAAGGACACTGGACGCGTGTCACCTATCTAAAGCCACATCATTCGAATTGTAAGGCACAATATGCCTATGAATGTGGAAAGAATGATGTTGGGGGTGAGGAAGGCATCCATCGGAGAAGTGGCAGAGCTGCTTAATGCTCTGGATATGAGTATATATGACCATAACACACCGTTGGAGCGAGGGAAGGAAGTTAAAGATATGCCAAATATTAAATTTGGGATGGAAGAAGGACACACCAGCGGGAATGCCACGCATAGAAAAGGTGGTGATTATAGTCACAGACCGAGATGGCAATACGAACCGGAAGCTCGACGTCCGCCAGATAAGCCAAAGTTCGTCCAAGAAAAGGGACCGTGGTCACCGAAACAGAAAGGTGGTACCGAGGGGAACAAAGGATAAGGAAAAGTCGTTTAAGAAGCCGTTCAAATACACAGAAGGTATTTGAAGGCTATCGCACCAGGGGGGTATGTAACAAACGGGGTTCGAATACAAGCGTATGTAATATATTACTAATTGCGAGTGTTAATGTTGAGCGACTATATACGAAAAGATATATATGTAAATAGTCATTCGAACCCTGTTACAAAGAGTGTGAATGTTAGGTGGGTATGCTTATATAAATATATTTGTATATGTGAGTATAAAATGTGTGTATGTATTAATGGTGATGGTTACAAGCAATTATATACGGAGCGGTATAAGTTGTAATTGATTATTCGTATATATTTTATCCGTTAAAATTTTTCTTTAAGTCTGGTTAATAATGTTGTCGGTAACACGTGTTTCCTTTTGCTAATTAATCTTTTGAACATATGAAGATAGAAATAGAAATAAATCAGTTGCTGTAGGTGGTTTAGTAATAACTGGCATCAAGAAGTCCGAAAACGGGTCAGGTGGGTATCTTTGGAAAACAATAGAAGAACGGGACAGTGGTGTAGGGATATTGGAAGAAAATTTTACAAAGTTAAAGAGTGAAAACAAAAGAACTTTTTTTGTGGGCTCGAGAGAGGAAAAAAAAAAAAAAGAGAAAAAAAACGCGGCTTGGACTACGGAGTGTGTGGATGTATAAAATTTTCTTAAGAAGTTTATTAATATTTCTCACCCAAAATGTCGGGGTAATTCAATAGCGCTAGTTTTGTTAACCGATCCAGTGGACAGTTGTCGTGGAACCCATCTGAAGTGGACCTACGAATTTCGCTATACCAAAGAGTTCTTGTTCATCAAGTGTAATGGCAACGAAAGATCTAGGAAATGGGACCCTTTCATAAAGTGAGTGAATCATCTACTCCACCTCCGGAATAAGCTATTCGATATACCACATTGGAAATCCTTGCCATCCGTTATATCAACCAGACCAGTATTCGTGGAGGAATTATAAATGCGGACTTGTCTTTGACCGTGTGAACGGTTGACGGTACTTAAGGTAATTGACGTTTACACTAAATATATGTTCAATGAATGCGTCTTGGTAAAGAAACTAGTGTTACCTCAATATTAATTCCTATAATAAATCTCTTTTAAATTAAATAAAATAACAACTTTAAATAAACAGCTCTGATGTATAATTGCACTATTTTGATGCGTATATGAATTATATATGTGTGTATCCGGGTAAATGGGCTGTGCGCTTGAATATTGATAGTTATATGCGTGGATAAATGAGATTTTATCGGTATTAAGTATGGTAATAAATAGAGTAAATGGTATGATAACATTCGGGTTGGGTTATTAGATTTATAATGGATAAATTATCGGACAGAATAGATAGACACATAAGACTTAGTTGGGTAGTGTTTAGCTTTGTTCTCTAGTTAGACTATAGTCCCCAAACCCTGAGATTGAGCTGGTACGGATGCGCTACCATAAATAGAGGTATATATTGTAACGAGCACAGACGTTCGTTACATTGTTGTTGTTTTTTAATTATTAAACATGAAAGTAAATTAAAAAGTTCGCATTTAAAAATTTTCTTTTAGAATTAAAAATTGAAATTAAATATCATCTTAAACTCGTATATATTAAATCGCACAGATAAAAAAAAAATATTAAAATAAAACTGTATTAAAAATAGAAAAGGTATTTTAAAACAAAAACTTAAAAAGATTTAGAGATAAAAATATATCTTTGATTTGGAAAACAGGTTAATTAATCAGAAATGGAAATGATTGTTAATTAGTTAAATGTAAACCAGCCTTGGGCATTTAAATGTAAAAACATCGGTCAGAGAGGAAAACAATAGAAACTTTTAGCAAATGAAATAAATCCATTGGGAAATCGGACCTTAACGAAAAGGATCATCGCATCGATGACGTAATGTAAATGCAATCCTTCAAATGAATATAAAAGGACATGATTGAAAATTATTAGGGAGTGATGATGATTATTACGATGTGACTATATGTAGTAGTAGGGAGTTGGAGGTGGAGGAATTGACAGACGCACTGTCAATTCTTTCAGCTGTTGAAGAAAGGAGAAATGAACTATCGTTTTATACATTGAGGACTAACTAAATTCAAAAATCTCCGGATGGATAAATAAATCGGCCTTCAGAACATTAACCTTTTTAGGACAGTGTGGGAATTCACGTTCATGGCAAGCAACGGATAAAGTTGGACGTTTTAAAAACCGTAAGAACCTTACAATTAATGAACATTAAATTAAAAACTTTTCGTATTTAAAATAATTGCATTAGTTTCCTATCTGACTAAAGTAGTTAAAATGTTATTTGATGTATTTTTTATTTATTTGTGTAAAATCATTTCCATTTATTTAATTTTGTTCTTTAAGTTTATTTATGATTTCTGTTTTCCGATAAATTAAAATATATCAATGTTAAACTTAAGTCGGGTGTGAATGGCTGTATAGATTTGTAAAGTTATATTAGGGGAGGGTAATCTTAGGTTATTTGTTTCGTGGTTAAATTGGGTCAATGGATTGGATATATTGGTGTAATTAGTAGATGTAATATTGATTCGCTACGGGCAGAATCGCTTCATACGCCGCACACTTCCGTTTGCCTATGGAAGGAATTATAAGACGGAGAACGCAGTTCCTTTCTATGGAGTTTTTTTTTTATTGTTCTTCTCGTTAGATAGATGTAATATTCCTATCTGATTGAGAGTCAATGTCTTTTCTTAATCTTTTTGTGCTGCCGTAATTTATTACATTGAATACATCGATATATCAGATGAATTGATGCCGGTTTGACTACGAATTTTAACCTAAGGTTAAATAGGGATAGAATGTTTATTTTCAAAAGCAAATCTATGTGGTCTATTCATACTTGACCCTAAATAAAAATGCATTAAATTAAAGTTGTTTATAGACGCTTGCATGGATTGGTTATCGGTTAAGTATGTTTTGGGTTTTCATATTTGATCAAAATATATAGACATTCGATAAATAATGATACCTTACGGTGAGTATCTAAAATGTATTTATTCGGATGTCTTTTAAGTTATTGGTGACAATGCAAGTATCTTATGGTGAATACTATTGGGTTACGTATAAAGTTCCCTCCGCAATTGTCAGTAGTCAATAATTTTGTATTTTGATCGTTTATGTTTCTTTTGAAAAGTTTTTAACCGTGTAATCTATGTAACCGATCTGCAGCAACATCTTAAAACAAGCTTTTATAATCCCATCTGTGCGAACTTAATTAAAATGTAAAATTAGAATATAATAGTAATTAAATGTAAATTAAAGTCAAAAATCAAAGTTAAAAATGTAGGTTAAATTTTGAAATGTAAAACTAATACTAAAATAATTTTAAATCTTATATATATGTGCATAAATAAATGTTTGTATGCTAATTACTGGCAGTGGCTTATTTTATTTATTTTTTTAATGTTGAAATCTAATTAGATAAGATATGATATTATTAAATCTCTGCTACTCCCTGAGCTAGTGACATGGGCTAACGACCGGAACCAAAATATTTAAAAAAAAAATTTTTTTTTTTTTTTTTTGACTTACGTATCTGCCTACTTTATAAATTTTTCTAGGTTGAAATGCCTAGATGGCGCCCCGTAGTGCAGATTACGTGAAGTCTCCTTTCTCCGGATCGTTACAATATATATATACCCGAACCCTTATTTACGTTTTCGATGAGATAATTCTTATCCATGTGTAAGATTGGCGCATGAGATGGAATCAGACCATGCTCACAAATATCCTCACTCGAAGCTACGGGTAGAAGCGTACAAATGGCGATATATAAAATATAAAGAGGATGGTAATAATATGTAAGAAAGTTAATAGATCTATTTAATGGGCCAATACCTGAGAAGTGGGAGATTTTTTTTATCAATCAGCTGGTCCATAAGCAACATAGCTAAGAAATCATCTAGTCTAATAATTAAATATTTTATTTTTTACTACTATTCTCTGGTTGCATGATAAAGAAGTATTGCTCTGCAGTGGGCTATTTTATTGTGTACCTATAGTTTTATGTGTAAAAGATGTCAAATATGGTATCAGTTTTTCATGTGCAAGGATAGGGAGGAGGCCGTGGAGTACATTTGATGAGTGCCCTTAAAAAGAAATCCTGATCTCTATTGTGGTTTTATCATCACATTTTTCTTGCTAACATTGTGCTTATATTTATTTTTTCAGTAGAATAATTATTGTAATCCAAAATGGTCTTATAAAAACTTATAATGTTATTAGACTTTATTGCATTTCAAATTAATCATTGAAAAGATAGAAATCTAAACGGTTTATAATATTGACAGAAATCTTAAAGTAATTCCATAAACAAATGTAGAGGTTTGGTGTATTTTTCTGACAATGACTCATATAAATAATACATATAAATACATTTTGCATATAACCAGAATTTTTAGATTATCATGATGAGTCATCCCTTTAATGCTAATTTATTTGTCATTTAAAGAAGAATAATCAAACCTCAATTTTGGTTAATTAAGTATAATTAAGATTGATGATAACAGTAGTAAACTCTTCATACAATTGTGCCATCAAGTGCAAACCTTAGTAATCAATATATGCATGAAGGTTGGTGCATAAAATCCCTATCTAGTGTCTACTCATCCAATATCCCCAGATTAGTTTCTAGCTTGTGGCTTTTATCAGTGAGGAACCTTGGATTTGAGAGCACTGCATCTAGATCTTAGGATCTAATGTAACCCTTCAGCAGCCACCTTTTTCCTATTTAGATAACTATAAACCTAGAAGCCTAAGATGAAAACACAGTACTGTTTTCAATCCAAGCTCATTTACTTGTATAGTCATATAGATCTGAACTCAATTAAGCATCTATATATTTTGGTATCTATGGTTTTTCAAAAATCACAGTCACCATTATTCCATGGGCAGAATAAGTGTAAAACCATTAAAACATCACATGATCACTATTTCATATGCTTGTGCAGGCTGTTATTAATGTGATGTTTTGATTGTTTTACACCTATCCTGACCATGGAATAATGGTGACTAGGTTTTGAAAAATCAAAGACATCAAAATGTATAGATGCTGAACTGAGTTCAGATCTATATGACTATACAAGAGAATGATTGTAGATTGGAAATATTATTGTATTTTCATCTTGGGCTCCTAGTTTTATAGTTAACTAAATAGGTAAAAGATTGTTGCTGGAGAGTTGCATAAGATCCTAAGATCTAGGTGCAATGCTCCCAAATCCAAGGCTCCTCACTGATGAAAGCCACAAGCTAGAAACTAGCTAGGGATATTGGATGAGTAGACACTAGATAGGGATTTTATGCACTACTTTATGGAGAGTTTGCTACTGTTATTAACAGTGTACTGAAACGATAACTTTCCAAGCCCTTATCGTTTCACCATCAAACTTAATGACACACTCATCTGTGCTAAGTTTGAACCTATTTAATGTTAATAATTTTAAAATTAGTTCATGTCTGTCTAAGCAGTATTATATATTTACGTGCGAACCAACGCTATAATTAGATAGGATTAGGAAAATTATAGCATACTAAATTCACTTAATATTTCTAAAAATGTTTGTTCTATTATTTAAGTTAGAAGTAAATTATTAACTTTGTTGTAAATAATGTAAATTCGTATGTGGATATATAATCTGGGCTATATAGAAAGAAGGCATGATTTTAAAATATGTAAAAGCCATTATCTAAAAATAATATTAAATGTTTTTTTAAAAATCTGTTAAAAGCTTGTTTTCAATATATTTCAGGGAAAAAGTTTCTCGAAAATATAAAAGTTATATCAAAATATGTTTATAAGTTATTTAAAAAAATATGTTAAAAGGGTTTTTGTTTTAAAAAAGTGTTAAAAGGTTGTTTTAATAAAAGAGTTTCTATTTTATATAAGATTAAAAATAAAAGCTGGTCAAGTAATTATAAAGATTTTCGGTTGTAAACAAGTGTCATTAACGACCATACCTGGAATCGGTAAAAGTAAAATTAGTTCAAAATTTGCTAATTAAAATCTCCTTAGATGAGATAAAGTTATTTTTAAAATCTAAATTGGACATTGTTTGCAACAAAAAATCTTAAAATTATAATAGCTTAAAGAATGTTTCTAACATTCCATAAGTTATCTAAGATTTAAAAATCTGGATTATAAATTTGATATTTAATTAAATTCTTGAGTTAATGAGTCTTGAGGTGATAGATTCCGATAATGTAAGTGCTTGAGAAAACCTATAAATTGTCTGTATTTTTAAACGAAAGAGGGCCATATTTGTAGAGAAAATTGCAGCCAGTCTCCACGTTTGTTAAATGTTTAATATGTCCGGCTAAAAGCGGGCATTTCTTTGCTGTTACTCCGCAGGAAGAATGGGGTTTCTCTCATTGCAATGCCTGAACCACCATCATGCTACTAGCAGAGACAAGCCTAACAGAATGGGAAAGATGATGCCACCAGTTGCCCAGTCAAATTCACCAAACCTACGGCCAAGAACTTGCAGTCCAGATGAATAATACCGGTACCGTTTTATTTTCAAACCGCAGAGCTCTGTGTAAATCTTTATATAAGTCAGCTAACTTTCTCTTTAAAATAATTGTAAACTAAGAGTAACCTTAATTTAAATCCATTTAATATTTCAAATAATATGTAAATTGCTATCAAAATTTAATGTTGTTGAAGTTAAAATTATCTGACTAATTTATATTTTCCTTTCATTTAAAGGTAAATTATTAGTGGCTAATTTAAAGTTATATCACTGCGGTTGTGTCTATATTTCTTTGCTTATTTTAATTAAATGCTTATCATATTTCATATGCCAATATTTCGAAACAGCGGGCACTTAATTTCATGCTTTTAAGAAAATATTATTTAAAAATCTTCATGTAATTTGTTTTGTAACTTTCTGCGTGTTGTTTCGAATTTCTATTTTTATAAAATAATAACGACTTGCCTTGCACTCGTTATTTTTATTTATGATGATTTATTTTTTTATAATCAATATATGAAATGTGGCTCTTTTAATCAACCATTTAAAAACTTGAACTTTATAGTTGTATAAGAATTAAATTTAGCCTTGATCATAGTTATAAGTATAGTATATTTGTCATTTAAGTCTTATGTCCATAGAAATATACTTTCCCTCTTTAAAGTATTTATTATCTATTAGTAACCTAGTAGAACGAGTGTGTCAAAGTAAAGATTTATTAATATCCCCTTTAGTAGCGTAGACATTTATTATCAGGCTACAAAACAGTTGGTCCAAATTTGATAACACTAATATGCTATTATCTCGTATTTCATAGTATGAAATATAATATTCTTTGCTTGGCAGATGTGATATATTATTTTATTAAAATTATTCTCGTTTTGCTGCTATACATATGATACATATATTAAGATGGAGCCACGGCGTCGCCAGCACATCTTCTCTTATAGGCTAGTGCAGTAGCGAAGCCTGAGCCAAGGCCAGGTTAGCACGTAAGTCCCCCGCCATTCCTGAATACAATGTTCCTTTTCACGCAGCATTGCGATTGGTTACAGGATACCGGCGTTGGTCGCAAGAACCCTGAAGTTATTCATCCATCCGCAGAGCAGCTTTTCCTATTGTCATTTACCTGTGCCATAGCGCATTAGTAAAATTTTAGGCAGCCAATTCTCCCACCTTAACATAACACTTTCAGCATTCTGAAATTTTCTCTCGAAAGTCATGTTTCGGTCGATCATTACTTGAGCTGGTTTATGCGCTCATTGTAAATAATATTGTATTTTTAATATATAATGAATTTCTAGAATGATCAAGGTTCAATATAATTATTTATCTAACAGCCACAAATTTAATAGGATTTGGCTTAGCTATATTTATAGACATAATGTAGTGATTATTTATGTATCAGTTATAAAGAAATTCATAAGATGTGCATATGTTAAACTCATCTACGCAAATTTAATGATTACTTATGTAAAGCTATTTTAAATTCAGTATAAAAAGAGAATGTGTTCTCTTATCTACCCAATGTTTGTGTACATTCTACGCTGAAATGCTGTACATTATTGTCATTCCAATTGTAAATAAGTGATATATATATAAGAATTATAAATAAATGTATAATTAATTTAGTGTATTTCGTTCTCTGTCTCGTTATTGATCTAATTCAATCCAATTCTAATTATTATTTATGGTCTATATATGTGAAAACTATACATTAATAATCCTTTAAATTAGTGATATATTTTAGAAAATTAAGAACCTTTTTTTTATTTATCAGAGTCTTACTGCGTCTCCATGACCTATGTCGGCCGTGAAGAAAGAGGTATACTATGTGTAATTTCAAGGTAGTCATTTGTAGGGTCTTAAGTCTTGGAGTACTGGCTGACGAGTTGAAGTGTGGTCGGACTCGGGATGTTACAGTCCTAGTCTGGTCAGCTTCGGTCTCTTTTGCTTGGATTCTGAATTCTGTTACGCGAATGTACAAACTTGACCGTTACAGTACGCATATGAAATGGTGATCACATGATAAGATTGATGATAATGATCAAACTATATGTCAATTATCTAATAGCTTCAAATGAGGTATCCATATTATGTTCCCTGATCATCATATAACATATCCCTCCAGAGGTTCATACTTAACTTTCATTCATAATTTTTTTTTAATAAATGAGTTTGAACTATGTTAACCTAACCCTAGGCACTACTTTTTTCTTTAAAAAAATACTTATGGATATTTAATCTCTATTAACATTATTTCAATTTTTTCTTATAAGAGCATTTTCTTCAGCTCAGAACATGATTTCGGCAGGATCTGTAGTTACACATTCGGAATGAGATCAACAAGCTAGAACAGTGCAGATAACTGAATAATTTAAATAACAAAATTAGTTTATTCAAGACAATCTCAATCGATGAGTATTAAAATTGTAAAATTTTTAGATCATTATAACTTTTTTAAAATATGTATGTCAGAAGGAATAGGCAACAATAATTATCAAAATTTAAACAGGTGTTAATCTTTCACCTATTTACAAAACCTTTACTATATCTTGTATTGGAAAGGAAAGTATTCATTTATTATTAACACTCGCAAAACACATGCACAATTAGCTTGATAGGCTGATATTTGAATGTAAAACCTTTCCACTATATATATCTTCAACATTAACATTATTAGTTTATGGATAGATTAAAAAAATAATAAAAAAATAATGATTAAATATAAATAACTATCCATATAAAATACATCCATTTATCTTACAATATTAGTATTCATAAATATTTTAGGTTCTAGTAAACTATTAACTGTGCAGCCTTTGGTGGCGCTGTTTCTAGTTAAAAACAGAGCGTTATAACATTACCGGACTGCTAGATTTTTTTTATTTAATAGATCGTATTTTGACATACGGCTGTAATTTTTTTTTTTAACATTTAATATATTGTTGTTTGTTTTGGACATAATTTTTTTTTTTTTTAATATTTAATATATTGTTGTTGTTTGTTTTGGACATAATTATTTTTTTGATTTTCATTTGATAAATTTAAAACTATAAAGGAGACTTTGACCTTTTTTTTGGATCTCAAAAGTACATAATTTTTGACATACGCCTTTATTTGGGGGGATTTCCATTCTAAATCTACTGTTTCTTTTTTACAGATGTCTTTTATTTTTTTGTTTTGGATTCGATACATTTCAAAGTAATAAGGGACAGTTTTAACTTTTTTTTGGAATATCTCAAATATACACAATTTGCTTTACATACGACTTTCTTTTTTTTTTTGTTGTTGTTGTTATTTAAAATTAGAATCGACACTTTCTTTTTGAATTATGTTAAAAATGAGGGGCTGTTGATTGATTTAGCAAAAAAAATTCAAACCTGTCCGACAAACTCCGCCTCAGATGTCCGTATTTGCTTATAAACGAAAAGAATTGTTTGATATTTTATCTTACATTTATAAATACGGGGTTTTTTTTTTGGGCGGCGTGTTTTGATTTTTTCTTTTTTTTAATAATAACAAATAAAACGGGGTTTTGATTTTTTTGTTTTTTTTTTAATAATAATAAATAAAACGGGACTTCTTTTTTTCTCTTAGATTTATAAATACGGGTTTTTTGTTTTTGGCGGCGGGTTTTGGGTTTTTTTAAGAATAACAAATAAAACGTCAAAAACAAAAAACAAACAGTCAATCGCAGTATTGTTTTTTTAACACAAAAAATATGTATGTTAACCGGTTTTGTTACATTCTGTAGGATTTATTTATTTGTCTTTTTTAAGAGTCAGTTTGTTAAAGATTTTTTGTTTTCATAACAAATAAAACGTCCGGTATTTTTATTCTTTTTTAACAACAAAAATTAGCTCGGGTTCATTTTTAAAATCTACTTAACGTGCTGTTTATTGATTTAAAACAACAACAAAAAAACTTTTTTTGCTTCTAAACGTAACGAATAGGTATGTCAAAAGAAGAAGTTTTTTTTTTTTAAAAAAAAAAAAGTCAATCAATCAAGAGATGTCCAACAAACTACGCCGCCCCTTTTTAACACTGTCATTCTGGGTGTTAATTACATGATTTACAGATAAAAATAATCGCAAACAAAACACAAATTCTTTCCAGAAAATAAATTTATTAACCACATATGACTGAACTAAATCAACTGTAACGAATGGCAGGATGTTTTGGGCTTGCAAAAACGCAACAGCCTCACTTTCTCTGTTTGAGATGTCCCACAAATATAATAACGTGGTAGACATTTTGTTCTTCTTTTTTAACTCTCGTCTGAGTCACTACAGAAATGGTATTTTTCCGCAAACAACTCCAATTGTCTGCCAGAGAGCTTGAGAAATTTTATTTTGTCTTTTTTGACCCCCAAAAAAGCCAAAATTAGCCAAAAAAAAAAATTTTGACAAATATCAATAATATGCTGAAAATTACTAGTACGCAAAAATCTTTCAGTTGGGAAATACAGAAAATCATAAACATCAACAAATAAACACTTGAAAAAGATGACAATGCTCACACTCTCATCTTAAATTCTAGTGACAATACAAATTCTGTCAATATGCATAAGAATTCAACCCGCAATGAAATCAACGGCAAACTATACAATCATAGTATTGTTAGTAGACGTAGTGTTATTGAACGTGGAAGTAATTGGCCGCGTATTATAACCACTACATATGATCTACTCGTATATTAATGATCACTCGTATATTAGCCGTAGGTTCGGCCGCGAAAGCGATATAATTCTGTGTTTTTACACAGAAACAGCGCCACCAAAGGCTGCACAGTTAATAGTTTACTAGAACCATATTTTAAATAAAACTTAAGATAATGCTCTCTCTATTATAACGAAACCCGCTATCCCAAAGTTGATGGTGCCAGATACACTGGAACCACAGGGTACACCATACGACGATGCGAATATGACTAAGTAGTTGGATGATTTGGATGAAATGTGTCAACCAACCTACAACAAATCATATCCAAAATTCATGATTCAATGACACATTTGGGTGCGTCAGATGTTACTGAATCAAGAATGGCATCTAACAAAGGGAACGCATCTCACTACTGTCAGACCTAGGCCTTCGAATAGGATGCTAAAGATGTCACATTGAAATGCACAGTTCCAAGTCACATCTTCTTTCAATGTACTAACTTATAATTTACTAACAAAATTTCAATGTAACTTAGACCAGTGCATATTCATTACACCTCCCTTTTTAGGCCCCATTACACCACCCGAATTCGAACTCAGGGAGTTCTTGCAGTCAGTTCTTTTCAGGGATGGACCTACTCAATTATAAACCAAATATGCCTATATATAAGCATAGATATAGGAAAATACTGATGATGATCAATTATTTAGACAATGATGACGATGATTAACAAAACTTTAATAGTGTAATTCATAATGTGATGATGATGATCAACATCTAATGGTATCAATGCACAGTGATGATGGTGATGATCAAACAGAGATCAGATTGATTTAAACAACTTAATTTATTAACAACATATAAAATAAATATTTACAAATAAAAGATAATAAAATAAATAAATATTTGGTTATCAAGAATGGCTTTTCTATCATCTTGATGACTTCATTCAACAGAAACAAAATAATTTAAAGTATACTATATACAAAATAATACTATATAATTTATTAAATATGTACATAAAACAAAATAAAGAAAAGCACAATGCAAGTTCACTAATTATAAAACTACTCCATTAATGTAATTATTAAAATAAGGTTAGGCTAGGGTAAATACATTTATAACTACTCTTTTTATTAATTATATATATGTATAGCCCCACTTCTATTTATATATATATATAGGTAGAAGTCATGATAGAAATTAATGACAGCTAAAAACCATTTACTCAGTGAGTTAATTGTGCATTCAGAATAAACAAAATTACAAGTAAATGTTAATAGATTATTTAACCTTGTTGTCCTAAAGTCTTACTCTTAATATTAAATATATGAAAAACCTTAAACCATTAAGCATCACATGATGACATCTCCTATACTAGCACATTAATTGTTGATAAACAGAGCAAAACTCTCCATACAGTATTGCCACCTGTGCTAAACAGATTAATCAATGGATGCCAGAAGGATTGTGCATAAAATCCCTATCTAATGCCTACTCATCCAATATCCCCAGACTAGTTTCTGGCTTGTGGCCTTCATCAGTGAGGAGCTTTGGATCTGAGAGCAGAGTTTTGCTCTGTTTATCAACAATTAATGTGCTTGTATAGATGTGATCATGTGATGCTTAATGGTTTAACACCAATCCTGCCTAATAGGATAGTGGTGGCTATGGTTGTAAAAGAGCCAAAGACACCAAAATGTATGGGTGCTGAACTGAATTCAGACCCATATGACTATATAAGCTATTGAGCTTAGATTGAAAATATTTGTTGTGTTTTCAATTTCATTCTCATAGTTTTGTAGTTAAGTAGAGATAAAACGTGGTTGCCAGAGGGTTGCATTAGATCCTAAGATCTAGATGCAGTGCTCTCAGATCCAAAGCTCCTCACTGATGAAGGCCACAAGCCAGAAACTAGTCTGGGGATATTGGATGAGTAGGCATTAGATATGGATTTTATGCACAAGCCTTCTGGCATCCATTGATTACTCTGTTTAGCACAGGTGGCAATACTGTATGGAGAGTTTTGCTCTGTTTATGAAAAACTTTACTTGAAATGAGGTCGTCTTGATGGATCAATGTTGAGAGGAGTCTGAAAATTTACTTTTATTAAAACAAAAAAAAATACATATTAATGGTAGTGGATTCCTTTTTAAAAAATATTTCAACATATGATATCTATCCATCCATTGCCTCCACTTTTAAATTGCAGGTGACCGAATTTGAAAAACGAATTTTAAGTACACAATAAAAAATTACAATATATAAACTTTCAAATAAAAATGACAAGAGCAAAAAAAAAATAATAATCATCACGTGAATAAGATGTATAATTTATCTTGAGTAAAGCAAGCACTCAGTTCAAAAAATTTCAATATTCATGGCAACTCTGTTGTTATTTATATATCTCATGCTCGTTGATGGAAACAAACACATATGAAATATCTTTCCTGATCATATGAATCCATGGGAAATGGCTGCACACCAGCGTTCTTGAGATAGACATTCTAATGAAAAATTTCATAATTCCATAATTTCCTAATGACATCGAAGATAGCTGGAAAGTCCCACAGCACTGTTTTTTTTTTACCCCGAATACATTATACTGTTTCCTTTTATAAACTGTTATTTATGATGTGGCTTCAATATATATAAAAATAGTTTTTAAAAACAACAGTTACTTTTTAATAGTTTCAGATTTTCTTTGCATTATTTCTATTATAATGAAATTTAGCTTGTACAATAATTTAAGTCACTAGTTCATTCTTGCCAATCTTAAATTAAAGTTCAACTTCTTTAAACTATAAAAATTAAAACTTTAATATTTTTTAAAGGGCAAAAAGGTTTTTACTTAAAAGAAATAAAAACTTAACTTTTTCTGCTGTCTGTTCAATTCCCGATTTTCAAGTCAAGAATGCTATTCTCTGTCGATTTAATTGTATATTTTTTCAGCATTTATATAATAATGTATTCCAGTTTAATGAATAAATTATTTCATTAGTTTCTTGCCAACTGTAATTCAAAGCTTAACTTTCACTTTTTCTTCAATCCAAGTTAAAAAAAACTTTAAATTACTTTTAAAATAAAAGACTTTTCATTTTTATGTCTAGCCAGTTCTACTGTTTAATAAAAAGTAAAAATCAAGTGAAGAACGCTGTGTTCCTTTTTTTTTCACTAACTAACACATATTGTTACAATTCAATTAAACAAAAATCAAATTATAAACATTATTATTATTTTTATTTAACTTTCCCTATTCCAAATTCAATCATTAAGACTTTTGACCTCATATAAATTTTTTTATTATGTCTATTCTATGTCAGTCAATTAGTATTTTTAATTAATATTAAATGAATAAAAAGAATAGAAAAACAATTAATTTCTACCAATAGACGAACATATTCATTATATGCATATATACATCTTGTGTATAGCAACTTTGTTTGCTTTTTCACAATAAATAAATAAAAAGAATTAATTTCTCAAACATATCAGTCTATGTGCATGTTTATATGTGTATATACTATATGTATATAAGTATATACTACATTTGTATAAGCAAGTAAATAAGATATACTATTTCAAATACATTAGTTTATCTGTATGTTTATATATGAATATACTACATTTTTATAAGCAAGTAGATAAGATATTTAATTTGCCTACCACTTGGTCTGAATTCAAATATTGAAAAAGAAAGTGGGACAGGTGTGTAGGTCAGTTGTAAGCCATCTCTTATACTATATATATAACAAAATACCTTAATAAAATTTTTAAATTATTAAGGTCTCTTATTTGCATGTACATAGAATGAAAAAGGTCTTACTATCATAAGTATATCTTTATGCCTTCATTTTAAGTTAAAACATATACATATAAATGGTCCGTGTCTTCAGTATCATATAGGAGTAAGTTCATATTTTATTAGTTGATTCAAGTCAGCTCCTTATTAGTGTTGTTAATCTTTTTCAATAGGCAGATTGTTAAAATAAATAACGAAGATTTTATTGATTTTTTAAACTGAAAATAATCTTTCTAATGATAATGTATAATCTTTTTGTTTTGATTGCGATCTAATTTTTTAAATATAGAAACAGAAAACCATTAACACAGCACAAGACTGAAAGTGGCGCTAGTTGTACACCACATCACGAATCTGATTTCTTACCAGTTCACAAACAAATGCATATTGTCAAATAGCGGTAATGATTAAAATATGTATGAAAAAATGTAAAATTAAATACTGTAGTTAATAAAAAAAAGTTTGTCGTGTATTAATTTTTTTCAAATATTTGAAATTTTTTATTAGTCATACTTTATTTCCTTATTTTTTTAATGCGAATTTTAAAGTAATTTTTCCTTGTTGCTTTGCTTTTATGCAATTTCTGAAAATTACAGATCCTATCCCTCATTTTTCAAGGTAAGTTAAGTCTATTTTTGTGCGATTTCTTTTGTGCGCATTTTCTGAGGAACCTGATTTAACGAATGATTGGGTAATGGATAAAGAATGGAAAGTAATATAAAGGGAAATATATAAATAAATTGATAGAAATAATGAATTATAGGAAATGTCGGTAGATATAGCTATGTACATGTTAATATTAGTAGGAGGTATTATATTGAAAAGGGTAAAAAAATTTAGAATTACTGAAAAAAGCTTTTATATATATATAATTATTATGTTAATGTATTTATAAGTTGTTATTATAATATAATAAAGATTTATATTATATTTTTTATTTTATTTATTTATTTAATCGAACCATATTATTATTCATAAATTTTGAGCTAGTCTAATGATAGAAATTATCTCAAGATATTGTTAATACTTATTTCTTACTATATTAAGATCAGATTTAGCCGGAGCATTATTTCGTGTATGTATTGATCGGTTGGTGAGGGTACAATATATATATACAGTATATATATATGTATTATGTGACAAAATATTAATGCAATGTTTATGAAGTAATATTTATTTATTTAATTATGATTACAGCTATCATAGTGGTTATATTTAATACTTATTTATTTTATTGTAAAGTGAATTGTATTTTTGTCTGTGAATTTATATTCATTTAAGTATAATATTGTATATGTTTTTTATGGAATTTTATTTTATTATTATTTTTTGTTATAATTAAAACATCGATTCTATGGCAGGTGGGGAGAGAGAAAAATATTTTAGTTAATGAAATAGAATGTAGTGGAAGTTAATAAAAGCTATTATTTGGTATAAAATTATATCATATTAAATGCTTTATTTATATTTCTACAATTTGCTAAAGTTCATTATTTGAGAAAAGAATGTTGATGCACTTATATTATTGTCACTATTTGGAATAAAGAATTGTTGAGTTTGAAACTTTAACCTATGCTTTAATTCTCATTTTTACATTTTCTCAATTCAATAAAGTAGTATAAATTAAGGAATTCAATTATGCAATATCAAGTTGAGTTTCTTGTAATATCAAGTTGAGTTTCTTGTGTCCCCAAGCTACTATTCAGTGCTGATGGAATTATCACAAAATGAATAAAGGTTTGAACTTGGATTCCTGGCTATTTCTCAAAGAAGTAATGAGGTGACCATAATAGATTTTGGTTGATTGTATCAATCAAAGACAAATAAATAATGCCGAGAGAGCTCTGATATTTTAGACCATATTCATTTTCTATGTAGTTAGATGGATATATTTACAATAGAGGCATATCATGAATGATGATGAGCAGGAAATATTACTATTGCTTGGCTAATATTACCAGCAATAGGCTTAGAAACTGGTGAAGTCCTTTACTATGCTCATCAATCTTAGAATTGGGTTCATTTTGAAATCCTAATATTGGTACATATTTTTTTAGCAACTATCTATTTGTAGCAGCTATTTTTCAATATATATATATATATGAATGATTATTAATCATTTTTTATTTAGTTATAAATTATTATATGTTATATAATTTAATGAAGTTCAAATACAGTAGACTTACCATATACTTTGCAATATTGTATATCACATGTAATAGTTGATGTATAGTTAATAAATTTTGTTTAGAATAGAATTTTGCTTACTAAATTGCATGTGTGCAATATTTTTCAACACATACATATATGGTAATGCTAGCGAGAGATATATGTCATAAACCTACATATATCTGCATTACGTTTTATAATTCAAAATATATGATCAGATTTAATAAGAAAGAAAGAATAGTTGAAGAAATAATTAGTTAAGTAGATTTATACATAGCTGGTGCCTGGGTTTGATCCTCAAAACAATTAAAATGCTTCGGATGTCAGGTTTTGTTTAGCAGTTGAGATGGGCCATGGTCAGGAAATGTGATCATGTTATGCTTTGTATATCCCCATCTGACTGTGGGTATCGTTTATGGCTATTCTCTCTTCTGCTTGAAGTGCCAATCCATTTCTGTATTATTAAAGTTATAAAATAGTAATTACCAAAAAATTAAATGTATTAAGGCTTAGATATTAAATCTTAGCTAAAAGTCAAGATATTAAAACTTATTAAAGCCAAAAGTTATTAAAAGGTTATGTTTAAAAATAACCTAGTAAATGTTTAAAAGTAATTAAACGCAGCAATAGTATGGGTTATTACCTGGACAGACCCATTTTAATATATAATACTTTTATGTATATGATATCTATATATAATTAAGATTATAGCATAAACAAATTTTTAAGAAAGTAATTTAATTATTAATAATAAATTGAGAGAGCCCTTTTACATATATATTTACTGTATGTGCATTCACTCATTTGCATTCATTCAAAAAATAAAAATAATAAAATATCAGACTTTCATCACAAATACGGTTTGTATGATTTTCTTTTTCAGTAACATCCCCCATCCCTTGCCTTTATGGAAATGAAATAGTAATTTTGTTATCAGCAGATTACAGCTTCTCTAGTTGTTTTGATGTTTTATGTCCACATTGACTTTAGAATCTATACAGTCACCCCTATTTGCTATTTCCCATCTTTAAACTTTAAGTTTTTTCATGCAATGTAAGAATGATTTTTTATCTGTCAGTACTAAATCAATAACATTCATTTTATTGCTTCATACAATTTTTGGCTTTGTGCTTTAAATATATTTAATTATATAAACTATTGTACACATCAGATTTGGAAAAAATAATAAAGTGAAAAATAAAATGTATGTGCTTTCAATGTAAATCATTGAAACTTTTTTTATTAATAAATGGATGACATATGGCACTCTGAGATGGAAAAATGTCTGTTGCTTTATCTTAAAATTTATTAAATTTATGAATTTTGATATTTTACTTTTTGTTTATGTACATTTTTTTTTTTTGTATAGCATTTTAATTGCAGTAGTATATTTAAGCACTGACAATTTCATCTTTTAATTTTTTTTTTTACTCATGCACTATATACAATTAATATATGTATACACACAAAATTACCCCAAATTCACAACTAAACTAGATTAGTCAAAGAAAATAAACTCTAAAATACAACTAATAGTTTCACTGCTACATGCAGATTTCTCAAAAGATAACAACAAAATTTATATCCACAATTCCACTTAACATTCCTATCCATTCTTAATATTAAAAGAACTTTTAAAAAAGTTAATTGCTTCAGAATCAAAAAATTTTAATAATAAAGATTTGTTAATTCTTCTTGTTATTTTATTTTTTTTTAAAAAAAGACAACCTTAGCCTCATCAAAACTAATACTGTGACCTGTATCTTTTTCATGAATATATAAAACAGAATTGAGATATTTATTCTTAACCCTACTTTTATATACCTTTATTTCATTTATGCTCAAACTACTCTGACCTATATATATACCTTCTTATAAAAACAAGTGCTCTTGTTTTTGTAAGAAAGTAGAATAGTTTGAACTTAAATGAAAGAGAAAAGGTACATAAAAGTAGGGTTAGAAATAAATATTTCAGTTATGCTTTATATATATCCATGAAAAAATACAGACCATAATATTAGTTTTGATGAGGCTATGGTTGTCTTCTTTGAAAGAAATAAAATAAAAAGAATTAAAGAATCTCATTAAAAATTTATGATTCTGAAACAATTAACTTATTTATAAGTTATTTTAATATTAAAGATGTGTGAGGTATAAGTAGAATTGTGGGTAATATTTATAATAAATTTGTTATCTTTTACTCCTTTATACTTGTGAAGTCTGCTTATTGCAGTGAAACCATAAGTTATGTTTTATAATTTATTTTCTTTGGCTAGTCTGGTTTAGTTGTGTTTTGGGAGTAATTTGATTATTTTAGTGATTAGTTTAGCTTTAGGTTTTTAATGTATACACTCATATATAAACTTTTCATTTTTTACAAAAAAGCAACACAAATTTTTCTAGTGTTTAAATGTATTTAATTTTTATTTTCTTCTCCAGAACTCTGAAATATTTAAAAAGCTACTCTCCTCCAGAAGATTTAGAAAAAATATTTGCAAATACTTGTCAAGAAATTTTTGGCAGAAATGACAGTTGGCCAGACATACCTTTAAGTGATGATAAGTTAAAATTTAAGGTATGTAAGAATTCGCTGAATATTTTTTAATATATTTTTTAAATAAGTAAAACATTATATTGTAATTTATTTCTTTATATCTCTTCATTTCTTATCTTTTATTTTTTTTAATGAATTTTGTTTAAAAAAAAGTTATATGAACAACTTTAAGGGTATTTTTATTTGAAATAAATTGTATCTTATGATGAAATGTATTTTTATTTATTTAATTTCAGTTTATCACAAGGCTGTGTAAAATTCTGGATCATGATCTTTTCAACTCTCAACTTTATAAAATGGAAACTGTGGCCGATGTTTTTGAATTTTTTCAAACTAAAGTTGAAGCTGTTACACCTCTAGAAGCTATGAAAGTAAAGAATTTACCTAAAAATCTCTATATTAAATATCACTATCCTAAATTAGAACGTTCTATGGTCACTGGAGATATGGGACGAGGTCGTTTTATTTCATCATTAAAATGGCGTAAAATTTTTAATATGAAGGAAGAGTTTGAGAAATACAGAGTGAAAAAGTAATAATTATTAATGACATTAATATTTTTAGCAAAGTCAATATCTACTGGAATTCTAGAGACTAATGTTTGTCTTTTATTAAAGTAAAATATATTTATTTTTTTTACATTTTTGAAAATCACATATATTATAAATAGAAAATATACTTTCTATTTATTTAATGATTGTGAATAATTATGAAGTGAAAAATAAATTTTTAGCTTGATTATCCTTCAATCTGAAGATTATAGATTTGTATATCACTGCGTCAGAATGAATTTGCATTAAAAATATTAAATAAATAGCCATTTGTATATTTTATTTTTATTTATTGATTGATTTTTTTCAGGTATTTTTTTGTTAATATCATTATATTTTTGAAAAGATTATAAACTTATATTAAGAATTTATACATGTACATAGAAAAAGGTGTAAAAACTACTATCACCACCATCATCAGAAACAACAACTCAAAAATGTGTATGGCCATTCTAATAATATTTGAAAGACAAAAAATAAAAATTTGAAAGGGAGTTTTAATAATAATTATACAAAACAATTCATATACTACAAATGCATCCATAAATATTATATCTATTTATTTGACAATTAATTGTGCTTAAGCTACCAATAGAGTTCACAGGTGTCAATTGGTTCAATGACAAGATATGAGAGTTAATTGTAATTAATATATAGCACCTGATCAAGAACATTCTTGCTGTTTTGTAGAAGAGAATATTAGTTCATCAATGGCTAAATATTGTGTTTGATACGAATAGTTTTTCTCTCACTCATTTTTTCGTACTGTCTTTAATTAAATTAATATACATTTTGGGAGCCTCTTATGCAATCAGTCATCTTTCTACAATAATCGTGGCAATGAAATTGTATATTAACAGCTACATTTTTATCCCTTTATTACATGCACATAATTCTGACTCCAATCTCTTTTTCATTTTTTTTGTTTATACCTTTGAGGTTTAGAAAATTGGCAATCCTTAGTTATGATCTTTCTTTACAATCACTAATAATATTCTATGATAATTTTATCTCCTTTAATTATATAAATTAGAACAATAGAAGCACCCTTAAAATTATAATACAATTTTATGAATTCATATGTTACTAAAAAATTTCTAATAGCTTTGATGCTAGCATATCACCATTATATTTTTTAATTTCTCCAGTATCTCATTAAGATCAGTCTTTTGATTTTCATAAAAAGAAGTATATAGGTTAATAATTTTACTTTGATTTCATTTTTTTTTGACAATGTTTTCTATTTCCTCTGCTATTTTATCTGGCTAACAGGGGTTTTTTTTTTTTTGTCATTCACTATATATATACATATGTGGCAATAGTTTGATTGCTTTCTTTTACACAATTTAAGATGATATTTTGTTGCTGACATAGCTATTAATTATCACCACAATCTTACTGTATTGCTACTTCACAAGAAAAATTATTAAGAAAAAAGTAAGATAAATTTAAAAAATGACAATGAAAATAAGAAAAAAGATGTATTTTTTACTCAAGGATTGTTAGACTAAAGAAATTCAAACTAATGCTTATTTCAGTATAAGATGAGATTTAAAAAATGACACTTAGTTATGGCATCTTATTTTCTTGGATGACTAAGATAAAAACTATTTTCAAATAGCAACTATAAATACTAAGTTGATATGTATGTATTATTCCAGAAGTAATATTGTTTAATTATCTTATTTCTCTCCTAAAAGTATTAAGAATTACATCATCAAAGAAAAGAAAATATTAGTTATATAACATTTTTGAGATATTTTAATTGTTCTTAAGAGAAGCACCCCATTGTGTAATGGTAAGTGCTATTTTTTTGGCATTTAGCATAACAGATAGATCTTTATTTTAAAATAATCAAAATATCTTGAGTAATAAAAATAGAAGTATACAGTTATATATACATGTGTAATGTCTATTAAAGAAAGATTAGATGTACATGGATGTATTTGCATATAAATAAAAAGAAATATGTACATTTTTTGTTAATATAATCTAGTTTTAAAGAAAAGGAACGAAATATTAAATCAATTGCAATACAATTCTGTAAGATAAAATGAGTTATCTTTCAACGAAATCATAAAACCAAAAGAATTTTCAGCCACAACTAGGTTTGTTGAAAAATGGCAATGAACAGATTATAATCATTAACTAAGATTCAGAGATGTAAAGCATATATAGAATAGATATATACTATAAAAACATAAACCGAGGTACTTTTGATGAGATATTTTACATCAAAGAAGCTTCAATAATGCAAGGTGAGATGAATATAGCTTCAAATCATTAATGCAAAGTAAGACCTGAAATTGATATATAAAAAATTTGGGAACAAACACAAAAATTAATAAAAATAAATTATGCCAATTAAAAACCTATCAACACCTTACAAATTGTAATATATATATGCTCAAAAGAAAGAAAGGTACTTTTGTAGTTTTCTTGCCAGAAAGCTTGCCTCCCATTTTATTTTAAATTATCAATTTTAAGGAGCTTCCAACACATGATATAAACAATATGGCTGACTCTAAGTTATCATATTCAATATTTACGTTTTTTTTTTTTTATTAAAATGATAAAGAAACACAGAAGTCCAAAGGGTTGTAATTAAAAACTTTTTAAATGTAAATGCAGTAAAGAAAATAAAAATAAAATATGATTAAGCAAACAAATGATGTCTTGGAATCTTCTAACCATGTTTCTTTCCAAACAGATAGGCGCTTAGAACATGACACCACCATTGCATCTGTTCACACATAAAGTGTAATATCAGCCTCTTATCATATATTTTTCAGATCCTGTAATTTTGCAAATAGTCAACTGCATCTTGTTCTTTCGATGAAAGATTCCAAATTTTAATCATATTTCCAAAAATGATAAGGCAAAAAAGAAATGTTAAAAAACCACCACATGTTAACAAATATCAAGAAAAAAGTAACATTAACTTTAACATGTTATCTGCTTGCCTCATGTTAACATTTGGATGTTATGTTGTGAATGGAATATATTAAAAAAATGTATTCAAATTTCTTAAAACTAACATTAAATTTACAATACATCTGTTAATATTTTTTAAAGTTAATAAACTATACATGTTTGAGAAATAAATGTTAGCATGAGGTGAACAGTTAATACATAGTTAAAGTTAATGTTTTTTTTTTTTTGTTGACATTCATTAACACGTGATTTTTTTTAACATTTCTTTTTTGCCTTATTATTTCTGGAAATATATGGTTAAATTTTGGAATCTCTCATTGACAGAACAAGATAGTTTTAAAATTGCAGGATAGTGCCCACCTGAAATGTATGTGATAAGGGGCTGATATTACATTTTATTTGCAAATGAAGATGCAATAGCGGTATCGTGTGTGAACATTTTATAAGCGCCTGTTTGGAAAGGAACATGATTAAAAGGCTTCAAAACATCATTTGTTTGCTTAATCATGTTTTATTTTTATTTTCTTTGCTGCATTTACATTCAAAAAGATTTTAATTACAATCCTTTGGATTTATGTGTTTATCATTTTAATAAATAAATAAGTAAATATTGAATATAATAACTTAGAGTCAACATATTGTTTATGCCATGTATTGGAAACCCCTGAAAGTGGATAATTTAAAATAAAGCAGGTGATAAACTTTCCAGCAGGCAAACTATGTAAGTACCAAGAAGTTTTGACAATATTAAACTATCTTTTACTGGTAGGATTCCAGGAGCTATATTGAATTTTTTAAAAAACTGACTTGAGATACAATTTTTACAATAACTTCAGTTTTAATAATGTTAGAGCAAAAATTTTTACTTTAATAGAAACTAAGGAAAACAATAAGGCTAAGACAAATAGCGATTACCATTCAAAAAATAAGGGGAAAAAAAAGAAATTTCAACATCCGACATAATTATTACTTTATTGTTTGATGATAATTTCTAATTTATCATTAACTAAGTTTAAATTACATGTTCATTGATAATTTATATTTCTTACAACATTATCTTTCAAACCATATATAATACTTCTTACCTGAGATAATCCATAGCTTCAGAATCTCCAAAACAAGTCACATATGAATTCTTCATTTTTATCCTGTACCCCAAAAGTTACCAAATCTCAAAGGCATCTATAAGAAAAAGATTCATCCTAATAAAAGATACAAACAAATCATTTCCAGAAGATGGATATGCATTTGTCATTATAGCAATTGACTTCTTGTCTATCTAAAACTATAAATTGTAGACTACTCCCTGCGTCGCTGATAAAATGAGTTTCATCTCATTTTATATTTTTTTGTGTACATCAGTGATGTTTATATTCTTTATGTCACATCAGTGATGCTATCTTGTTATATTTATTGTCTCACAGAGATATAATTTATTTGCATATAGCTCATTTGTTAGCTATAGACTTGAAAATAATGTGATGCAAGATGTGGCAAAACTACTGACTCCACAACATGAGTATCAAGGCATAGGCAAGAATCAGAATTTGATTCTTTGCATGCATACAATTCCATGTGGTATATGCATAACCATTGTGGCTATCACTACACACACGCCATTTGAAATCACTCTTTATTGGTTTTAAGTGTTTATATTTTCACATGGTATTATGCCCAGTAAATTTTGTGAATGCTTTATCAACTGCAACCTTTCTGTACATTTGATTATCAGCTTTTAAAATTTACATTGCACTGCGCTATATATGTAAATCATTACTTGTTATACAAACACGATGCAAGAGCAAACATAAACACAACAATACAAATATAAACATAGTAAAATAAATTATTAAACCTTTTGAGAATCATTATGTCTATAAAATAAGGTTGCTCAAACTTGGATCAGAGACCCAAAATTACACTACAAAAACCATATATTGTATAATAAAGAGCATAAATGATTTAATATTATATAATTTATATACTACACACACACCAAAACAAATGCAAACAAATTAATATACTGTTTCATCAAATAATTTAAAATATTAAAAATTAATAACTTAAGATATTACGCAACTACATTTATGTTGCGTTGAAGGCCTTCATATCTGAATTATTGGCGAATTTTTAATCATATTAGGGTTATAAAGCCAATAAAGATTTTCTGCCTTTATCATTTCATGTAAACTAGTAAATTGATCAGAAAATAAAATAAATTCATTTTTTAAAAAATTTGTAAAAAAAAATTCAAATTTTATCCATATCATTAGAAAGATGGCACTAAGCAGCAAAGAATGCTGGGATTTCTACTGATGTCATGCTTATAGTTTTTGCACAATTTAAAAAAAAATATTCAAACAAACAGCTGTGATGCATGGATGAGAAACTACAAAGAATCAAGCAGATATCATTTGCAAATAAGATTCTGAAAGTCACATAATAGATTACAGCCTTATATTAAAAAATAGTTTCTATATATTCAAACTAATAGTTCCAAAGGTCAGAAAATATTAAAAGGAAGTCCAAGGTTATTTAATTATAATGACATTACTTCAGTTGACAGTGTTATTTATGGAATGTCCTTAAGAAAATGTTTCTACCAAAACATTTAATTGTTCTTATTAGGAATCTCTGAGGGACCAGAAACTTCAATTAGGCAGGTTTTACGTTAGCAAAAGAGGTTGATAGAGAATGCATGAAGAAGAAAATCAGATTAGACAGACCAATATGGATTCAGATTTTTAGTATATCAATCTTATAAATGCTAATATCAAATATAAATCTGTAAATAAAGAAGATCTCAAGATTCATTAGAATAGTAGGTGAAAATTCAGCATTGTGGTTAAATGTAAAGAAGACAAAAAATTAGGACGACAGAACCAACTTCATATCAGATAATGAAGGCTTAAAAGCAACTGTCAGTTTTTACATTTTTATATTATCAAGAAGTGATTTAATAATATTGAGATTCATTATTAATAC
Organism: Epiperipatus broadwayi; assembly: GCA_028023455.1. Lineage (NCBI taxonomy): Eukaryota > Metazoa > Onychophora > Udeonychophora > Euonychophora > Peripatidae > Epiperipatus > Epiperipatus broadwayi. The sequence continues at coordinate 2,518,834 of JAQFVV010000076.1, forward strand.
TGGAAAGAATTATAATGAAAATTCTGGAAAATATTTTAATCTGTAAAGTCTTTTTAAAGACAAAATCAAAAATGTTCAAACTATATTTTCTTTGGCTTTCTATGAACAGGAAAATTGGACAACAATATGATGAAAATGACTATGGTTTTGAACTGTGATGCTAATAAGAATTTTCTTATAATACTTGAAAAGGAGAAAAGATAATTAGCAATAATTAAGTCCTTATGGTCATTCTAGAATAATATGGACAAAAATTCTTGCAAGATGAATTATTAAACCACTAAATATCACATGATGACACTACTGTATGAGAGTTTTGCCTGTTTTAAGATGAATTATGTAGTGAACAAAGATCAAGGAGGATATTTAAGATAAAATTTGGAGATACTGACAATGCCTGTCTGCACAAAATATACTGGAGAAAAATCCAGAAACTGCTTACTCAGCAGTTAAAGAATTATAATCATGAATTCATGTAGACTGTACAAATTCATGGAGATGAAAAGTTCTTAATAATAACACATTTTCAAAGAGGTTGAAATTATAGATGTTCTTTCAGCTATAAGCCTTGGAAAAATTATGAGCTACCCATGGATAAACAGGATGATCATGTTAGACAATGTGACAGCATTCGCTTTTGCTCAATATAAAGATTTTTGTGAATCAAACAGTATTAAATACATACTGTTATCTTTGTTTCACTTAGAAAATAATAGCAAGGCTGAATAGATAACTAGGATTAAAACAAGCAAAACTCTCTATATGTATTGCCACTCTGGTTTGCACTGAGTGGCAATACGTATAGAGAGTTTTGCCTGTTTTAATAACAGTTAAGAGCAAGCATAAGAAATGGTGATCATGTGATGTTTATTGGTAGATAACTTGGAGAGATAAACAAATCACTTACTAAAAAGAAAAGTAAAAACTGTTAGACCTGATAGTACAACTATCCTGTCTGAAAAATTCTAATAAAATCTCCAGAATTATTTATGGAATGCAGGTTCAAAGCGAATTAATTTCACTCCAGGGAGAGAATAAAGAGAAAACTTATTTAAATAAAGCCCCATTGGGAATCATATAAAAGGAAAAATGGTTGCTAGCTACTCTTAGATATACACTAAGCAGAGATATATTTAGAAGTATTATTCTTATATCTTCTCCTTTACTTTTTTTGCATTAGAGTGTATACGTGGAGATTTATAAAAAGTAATATACGGAGATATATTTGTTATAAAAATACCAAAAGGAATTGCACAGAAGGCAACTGAGAATTTATAGACAATGTATAGAATCCAATGATCAGATCATTAAGCAGCCCAGGAACAAAATAAACAGATTTAGAGACCAAATCACTAGTTCATTAATAAAGTAGCAACCCCAAATAGTAAAGTTCTAAAGATGGCATTGATATCTTGAACAATTGTAGAATTACCAGCTATTTATAAAGTTCAATGAAACATTGTTGTAAACAAGCTAGTATAAAAGTCTGGATAAAATTATACAAACAAGGTATTTCTTGCTTTTATAGTTCAATCATATGGGCAGATGGTAAACAAAGTGATATTCATGCAATTAATTTCAGAGTGTAATTGCATGCATTGGTTATAACTTCAGGTCTAATAATCTCGTATCTTTCTCTCACACTCAATGAGCAAGTAAGTATGTTCTAGGACTATATGAGAATCCACTTCTTTTTTTCACTTTCTTCTGTTATAGTGAACTAGTCAAATAAAGGTAAATTAATTTCTAACAGCCATAAAAGCAATATCAATACTTGCTGAATATATTTCTATATACATGTATAATTTATCTGTGCATAAATAATAGAATGTTATAATACATTGATGTAATTCACTTCGTAAGCAAAAACATATACATCTCTCAGCTATTAATATAGAAAACGATAAAGATAATTTTAGAACCAAATACTAGTTTTAGATTAATTTCCGTTATTTGAAAATACCAAACAAAAAAATCTGATTAATTTTACCAATCTGCTAAAGAAACATAATTTATTTTAATACAGAAACATTCTATGTTAGATCTCGCAATACTAATTTTATTTTAATCGTTATTTTTTCTAAATTTGAATTATTCCTCCGGTAAATATATACCTAGTCAAATAATTCTAAATACTAATACATGCCTAAGTTGCGAAAGTTGATCAGTAGATGTCACTACAGTTATTGTTATAGTGAGCTATAATTTCACTAATCTTGGGAGTTATTTTGTCCATACAGTATTGAAACGTAAATATTTTCTTTACCATAAATATGAATCATAATACAATTTAAATTGCTTTATAATGAAAATATGTTCAAAAGCTCATCTTTAGTTATGAAGAATGAAAAATTTCACTGTGTATATCTGGACCTCGCACTCGGAATTTTCTTAATTTTTTACATTGTATATAGTTTTAACTGGATTAAGTATTTATAGAAATTCTTTGTCAAAAGCAGATTGCAATAATTAAGTAATAGAATATTATAATCCAATTATAATACACAGACTGTCATCGATGTTACTTATTTAATATATGTGCTTAATTTGCTAAAGCAGCAACTATGCTTTTCTTTTTTTTAACTCGTAAGTCATTAAATTTCAGAAATCCATAGATTTATTTTAGGTGAGAATATTTATCTTGTTAAAAGGAAATAAAAGTTGCTATATATTTTGAGAAATCAAATAAAATAGATTTCGTCATTGTATTAAATATACTTTTATTTAATATCAAAGTTTAGGTACCGATTTAGAGTGCTCTCACGGCCATTTTGAAATCCAAAAACCACCGTTGACATTTCCAAGGGAGCTCTCAGAAGTTTTTTGACCATTGTTTTTTATGATGTTTTGACAATTTATACCTACTTTGCAAAGAAAACTCGGGAAGTATGGGATTTTTAGACTCTTGAGCTCTTTTTTTTTTTAAGTGTCATAGCATCGGCCGGGACGCGAACCTGCAACCCGGGCAACTGCCTGCAAGTGCAAGACAGTCGCGCTGACCTTATTTTTCACGCGGACCTCTAATTAGTTAAGAAAGCAACATATCCAAAGAATGATCAATTGACCGAATATTTAATTTTGTATTGTCCAAATAAAACGTTATATAAAAATGTGCCTTAATTACATTTTAAATTCTAACATGTATCTAAACCCAGGCTTTATATAAATTACTAAAACTAAATACGAAATTAAATTGGTAGAGTGGACTGAGCATTAATCATTATTTTTTCAGAGAAAAAAAAAAGAAATATTTTCTTTGGAATTTTATGATTTTTGGATCAATTATTTAGTAAGTAAACCTAAGATAAAAAGAAGTTTTCAAATGTAGAAACATTGAAAATGAATTAGCAATAAATAAAGCTTAATCTACTGAAAAATAAAAGAATTGTGAATGAAGCAATGGGTATCGTGATGAAATTAAAAGAAAGGGTATTAATGAATTAGATATGCTATATTCAAAGTTATTTACTAAGTGCAGAGATTGTTCAATTTAAGAGAAAGGATTTCCACTTTTTAATGTATGCGCTGTACTGATCTTATAATAGCTCAACAATGTCATGTTGAGTACTGAGGTTACTCTCAAACACAAGATAGAGATTTTTGGAAAAATGAGAGCGGCTATCTTAGCTTTAAACCTACATATTAGTTTAAATAGTAAAATCTAAAAGAAAGTAATCGGAAGTATCATTAGAAACATTCCTTAAAATAAAAACATACTGAATTAATCACAGACTTAAATAACTGACCATTCTAATTTTTTAAGTAAAATATAAAGAGAAAAATAAAATGTTAAAGATGAGTTTTGCAATGACTATACAAATTAGTCTGTAAAACAAATACGTCCATATGTATGACATGCTGCTTTGTATTGTCTGTTTATTTTAATCTTGTGATACTGTCACAACCTTGTTTGCAATGAAATTTTCATTCTGAAAAATGTTGATACCGTGCCTAATCATAGCTCTCCATTGCATTCTATTCTTGATTGCATATGTCCAATAAATGCAATCAATATTACATTTTTTGAGAATTACTTTGGACACACATCTCTTACACAGAAATAATATTTATATTTATCCTAAAATATGTTTAATTTAATTTAATGAAGATTTAGATTGAATTTCATCACGTTCAGCAAGTTGAAATAACATACAAATTTGTATTATAACTTTAAACAAATTATAGGAAGCTTCAACTTGAAGAACTAAAAAATTATTTGTATCCAATGCGGAATGTAATTCTTTAAATGTATTGTCACAAAAGGAATAATGTAAAACATAGAAACACACTGGTTAATGGTAATATTTTAATTTGTAAATATTTGATTATAAACTGAACTAATGCATCTCGGTGATATAAAAAGCTTTTTTAAGTTTATAATAAAATCTTGAGAGGATGGCAAATCATTAATGATGATTAATTGTTATCTTTGATTGTAGTACTCTTTGTTTAATTACTTCCTTCTGCTGTATGCCAAAAAAATTTACAATATGATATTTGGCAACTAGTGTTATATATAAGTGTAAAATAATCTAAATTAACAAAATTACTTCACTTAATATAGAAATAAAATGTATGTATATAAGTATTTTTCAACTATTCCCCAATGTTATTAATTCATTTTTTTCATAAGTAAATGCTAAAAGGTCTATAGCTCACTTCTATACAAAATGTTCAGAAGAAATATAAATAATTTGGTTGAAGTATTATATTATTATAATGATTTAATTTGCTGAATTCAGTAATATGCTTTTTGAGATTTGTAAGACAACTCAACATCCAATATACCTTTATATACCAATAAAATGATCCAGATATTTTTTAAAAATTCACAATATCAAGTTGATAACCAACCAAACTAAAAATAACCAGATTCCCCTTCCCCTTATTGGCTGACAAAGTTCCTGAGATTATTTTAATGTTTATTACTAAACCAATTTTTTATATGTTGTATTCAAAATATTAAAGTAAATTTAGATGCGATGATCATGAAATTTTTGTTTTTAATGTGTTGAAGTTACAAATTTTACTATCACTTGTCTTGCATCTGATATACCTGTGTCATGAAGTCACCTATAAATTGTTTCATAAATCAGTTATAAAAACAAAAATGCAAAGTTGAAGTTAATTTAATATCACTTCTCATTTTAATACTTCATATCTTCCACCAACTCTCATACCATGATGTAGAAACTGCATAATATTAAGCTTTGGGGAAAGTCCAATTAATTTCAAATATTGTTACAAATTGTTTCATTAACTGAATTTAATATTATCACTGTAGTGTTTTGTAAAATGGCAGACATGTTTGTGCTAGTATAGGAAATGTGATCATGTGATGTTTGTGCACTCCAGAAAAAACTAGAATTTATTCGTAAAGCTGTTTTTAGATCGCGCTCTGATAGCTGAGAAATTTAATTAGTACATTGACGTAATGGCGATCGACAATTCCTAGAAATATTTGCTAATTACAAATGTTTCTAGATAAGAGACGTTACCTTATTGGTCAGTGCATTGATTGATCGTTGCAGTTGTCAGAGAGCGATAAGAAGACTGGGTAACATCTAGCAGTGTAACATAGAGAGCAGTCAAGCAGTACTGAGTAAGCAGTATTTAAGTAGAGATATCTCGCGTCAATGCTGGCGGTTAATGATCAGCGCCCATTGGAAATGTAGTTCACGGGTGTAGCTGAAAGAGACCGCAGCGGAGATATTGAGAGCTTCATTGCAGACCAATTCGTTGGAGAGCTTCATTGCAGACCAATTCGTTGGAGAGCATTCATTGCAGACCAATTCGTTGGAGAGCTTCGTTGCAGACCGATTCATTGGAGAGCACTCGTTGGAAAAGAACAGCGTGGGAATTGTATAACGTTATTGGCTGACCGCACAGTATGACTTGCAGATATAACATTGGCATAGTTGTAAGTGCGGATTTAACAATGACCAAATCAATAAAGTATTTTATTAATCATGCAATTGTACTTTACAGCTTCCATGAATTTGCTTAGCAATAAAATCACATCTGTAGTGCTTTTTGATTCTCTAAAACTATCTGGATTCTCTGATAATCTCCACAATAATCACTTCTATCTTTTCAATCCATTTACTTTTTCAAAACTGTAACAATAGAAACATTCTTAATATCAGTTAGTATAATTTTATAAATCCATATATTTCTTTAAAAAATAATAGTTTTGAAGCTAATATCACCATATCTTATAAAACAACCACATTTCATAAATATTTACAGTCTTTTCATTTTAAATATACCAAGAGCTGATTTAACTTAAATAAGCTACATCATTTCATCCACTGCATGATGAAGGTTCTCCAACTTTAAACCATTTTATTTGATCCTTAGCTTCTTTTTTCTATATCGCATTAACACATTTTCTTATTTTATTCAACTGTCTTACATATGGTCTCTTTCCAGATTTTTTACAATCTCTTGGGATCCAGTTTAAGACTTCAACTATCCATCTATTTTCATTTGTCCTACTAATATGCCCAACCCAGCTCCATTTTAGTGTTACTTTTTATAGTGATCTGTTTGTTCTCTTACAAGTATTACACTTCTGTTCTTTTTTTGATATCTAACTTGCATCTCTTCATATTTCATTGAATGGACTGAAGTCTCTATCACTGTTTTGTTAAGTATCCAAATCTTAGATTTACAAATTTTGATCTGAAAAATCAAACACATAAGGCATATTTCCAAATAATATTATTTCTAGCAAAAGCACTCTGTTCAAGTTTAATTCTGTGATTAATTACATTCATTGTGTTTCTGTATTATGAATAATATGATCATAATATTTGTAGTTGTTCTAATTTATGATTTTCAGTCTTTATTTTCTTTTTCTGAGAAAATCCATTGAACATTGCTTCAATTTTTTTATCATTTATCTTTAAATTAACTTTCTTATTTTCATCTGATAATTCTTGCGACATTTCCTAAAACTCTAAAGCATTATTTGTAAAAACAATCACATCATCTGTAATGTGTAGATTACTTAAATAATCACCATATATTTTTATTCCATAATTATTTCATTTTAATCCACAAAATACTTCTTGTAAAACTATTATAAAAAAGATTTGGAGATATGGAATCAGCTGGTCATATATCCTTGCCAATGTTAATCCAATCACTATTGTTACATTTGATAAATATTCTTCAGAATGTAATCACATCCTGGGTTTATATCTTGATGGTCCAAAACTTTAATCACTGTGTAAATGCTTATAGAATCAAATGCTTTTTCATAATCTACAAATCCAAAGCATAATGACAATTCATATTCATTGGTTCTTTCTATAACTTATTATAATACTTAAATGTGATATACTATACTAAATCCATTTTCAAATCCACTTTGTTTTCTTGGTTTGATTCTAAAATTTTATATAGACAAGTTCTAATATCTTAGTAAAGAATTTATATAGAACTATTATTTATATCTTTATCACTTTTTTTCTAATTATATGGTATTTCTTTTATAATGTTGTTATTTGAAAAAAAAATTCTATTTCTTTGCCAGTTTATTTTAAGATATCAGCAATAATTCTATTATTTCCTGAAGTTTGTTTCTTCTTCATAGATTTAATTACATGATTTATCTCTTCATTTAAAATGCTTAGCAGTTAAGAAGATGTAGTAATTATGGTAGTTACTTTGTTTTTTTGTTCTTTATTGTTGTATAATTCTTTGCAGATCTCTTCTACATATTTCATGATGACATTTTGCTTTTCAGTAATAATTTCATCTTTTTATTGCTGAAATTTTTTTTTTTCCAATACCAAGATGTTTTTTACTTTTTAAACTTGCATTCTATAACTTCCTTGACAATTCACAGATATTTTTTATATCATTATTAAATCTTTTTTGTACAATTTTACAGAATTCCAGATATTTTTTCCTTGTAATTATTTATTTTAAAATATTTTCATATTCACTGATGAAAGCCATAAGCTAGAAACTAGTCTGGAAATATTAGATGACTAGGCACTAGATAGGGATTAAAATGCACAATCTTCTAGCATCTATTGATTACTATAGCTTGCACTAATGTAGCACTATTACAATAGTTGCTATTGTTTTAATTTTGCATTAACTAACTTCTTACATCTTATTAATCAGTGATCATATCCTGTGATGAATCTATTAAAAACATTACAATCTTGAATTACATTTTTTCTCTTATTCAAAATATAATTAATTTCTATCTTCATTTGGATGCTTCCATATCAATTTCCATTTAGAATTTTTTTTAAAGAAAAATTCAGATTAATCAATTATTTGTTTTTTCTGTGAACTACACAAGTCTAACCTTTTATTTCTGCTGCTATAACCAAATTTACCCACATCACTTTTCATCTTTTAGTCATTTTCCAATTCTAGCATTAAAGTCTCCCATGACATTTTTAAAATATTGTTTCATCTGATCAAATGCATTTTGTATATATTGAAGGAATTGAAAGTGTGTCTTTCAGTATCGGGCACATACGTACATTACAATATATATATATTCTTCATCACAGTGAGAACTTGTTGGGACAAAAACTTGGATTATGGTTTATATTGTATCTTCCATCAAATTGAAGATCTTATTCTTGTCACTCTTTATGATATACCATCAATCTCCATAGTATTGCTTCATTTTTTTATTTATAATGAATCCCAATTCACTTGTGCTTTTAATATTTGTACTTTTATAGTAAAGTACATGTCCACTTTTTATATCAATTGTTTCTTCATTTTTTTTTATCTAATTTCACAAAGTCCAACAATGTTTCTATTTAATATAAGACAGTTTTTCCCATTTTTCTAACTTGAAAATGATTTGCAGAAGTAAATAACTAAATAAAACTTGATATATTTGTTTCTATCTAAATGAGACTGAATGTGTTATTAAACAAATTCATTTAGTGATATTTTTATCTTATTTAAATTATTTAAAATTTTTATATTCAAAATATGTTCAAAATTGTCCCTCTATATGTTTGAAATATCATAATTGTATTAAAGCATAGCATCTAGTCATACCTACATTATATTACAAAGATCTAACGAAATCATAATCAACAAATAATTGTATATCCTTTGCAGTTTTAATTCACCAACAATTCTTAAATCTTCTTTTCTATCTTTGAACTCCTATTTCTAAACTTCTATACTATTTATGACGCTCCGCTTTCATTTTATTATTTTGCCAAAAAGAAGTAACTACCTGTTCGTTTAATTAAATCAGTAACAATGCAATCATTTTCTAAGAATCATTCAGAATATTTTTTAGTGAATCTATGAACAGAATTCCTCGTATTCATCAACACCCTTTTCCAGAAAGAATCCAATGATAGGAAAGAATTGAATATCAGTAATTTTAGTGTTTAATATCAATTAAAATTTAGCGCAAGTGTTAGTTGTTAATGTCTGGAATAAGGTCTATTTTTTAATGCAACTAGTATTTTAATTTTGGTGGTACATTAATTCATTTTCTGTCCAAAAATCTGCATCTATAAATATTCATGAATATTGACTTCTTTTGCATTTTGGATTCCTAACTGTAACATAATTCACATGGTATTTTTGTTTGAATGTGAATGCAGTCCAGTTATTGTGTTTTCACAATGTAATTGTAATAGTGAGTTTTACACATCATTCAAACATCCAATAATATCAGATCATTGGAATTTACAGAGCCAATATCATTATTTCCAATAACTTTGGACAAAGTTTATTCACACTCATTAACATCTCCAAGAAGATGTCCATCTTTAACTTTTTTAATCTAATATTGGAAGATTAATAACTGATACAATTGTTCAGATGTGAATAAGTCAATTTTTAATATTATGAGCCTTTCACTAATACATATAAAATTCCAGAAATAGAATTTACCAAATCAGACTTCACAATGAGTTCAAGACCAGGTAGTTTACTTTTACATACTTCAAAAAACTTGCCACCAGTTAATTAAGAGCAGCTAACATTAATTTTAGCTTTACCACTTTCTATTATGAAAAATGTCATTTAATTAGACCTTTAAAAATTAACATCAAGCTAAGATCACACATTCCATGTATTTATAGTTAAAAGATCAATTGAAATATCATTAATTACCCTCACTCCAGCTTTACTACTGTTACCATTATTAACATTATAACTATTTTCTATTGCTTTAGTTGCAATGTATTAGGTATGATGACCTGACTAGGTTTTGAAAGTCAGGCCATTTTAAGACCACCTTTTCTAGATCCTTTCACATTTATGGTAGTTTAGGGAAATCTTAAAGTTGGTTGTCCAAATACATAACTATTAATCAATGTTTGCTAATGCCAAATTACACAAGCCTGACACACCTCTGAGGTTGATGTTGGTCTTTGGAGGCATGCATTATTTTGAAACAGCTAAGAAGATAAATCAGTGGCTAATTGATAGCTTAGGCTTCGGCGAGTATACTATTAAATCTTCTTTTGATTTTGTAGAGCGAATCAAGAACGCGCTAATAAGGCCTAATTTTAAAATTGCTGCTATAGATATTTCAGAGTAATACGGGTCTATTAATAGAAAGACTTCTATTGAGATTATACAACAAGAACTGGCAAGTAATAATGTGGCCCAGGCTCGCATTTATTTCATCACTGAGTTTTTAAGATGGTTGGACAAAAATGTACCCTCGAGCGGCATCATGGCTAGCATCTATTTGAATTAATATGAAAAACAAGTATTAGCTAAATACAACATAGTAGATAATCATATAATATATATGAGGTATGTGGACGACTTATTTGTTGCTGCTCCAGTAAATATTGTTGAGCAAATTAAAGCTCAGATACAAGTGCACACATCCTTAGATTTAAATATTACATGGGAAAATATAAAGCAAGAAGTAAAATATTTAAATATTAAGGTACACAGAGAAGAAAGTACTCTTAACTATACAATGGTAATGAAGCCACCAGAAGTTCGTAGACAGATTCACCGAAATTCATACACGCCTATGGCTCACGAGTTTGCTGGGTTGACATCATTTCTTTTTAGAAATTACCATTTGTGCAAATTTGAGGCAGACAGAAGGTCTAATATGATTAATGACACTAACAATTTAATCGAATCAGGATACAAGCATGATGTAGTTTATAATAAGATTAGATGGTTTGTTAATAATATTGGAACACACAGAGTTAGAGATGACAAGCCTTGGCTATTATTACCCTACGTGCACTCTTTGCATAAGACATTCTATAGGACTTTCTCTATGGAATTTCATCTGAGTTTTCATACACCAAGCTCAACTAATAGGCTTATTAACAACATGAAAGACACCATAGCTTCGGATCAAATCTCACAGGCTGTGTATAGGGTGGCATGCCTTCACAATGGATGCAAAGCTTCATACTATGGTGAAACCAGAGCCACCGTAGCTACCAGGTTGTCACAGCATAAGTATAGATATAAAAATCACATACTAACCAGAATGGACTTCAATTTTTGCACAACATCAAAAAGTATCAGGATATGAGTTTGAACCTGCATCTGCAGAATTGGTTTGTACTGAGAGGCATGATGTTAAGCGTAAGGTAAAGGAGGCTTACTTCATAGCAGAGGACTCCTTCACCATTAATCGTAAAGAAGCATGTTTTGCTATATCAAAAAGATGGTCTAATTGATTCGTTTGCATATTATACTGATAGAATGATTTCAACAAATGAGTCTGAATTGGCTATGATTATGAGAAGTACAGTTTCTCGAAAGCGCTCGGCCATTTTAATTGACTAATTGATGTTAATTATACAGCTTTACGTTATAAGTGTGATAGCACTATTAAATATTATCATAACTATTAATCAAGTAAACTGTATCAAATCTATTTTCTTAATGATGATTGAATTGCCTATTGTGAGATCACATGAGATTTCTCATTCTATATCGTATCTCTATTGTTTTTTCAATATAAAAAACTTGCATATAGCAAACAAAAAAATTATTAAAGTTATATTTGTTGGGTATTTAATAAAATAGTGAAATGTGTTTGCAACACAACCCCTTTGTAACAGTTAATGTAAAGAGATGAAAACATAAAATAGAAACAGAGTAAGAGCTAAAATGTGGAATTTGTGAAAAACATCTTATTTTACAAAGTTAACCTTCATATCTGAAAGTCATTTCATTATATGCCACCTAAGGACTCTGTCATGGCTTGAGTTCAACATCTGACAAATAATCTGCTTGGATTTAGATTTTTCAGAATTATTTGGAATACTAGATGGGAATTGTAGAATAAGAGATACAAATGTTATATTTAATTATTATTGCTGTATGTCGTGACTTGCATCAATATAATAATCCGCATCTATCCATATCAATCTAAAGTTGGTGTCATCAGCAGTAGAAATATATATATATTGATATTCATTCTTTGGATTGTGATAAGATTGGAATATGACATTCTTGATATAGCAGATTCATAAGAAATTTGTATTGAGAAAATTTAATCAAGAATGGTAAAATAGAAGGGAGTCTGTATTGTTAACTATTTTGTTTAATATATAAAATGGTACAAAAGTCTAGATTTGTAGAGAAATATACAGATTAAATAATTGGAAGCTTCATCTATTAAGTGCTCGTTGTTTAATAAGTATCCAATCTTCAGGTTTGTCTGCATTTTATAAAGTATTTTATAGATCATTAACATCAAAAGGTCCTATTAAGTGATCTTGCAAAAAAATCAAAAATTTTTAGGTCTGAAAATCAAAATGATTATTTAATAGAATGATGTGCTGGAAAAAGTTATTCAATAATAGCAAAATTTGAGTTATCTTGATAGTGGAACTACATTTTATTTCCTATTGAAGTAATATCAATGAATCATACACCCAATCAATGTTTAAAATTTTCAACCCACCCCATAATTCCAAAGTTATACTGAATAAAATCCTTTTGTCAACCATTTTGAATAATTAGAGAAATATAGCATCATTAAAGAAAAATAGAACAAATTCCTTACATAACTATAACTCATTTGTGGTAATTTATGTTCCTTGAACAAGCTACATTTTCTATAGTAAAAAAAAACACCAAATAAACAAAGTTATCAATTTTTAGAATTTATTTATTGAATGAACTCTTTCCAGATATTTATTTTCTATAAACCTTTTATTTTTGACATCAAAACATCACATGACCACCATTTTATATGCTTACACATGCTGTTAATAAGAATACCAAACTATCCATACAGTAGTGCCATCAAATGCAAGCCTTCATAATGGATGCAGTAAGATTTTTACATAAAATCCATGCCTACTCATCCAATATCCCCAGACTAGTTTCTAGATTATAGCTTTCATCAATGAGGAGTTTTGGATTTGAATGCACTGCACATAGATCTTAAGATTTAATACAATCCTCCAGCAGCCAGTTTTTACCTATTTGGTTAACTATAAAACTATGAGCCTAAGATGAAAATACCATAATGTTTCCAACACAAGCTCATTCGTTTGTATAGTCATATAGATCTGAACTGACTTCAGCATCTATACATTTTGATGTCTTTGGTTTTTCAAAAATCACAGTCATCATTATCCTACGGGCAAGATAGATATGAAAACATCACAAGGTCATTATTTCATGCTCACACATGCTGTTAATAAGAATACCAAACTCTCCATACAGGTGTAGTGCTCTCAAATCCAAGGCTCCTCACTTATAATTTCCACAAGCTAGAAACTAGTATGGGAATGTTGGATGAATAGGCACTAGGTAGGGATTTTATGCACAAACTTTTGATTATGAAAGCTTGCAACTGGTGGCACTACTACATGAAAAGTTTGGCACTCTTATTAACAGCATGTATAAGAATATGAAATAATGATCATGTGATGTTTTGATGGTGTTATACCTATTCTGCCCATAGAAATGACTGGTGGTTGAAAAACCAAAGATACCAAAATGTATAAATGCTGAACTGAGTTCAGATCTATACGACTATACAAGCGTGGGTTGGAAACGTTATGGTGTTTTTACCTTGGGTTCCTAACTTTAGAGTTAACTAAATAGGTAAAAGGTGACTGCTGGAGGATTGCATTAGATCCTACAATATAGGTGCAGTGCTCTTAGATCCTAAGATTTAGGCGCAGTGCTCTCAAATCTATTGATTATGAAGGTTTGCACTTGGTGGCCCTAATATGCAGAGAGTTTGGTATTTTTATTTTCTTATTGGCTATGTGGACCGAACATTTCCAGATGTTTACAAATCAGTTGAAGGTTTTGATGTGCTATCAATCACATTTAATTCTTTTTAAATCATTTGACAAAATATCAATAGCATTTATAATCTACTAGGATATTTTGTAATGAACTCAGTAGTTACTTTTGGAGGTCTTTTTTATGTATAACAATTATCTGTATTCATTTAGGGATGTCTCTGTATTCATTTTAGCATTAATTTATTAATTATTTATCATTCTTTTGCCAAAGATTAAATGATTCAACAATTATTATGCAAATGAAGCATTCAAAATACTTGACTAACAAACTTATCATCAGATAATATAATTAAACTAAATGAAGAATGTTTGAAAAGTTAAACTTGATTTGATTAGTAAAATAAAGTGATTGTGCTCTATACTAAGAATAGCCAATAATCAGGAATTAGCCTGAAGATCAATTGGACGTTACTATTCTGTATTTATTGATTACTCATAATTTACATGGTTGGTCCGTAAGTGTTGCAAGGTGAATTGTTACTGATGAAGATTAAATTATGTGTTAGTGAGTCAGTAAGTCATTAATTCAATAATCTCTCACTCCTCCCTGAAGGAAAATCAAAACGCATTTATTTTTATTTATTCTGAAAGCATTATGAAATTTTTTGATTAATAAAATATAATTAATAATATTGCATTTTAGGCTTTTAAATGCATAAATGTGGTATTGTTTATTATGATTAAGAATATCATATAATAAATTACCTGAAGATTCAAACTCCTAAGCTAGTATGTTTATTTCAGTGATGGACAAGAAAATTATTGAGGTTTTTTGAAATTTCCTGATGAAAAGTTTTGAGAATACCACATAACACCATGAAAAGTGAAAAAATGAATATTCAATCAGGTTAGATATAATTTTTTACTTGAACACAGGTGACATGGCTGCAATTGTCTTTTTTTCTTTAATCATATATTTGAAGAAATTGATTCCTAACAAAGTATATAATTCTTAGAAATGATGGAAATAAAAAAGATAACCAGCACTGAAATGGATAAACTCCATTATCACAATGCCATTTACATGTCTGGATTACCAAACATATTAATAATCATTCCGATAGACTGCAGGTCAAATGGTTGGCATGAGTTGATGTAAAGTTTTGATACCTAATAATAGTATTTGTTATTGTTTGAAAACTAATAACGAAATTTCTGAAAGCCAATTTATTGCTTAATATATCCTTGCATATATTCAAAAGTATATGGTAGAAATGATAAATAATTAGATAAATTATTTAGTAGTTATGTAATGGAAATTCATGTCAGAAAAACTAATATTATTTTGTAAGTTTAATGAGAAATTTAAAATAAATTAATAGACAGATTAAGTATTTAGAATAAATTGAGTTAAACGAAATACTAACAATGCTAGTAATATATCTGATGAACAAGTACTTTGTTGCCTAATTACTTAGATTACTTTGGCAAACAATATATAAATGTGTGTGTACATTAGTATATGTAAATATTAAAGGTAGAATGAGATCTTGCATATATATATTTTAATTAGCGCTCAGACACAATATAATTAAGCAAGCAACTAAATAAAAACTAGATCAGAAGCAAATCACATTATCAAGCAATATAATTTTTAATTGTATTGTCTCCTATAAACCAAAAATGAAACCTATCTTAGCTTATCTCCTAGATCTAAATAAAAAAATATACATGAAAATCTCATTAAAGTCTCATCTATAATGTCTGTAAATGTTCTATTATTATATATAGCCTTTTTATAAGACAGGATTGTTTATTTGTGAAAGAATTTGAAAAATCATATTGTATTTAAAAACTTTCACATATAATAAATATTAATATCTTAAAACTTTCATACATAAAAATATTAATGTCTGTACTATATCATTTAATTCTAAGGCATAAACTAAGAATAGATTCCATTCGGCTTATAGGTATCAAGACAAATCAAATTACTGCTTGATGTGAATTGCATTTATAAATCAGTTTTTAATTGGTTGCTTGTTTAGTTTCATCATGGCAGAGTTCTAATTAAAAAATATACTTGAAAAATTTTATTAAATTTTTAATATTTGCACCTATAAAGACTGAAAATTTTCTATTATTGTATATATGTGTAATTAAAATGTTAGTGATATAAGTTTGTTTTTCCACATAGTTTGCTATTGATTCCTCATAGTTAATTCTAATGTGCATACTGCCATAATGTTTGGTTTGCAGACTTTATATTTACCACTGTAAATATTGTCTACAAATAAATATATATATATATTTTCAGATGAGCAGACAAAAAGTGATTATTGACTGTGATGCAGGTGTGGATGATTGCCAAGGGATTATGCTAGCATTAAATCAACCTGATTGGGAAGTTATAGCTATCACTTGTGTGTCTGGAAATACTACCTTAGATAATGTTTGGAGAAATGTTCTCCGGGTGTTAAAAATCTGTGGTAGATCTGACGTGAGTTAAGTAGTTGATAATGTTTATAATTTCAATGATTATTGTAAAATAAAAATTAATATGAAATGTTTATTAGATTCCTGTGTTCAAAGGAGCTACTCAAGGGCTGTTATTTACTTTCAAAAGGTATTCCTATCATGGAGAAGATGGTTTAGGAGATTATTCTAATAAAGTTGATATTAATGAATCATTGGTACGATCTGAACATGCAACTTTGGCTTTAATACGATTGGTTAATCAATTTTCAGGGGACATTACAATAATAGCTTTAGCACCTTTAACAAACTTCGCACTAAGCCATAGGATTGATCCTAGTTTCAATCAAAAAATTAAACAGTTTTGCATTATGGGAGGAAACATTTCAGGTGAGTAGGTGTGTGTTCATATATATGAAAGTACATGTTAGTTTATAATATACATGCATCTTTATAGAAAAGCATGCATGTTATTAATATTTATAAAAATCTAATTGTAACTTATGTTATCTAAACAGATTCTTTTGAAATATTAATTAGTGTGTTTAGCTTGCCATGCCCACATGGGATTTAAATAGAGCATACAATTTATAAATAAAATTAATTATCACACACTTATCAATAATCAGAGATCACTTTTTGATTTTTTCAAATCTCCATTAATTAAACTTTTTTTTTGCAAATGAGATTTATTATTAATAGAAAATGTTGAGTTTCATCCCCTATGGGACCTCTAATTGTCAGTTTTTTATATTCTACGACTATTTCAATTCAGTACTTTTATGAAAAGACTTGTATAGACTTCATGAGGAAAACAAAGGATCTTTTTTAATATGAAAAATATCATTAGTATTTATAAGATCTTGTTTGCAGCAGTTTATTTGCAATGTACATATATATATATATATATATATATATATATTTAGATTGATTATACAATACATTAAAAATTATCAAACCTATGAGTTATGAAATAGCATACATTTTCTTCAATTGAAATTTTTATAATGTGTTTATTACTATCCTTCTCCAGCTATTACTAATGCCACTGCACTTTTGAAAGATTACTTTCTATATAAGGATAAAAATAAAATTTAGTTAAATCACAATGGCAGTTATAATGTGGCGTAATATATTAAATATCTATTCATAATTTTGCTCTTTTTTTGTCTGTTAATTAGAAAACTAATTTAATTAAAACATTTATTGATAATTATTTATAACTCAGATGGAAAAGTGTTTCAAATATTTTATCAATTATCAAAACATTCTTGAACAATCTCAGGATTTTTTTAGAGAGCTACATTGATTGGTTAATGGATATCTACCTTTTTTAATTGAAAAATAAAGTAAGTTGTCAGGAAAGCAGTCGCATATAAAAGACAGTTTCCCTATATTTTTTTCTGACTTCTGTCTTTAAATCTTTATTTTAAATTGTTTCTGCAAAAACTATTCTCTTTTTAAAGTGCTTTATAAGTTTTTTAATCCATGTCTCTTAATATCTCGTAGTCTCTTCCAATATATCCTCCTTAATTCCTCAACTTTAAATATGGTTCTATTATGAATAGAACAGCTTTTTACTAGTAGTGAAGACTATATTATAATAAAACCTATTTTTTTGACTTGTCATCTGTGCTTTAACATCCAACCAACGTAGATTTACCTGAGACTTTTACCCTCTAGCTAAATATCTATTTTCTGTTCAATAATAGGATAATTTACTGGTTCTCATGACATTAGTTTACTTGTCATCTAAATTCCAACAATCTGATCATAAGTATTATCCAGTATCATTTCTTAAATTTTTTTCTAGAAATATATATAATCCATATATTCTGAAAAATATTATTAGGTCCAAAATCTTATGCCAAGTAAATTGTCGCCACGTACAAGTTCCCTAGGTAACCCTAGTAGGACTATAAAAAAACTAAAAATAATCATAAAATGTGCATATGATTTCAACTATAAAATGATATTGTTTTGTAATCTACCTTTAAATATTAGAATTGATTATTTTAAAGTTTATAATACTAAAATAAGTTGTGACAGTGGTTGGTTGTAATATATTACCTCTTTTTGGAAAATCTTAATATATAGAAATCTAAACTATTATATAGGATTCTTCTTGAATGGTTTTTTAAAGATATTTTTCTAAAGATTATGTCCATTTCCTTAAAGTGCAATTAAAAACAACTAATGCATTAAAAATTATTTGAAAAATAGTGTGAAGCTATTTAATCATAGAATGTGAGTTCAGAAAAGCTAGAAATTGGATGGATACCTAATCAAAGAAAAGAAGTCAGATGATAACAGAGTCAATCTAAAAAGAAAAAGAATGACCACTGGAGAGTATAATAAATTATGAAGAATAGCAGAAAATACTTGAAAAAAATAAAATCAATGAAAAGATATAGTTATTTTTCTAATAATATTTTTTTTATGAATTCTAAATAGACAAATTAGTAGAAGAGATAGATTTTTTAATGCATTATATTTTATACTTTCTTTCATTTGAAGAAGACAAAGAGATGGTTACAATTATTTAATATATTACATTTACAAAAGTTAACGAAGATGTAAAATGACTTTAATAGTTATGAATCAGGAGTAATAAATTAGGTTAGAATATTTACTAAGAATCTTGTCAGTTTAGATAAAAAGTAATAACAGGTAAGATAAAGGTAACAATGAACATAGTGTCTACAGAGGTATGATATTTTGCTCTTCAGTGACTGCAACATATTGCAATAGTATTTTCCATTTTTACAGAAGCATTTCACTTATTTGATTGATCCTGATGAAGCAAAGACCTTTACCTTTTAGTTAATAGTAGCTAATTATTGAAATGGATGATTAAATATCTTGAAATTGAATTCAGAAAATAAAAATTAATTCTTTATTACAATGTGTGAATGAGAGATTGAGATTGTAAGAATATAAATGATCCCAAGCTGGAATTTATTAATCAAAAAAAAAACAAAAACAGACACTTTTCATTAAAACTTTTCCAACTTATTTGAAATGAATTAATTCTGTAATATGCTTTATATCATGCATTGAAATTTTTTACAATTCTTATAAATTATTTAAAATTAATGTGTAACTAAAGTATAGATATAATAATTAAATATGCATGTAATATATAAAGTAGAGATAATGATGGTTATAAAATATAGTTGAAATTTATTATAACAAATACAAGGATTTGAATATCATATATTGATCTACAATTTGGATGTTGTACAGTATAAATGAAAAATAAATAAATAAATGTAATTAGTCATCAGTTAAAAATGAAGTGTCAAGTAATCTAGGTTGGGTAGATGAGAATTACTGCATGATTGTAATATGTTATGGTTTTCATTATTGGTGTGAAGGTTTTGTATTAATAGTGTTAGCATTTCACACAAAATTTATTATCTTCTTTTATTGGATTATTTTTTACATGGTAAATTCTTGTAAATGGTCAAATTAGATATATGTAATTATAAATTTGTATAATTGATTATTAATAATTTTTACATGATAGAAAATTTTCGGTTTTCATTTAAGAATTTTACACATTTACAATTAGTTAAATTTATTATAAAGTAATTGAATTATTGATTGCTTGGTAGATTATGTGACATGCAAGCATTGGAAATTTGAACTGTTATATCAGTCTATCATTGTGTTAAACCAGAGATTCTACAAAAAGATTAGTAATATTTAAATAATTTTTGCAGTTAGAACTATGTTTTGATATTTATTTTGTGGTTATAATTATTGATTTACTAGGTACTTTAGTGTTATAAGGGGCTCATTATATTTTAAGTTATAACTCATACATTAAGATATTAAATAAATTATGGTAGGAGGTGGTGAGTTACCATTGATCAAATATATAGGTATTGCAATCTATCTTTTAGCAAATAATATAGTTACTAAAACAATTTGTAAACTTTATGTTTCAAATATGTGTAGTTTTCTAAATAACTTAGGATGTATCAAAGATATCTGAATCACCCTGTGAATGTATTATTATTTAGAAATAACAAGTATTAAAATATTCTAGGTATGTTTGTCACCTTTTTTTTTTTTTCAAAGATAAATTTATTTAGTAAATTAATCACATGTTGAAAAAGATGATGTTAAGTAAAGAGTGGTTGTTCATCTTACATATCAATCCTGAGTGAACCTTGTTGCTTGTTATGTACATCTTGTTTTAGAGTGTTTTTTTTTTATGAGATTGAGCTTGGGGCGTTAAGTCTTAGGTATTTGTGGAACTGTGAATAGGTTCCAGGTATCTTCATATCAAAGTTTTGATGTAAGCAATTGATCTCTATTCCTTATTTGGGTTAGTTTTTGAATGAAATAGGTATCTTCATTCATGTGTGGAGTAGTGAAATATTTCATACACCTAACTGTCCAAATGGCATAAGTTAAAAAAATTGAGTCCTATTACTGCAGTTTTTTTGGTTTTAAAGCAGTCTTTAAGTGAAAGGATTTTGTAGTAATCAATTTTTGAGTTTCATAGATAATTTTTCGGATATTTTCCAGACCGGTGCAGTTGAGAATAATGTGATTAAATGTTTTTTATTGTCTTTTGCAGTTTGTGAGATGGGTTCTATTTTGGCTATTTGTCTTTTGTAGAATAGGAATGTGTTGGTAGGCATTGCATTCAGATTAATTTTGATTATTAGGTTGAGATACTTTGGTTCCATGTTCCAATATTTGAAGCATGAAGTAATCCTGTTATTGGTAAGGCCGAGCTAGGAGTCTCCTGTTTTTATATTTGGGTTGAGAAGTTTATAAGCATCCCAGAATTTAAGTTTCCCACAAATGTTTCATTTGTTATAGACATAACTGAAGAAATAAACTCTATGATCGTGTGGATCCAGATCTTTTTTTGCAGGAGGAAGGCACCTATTTTTAATTGTTAATATTTATAATCATTTTTAAAAAATCAATTATAGTATTATTTAAAGACATTTTTATTTTATATGTTTATTTATTTAGGTAAAGGCACTTGTAATCTCGCTGCTGAATTTAACTTTCTATGTGATCCAGAATCTGCACATATTGTTTTAGCAGAATTCTCTTGTCCTATTCTTATTATGCCATGGGAAACCTGTTTATCAGACTTTAGTCTTTTAGAATGGGTAAGTTTAAAATTGTCAAGATAATTAAATTATTGCTAGTAAAACAGCTTGACAATTAAAATAAGATATTTTCAAATGGATAATAATTAGACTATTCAAAGTAGAACATTTTATTATAGTAGTCATGTTGATTAGATTCCAGCTAGAAAATGTTATGTGAATCTTAATTTAACTATGCAGCCTTCTTTCATTAGAAGATGCTTACATTTAACTTCTAATTAAAGTCACTAAATTATGTCACTTTAAACAAATACCAGATTCATGTAATTGTTCAGTGTTATGTGAGTTTTAATTTAAATATACACCATTCTTTCATTAGAAGATGTATACAATTAACTTAATAATTAAATTCACTAAAGTATGTCATTTCTAATTAAATGCTAGATCCATACAATTGTCCAAGGCTGAATGTTATAAAATAAGTTAAATATGATGGCTGGAAGATTACAGTGCTTTCCACCATTGCATTATGCAGAAAATGTTTGTGGAAATTTGTTTGCACTGCTATCAAGTTTTTATCAAATAGTTTTTATAGAAATGGATATTGAGAATAATTGAGAGAGAGATTTTTAATGAATAATATTTCTGTAATATAATTTTCACTATTCCATTCTCATGCAAGATAGAAACTGGTTTCTATCCACTTTTAATACCTAGTAGAGGGATATAATCATAAACATATGACCATCAACTTGTGGAAAAAATCTATGATTCCCAAAATGCACATTTCATGATGAACCAGCACTCATCAGTTGATCCAGACCACAATTTTTTACTCATATTTTTATCATTGTTCTGTATATATATATAGATAACAAATTATTACAGTTTATTTGATAAGTGTCAAATGTACTGCCCTTCCAACTTTGACACAAATCACTTAATGAAATTATATTAATAATTTTTATTAGTCATTCATTAGACTAGAAATTATCCAGTACATGCAGTGTAATTTTCATTACATCACTCTCATGCCACAACGTGTTAAAAGTGGATAAAAACCAGTCCTTATCTTGCATGAGAGAGATGTAGTGAAAATTATACTACAGAAATATTATTCATTATTGGATGATTTCTAATCTAATGAATGACTAATAAAAATTATTAGAGATATCTTTACTATCTAATCAATAAGATTTATTTAATGATCAACTTGCTTGTCATAATATATCATGCTTTGTTGAATGTCAGAAAGATGCTTTACCACATATATCTTTTTTGCAATGAATCACTTTCATTTGTTTAGATTCTGCATATATGAGAAGAACATGCATGTATTTAACAGGATTGTAGTGATATCTCAATTATTTTTATTATGTTTGTGAGATATTGTAAATTATAATATCTACAATTCTTAAAGTATATATATAAAAAAAGATGAATAAAAATATAATAAAAAGATGAAACATAAATTTGCATCCAAGTAATATTTGAGAATTTTTTTACTATTTTTTTTTTAATAATTTCAAATTTTTTATATTTAAGTTTTGTAATATCTAAGTAAATATACATAAATTAATTCCTTCTTAACAAAGTTAAAACAAACCAGATGATTAATTTATCCTCTTATCACCTTTGACATCATGCTAAAATAAATAGCCAAATGGTTTTTCCAAATCAATTATTTCACAGCTTAAACACTGCTATTCAACTGGCAGTAAGCCCTTTGGTTGTATTCCACTGTAATGTACAAAGATCTTTTCATGTAATTTTATAGAAAATTCAAAACTGTTTAGATTTTAAAATATGAAATATGAAGCAGCTAATTGAACAATTGGTATTGTAAACTGCAAAACAATTGTCCTGGAAGAGCTGGTTGACTCTTATTTTAGTATGATGTCAACTTTAGTAAGTGGCTAATTGATTTGTCTGAACTTTGCTAGGGAATAATTTATTTATTATTAATTTAGCAGTATGTCCATTTGGTTTATGATATATATATAATTTAATTATAAGAATTTTTTTGTTAAACTTATATGTAAATTTTTTAATGTATATAAATCAAAGAATGATTTTTCATTCTATAAGACAAGGTAATCTCAAGGGTAAAAAGAGGGGATTTTTTTTACTTATTGACATGGAAACTTTGTCTAGTTTATGCTAAGTTGATATGAATAAATAGATTTAGATATTTGAAAAGTAACTTAAAAAACAATAATTATATGGATGAAGTTAGCTGGTACTTGATGAATGATCATATAATAGAATAAATATATATGATAAAAGTATTTGACAATTAAAAATTAACATGTTTTAATAGTTATTTTTTCTAGCATCTAAAGATATTTAATCAGCTATATAAGACTAAGGAGAGAAAAAAAAACATAATATGGAAAATATCATTATGTTTCCCAACTCTATTCTTGAATGCTAATAAAGATAAAACTTTGCATTCTCCTCAAATTATGCAATAAATTTTTAAACTTTGTAATTAAGCATGAGAAAAATTCAATTAAAAACTAAAAGTTTATAATAAGCAAATGTATATAAGTAAAATAATATTTATTATAAAGCTATGCAACTATAGAGAAGCTTGTTATTGGCGTATAAATGCACTTATTACATTCATTACATTTTGTGTAGAAGAAGTATAAAAAGTTAACATCATTAGAAAGTTAATAGTTTGATAATGTAATGTTAAGATATAAAATGAATTAACTCCTGACTCGGAAAGCTTTTGTAGTGATAATTTATTTTTGTTTTTTATTTAGGAATGGGTGGACAAATGGGTATCTACAGACACCCCTAAAGGACATTTTATCAAAGGTATCACTGAAAAAGTGATCACTTATGATCGTATAAAACTTAACCAATCTGGAATGCATTCCTGTGATTTATTGGCTACTGCTGCAGCCCTGAACCCAGCCATTATTACAGAGAAAATAAGCCTTTATGCACAAGTTGAATTAAACGGTCATTTGACGAGAGGCCAGATGGTTCTTGATTGGAAAAATATTTTAGGAAAACGCAATAATGTATCTATTATATTAAAAGTTGATATGTCTTTATTTAAAAATATGGCTGAAAAAATGCTGCTATGATTATTTTTATATTTGAGACGTTTATGTTAAATATATATTTTATATATGTATAATATGGTCCATGAAAGTTAGCGAACAACTTGCAGGGAATTACAGACTATCACTATTTTTATTTTTATTTTTAACATTCAGTTAAAAGACTTTTTCGACATTTTCAAATTATTTTCAAAACTGTAAGACTTAATAGATTATTAAAAATTTAAAAAGATAAGAAAAAATTGTGATTCTTAACAATATATTTCTAAAGTCTGCACTTTCTTGTAGTTATAATTAGTTATATTATCTATCCATTAATCTTTTTGTTTACATTAAATATATATAATGTGAATGTTAAAATTTATTATATGTATATATAAAATTTAGATAAATTTTAAATAGTCCACTAAAGAGCAAAGCCTCTTTAACAATCTTCCTTTAGAAAAAACAGTGAAAGAAAAGTCACTACTTAGCAGACTTATCGACTACTGGATCATGAGGCTTTTTAATATTTTTCTATCCTTATCCTTTACACAATAGTAGATAAATTCTTATTTGTTGACCAATGTTGGATAACTATTTCAGTTTGCTATAGATCAAATCTGAAGAAAAATTCAAAACTTGTTTGGAATATGAAAAAAGTGTTCAAATTATACCCAGTCCAATTTTAATCCCAAGTCAGGGATATAGTTGCTAGATGTATGAACACTATGCTATGAAATCATATGTATACTGTGCCAAATTCTTTTTTATAAGAGCTATTCATCTACCTTATAAAATATATGTAGAGAAGAAGATTAATTTTATTTGGATTGACTTGACATTAAATGACTAAAGTGTTAAAACTACAAAGTTATCCTCTGAATTTACAATAGTATTATGTTTTATAATATTATAACAGTGATGGCCAAACTTCTTTTTTATAAAACCACATATTAAAATTCAGATGTATTCGAGAGCCACTAATAATTAAATTTTTGAGGCATTCAATAGAAGCAAATATTTGACTTACAATTTTCCGATAAGTTGAATAATGTATTACATTTCCAGGGAACAATAGCAATAAAAGCATTGAAATTGATGATGCAAACAATCATTAAAAAATTGCCATTACCAAAGAATAAGACATATATGATTTTAAAGTAAAATGGAAATACATCATGCTCATATATATTATATTTTGGATTTATTTCACAAGTTTTATGAGAGCCACATTGAACCATCTAAAGAACTGCATGTGATTTGCAAGCTATAGTGGGATTATTACATGGAAATAGTTGTAATGATTAGTCAAAAAACCAACAGTATTACATCAACTCAAGGATTCACTTTGTCTCTTGAGGTTCAAAATATCTGTGTAATAACATGGGCGATCACCACCAGTATTATGAGATGGATGTATTAAGGTGATGATCATCATCCTTAACATTTATTCTACTCATTTGCCACAATATAAATTTTACTCGTATTTAATTCTGAAAACACCTGTCTATGATTTATATATATATATCAAAAACAAAATATGCTAAATTTATTTTCTTCATTCTCATCCTTTTATAATCCGACTCCCTCCTCATTCCTTAAATTTTGTATTTGATCACATAATTGACATCAAAGCAAGGTAAGAGGAGATCTGTATTTTACCATTATCTTATATCTAGCAATGTCAATCATTACTGAATTTACTATATTACCTTTAGGATGGCAGGTGGGATTTCACCAAAGCTTTTGCAATTACATTCACAGAAAACTTTATTTTTATTTTGTATCATGAAACTCTTGAATTAATATATATATACATAATGCAAAGACTGTTAACTCAGAAAATCATTCTATTAGAGACCAAATTAAAAAAAAAAAAAAACATTATTTATTAATTGTAATAGTAATAATCAGCCATTAATGTAATGCACATGTGCTTTGTGGATTTTAACTATAAATGAATATTCTCACTTCTAAACATAAGATAAAAGTCTTTATGAAAAAATAGAACGAATCCATTTATCTTTTCGACCCAAACGTTTATCTATGGGCAACATATATAAACGTTTGGGTCGAAAAGGTAGATGGATTCACTCTATCTTTTCACAAAGCCTTTGTATACATTTGGGTCAAAAAGATAGATGAATTCATTCTATCTTTTCACAAAATTTTTATCTTGTGTTTGGAAGTGAGAGTATTAGTTTATGGTTAAAATTCCATAAAGCATATGTGCATTAGCTTAATAGCTGATTATTACTATTATAGTTTATTAAAACATAGAGCTACATAAAATAAATATCTCATTTACATTACTTATTAATAGAAAGGATAATTAAAAGTAGTATCCAGTTTAAATTCAGCTTAGTAATAATAATAATAATTTAAAGAAGGAGAAAATTAGTCAAATCATTTTATTGAGCCATGTCTGAACAAAATGATTTGCTGTAATTGTTTTTAATACATAAATGTTTATGTGTATATATGTTAAAGTTGAATCCTATGAAAATGTAAATAATTTTGCCATTCTTTTCTAAATAAAAAGTTAATAATAATTGTTTTCTATTTGCTTTTTTTTATAACTTAAAGTTCTTTTTTATTTATATTTAGTTTATATGTTTTATATCATTTACATATTTTACTTAGAGAAAGTTATTTTTTCCTCCGATATGAAATTTGATTACAAAATTCCTAAAAGTTAAATAAGGATTGCCTAGTTGAAAATCTTTTGAATGCAAACCATTCAAAAGTTAGTTTAAGTGTAAGTTATCTTTCTCCATCCAAGATCAAATCAGATATCTTAACCTTAACTACAATAATGTACTACTCAACTGCAGGCTGATGGACTTGATTATTAAATATGAGAAACTTAATAATGCTTTTAAAATTATAACATCAGTTTCTATTAATTTTTTTTATTTTGATATAACTGAAAAAATAAACATTTATAAAACTATGTACAAAATAAAGAACTCTAATATCATCCTGAAAAAAAAAAAAGCAAAGGAGACATGCATATCAAACAGAGCATCTTTAGATATTTCATGATCCAGAAACTTAGTGGATGTACAGACATGATGTTTTAATATATTTAAATACTAATGCATTGTTCCAATCAAAAGTGGGAATAATATTCAAATACATACATATCTTAAAATGTGTTCTATATAAAAGTAAATCAGCCTTTAAATTATCAACTGCATGAAAAACAATACTTTCTCAGAAAGCAGTGGGGGAGAAAGCAGTCCCAATCAGGTGGGTTTGTTAGCTGCATATAGTTGGGCTTTAAACAGTTTTTCATATTTGTTTTACTTTTAGTCTAAATAATTAAGTACTCATTTACCAACTATTGACAGATGGTTTACCAAGTCTGCTACCTGAAAGAAAAATCTTAAATCTGTGTGATATAGACAATTGTGCTATATATATATATATATATATATATATATATATATATAACTTAAAGAAACTAGAGATAAAGTAATGATAAGCATTACCGTATTAGAAAATGATTAATTAAAAGATAAAGAACCAATATAATTAATTATTTTCTAGAACATGGCTCATTACAGGGAAATATATAAAAACTCAGATATGAGAAGGGGATGCTTTTTTACATGCACTCACATCGTGGGAGCAGATGATGCTTTCAGAAGGTACAAAGTTGCAGAGTGTGAGGAGGACTATGGAGGGACCCAGTGAACTCTACCACTGAAGGTACCAAAGTGGAAATATGGGCTATACAAACTACATCAGGTTTATTATAATTTATTTATGCCTCATTGGCCATGTATGTCATAAGTAATAATATTAATATGTAATATATATTAAGCATTATTAGGTAAATCTTAATATTGTATAACTTGGCAATAAAGTCAGTAATTACTTATCATAACTTGTTTCTGAATTACTTTTTGTCCTGTTGGTTTGACCACCTTTACCCCTGATTGTAGGATTCATGGTGACTGTACATAGCAGAAAACTGGTGCAGTTAATAGGATTGAATTCATTTTGTAATTTTGCATCATGATAGAATTGTATATTTGGAAATAGAGGGGTAAAGAAAAAAAAAGAGAATTTATTTTCTTTTCACATTAGTTGTTCAGAGTAAAAGTTAAGATGATGGCTGTGCCGCAAGTGATTATAAATGAGTTTAATGTAAATAGTTCTGCAGATTGGCCAATTTATCTCAAAAGGATTGAGAATTTTTTTTTTATTACTGGGACTGTTAGTGACCCCATTAAAGTTGCCACATTATGTTATGCGAGGCAACAAGTGATAGAAATCACAAATCGGTTGTCTTATCATGAAGAACCAGAGAAATTGTCGTATGAAATAGTAGTTGGAAAACTAAATAATTTTTTTAGCCCAAAGTTCTCTAGGAATGTAGCATAGCTGCATTTTAGAAATAGATGTCAAAATAAAGGAGAACGCATTGGAGACTATAATCAAATATTGAGTGAACTTGCTAAGAGCTGTAGTTATGGTGATGCATTAGAGGAGGCCCTACTTGAATAATTACTTTGGGGGATGTCCAATAATGGATTGAGAGAGCAATTACTGGCTTCAAGAGACTTGACATATTAAGAAGCAATCAAAATGGGAGTAGCCATGAGATAGTCTTGACCAATCAAAGGAATTTCAAAATTTTACTAATATTAATGATTATATGAAAAACTGAAAATAAATAGCCTGCTAAAAATAAGATGAAAGAAATTGTTTGCTATTGTTGTGCAAAAAAGGATCACATCTGTTTTCTCTCTTCTAATCATCAGTTTGTGTCCTTTCAAGTGCTTTTCATTGGGATGACTGGCATCACCAATATACATTCTTTCACTTTCAAATTGCATTTCATAGATTTAGTTTTTGCTTTTCAGCACTTTAAGTTTAGGCATTGTAGATGTTAGAATTCCTCATAGTGTGTGGTATGCCTCTGAAAATCTGTTTTGATGTTATACTGATTTCATATTTTCCTTAATTTGTCGGCTATTTTTGGTATGTATGGGTACACTACAGTATCAATAATTGTTTTTTTCTTTTGATGGGTCTTTTTGTTGTCTATTTAAAGTTTTCTTAATAACAGATGATGGATAATCATTTTTCATAAAAGTTTGTTCTATATATATATATCTTTTCTTTTTTCAAATCACTAGTGTCTGAACAAACTTTTTTTTGTCCTGTTTTATATTGATAGTATAACTCCATGTTTTGTATTTCTGATGTGATTCGATCTATAAGTTATGTATTTTTCTGTTTGTGTAGATTTTCTATAAAATGTAGTTTTGATTTTGCCATGAGGGAGTCTTGTCACAAGAACATCTCTTGTTCTGATTCTATTGTGAATTTAATTGAAGGGGATATGTTGTTGATGTGTTTCCAGAAAGTTGGTAGTAGTGCTTCACGATGTGGCCATACAATAAATGTATCATCTACATAGTGAAGTCAAACTTTAGGTAAGATATGGAACAATTTTCTGGCTGTGGTTTCAAGTTCTTCCATGTAAATATTGCTAATCAGGGATGACAATGATGAGCCTATAGCCATTCCTTGATTTTGTTGGAAGAATTCATGTTATTTCAAAAGTAGGTTGTTTCTATGCAGAATGTTAATAGTTTCATTATACTATCAATAGCAAGAGTTGTTCTGGTTTGTAAGCTATTATCACCATTTAATCTTTTCCATACAATAGACAATGCTTTTCATATGGTACATTTATTTTCCACATTAAAGCTTATCAGTAAATAACTTCTTTCAATTTTCATGTTCTTGATTAATTCTATAAAAGGTCTAGAATTCCTGACAAAAGACTGGGTCTTGTATGTCAAAGGACTAAGAACCTTGAGAAGAAATCTTAAATATTAACAAATTTTGGCAAGGCAAATTTCTAGAACATTAGGTCTTAATGGAACATGATCTTTAGGGATTTTAGATTAACCATAAAAATGATGAATTTTGCTAAAAGATGTTGTTAGTTTACTTTTTTTTTTTTAATCACAAGTACCTGCAATGTTTTCAGAGTAATGCTTGTAACTTTATTTCTGTACTTAGTATCGGATTTTTTGCCACTTTTCTATATTGGCCTGCTGTGAGGAGTTCTTGTATTTTGTTGTCATAATCAGTTGTATCCATTACAACTGTTGCATTGCCTTTGTCGGCAAGGAGAATAATTATAGATTTATCTACTTTGAAAGGTTTAATTGCTTTTCTCTTATTATAGGATATGTTTGACTTCAATTTTTTGTTGCTTTCAAGTGTTGTTTTTATTCTCCAGCATAATTCTGCTGTTTCTCCTAAAGGCCATTTTTGAGTGATTTCCTCAGTGGCTGCCATTATATCTAATAAAGGGATATTAGACAGTGTTATGGAAAAGTTTAATCCTCTTTCAAGAACAGAAATTTCAGCATCTGTTAGATGTTTAGAGCTGAGATTTTTAACAGATGAAGCTTGGTACATTATTATTTTTGATATGCCCATGTAAGCTTTCAAGTTTTTCTTTTGACGTTCCTTTATTTTACCATGTAATGTAGAATATGATTTTCTTACTGCTTGAGGAACTCTCATGTAGTTATCATTAGTAAGTTTATTTTTTAGAAAATATTCCACATTACTAATGGAATGCAAGATTTGATACTTGGAGAACTTTTGAACATTTATTATTTCTCTTAACAAAGTTTCACTTGTTCTTTGAGTAATTGTCTCAGCTCTCTGGGAGTGAATTGGAGGTTTAGTTGCAAACCTTTAGGAATTTTCCCTTGAGATTTACATAGATATTTTTTTTACTGACTGTTGTCTTTGGAAGAATGGCTCAGTTGCATTATTTTAAAATTCAATATTCAAGAATCTATGAGTCCAGGTTTGATTCCCATGCTAGTACTGTCACTGGTCAGGCCTGCAACACCTGAAGAAGAGAGGAGAATAATATTTCTTGAAACATGAATATACTGAATGTGTGCTATTACTAACACTAAAATGTATTTTGGAATATTTAAATAAAGTTAATTTTTTCTAAAGACATTCAATACGCATATTAGATGATGGAAATAGTCCAATGTATAAATACAATGTACTGTATTTTTATTTTTCAAATAAAATGAATATGAAATGTCTGATTTCAGTTATGATAGCTGATCATCTTGAAAAAGCTATCTTTGCAATCAGAATATATTAAAAACTACTTTTCTATGATGAAGGCAATATTTTTTTTTCTTGATGTAAGTGGGATTTACTGTTAAAACCAGAAATAAACATTGCTCATGTCCTTTCACTTTACTGACCTTGCAATTGGCAGCAAATACTAGTTGATTATTCACTTTGAAATCTGAATTTGAAAAATTGCATTACCTTCTTTTAAGTGCCTTTCTATGTTAGTACCTATTTACTAACAAAAACATATTTCCCAAAGCTAGAAAGCTAATTTCCCCCCTGATTTATTCAGAGTAGTTTTCAAAAACATAATTGACTCTTTCATTTTGTTTTTCAAATTCTTAATTACTTGTTGCTTCCCTGAAGATTGTTTTTCAAATCATAGTTTTAATTTTTTTTAATTTCACAGAAGTTAACAGTTTGTAATTGAAAGTATAGTTTTACATTATTGCTCTAACAAAACTGATTCTATAAAATAAATTTGGATCCAAATTATTGTTTTCACCATTAGTTAAATACCTTTAAGAATATAACTTTGTCAATTACATTTTTAATGGACAAACTTGTTACCAACAAATAAAATTATAAGAATAGTGAACAGTCTGCTACACTCACAACACAAATATGTATATATATATATATATAGTTCCCTATGGTTAACTTCCCCTGACAAGGCATTGTTACACATATAATGTACTCTCTATATAAATTATCTTTGGTTCATTTCCCACAATGCACTTTAAGACTGGCTGCTTTCAAGACAGTTACCACTAGCCCCAGTTTCCAAAACACTTTGGTCCCAGTCCAGTTCAACTACATGTGAACATATTTGGCTTTGTCATAGAGCCCTGTGGACATCACTATGAGCTTCTTTCAGCTGAAATTACTTCCATCTCTCTGCAACCATCTGCTTGGTAAACTCACTGGAAATCAACTCTTCACTTCTAGATGCTATCCAGATGGTTTCCTCTGGCCCCATTTCCCAAACTCTTTGGGCCTGATCAGCTGCTGCCATGAACACATTTTCATTGTAGAGCACTCCACACTCACTGATACTACTGTCACATTTCTCTGCAAAATGAACTGAAAATGAATCACACCCTTTGTTGCTTACTCTATTTATAGTTTTTTATTATACTATGGAATTCATCTTTGCTTTTAATTACACAATTAATTACTTATTTCCATATACAGTAATGTTTTAGGTCTATACAATTAATTGGTATCCTAGGAATTCATTTCCATATAAGATAATTTATAAAGTCTATTAATTAATTAGTCTCTTATCAAGAAATATTTGTAATCAGCAAATATTTCTTGGAATTTATCGATCGCAATGTTCTGATAGAAATTAATGTAAATTTAATCATTAATTAAATCTAACACTTATCCATAAGCGATTTAAATTATATTTCTACATTTTCTGGAGTGCACAAACTTTTACTAATGTTAATGTAAATATTTTTACAAATCAGCACAAAACATTCCTATAATATAAGATTGAATGTACTGAAAGATGGAAGTTTAGGTAAGTAGTTTTGACAAGGACTTATTTTTAAAAAATGCATATATAATTACAATGCTTACACAAATATTAAATATGGAAATAATTTTAATTTTCATTCTTAAATGATTCTGAAAGTCATTTACATAATCTTCTATTCTTACAGAGTCAAAATGCTTTAATTAAATGAATAATGGATATTACTCGATGTTGTGAATTTGTTACTAATGCTTTGTATATCTAAAGTCACATGACATATAATTTATTTTATCTACATTTTGTTCATCCTTTGTGATTATGATCCCATATATCAAAATCTTCAATTCTAAAACAACCATTATTGATCCACTGCAGGATAAAGGCCTATCCAAGTTTAATATGTTTCTCTGATCTCTAACCTCTTCTCCATAATATTAATTTCCCTTATTTCATCTATCAATCTTATATGTGGACATTTTCAATTTTTTGGGATCCAGTTTAAAACATTAACTGTTAATATATTATTACTTTTAGAAATAAGTTCATTCCAACTCAATTTCAACATCTTAATTCTTTTAATGATATCAGAGATAACTATTGATTCCCTTATCCATGTTATTCATTTTCAATCTTCTCAGTACTACTAATAAAAATCTAAACTTTATTCAATAGTCTGAAGTTTCTGAATTGCTTTTCTGTTAAGTGTTCAAGTTTCAGATCCTTTAGTAAGAACTCTTACAATGTATGTATTAAAAACCTTTTCAAACACATAAACATATTTTTTTTACTATTAAATAATTTCTATCAAAAATTTTTATTCAAATTTAATTCTATGATTAATTTAATTCATTATGTTTCCTCTTGTATTAATAATATGACCATTTGTAATTATTAACTTCTAATTCATAATGAGCAATTTTTATTGTCTTTTAAGAAAATCCATTGAACATTACCGTAGCTTTCTTACTTTCATCAGATAAGTCTTGCAACATTTTCTGAAGATTTGAACCATTATTTGCAAAAACAACCATATATATGCTTAATATACCATTAATTCTGATAAATCATACAATTCCCTAGTAAATATGTTGGAGTAATGAATATACAACAAAATGATTGTGATTATAGAAAATGATTTATCCAGAAGTATTCTTGAAAAAAGTGGTATGTAAGACTAATTTTGATTGAACCTTTTAAAAAATGCTTTTGGAATGATTAAGCTGAATTTAGCTTTCTAATGTCATTTTGATCATCATCACTACTTAATATGAACTATTACCTTTTGGTATTACAAATATTACATAGATATAATCATGACAATATATATTTATAACGATAATTCATCATATACGTGTGTGTATAGTTTTTAAAAAATAATGCTTTTAAAGATAAGATTCAAAAAGTCATAAAATTAGACTTAAAATTATAAATTTTATATTTATTTAAATATATGTAAATAATTTTAATTTAAAAGAAAAGAAACGTTTTTTTTTTTTAAGTATTCTTAAAATATATTTTTTGACCTCAGACTAATTAATTAAAAAGCTAAGAATATGTAAACAGTTTTGTATTGACATTAAACTATGGCAGATAATAGGTAAATGAACCAATTAAGAAAACTGATCAATGTAAAAATAATTATGGAAAATATATTTATAGAAAAACAAATGTACTGTACAATATTTTCAAAAATACAAATATATAAAATGGGTACAAAAAATTCAGTAAGAGCTGAAGTTAGTTAAATTGAAGTTATTTGTGATTGAATTGAGAGCATAACAAAGATGCAGAGTTAATAACATATTCTCTAATTGCTATTAAAAATAGCTATTTTAATTTTATCTATATTTATAATGGACTACTATATCATAGATATTATTAACTAAAGTATCAGAAAAAACTTTGGACCAGTCATTTACACATTTTTGAAAGGATAGCCATTTCCAATATTAGGCTTCTGCCACAAATGATCTGTCTTATATTGGAAATGATATTACTTCTCTAAAAATTTATTAAAGACATGCAAATATATAAATTAAGAAAATATATAGAGAATGAATGTTAAAAAATAATCTAACAATATTGGAAAGACCTTAATAATAGGTTGTTGTATTTAGACCAATAAAACAAGTTCATTTTTATTTTCCAATTCAGTTATTTAAAAATGAATAATATTTAATTCATCTTAATTATATAATACTTTCAATGTTTACTTTTAGTAAATATGCATGTCAGATAAATTTATAAATTTAATACACATGAGGGATCAGATTGACTTTAGGTTAACATGGGTGTGATGAGAATATCAGCCTCAGGTCGGGCTTTGAGCGTTCCATCATCAGATTTTCAATTGGATGGACAGTTGAAGAGTTGGAATGTGAAGTGGATTGAAGCCTATCCATTAAAGTATGAAGATTGGCTATCTTAATATATGAGCATTTATTGCATATATGTGTAGAGATGATAATCTGGACCAACTGATGATTGCTGGTTTAGCATGAAATGCATATATTGGTGATTATTTATCTTCTCCAACATCTATGTGTTCAAGTGTATCAGTATTGGGGGAAGTGTGAAGTCTGTGCTCATATACCCTATATATTACACATATATAAATTAATTTAATCATTCATTTCAACAGAAAGTTAATTTATCGTTACTTTATAAATAATTTTCAATATGTATATATAGTGAAACAGTGGCATAAGAATCGTTCTGATTATTTAAACAAAAAAATAAATTATAGAATCTCGATCCATTCCAGCTGCACTTTTAATATTGCAGCACACTAACCCAACAAGCAGAAGGTGAAGATCACCAATGGCACCTACAACCAAATCACAGCTATAAGAAGCATAATCTGCAGCCACATTTCCAGGCTAGAGAATTTCTCAGCTGCTAAATTGCAACCCTCCTGCCATCCAAAGCATTTAATTTATTTTTGAGGTAAAACCTCAGACCCCAGATAATCATAATCTATAATTAGCATGCATGGTCAACAGGTAAACACATTTAGTGCTTGTTTTAAT
This sequence comes from Epiperipatus broadwayi, assembly GCA_028023455.1. Lineage (NCBI taxonomy): Eukaryota > Metazoa > Onychophora > Udeonychophora > Euonychophora > Peripatidae > Epiperipatus > Epiperipatus broadwayi. Next base: position 2,555,311 of record JAQFVV010000076.1, read on the forward strand.
CCCTTGCTAACTCTTTTGTTTATTTATAAGAAGGTAAATAATAAGTCACTTACGGCCTGCTCTTAATTACAGATTAACTAGTGGTGGTATACCAGGTAAGAGAAGTAATCAAAATTGTCATATCTGACCCTGCCTTCAGAAGTGGACTATTCCAGATTCCTTGCCTGATTGGCTAGCACCCAGATGCTATCCAACAGGATTAAAACCTTCACTGGGGTTCACACACCGAATCCGCATGTTTCCAGTAAGGTAGGGGATCTGCCTTTAAATAGTCAGCCTTTTGGAGGCAGGGCAGAGAGCAATTACTTCTGTTAACCTGAACAATAGAATGTGCTCACCATTAAACCTTCTGCCATCAGCAAAGGTATTTATCTAGTTATTATTGAGACATCCACGCAGTGAGGCAAGTCCACCTATGGACTGGAAACTGCTATGTCTGAACTAGAGCTGACTCGAGGCAAGCTACTACATAGCTGGAAGAGTCCTACCAAAACTCACGATGCAGGCTAATCATTAGCTGGAAGCGAGTTCTTTACTCTGCACGACTATATCAGCATTGAAGCATATCAACTGTATTTGTACATTTGTTTAACTAACATGTATATATATTTTGGTTTGGAAACGAACTTGCAAGCCTAACCAAACATAACAAAAATATAATTAGCAAACAAACACTTTATTTTAAAATACTTTTAATTAGTAATAAAAGAAAATGATGTAAAATATTTAGCAGAAAAAATATTATAAAACTGTTAGCATACTTTTATAAATACATGATAATAAGAATAATATAATTACTTATACATTTACATAAGCACACATACTAGATCTTAGTATCTAAAGGCCATGATTAAAATTAAAGACTCAAAGATGCCAACATGTATGGATTCTGAACTGGTTTCAGTTGTATTTGACTATACAACCAAATGATCTTGGATTGAAAACATTATTGTGTTGTCATTTTGGACTTGTAGATTTAAAGTTAAATAAAAAAGTAAAAGGTGATTGCCAAAGGATTGCATTAGATCCTAAAATCTATGTGCAGTGCTCTCAGATCCAATGCTTCTCACTGATGAAAGTCACAAGCTAAAAACTAGTATGAAGATATTGGATGAATAGGCACTAGATAACAATCTTATGTACTAAATCTTTTTGCATACATTGACTACTCTAGCTTGTACTAGGTAGCACAACTGCATGGAGAGTTTTTGTCTCTGTTTTAACAGCTTATGTAAGCATAGAAAGTAGTGATCATGTATTCTTTAGTGGATTAATCTTTACTAACATTGTGTGTGTTGTAAATTGATTTAATCTTAATGGATTTTCTATTTTATTATTAATTTATTAAATATCATGAGTCTTTATTTTTCCAAAGTTAAATCCAATTAGAATTATAAGAGAAGAAATCATATTAAAAGGGATTTAGTAGACTAGTGCCTTTCTTAACTTCTTCAAAAAATAATGGATATTTTTTATATTTCTGATTAATAACATAGCACCCATATAATATTAACTGACTAAAAAGGTTATAGGTATATAGTGCAATGCAAGCACTTATCAAAGAAATATAAATATTTATTATTTAATTATGTTAATATATTTAGATAATTAATACATCTTCACTTTTAGCCATCATTTTGATTATTGAAATTATTGTTGTAATTTTTACTTTTGGTGTTTGATTCATAGATAATTATCACAATTACCATTGCCCAATCACCACTTCCAATTAAATACAAATATATCATTCTTATCACACATATGTTTACAGTACCCCACCAAGTTGTAGCAAGTTATGTATTAAATCATCATCAAATGACATACATTTGATCATCATTAGTGGAGGTTTTAAATTTATTTTCCTTGCTATCTACTCTAAATAATGTTACAAATTTCACAATACTAATGTCTAACTACCAATATGATAAAAAGGAATTCACCTTCCTCCCAAACCACGAATATATATGGTGTATCGAAAAATAATTTAAACAATATTTATTGTGAGAATAAATGCTATTAAGTATATGTGTAAACATTGCTAATTAAATTTGGCACACATTAATATTCCCAACCCAGATTCACTATACTCATTTTAATAAACTTGTGAAAGACCAAACTTTTCATTAATCTGTAATATTAAAAAGTGTTACGAGTGCAGAATATTAGTAATATATTTAAGCGAAGAGTTTTCCTAGTATTATAAATAAATAGCATATCCGAAGCAACATTAATGTTTAACATTGTGAAACTGTTTTGGATATAAGAAAAAAATGTAATAGCTTTATTGTTTGAGAGTTCATAGGAAGTTTAAGCATCAGAATCGTGAACACCAGAATCAATACTGAGACCTTCCAATCCCAAGTCGAACACTCTACCAATAGCATTAAATACCATGCAGGGTGTTTTGGATATGTTATTTAATTATGAATATGTGTGTATAAAATTTATAGCATAAATAGTTCACATAATATATATTAATACAAGAAGCTATGATTGCATATTCTAATATGATTACAAGTGTTCAAATTTTCAGCATATCTGAAAACTATAGATTCTATTTAAAATACACGTACATATGTATATAGTGTGAGAAATTGTTTTATGTTCTATGTTAAATAGTATTTATTAATATTTAAATTGTGTACTCCAAAAAAAAAAAAAGGAAATTTGCTCCAATTATTATATATACATATATATAAATAGTTGAAATACAGGCACTCTTCACATACCCATTCATTACTATTATCTTTTTTTAAAAAAATGCAAAGTTAATTGGCTACCCATGCAAGGAATTGTATACATTAATTGTACACTATATATTAGCACTTTTATTTATAGTTTATCATGTAATTTTTAATAAACATTTGAGAAATTATTATTCAATTTTATATTTATTTTATTTGATTTATTAGATAAGAAATGACATTTCTCAAATATTGTTTGTGAACAATCAGTACAAAATATGAAATTTATAAACATTTTTATTTTAAATTATTAGTGGCACAGACTATCACAAGTATAACTTTTTATATATTATTTTAATTATTATTTAATATGAAATATAATAAAAGTTATTACTAAAATAAATTACTAAATTTTAAAATTTATCTAGAAAAATTTATAATTTATGAATATAAAATTAATAATTTAAAAAAAGTTTAAATTTTTTTAGTGTTTTTTTATTTTTTAATAAAAATCCTATTTTCTAAATTTTATTAATTTTTATTTTATATTAATTTCATGACATAATGTATTTTATCTTGGCATCATGTTAGTGGAAGTTGTAAAACTATTAATTGGAATCAAAAACTACCAAAAAGCAAGTATGCATAATTTAAAAATTATAGAAAATCATCATTAAACAAATATTCATTATTACTGAATGTTGCTATATATATTATAATATAGGTGCTTGATAATCTCCATCTTGTAATTTTTTACTTTGTTCCATTTATGCACCATTTCATAGGGTCACTCTTATATTACAAACTAATGATTTCTACATTGCATTCCAATCAACCAGATTTTGTCAGCTAGGGCATCAGACAGTTCTTCAAATATCATTTATAAAAGAAATTTGTGTAATGCACATCCATAATGAGAAACCAACATGTGATATATGAAGAACAATTGGGACTTGACATAACTGATGAGACTTTGCTGATAGAAATACAGCTTAAAAACAATTAACCCCCCCCCCATGTCTACAAATATATGTTTAAAGTTGTAATTTTTAGAAAAATTCATGATTTATGGATAAAAATAAATTAAAGATTAAATGATAAAGATTACTGTGCATTTGTATAAAATATATTATAAATATTTCTTTAATCTTTATTAAATTTAAAGTTTATACATAACAGTTATTTGTTGTACGTAATTTAATGCAGTTTTAAAGCTCAAAGTTGAATAAAGTAGAAAAAAAATCTGATTATTTCACTTATTTTGATGAAACTTTTTGCACTCATTACTTAGACCTTCCAAGGAATGATCATATGAATATTTTATTTAGTATTGCTTATGTAGTTATTAAAAAATAATTATTATGAATATGTGTTTGCTAAAAAAAATTGTATTTATAAAATCAATGTGTAATGAATATCAATAAATACAATGCAATATTATAGCATATTTGAAGAATTATACAAGGCTTAGCTTAATTGAAGATTCATGTTTTAATGCATGTTAGAAGTAATTAGCATGATTCTTTTTCATTATATACAAACATATTTAAAATATAAGAATAAAATTGATTATAACTTTTAGAAATAGATATGTGCATTGTATTAAAAGTTGTTACTTAAAAAAATACATCTTTAAAGAGAATGAAATGCACTTTTTATATTAAATATACATGAGGAAATTATTGAATATATATATAGGTTTTTTTTTTGCTAACCCTAAAATTGTGTCTACAAAGTTTTAATTTATTTGTAAGATTAGATTTATATTCAAATTGAACTTTGTTATATTGTTATTACAACACGACTGTTTATAAAGAATTGGCTTCAATAAGTATATTCTGAAAACACACTTTGAACTTTTAGTGATAAGCAATTAGATTTTTCATTTTAAAATTTAAATTTATGTACGATTTTTAGTGGAGCAAAAACTATAAGGTTAGATAGTATAACTAACTGTACATCTTGGTGGCTGTTTTTTTTAGAACATATTTTAAAAAAAATTAATATATGATTCAGAAACACATCATGTAGTAATTTATGAAACTTTGTGTAGTTTATGAAGGATGATAATTTTGTTTAATGTATAGGTTAAAGAAAATACATGTAACTGTTGTTAAGATGTATTTTGTAAATGAGATTTCCCTTGTGTTAAAACTACTGTTCAAAGGGGAGTTGAAGTAACTAGGTAATAAAATATTTAAGTAAAAAAAACTTATCATCATCAATGACAATCTGTTACTTTCTTTAGCATAATTTATTCTAGCATATATATATATATTTAGACTTATATCATAAATAATAATGAATTCTTTACATTATTAATATTATATATGAGTGTACATATATATAGTAACAGAATGCAAGTATTTAATTTACTTTTCTTTATTTACTTTTTACAATGCAGTATCTTTTATTTATTCCTTGATAATATTTCCTTCCAGTTTTGATTGGCCGCAATCTTCATCAAATCTACAATATTCAAATCTACATAACCACATAATTAACACTTTTTAATACATAAATATCTATAACTAAATATATAATATTTTACATATAATAATCTATATATCTGCATAATATATTATATGTAATACAATTATGTAATAATAAATAATCGTAATTCAAATATAAGTGTTGTTGGCATACAGATATTTCAGTGGGAGGTACTGTTACTTTTGTTTCAATTATTTGTAATACAATTATATTTTAATTAAACCAATACTTTTACATGTATAATTTTTTAACAACTTTATAAATATTAACTTTATTGTTTTTTCTTTTTTTCAAAATTTTTATATAGAATATTGTGTGTGTGTGTGTGTATAATAATATTTCAAATATAAGTATATTATCTATATTACAACTTTATATTATCTATACAAAATTTAATGTAATTAGATAATAATATTGGCATCAACAAGAGCTTTGAATGTTTCATCATCAGATTTTCAATGAAATAGATGGCTGAAGAGTTAGAGTGTGGAGAATGTTGAAGCATGTCCATTAAAGTTTGAAGATTTGGTATCTTAATATAAACTGAGTATTATATATATATGGGAGATGGTGATCTGAACCAACTGATGAGTGCTGGTACAGCATGAAATATGTATATTGGAGATTATTTATCTTTTTCACATTATGTGGTTATGTATGTCAGTTGTATAAGATTGAGTGCATAGCTGTAAAGAGCTTGAAAGTCTGAGTTCAAATCCCTTCTAGTATATATATATATATATATCTTTATTTAAAAAGTTATGTAAATGTAAAGTCCAAAATGCATGCAGTATTCTATGTAAAGATTTAAATAAAAATAAACAAAAATAATATTAATATTTATAAAGTGGTTAAAAATTATATATGTATATTTATTAGTTTATTAAAATACAATTGTATTAAGGATAATAGTAGATGTATAAATATGTAGTCATATATGCATGAATATTGTAGTTCTGATGAAGGACTGTTGGCCAATCTAAAGAATAAAGAAATATTACCAAGAAATAAATAAAATTTAATGCAGTGTAAAAAGTGCATAAAGAATATAATAAAGAGTTAAGAAGTGAAGAAAAATTATAATATTTCCAAAAACAGCATGCAAGGAATTAAATATGAATTGAGTATGATAATGGCTAGTTTATTAACCAAAATTGAACTATCACATATATTAGAATGCACTGCCTCACATATAAAAATATATGCTTATATGTGTACATACCTATACTTATAGAATAGTTTAATTTTTCATAAAAAAATAAATTTTTCTTTTAAGATTCTTCTCTCCTTGTATAAAAATCTCTTCTATTAATCTTCCAGTCAAGTGCATTGAAGATGGATAAGCTTAAATCACAATGACAAAGTAGATAATTTAAAAGTATAAGGCATGAAAGAAAAAAAAAAACTCAAAATTTAACAAATATATTTAATAAATGAAATAATAATACATGGATAGCAGTCCACTATTTATATGATAAATATGAAATTATGTTAAAAAATTAATTTAAATGCTTAAAATATTCTTTTTTTTAATATTATAATCAGTATTTAATTAAAATATCTGGAAGATTTAATTGTTTTTTGGGTTACATATTTGTATTGAAATGCATGTGACAAAATAGTATTTTATAATAAGAAAGTCTATTAGTAATAAAATAAAATTTTCTGAAAATTAAAAATAGTTATTCATGAAGTTTTAAATATTTGAGATAACTGACTTAAATAAACAATAAATCATTCTTAAAATAGAATTACCTGCAGAATTTTAATTTGAGCAATAAAACTTACTCTTATTAAAACAGGCAAAACTCTCCATACAGTATTGCCACTCAGTATTGTATGGAGAGTTTTGCCTGTTTTAATAACAGTTATAAGCAAGCATAAGAAATGGTGATCATGTGATATTTATTGGCTTAAAAGTTATTCTTCTTGATAATTTTGCTTGTGTATGCATTGTAGTAACACTTTCTTTCTTAGCTTGCACAGTTTCCCCAAAGAAATAATACATAATTTCTAAAAAAAAAAAAAAAAAACATTGATATGAGATTGAGTTCTGTAGTCATCTCAATATATAATCACCCATTTAGAGTTTGATAAGTTTTCATAAATATCTTTATATAGTTTTACCTGCTAGAGATAAGTTCATAACTGTATATATTAATGTTCAAGGCAGTTTGAGAATTTTGGAGACAGGCAAATAATTGATTCAATAGTGGTTTCATTTTTATTCCCTCATCTTGAAAGAGCTTCAGCCAAAAGAATTATTCTTCATTGATACCTATTATTTAACTTCTGCAATCTCTTCACAATCTAATAAAACTGTTTTTCAATCCTTTGTTTTACCAAAAAATATTTTACATTATGTTCTTACATGGACTATAATCCTAGTATAAATTTTAGTCTCTAAATTAATTTTACTCAAAAATAGAATATCAGAGAAATATTTTTCTTTTATATATATATATTTTTTTATATTATCCATGAAGCACCTAAGTTTGAATACTTTACTATAATTCACAAGTTAAGATTCCTAAAGAATCATTTTAAACAAACTTGGACCAATACTTCAAAAGTATGAAACTTTTATATTAGCAGAATTTTAATAATTATTAATCAAATCCATTTATAGTTTTAAATAATAAATCAGATAAAATTTTAATAATTTTGATAAGCTCATAGATAAATCATTGCTCTGAAATATGTAATATATTGGTCATAAATATGTTTTGATATTCTCATCATGACATAATTAATAGCCATGATTTATTTACAGGATTATTAAAATTAATAAATTTACTTATAATAAAGAATAAACACAAAAAAATCAGAAATACAAGATTATTTAAGATCAACATATATTTAGGAAGAGCTTAATGGTACTTAATTCATACATATATACACATATTATTCATTAGATCAAATTGTCTCAATATTCATTTAAAGAGTAAAGAAAAAAAACTATTAAAACTTTCATTTTTCAGTATTTGGAAAGTACAGTAAGAAGTGACTTATTTATTGTTCTCCTTTGGATGCTGTTGAAAAGACCTTTATCTTTCAATAGACTATTTAACGATTGTTTAATCTATGTGTACAGATAAAAATAAAATCATTAATGAAGATATTCTGAATAATAATTAGTTCATATGGAGAGCAATTAATAAAGAAAACACATCATTTAAGAATGGAAGATTATTATTAGATATTCTGGGTTAATTAAATTGTAAAATTTAATTTTTTTTTGAATTTTACCTTTTGATCATGAATTTTTCTAAATTTATTTATTTTTTTAAAAAATATTAATAATTTATCAAATGGATGCATTTTATATCGTTGCAATTTTTGATCACTTGGCGTATCTAATGTGGACCAATTCTACAAAACATACAGAATGTTTCTTGGAAGCTTTTCTAATTTTATTTTATTTTATTTTTTAAATTACAATTATATAGAATAAACATAAATGGCAATAATATATGTATGTTTTTATAATTGATTTTATTTTTTTATTATAAGCAAAATTTTGGAAATATATGGATGAAGAGACATTCAATAACAAAAAAATCTCTAAAAACTTGCTCAGAAAGCAGATAAAAATGTTATAAATTTTTTTATATACATATTTTAAATATGAAAAAAACAATATGGCCTAACATTTAGAGAAATTCTATTTTTTACAAATCAATTCAAATTCCTAAACTAAGACTGTTTTGTTTTTTGCCTTCATCAGCAAAATTAGAAATATGAAGTTCTTGGTTGCATCTTTCTCACCACAAAGTTTGCTTACTGAAAGCATATTTTAATAAATTTATAATTATAAAGAAATTAATATTTAATGGCTTTCTTGTTTAAAATGTTGGAATTCTGAAATAACATAACTCATCTATATATAACATGACTTAACTATATACAATGTTCCCTCTTCAATTGCACAAATATAAATTTCAAGTCCTAGGATGTCATATATGTCAGAAGTAGCAAATTTACCTGCCATGCATGAAATATGGATTGAAATCTGGCTGAGTAAATTTTAAAACATTTTTCAGAAGGCTTAGTATTTTTTTTCCAGGTAATTAGCCGATAATCAAAACAGTTAAATATTGAAACTTAATCACTTAATGGATATATAGCTATTTTTAACTAGAGAGCAAAACAAGAATGAAAAATATTAAGTTGGACAGTCTTAGGAGTACTGACTTATCCTTCACTATTCCTCTATAATAAAAATAATCCTGGTTTGTTACTTGTAATTTTATAAAAAAGTTTGAGCTCTGGAAGTGAAAGAATTAAGCTGCACTCTGAACTCTCAAATGCATAACCACCATATTAAATAATGCAAGATACTATTCTTCTATGAAGGGATATTGGAGAGGTTTTTTCCCTTCAGTGTTTTATTAATAAAAAGACAGTTTTACCATTATCTTTATATGTCATTTTATTTTTAATAATGATTTTATAAGCCTCATTAATGTTTACTTATAAGATTCCTAAAATAAATAGTGTTAGAGTGGTGACAATATCTTTGATAATCAAATATTATTGGTATATAGATAAAATATACTATAACCATCTATGATAATCAAATATTATTGGTTGGTTATAATATAGTTTGTCTATTTATTTCAAATTGCCTTTGTGCAGAGAACTAAATGCAATGCACAGTAGATCTGTAGCCATTTTTGTTATGTTAAAGCTATCTGACAACGGCAAATAAAGTTACTAAGTAATAGTACTAGAACTAAGTAATAACACTAAATTAACTTTCTTTGCCATTTTCTTGAAGAAATTTATTTTAAAATCTCAACTTCAAAGCTAGTTGATAAATTTTAATGAGCTCTTATCTTTAGACATATATCTTTATACAAAGATTTTTCTTCTTTTTCAAATATGTGTAAAGAGATTATATTAAGATTATGAATAATATTTCAATTATTAATCTTTAGTTAAATTCACTGCAAATAGCAGATTCAGAAATGAAGTTTAATAAAATATATATTTGACCATCATTGCTATAGTTTTTTTTTTTATTTGGCACCACGCTAACACAATTTATTCTACCATTTTATATTTCAATCTACATTAGGGAAATAGTTAGAAACTAATTGTAAAAATCGGTATCCATTGCTAAACTATGGCATTTGAAGTAAGAAATAGATGCCACTAGTATCAACTGATAGAAGTTTGAGAGAAAATCAGAGGATACTTATTAAACTGATTAGTGTCATGACTTCTGGTTTTTAAAATTTATCATTTCACAAAATAATAAAGCCTTTACATCATAAAAATTCATTAGTCTTTGAAATTTAAAGGTAAACATTCTAATTAATTTACAAGCCATTTATTTCTACACACACATAAATATATATATTAGTTAATATGCACATATAAACTAGTATAATTATTCAATGACTACCTGTATTTTCATCTCTCATGAGATTCTTGCCGAGATTATCTTGTGCTGTTTTATATTTCTATCTTGAAAATATCATTTTGGGTTCTAAGCTCTTTATTCCAACTACAGCACTCAGTGTTTTTTTTTTTCATGCAGAATATTGTAAACTGCTATTTTAGATTTCATTATTTAAGAATTTTTATTTATTATAAATTTATTCAATAAATTCATTTCTTCTTTATTTATTGTTATATTTTTATTTATTAGTAATGTCGTGAAAGTATAGTGAATAGTTATTATTTATCCATAATAAAAGAACAAAACATGAACACATCTTACAACTAAACACCACATGATCACCATTTCTAAAATCCTAAGATCTAGGTGCAGTGCTCTCAGATCCAAGGCTTCTCATCAATGAAAGGCACAAACTATGAACTAGTCTAGGGATATTGGATGAATAGGCTCTAGATAGAAATTTTATGCACAAATCTTGCATCCATTGATTACTCTGGCTTGCACTAGTGGTGCTACTGTATGGAGAGTTTAGCCTCTGTGTAAACATTTTGCAACTGTAATTAACTAATGAATTTTGATTAGGCAATTAAAAAAAACTCATGATATAATCCAAATGTTGAGATAGTAGAATAAATTACAGAGAGAAGACAAGCCTGTGTTTAAGAATAGAATTTACAATGCAATATATAAATAAATAGTTGCTTAGAAGATGATTACTAAAATTCTGTTAATTTGATTCAGTGAGTCCTCTTCCCCTATTTTATTCAGCCAAGAATTGCTCATGGAAGTTATAAGTTTTGAATCTTCTCTTTTCTACTGCAGGACTTACAATATAATCATTCACAACTGAATAAATTTGATTTTTTTTATTTTGTAATGATCAATTTATATATGTATTATTCAAAATATAAAAAATCTATACATTATTCACAATTTTCCATAATATATGTATAGATGATAAATAATGTAATAAAATATATTCTACAAGAATATGTAGATAATTCTCAATCTATCACATATACATGTAATTTTTTGGTACCTGCTTTTTTAGGTTCCAAAAACAAGCCAAAGAAATGTTATTTTTTCAGGTCCATAATTCTTCAAACTATCATTTTTTTTGCATCTGTTATTGGAAAATCACAATTTTGATGCAATATTTTTTCACATGTACATTATTTTTTAAATTTAAAATGGCATTTTATTACTTTCTTTAAAAAAAGTAATCATGTTTTCTCTCTCTTTTAATTTTTATAATTCATAGATAGTTGCTTGATTTATTTTTTAAAAAATAAGGAAGTCTTGTTTTTTTCTTAAAATTAAATTTTTTCCAAAAATTTTACATTTTCAGAGATCAATTGAAATTACCCTTTGGCCAAAGCACTGGATGTCTCTTTTTTAAAAAAATTTATAAAATTAAATTGAGTAAATAAATTATTTTTATAGTAAAATAATGATTTAATAAGATTATTTATTTTTTAAAAGTACTCTTATCTAATCACTATAATTAATAAATTTGATTTTTAAAACATATTTATTACTATGATATTAAAATATATACTGCACTTTTTGGATACATATACACACAAAGTTTGCAAATTTTGAATTACAACATAATTAAAGATAATGGACAATATGTACTTTTACATATACAGTATTTCAATGAATAATCACTAAATTAATGCCATCACTTTTACATGTCTAACATTTATTGGGTATAGTTTTTTAAAAAATAATGGATCAATAATTTACAGTATATGTGTATTGAAATATAAATGGTAATATCTATGAATAATATTTTATAAATTATATACATGTGAGAGAAAATTGGTAAATAGGTTATAAATGGTAATAAAAGTGAATCAAATAAAATATGAGTCTAAGACATTTTAAACTTAATTATGGTTAATATTGATACATGTTTCCATCATTTTGTCAATCACTTGAAACTAGCAGCAAACAACACACATACTTCCCTTTTAATTTCATCAGCCTAATAAGCTTTAAAAAACTTCACTTCTCTTATGCACTTTTTACCACAGTTTATTAAACTATCTGTGAATGTTGACTGCCTAACAGCCTTCTTCAGATCTCTTACAAAAATAATACAAAATGGATGTAGAACATCATGAATCCAGTTATGATTAAGGAAACAAATATTTCTCATTATAAACATGAAACATTTCTTTATAAATACACTTGTACAAAATTTTTTGATCAGAAAAAATACATAAGTTTGCTGTTCTTAAGTGGTACCATCTTTCAATACAATCATCATTTTAATTAACTGCATCATGTTATCGCTTATCAATGAACAATGAAACCTGTTATTTTTATTACAATTGTTCTATTTTGAACTGTAACCTATTCACTGATCTTCTTTCATGGTTTTTAGAACATCAAAAGTTAGTCTTTTATATCAATAAGGTGATTTTGTTTTTCAGAATGTCTAAGAAGCAAATGATCATTGATGTCGATGCTGGTATTGATGATATTCAAGCTATCATGATGGCTCTCAATTACTCTGACTGGGAAGTTCTTGCAATCACATGTGTGAGTGGGAATACCTCTCTTGATAATGTTTGGAGAAATGTCTTCAGAGTCCTTAAAGTTTGTAATCGATTAGATGTAAGATTTTTTTTTAATCCTTGCAATTTTTTTAAAAAAAAAACAACACATGACTTCTTTAACTTGAGACTGCATTAAATAATGACTGTTTTCTCTTTCCATTCTAAAACCAATATTAAACAGATTTTTGTGAAGGGTTTTTGACTATGTAGTTTACATCTGACAGAAAATTGTTGCTGTGGTCACTAGTTGGATATAGTGCAAAAAAATTCATACCACAAGTTTAAATAAACAAAACCATCTTCTAAAAATAAACATTATGTGCACTGCCATCTAGTACCTACTGGTTACTAAATATTCACATGCAATTGATTTTAAAATAGAAATGGCAAACTTTGCTAATTACGTGTAAATTAAGGTTTTAAAATAAACTCTACACAAATCTGATTTATAATGTATCTTCTTACTATTTTTTTCTCTCAGTGGCACATTAAGGATAGAGTGATGATTAGATTCAGCAACGCAAACGTTAAATATAGAAAAAAAAATTAAATAAAATTTGGCTTTTTTTATAATTCTTTCCATAAAACCTGTAGACTAAAAAAAAATATAAATATCGAAATAATCTAAAGTAATATTTTTATTCTTGCAGTTTGTTATTGCTTGTCCGCATTTAATCACCATTCTCTATATCTATATTAACTTTCCTTTTCTCTGTCAGAATGTGTATTTTAGTTTGAATGCCTTCCTAAGTTAATAATTTAAAAATCAGTAATACCGGTTCTATTTAATAATTATTTTTATAGAATTTGAAAAATAATTAAGTGTACAAAATTTAAAATATATATAGTTGTATAAATCTTTTAATTCTCTATTGGATTTTCTTTTATTTTTTTTTACATAATGTTACTCAAATCAAAATATAAATTTCTTTTTCATTTTAATTTCTAGTTATTATTTCCTTTCACATTCAGAAAATTGAGAAAGTTTTATTTCTTTATTTGATTGCCTTTATTTATTTAAATTATTTAATCTGCCTCTTTATATAATACGGATATAAAATTGTAGTTTAGAATGATGCCATATTTGACTAAGTTCACATAATTATAATATATATTAAGCACAGTAATGACTTTGTGGTATAATTGTAATGCATCCATCTTTTATGCCCATAAGATTTTGAACCTCAGTCTGGAAAATTTTGAAAGTTTTTTTTTTAGGTTTCCAAACAGGCTTAGGATTTTTTTTTTTAGATAACCTTCTTATAGTCAATCCAATTAATTTTACAGTATTAATCAGCAAATAGATATTTAGCTAAAGGATAAATTAAGAATGAAACATTGCTCAAATGTTTATTAACTTGCAATATCATACCTGGTAATATTTTCTTCTTTCATTATGGTAAGGCTTTTGGAAAGATCTTTGGCCTATAGTAGGCTCTTTAAAACCTCTTCTATCTTTTTATACGCCCATACATGATCTTTCATTAAAAAAAGAGATGTCTTAAATGTATAAAATTTTATTGAACACTTAAAAATAAATGTCTTCTACATTGAAAAAGAACTAAAATTTCCCAAGTTTAAGCTCAAAATTTCTTCTCATATTACATAATATATATTTAATCAATAAACTAATTCCCCACTTTCTTTTATGAGTTATTACTATTCCTTTCATAGCAGACATAATTCAGTTTTTTTATTTTTTATTGCCAATCGCTTTCACAAACTGGGCCACACTGTTTTTAAGCAATCCTAATTTATAATTATTTTTCGTTAGTGATTATGTATATTTCAATATTATATGTTTTAAATTAATTAAGTCTTTATGGAAGACCATGTATCTAACAAAGTAGAAAGTTACTTTACAATCAATCTATAAGTACTTATTATTTTTATGTGATTATTGACCATAATTCTCAAATTGATGTGGAGCTTAAAATTTTTTTTCCATGTGTCAAATCCATTGTTATTTTTACTAGCCAACCAATTATTTGTTGGTAAATGGGTATTTAACTAATTGCATACTCCTCATTAAATGCCTAGTGACTAGCCTGGTAACTTCTTTTCCATTTCTATATTGGAGAATGGTAAAGAAATGTTTACTATACAATAGGCTATTTTATTTTTTTACATATTATTATTATTATTACTATATTTAAAATGTCATGATTTATTATATAATCTCTTTAAAAAAATTCATCTAGGAAAAGTGGTATTTTACTATTGTGTTAATTTGTCATCGCTTTCATTCCCTTTAACAGATTGTGAATATTGTTAAATTTATCTTTGAAATAAAATATTATATTAGTCATAATTTAATTTGAGTTATTTATATATATATATACAGTATAAGTTTATATGCATAACATTGGATTTTATCATGAATGAAAATATCTTCCTAATTTGGTTCACAAGTGGTTATTAATATTTATATTTAGAATAATCTTCATTAGTCTTTTTTTCATTCCCCTTGACTTTAGTTAATAAGGTCTAGTTGTGATAAATGTCTTATATTATTGGTCATTTCTCTGTACTAATTGTGACAATGGGATTATGCATTGCTGCAACCATATTATCATCCTTTAATTACATGCACACAAATTTTGACTTCAATTTTTCTTTGTTTTCTAACTTTTATTCATTATATTTCTGTTTTTTTTTTTCTGGATGTATTCATTTATGAGCAGATGACAATGCTGATTATCCATAATTCTTATATTATTTGAATTTAATCAACATTAACATAATAATCACATTCATCAACTCAAACCATGTTTTGATACTTCCACAGTAATTAATCTAAGTTTTATCTTATAAGTATATAGGATAAAAGATTAAAACAGTCAAAACTCTCTTTACATATTGCCACTCAGTGCAAGCCAGAGTAATCAATGGATTCCAAAAGACTTGTGCATAAAATCCCCATCTAGTGCCTACTCATCCAATATCCCCAGACTAGTATCCATTGATTACTCTGGCTTGCACTAAGTGGCAATACATATAGAGAGTTTTGCCTGTTTTAATAACAGTTTTGAGCAAACATAAGAAATGGTAATTATGTGAGGATAAAAGATAATATAAATGAAATGTAATTATTTTCAATGGCATTTTCTGATATCAACAATTCAATTTATTGTTCTGCACTAACACTCTTGACATTTATTACATCATTGTATGCTCAGGTTTCATTAAAATAATACTAATATGCACAATAGTAATCTAAACTTTTATTATCATAGATGGTATATCATTTCATCAACATAATTCATGTCTTGTATGATTTAATAGTGTACTGGTAGATTTAGAATGGGATCTTAAGTTATGTTATTTACCAATAAATTGCAAGTAATAAGGCAAAAATTTCTTCTGTGATTTACTTTTTTAAACAATTATTTAATATTATTTTTTATATGTTAAAAGCACAATTAGGTTGATAATTAATAATAAGCTGAAAAAATGTAAACTTTAGCTTATCTTCTGAATAAGTGAAACATTGATGTTTGAATCAGGATGAAATATAGGAAATTTTTTCAAGTAGACAAGGTTTTCTAAGAAAATATTCAACTTATTTTTTTCAGGTAGTCTGACCATAGCTAACTTACAAATATCTAGTTTTTTTAAACTTAAATATCAACAGTTTAAGTTAATTTTGAGTGAAAATTAGTTTTACTGACAGCAACATAATATAATGCAGCTTCGCTGCTGATAAGAGTCATTATACTTTTGGTCTTGAAATGATACTTTACCTTAATATAATATTTTATTGTTTACTGTTTTCAGATACCTGTTTATAAAGGATGCTGTTGTTCTCTTCTTGGTACTCACCATCCTGCTCCTCTAGTTCATGGAGAAGATGGACTAGGAGAATATTCTCACAGTGTCCCAGTAGATGATATAGAGAATTTGATCAAATCAGAACATGCTTGTTTTGCTCTGTCACAACTTGTTGATAAATATCCAGGCCAAATAACTTTAGTAGCATTGGCACCCTTGACTAATGTAGCCATGACCCACAGACTATATCCATCTTTTCACAGTAAATTAAAAAGCTTATGTATAATGGGAGGAAACATTAAAGGTGAGAAAATTATATAAAACTCATTTATATTATTGCTTTGAATTCTTTTATGAATTTGGAATACTTTAAATATCTGTATATATTTGTTTAAAAAAATTTAATTATCATGTGGTTAGTTGATGTCAGGTGATACTTGACCATCACAGTAACTGCTAAGTATAATACTGTCATTCAATTAACTAAACTGAGATTTATTATTTTTTTTAACTTTCAAGTGGAAATCAATCCAGAAAACATAAGCCTATCATGCTAAATATTGTGTCAAATTTTTCAGGCATATACAATGAAAGATTGTCGCACAATCAAACAATAACTTGATTATATTAGTAAAAACTTAATTTAAATGTGGGGATATATTGAAAAATTAATTAAATTTTAATTTACACATATATCACAGAAAAACACTACTCACAAATTGCTCCCTCCATTGAACTCATTTAGAGATACAAACTTTGTGCTGCCACACTAATCCTTTTTGAAATATTCTATACACTCATATAGTGTGCATTATTATCCTTAACATTGGTTGGGCAAATCATTTGCCCAAACTCTGCACTTTAGGACCTTGTATTCCACATTTTTATAAAAATTAAATAAATTGTCATTTTCATTTAATATTAACTAGAATGAGAAACCAAATAAGCTAAGATGTTCTGCTCTTTGAATTGATTGTTATATCAAAACTATAAGCAAGGTTAGACTATTAAAAAATACAGATCAACTCCTATGTATAGTTGGAAAGGTACCTATCATATCATCACCATGTTTTTACCAAGGATTAACCTACCTACATCAAAAAGAACTCTGGAAGCTTTATTAAGCAAAGCCATGAACTAACAATTACTTAGCCAGTAAAATTATTGAACTCATGACAGCAAATACATAAGTCAAATACAATATTAGCCATAATGTATGAATTATTTCTTCATTTTTCAACATTATTTAAAGTAATTTCTCTTTTTAAATATACTAAATTTAAATAAAGTTAGATAGAAAGCAGTTTTACATATTTTCAAGATTTCTATAATTTATATACTTATTAATGTTCCAATGCTTTCCATTCAACTTATATCTAAAGCCACACACAATTATTAATAATTCATATGCTAATCTTAAAAAGCATTAATTTTAATAATTAAAAAATTCAATTTAATTTAAAATTTTAATTTATAATATGAATATTTCATCATTCCTATTATTTATTATTTCCTTAGGCCAAATCTTTTATATTAAATAAAGCAAATGTCTTTGTTAATTGGTTTAAATTTTTTAAAATTGACTATAGATTCTTTTTCTATCTTTTTTGTCCTAAAATTATACCACAATATATTCTTTTGCACATGATTAAACATTAATATGTGTGGATGTAATAAAAATAGTAGATAATCATTTATCAAGTACCTAAAGACAGTTATTGATACTTGGATCCAACTACTACTGAAAATACCAAGTGATTAATAAAACAAGTAGACCGAGTACGTTTTTTTACAAATGAAAATAAAAAAAAGTAATGTATGTTAGGTAAACAAAATTAAAAGTAAAATATGTTATATATTTTTTTTTCACAAATGATACTACAATTGCCAGGTATCTAAAAAATTTAGAAAATTAATTAAATAACCAAGAAGAAAAACAAAAAATATTAATTTACTTGTAAAAATTGATTTCTTTTTTTTTAAATAAATAAATAAATAAAGGTTACAAATAAAGAAGAAAAAAAAATATGAATTTAGTTGTACAAGATAATTAAACTAGTAAATTACAAGAAAAAAATATAAAATAGAGTGTACAAAGTAATTTTTTTAAAAAAAGGATTACAAGTGGAATGTTGCAATCCTATGGGGTTTAGGATTAGTGTTTAATTTTTCTGATTTATCACTACTTTTAGATCAAGATAGAGTTTGTGTCAAGCATTGTTTGCCGAGAGGCCATTGCAATCACCTTGCAAGCAAGTAGTTGGTTGCAGATGGTTGTGGGTTCGCATCCCGGCCGATGCTATGACATATGAGACAAAAAAAGATAGTTTGTTAGTTTGTAGAATTAGTTTTTTTTAAAGCTATTGTTTATTAAAATCATCTAAAGTTTTTTAAAAAAAACTGTAATATTAAACAAAGAACTTTGCTAATTGCTCGACAAGCTTTGTAATAAATGATTAGCAAGAGAAAGCATTTAAAATATCTATCAGAAACCACACCCAAATCCCAGAGCAATGGTTTCATTCTTTGGCACTCCTCAATGAGGTGCTAGGATAGTTTCAGACACTAGATCTAAAAATATCAACCCAGAGCCAGCATTTATCTACAAGCTTAATCACTGAGTAGAAAATCTGAAATTTTCAGACACTTAAATGTCTTCAAACCCAGCTATCTAACTCAAATAGCTATATGGGGTTGAGAGATCTTTAGCCAAACCATATATTAATAGTCTTAGCAATATAACATCACTTACGACTTAAAACATTGATTATATATATATATCTTTAAAATTTATATCTTCATTAATCACTTTTAAAATGTAATCAAATAAAGTTTATTCCTTTGTATTTTCTTAGAGTTAAAAGTTATTAAGAGTTGGAGGGAGTTCTGATGAAGGCTGCTGATCAGTTGAAACTATAAGAAAATATAAAGGAATAAATTTTTTTGATTGCACTGTAAAAAGTGATTAATGCGGATGTAAATGGTTCTATACAAAGCAATTATTTTAACTTTACTTGCTTGCAAAAAAAAAACTACAACTAAGCTTCATTATCTACTTTTCTTAGATTCCTTTATAGACAAGAAAAACTCATTTATCACTTTAAATACTGCTTCTCCAATATAGTATTGTTTCAATTAAAACATGTCATTATTTCATTTTATTTTGGTCAAGAAGGAAATTGAGTTTCTTTTTGTTTTATTTTTTCTTCCCACACTAATGTTACCAAAAAAAAAAAGTCCATGTATCATTTTTCGATACTTATCGCCTGTGTGTGAAAAATCTCGATCTAAATAATTATACCATAGTATTTCAATATTCTGCTATAACCCCCCCCCCTTTTTTTTTTTTTTAAAAAAATTACTTTTTATAACTAATTTAGTATCTTTTTTCATCTTCTTTATTTGTAATCTTTAGTTTGTTAAAAAATTAATTTGTATAAATAAATTTATATTTTTGTTCTTCTTACCCGTATTTGTTTAATTTCTAAATTTTTCAGCTGTCTGTCAATTGTAGTAACATATATGAAAAAAAGTAAACATTTAATTTTTATTTAATTTTGTTTATATAATACACATTACTTTATTTTTTGTATGTAAAAAAACATTATTTGTACCATTTATTGCTTGGTATTTTCAGTAGTAATTTGATAACATTCCTAAGTATCAATAACTATTCTTAAGCACTTGCTAAATAATTACCAAATATTACTTCATCTTTTTATGTATATCTGATATTTAAACATTTGAGTTCATATTTGGTTCCATTAACACATATCACATCCAATAGCAAGCTTATTATATAAGTTAAATTTTATTATAGAAAGTATTAAAATTACTATCCACTTTGGATTTTTCTTATTTGAATTATGTTCCAATCCTGAATTAATATATAAAATATTATTTTAATTAATACAAATATTTTCAATATAGAGCAAGATAAAACCTATTTAAAAGAAAATTTTGAAATTTTAATAGTAAAAAAAAATATTCAAATGATTTTTTTTAAAATTTGCTTAAAATGAATAAATTTAAACCAAAAATAAATCCAAGCATTGGTGGGCTAGTGGTTAGCATTTGACATATGAAAAAAAAAAAAAAATCCACAATTGTGTTTTTTTTTTTTTTGAGGCGGAAAGATAAAAATATTATATATATAGTTTACCACAACTTCTATTTCTGATACAATCTCAAGCAATTTTTAAAAAAATAATTCTAAAAATAATATCTCTGAATGAGAACTATAAGTTTGTATTTTGTTAATAATATTTTTCTTTAAATTCTTTCAAGTGATTAGTTTTAGTTTTCAGTTTAAAATATTCTTTGTTTCCAGAAATCTTTTATGACCACTCTTAGTTCATCATTGCTAAATGTTAGCTGATAACTTAAACAATACTGACAAAACTCTTCATTTTTAATAATGGAAAAAGATTACTTTACAGATGCATTTATAATTTAATAGTAATAAAAAATTTTGCTTAGGAAGTTAAGATATATGTAGACACTGGCTGGATTCAAGTGCTTCCAATCATCAGAAAAAGATCCAATATTTTTAAAAATTATTTTAAGCAAGCAATATTTTAGTTGGAATTTGGTTTTACAAACCATACATTTCATTTTAACTTTAATCAAATGCCTTCTGAGTTAATCCCAATAACTAACTCTGATGAACTCTTAACTTTTAATTCACTATGGCCAACTAACTTTCCACTAATTACATCAAAAGATTTTTCTTCCTTAAATAGTTTTTTGATCAGGCTCATAGTAGTTTGACCCTAATATATTTGCTAATCTGATTATTAAAATACATATTAAAAATACAAAAAAAAAAAAAACTATATATTTTTAAAATTATTTTTAAACTTTTAAAAGAAATTAATCTAAATCTTTACTTTGAAAAATCAAACTATACCATTATAATATAATATTAGATTCCAGATTAAACCAAAAATGTTTATGACCTTTAAAATTTTAGATATAAAAAATTCATTATAGGTTTTATAAGAATTCAGAAGAAAATTAAAGTCATTGTTCTTCTCTTTGTGAAACTTGCACAGTGTTAGATATATGTTACAATGCATAGTGTTATTTAATAAAACTAGAAGAAATTACTCTAGTGCAGGGCCCAATTGGCTTAAAGCTAGCCTCAAGAACATTAGCAAGCTCAAATAATTTTTGTATTTTCATAGATTTAACATTTATTGACAACAATATTGAGGAAAATCTTTGTTTATGATAATGTTTTTAATGGGGACATTAAGAAAATGGATAATATGAGTTTCCAAATTATTTTGCACTTGAGATAATCTTTCTGATATAAATTATTTTATTACAATAAAAAAAATACATATACTTTGAGAGATATAATACAAGAGAAAAAAAAAATCAATTTATAACAAAGAATATTGGTGAATTAGCAATAAATTTTGATAAGATCTTGAATGCCTATATTCATTAATGGGTAAGAATATCTTCATCATCTGTCATAGAATGTGATAAATATTAAATTAATTTAATATACTTTGGTGTATATACTAAATATTTGATCTAAAGGCAGTTTAATATCTAGTTCAACAGAATTAATAAAATAATCACCATTGATAATGATTTACCATCATCTTTTTTTTTCAGGTGTCAAAGCATCGGCTGGGAAGTGAACCTGTGAACCCAGGACAACTGCATGTAAGGCAGCTGTGTTGACCACTCAACCACCAAGCTATATATGTATTTGTTATATTTTATTGTTTCTGTGAATGCACTTTTTTGTTTTTGTTATTATATCTACAAATGTTTTTTCTAGTTGGTATTTATTTCATAAGTACATTTTAACCTCTTTATACATTGGCCATCTTCACAGTTTTATATTTATCAAAGTATAATAAAATAGCAATAAAATATTAATAAAATCAAATTTATAAAATTCTCATGACTAGTTTTGCCTATTGGACAGATATAACTTCCTAAATGAAAACCAAAAAAAAAATCCCAAACATAAATACATAATCTATTTACAAATCAAAGCCAAATTTCAATTGTCCTTAACATTAAAAATTCTTATTACATTGATGGCTTAGATCTAAAATAATTAATTAAAAGTGTCTCTCTTACTCTTCTATTGGTTAATTATTTTAGATCTGAGACTAACAATTTAATGGAAAATTCCTTTAATATTAAAGGGGTTAGTTTTATGCATATATATATATATATTGTGACCATATATTCTGCATAAAAAATAAATACAGGTACAATCTAATATATAAAAACTTTTTTGTTATTATAATTCTAAAAGGTAAGCTAATATTATCTTTATTAAGTAACTTAATACTCTATTTTATGTATTTAAAACTATATAATTGCACTTTTATTTATTTAAAAATATGTCAATGTATAGGCTGCTATCCACCCAACAACTGACTTTGAAAAGTTAAGCCTAACTTTTATAAATTATCTGCTGTTAACTTCCTAGTTTTTTTTTCTTCCCTTTTATTACTATTCACAGTTAGATAACGTTAATTTCAAATGTTTTGATTAACAAATAATTGTACTTTTTTAAAACGGAAAAATATATTTTTTACTATAAAAATCACTTTAAATCACTTTTCTGTGTTTATTTAAATTATATGTACATCATTTCCGGTGCAAATCTTTTTAGATTCCTGTAACCCCTTTCTGTTAATTGTCCTAATTGGAATCTCATGTTACTCTCAAGTGAGTATAAAAGGGGGCAATTTTAAACGCATAAAGTGCACTTCTTCATCATCATTATCAATTGATCACATTAATGTTATTTTGGCTTGTTTAATTCTACAACCAAGTTAATGAAGTTTTCATTGTTTTGGAGGACGAAGCAATATATACTGTTAAAAAAAGACATATCCAAGCAATCAAACTCCGTTCAAGTCATGCTATTTTACTTATATCTCTCTAAATTTCTACAAATGGAGAAAAAGAAAACGATTTTTCCATGAAAATAGGAATTGAAACTTCAACAATGCAATCAGAGGTACTATTGTTTCTTATTATCTTGTGAGCTTTTTCAATTTTACTCAATTTATTATAATATTTTATCTGATACTAGAAACTTATACCATTTTGCCATGAACTACATCAACTTTATTGGATTAATCTTTGGCTAAAATGTTTATACTCATTATAAAATATAATTATGGATTTACATTTATTATATCTTGCTCATTTTATATCTATATTTGAATATATGCTTTGCTTTATAATACCCTGTTATGGAAAATAATTACATTTGGACATACATATTGATTTATAATGAACTTGTTATATTAATATGCCTGCTCTGATATATACGTTTACAACCTATTTAATGTAATTTATCTTTATTGTGCATTTATAACTTATACATCACAATTATAGTCTACCTAGCAAGCATCACACGATCACATCCTAAGATCTAGATGCAGTGCTCTCAGATCCAAAGCTCCTCACTGACGAAGGCCACAAGCCAGAAACTAGTCTGGAGATATTGGATGAGTAGGCATTAGATAGGGATTTTATGCACAAGCCTTCTGGCATCCATTGATTACTCTGTTTAGCACAGGTGGCACTACTATATGGAGTTTTGCTTTGCTTTGTTTATAGTCTACCTACATAAAGTATATAACTTCTTTTGTTTGGATGCAACTTTAATATATATGTTTTCATTGTGAGATATATTCAATTTGTTTTTTAATTTAAACAATCACTTTAATCTTTGCAAAATGATATGCTGATAAAAACTTCTGTTACAAGGTCAACATGATTTTTTAAAATCTCCTAAAAGAAATTGCCATCCTGCTGTATTATTTTATCTAACCTGAACTCATTGTTATGGAAAAATCTCAAATCTCCTAGTGAAAAAATATATATGGTCATTTGGAATCATTCTTGAAAATGTGCTCTTAAATAAATGAAATAAGATAAGCAATTGTCAAAGTAATCAAACTTGGGGGGGGGGGGCATTTTCACCCCGGAGAAGAGAAAACCATATTTTTTTGTGGTCTTGTATATTTTATGATTATATTTAAAATGTTATGTATATTTAATATTTTGTTAATCTCATTTTGTTTGTTCTTTATTCGGAAATATTTAACATATATAATCATATATTTAAAGATGGTGAATATAAATGATTTTATTCGTGTTTATTTTGTTTTGAGAGACCGCAGCGGGGGATTTATGTATGCTTTATAAATGTTCATAAGGGTAGAGTTGCTATTTAGATATATATGGCAAATTTTACTTTGGATTGGTGTATAATTTCTATTATTGTTATCATAACTTTAAAAATAACTATTTATCTTTCATGTATACATTTGTATTGGTCTTTTGATTATATTTTGCTATATGCATTATAAATATGAGTAGATGTGGTTTAAGATTTGTCATTTAATTATTATCTCAATACCTCCCTTGTCAATATTGGTATTTCTACCTAGTATCATATATTTATTGTGACAATTATGTTGATGATTTCTCAATTTGCTTAGATATTAGTTGTTAGCGGCAGATACTAACAGAACACTTGTATATGTATGACATCGAGCCAATATTGCTCTGCCCACTTTAGAATAGAGTTCTCTCATCATTGTTCCAAGTTGTGTATTATAAGAGGCATTTGCATGATTATGCTCCCCCATTCCTTATTACATAGTTTCAAATGGTTGTGTGTCAAGCTTTAGTTATTTAAGTCTAATATAATGTACTTTTTTATATTATATTGTTTAAATTACAAATTATATATTTAAGAAGTTGTACTCTAATTTCAATGTAGATATTTATCTTATTCTATTACTAGCTACAGCTATACTTAAAACAGGCAAAACTCTCTATACGTATTGCCACTCAGTGCAAGCCAGAGTAATCAATGGATGCCAGAAAGCTTTAACAACAGTTATGAGCAAGCATAAGCAATGGTGATCATGTGATGTTTATTGGCTACAGCTATACTATTAGTCCATTCAAATGTGCTCATTGCACTTATCCAAGCTGTGGGAGATTTTTCATTATTTATTTATTTGTATAATTTAAATATACCACAGATATATGTGCATTATATCTAACTTACATGTTAATTGATGTAAAGGTTTCTTTATTTTTCTTGTAAATAGTAGTTAGCTTTCGTAATAAATATTGATTTTATTCTTTGATTACATTTGACTATTCATGCAATCCATTATATAGGCAATCAGATTTATATAAGATTTCTTTATTGATGCTCTTGTTGTTAGGATACTTAGTGATGTGTTTGGGACAACAAAATGCCCTTTTACCTGCTGCATCACTTTAGCTCTGCCGTTGCCAGATAATTATTTTAGATTTTAAGAAAACTTGATTTTGTTTAGCCGGTGATTTGAGAACCAACAAAAAAAAAAAGAATTAATCTTTGCTAGCCAATATTATGTTTAAACCCATCTTTAGATAAATCTGCACTTCATTATAAAGGAAGAAAATGTTGATTAAGATGTTAAGAAAATAAGAGTCTCATTGTTATTATTGCTGCTAATTACTTAAAAGAATCTAAATTATTTGTTTTAGATTATCATTGCAAAGTTAGTATTCTTTACAAATGAATTATTTAATATTTAAGAATCTGAGATTATTATTACTATTCATTATTATTATTTGTAGAATGTAACTATGAATTATCAATCAACTATTGGTCTATCCACAGCTTGTAAAATAATGTATTAATTACTGTGTGCTTATTCCATGAGAGGACTTTAGTTATTGTCCATTTAGCCTATGAGAGGACTTATCTGAGGTTATATGTTTATTTACTGCATTGTAGATCTTGTACTGATTTAGGTCTGTACTGAGACCTATACTTTAGTTTATGGTTTTTTGGTCATTCTCTGGAAGATTACAATATATATATATGTGTGTGTTTGTTTTTTCATTTAAGATTTATTTCTTCAGCAGATGAATTATAATCATGATAATTGTATTTGATTTTGCTAATACTTTATTTTTTAGTAGTGTTAGCATTAAGTAATGTTATATTACATATTTGTTTGTTTAGTAATGCCAGCTTTTACAGAAGCAAAAAAGTGCATTCAATGAAATAGTAGAATATAACATTAATATAACTAAAACTGTAATAAATCCATGCTTTACAATAAAGGAAAGTTAGAAATGTATTGAATGTATGTGCAGTCACCTATAATTTGATTAAATTTTTCATAATACTTTAATAATGTTGTCAATAACAATAACAAAAAACAAGTTTATATATATACAAAATAATTATTCAGTGAAGAAAAGTTATTACTGATAATCAAATTTTTTTTAATTGCTTAGCTACAAATTCTTTTGTTAAAACAGTCATAAAATCTACTTCCTAAAAAACTGCTAATCTATTATTTATTTACTGTAAATTTATATATTTTTATTTCTCTTGTTGAATATATATTTAACTTTTACAGCTCATGGCAATGTGACCCCATGTGCAGAATTCAACTTCAACTATGATCCTGAGGCAGCACACATAGTATTAAATGAATTCACATGCCCTACCCAAATGTTTTCTTGGGAAACAACAAAAAAATTTAAAGTGGATTGGGTAAACATTTTTTTTCCTATTTTGAAGTATTTTCTATTATTTTTCATACCAGCATAAAAATATTGCACTTTGTACAATTACATAAGGGATTTGAGTACACTTTCAGGCTCCCTTCAGCTATGCAATCTATCTCATACAATATTGTTTACACACTAAAATTATCTAACATACATTTCTTTGAAACAAACAAACATAGCCATTGAACAGATTTTTTGCAATAAAAACTTTTATTTGGTTTGTATAAACAATTAAAAATTAAATTACTTGCAATGGTGATCTGTTGAGGTTCCGCCACTTTTCAGAATTTACATGGTTGTGTTAAGTTCAACAGTTTTGTATAGAAAGTTCACTAATAATCCTTCCTTCACTTTTAAAAACAAGAGATGTAAAAGGATTTAGTCTCTATTATTTTTATATAAGTAGTTTCATTAATAATAATAACAATATAAAAAGTATAAATATTATACATTTTTTTTTTTTTAAAAAAAAAAGAATTATTTAACATTAATTCTTATTTCATTTAATTATTTTTAAATTTTATTTTATCTAAAAAAATTATGACTTTATTACACATCAAACACATTTTATAAATTATATTTATGAAGAATCCTACTTTGGTATAAAACATCATAACAAATATATCTCAGGAATTCTTCTCCTTCACTGAAAAATTCAGAAAGCGTAAAGGTGTCAAAAACAAATCAGAATCCATATCAGAAAATAAAGATTTTCATCATAATAAGCTATCATGTTATTGTTCCAATAACTATTCAAGATTTTTCAAGTTATTTATAGATTTACTATACTTATTGACTTATAAATTGCTTTAATCATTCTATTTGTCTTTTTTATTTCCAATAGCTCTTAATTTTATCTCGATGTTTATTTTTACTTGTTAATTGAAGATTTTCGAAATTATAAATCTATGCTTTACTTAGTAATAAAAGATTTTGGAATATCCATTTATTTTAAATTTTTCTCTAGCATTTTTTGTTATTATTTGGATAGTGATGATCTTTTTTTCTTCATTCTAGAAACTAATTATCTAAGCAATTAATAATCAGTAAACACTAGAAGAAATTAAAGACTCCTATGTTTTAGAAAGATGGAGACAATAAACAAAGAATATTGGAAGGCATTTGAAAATATATCAAAGGAGATATTTTGAAGAAAAAGGAGTTGTGAAAGTATGTTTTGGCATAAAGGATGGAAGTTAATATGATGACTAATATGTCCAATTCAATTTATTGAAGAGATAATAGTGAAAAAAAAATCAATTGGTATCACATCACAGAACTTGAAATATATCTTCAGATGTAAAGTAGTTTTACATAGTATCAATTTAGTGACTACTTACTTTTACTATTATTCATTTTAAAAGACCCGACAATTTTGAGTACTTGAAGATTTTGAACTTAGGCTAAATTATTTGTATACATCTATAACTCTAAATATTTAGTGATCTGTTATAAATTAAATGCATGACATCTTTAGCAGTGGCAGGAGGTGGATATTTATTAGAATAATCACATTTGTTTAGTTTTATTATATCTACTTATTTGACTGTTCTATGACTAATATCAAATATTTAATTTATAGGAATGGTCCAATAAATGGCTTGAAATGAATTCTGATAAAGCAAAATTTATCAATGGCTGCACGGAATTAATTCGAAAAAGGTCTCGCTACATTTTAAATCGTAAAGGTTATTTTAGTTGTGATCTTCTTACCATGGCTGCAGTGATTAACCCAAAATTAGTTTTGAAAGAAAAAGAGTGCTATGTTACTGTTGAGCTTCAAGGAAAGTACACCCGAGGGCAGGCAGTTTGTGATTGGAGAAACTTTTTAAAAAATCCTCATAAAATAAAAATACCAGTAGAAATTAATTTGGATGAATATAAAACAATGTTAAAAGGTCTTTTCCTCTAAAAAGTCAGTTAATTTTTTAAAAATATTTAACATAACCAACAAAAAATAAAAAAAATATTTTTTCTAAATTGTATGTCAAACACCCTATATATTAACAATATAATTTGCAAATAATCATGAAAATTTGCAATTTCATGATTAATAATTAATTTGGGTATTAAAATATAGCAACTTGAGTGATAACTTGCTAGGCTGTGGAGTTTCAAAATCTGGATAAAACAAAAAATTTTCAAAGTCAATATTTTTATCAAATAGTTGGCCCTTTTAACCATTCAATTTAGCCAATAAATGAATATATAGTTCTTCGATTAAAAGGTGAAGTAAGAAAAAAAATTATATCAACCAGCAGCTAAATAACCCAGGGAATTGTATATATTATTCCTCAATATTGTGGAAAGGACCTTTTACTGCAATGGACTATTTACTTTATTTACAATCATATCAAAAAAGTATAATCAAACTTATTTTTATACTACTTTTATGTAAAAGCTTTAATATTAAAAAAAAAAAAAATTTTTTATAAAGGTGACAAGCAAGTAAAACTGTCAGTCAATACATGTAAATAAAAAAAGTGCTTATAAATAAATAATATAAAATATCATTACACTGTGATTAACGTACATTTATTTTTTAATAATACATAAAATCTTTTTTTTTTTTGACAACTAATTTATGCCCTCCTCAAAGTAATATAATCTGTTTTAACCCTTATGTTATGTGGTATGGCTACTCCTTTATTAAAGTCAGGACTCTCTCAACCACTACGCCAGAAAAACCTGTTAGTCACATGACTTTCTCTTTTCATTATCCTCCCAAAGTTTATCCCATATTTTTCTCTATCCTGCTCCATCTTATTTCCACATCAACTTTGTCCACTCCACAGCCCTTATGTCTAGATCCTCCTTATCTTTTTCCAAACCCAGCACAAAGACCAAGAAACCACATTCTGTATAATTACTTAGTTTATATTTATTCTCTCATAACTTCATCATTTGTACCCTTTCTGCTAGCATTTACATTCAATTAGCAGAAGCCTAATATTTTCCTTGCCTTCCTCACATAACTTGCAGATTAAATCACACACATTTCTCCATTTATGTATATATTCCCTTGTTGTTAATGATCCTGTTCGAGTCTTAAACAGTAAACTACTCGCACCCAATATTGTTTACTTCTATATATATTTAAATACTTTTTACTTTCCATACTAGTTCTCCATCTCACTATTTTTTATTATTGCATCTGTTCTTCTATCCCATTCTTTGCTACTGTAGTACTCGATCATCCTCCTAACAGAATCATCCCATTTTTTGTACAAGTATACTGCCATAAAGTCTTTATCCAAATCTTCCGCATACCATACTACCTTTTTCATCCATCTTGTTGTCTGTCCTTTACTCATAACCCAATTAAATACTATTTTGACCATTCTCTTACTATTCATAAATTGTAATCTACTGAACATTTTCATTTTGCATCTCATATAAAAACTTTTACAATCCCATTTTTCCTTAAATTGCCTTCTTTGCTGTCCTCATATCTGCATCTAATGCATGTCTTCCTATTTCTCTTTATACTTTTTCTAAATAATCTAACACTCCTTTACTAACACATAATGCATCATTATAAGTTAACTCTGCTACTGCCATTCCCTTCCATACAATTCTTGCTACATCATATTTATTACATGAAAACATTGTTAATTTCTTTATCAATCCTTTTCTTTGCTTCATTTATCAATTTTTTCTGCCAATCCTTCAAGCAATTCTTCTGATCACTTAAGACAATTCCTAAATAGTTATATCTATTCACCACATTTAACTTTATATCCCCCAATAAAAATTCTTTCTTCTCTTTCCCCAACATTTATCATCAATATTTTTGATTTTTCTCAATAAATTGGATCCCCATCTCAAATCAACACAACTTCCATATCTTTCATACCTTCTGTTTACAATAAATAAAAGACCTATAATGTATACACGCCTTTGCATCTATTACTGGTATCTCTACCCCTCTTCCTAGACTTTTTATTGCCCTTTCCATTTTTCTTAAATATAACAAAAAGAAAAATAGGTGACATAGGGCATCCTTGCCTTAGTCGCACCACATTTTTAACTCTGATTTTATATTTCCTAATTGATACATATAGTAATTATTTTCATACAATCTCTTAATAAGATCCATTAAAGCTCCATTCATTCCCAAATTTACTAAACTTACCCATAATCTCTATATTTATAAAGACCACATATATCTGCCTACCTGTATTCCTATTCATATCTATAGTTGTGTGACTACAAATAAACTATCTCTTATATGCCTATTCTAAAACCTTCTTGCATTTTTCCCACCATATTATTTTCTTCCATCCATTTTGCCACCCTTCCAGCCACTCAATGACATTTCCATTACCGGTCTATAATTGTTTATCTTTCTATGGTCATTACCCTTTCATTTAAATAATAGCCTCATTCTTGTAATATTCCAGCTGTCTGGAAATTATGTCTTCAGAGCCATTTTATTAAAACACGATAATAGATTTAATTTTGACCTATTTCCCAAATTCATCATCAACTCTACTGCCCATCCATCTAAACCTCTTGCCTTTCCACTTTTCAACTTCTTCTGCCTCATTCAGTTCATTTTCCATGAAACAAATATTTCCTGTGCTTTTATGTTTGTTATCACTATCCTTCACATCTAACATCTTTTCTATATCCATTACTTACTTAAGATTATCTCTAATTCTTCTCTAGAGCTACAATCTTTCTTAACATTTATTAATACAATTTTTCTCTCCCCTACATTCCTTCTTTTAATATATTTACACTTTTTTTTTACTCCCATCTCTTTCACTTTTATTAATATCCTCCAATAGTTTACTATTTAATTTTATTCTCTCTCTTGAATTATCTATTTTAGCCAATTTCTTTTTATTTAAATAGTTTTTCCATTTAATATTAACATCTTTTTCACTTTCTTTGTTTTTAATAACACATTTATAGTATCTGTGTGCTTTATTCCTCTCTTTTACATTTTTATTAATTCTCACTTTACTATTATTTTTATTCTTGTGAATATTCTCACCTAAAACCATATTTGCCACTTTTTCTACTTTACCACACCAGTCCTTATATTCATCCTCAACCAACTTTTCCATAATTTCTTCAACTTTTATTTTATATTCTTCTTATTCTTATCACTTATTCTCCATCCATATCTTTCACTATTCTTTCTACTTTTATTATTATTTTCCATCATATTATTAACCATTTCTATTATACATACTTAATGACATCTATTCATTTTTTATGTACAAATTATACTAGACCAATGATAAATTCATCAAATAAAAACAGAAAAAAATAATGCAAAATAAATAAATACTTGCCAAATCTTATATTCAATGTTCAACTTATAAAATTATAAATATATAATTTTCTATACAATTTTAATTATTAATTAAATTTATTGATGCCTTATATATATTCATTACATTTGATATAATTTGATTCATATACCTTTCTCTATTATGTTGTTTTATGTAATTTAAAGGTTTAATGTTTTTTGTACAATTTATTTTATGTCCATAAATGATTGTATAAAGCAGATCATCTCTTCTACTAATTACATTGTTCTTTTGCTCTTTCATCTAATTGCTTCCATGTAAATCCCTAATAAATCATTCTACAATTTTCACAATTAATTTTATATACTATTCTTTTTTTTACATATAATTTATATCATCTTTTATTTTAAAATTATTAATTTTTTTAGATATTTACTATTTGACTGATCAATATTTATATCTTTATTTATGTAGTTTTTATTTTTTATTAATATATCATAAATCTTAGGATAATACAAAATTTTGATCCATTTTTATTGTAATTAAAAGTATAAATAAATAATCAATCAAACAAGACTTGTTTGATTATTTATTTATGTGTTTGTGACAACATTATGGACAAATGAATTATATTGGATATTTGACCATCATAGTGAATTAAAAGTATTACTATTTAATGTAGATTTTTTTACAATCAAAAAGTTTTAAATCTTTTAAAAATTATATTCATAATTTTGATATAACTCAATAAACTGTTTCTTTTGTAAAATAGATATATTTTTATCAGTATTATATCTATATTTAAAATTCTTAATAACTGCTCTCTTCTGCATCCATGTTTGTTGTGAATCTATGGGAATTATTTTTCTTAATTTATCTTCTTTAATAAAATGTTTTAATATAGTTTTGTTGTCATTATTTATAAGAATTTTTATATCTAAATATTTTATTTTGACTTTAAATTCTATTTTTGTAAATTTAATATTACACACACATATATATATAAATGTATTATTAAAATCGTTATAAACATTATTCACAGCTCTTTTACTATCAATTATTGAAAAATCATCAACACAATTAGAATAATGTATTATTTGTTTTTCTTTTTAATTATATTAATTTCTAATTCACTTATACATATTGATGACATTGAATGATTTATTGCACACCCATTACCATCTTTTATTTATATTCCAATATTCATTTATTACATTTAAAATACAAACTATTATGTATGCATATAAAATCTTAAATATGTGCACTTTTGGAGATATTAAAATTTACAAAAGATATGTGGATGATGTTTTTGTTTGTGGAAATAGTAATACTATAAATTTGCTTGTAGAGGAAATAAATAAGTTGAATGGCTTGAAATGGACTATTGAAAAGGAACAGGACAAAAATATTAAATATTTAGATTTAATTATTACAAGAGATAACAGTATATTAAATTATAAATTAATAATTAAGCCACTGCAAAAAAGAGGATATATAAATTGTAAATCAAAAGTACCAATGATGCATAAGATGGCAAGTTTTAGATCTTTTTTGTTTCAGAATGAAAAATTGTCATTACCAAAGTGATAAACTAAAAAATATTGAGATATTTGCCAAGTAATTGCTTGATGTTGGTTATAAAATGGAACAAATGAGCAATACTTTATGTCAATTTAAAAAAGTTATAATGGTTTAAAGGAAATGAAGATTAATAGTAAACAATGAATATCTATTCCATTTATTTCAAATCCACAAGTGAAATTTTTTAAGGATATATATATATATAAGAATGTGTTTAATGTTTCATTCTACATTCCAAACAATATTAATAAATTAGTCAATAATTCTAAGGATGTCATACCTGTCAAGCAGAAAAGTAATGTCATATATCAATTTTTTTGTGATTGCATGCTATCATATATAGGTGAATCTAGGTGCAGTATTGAGAAGAGATTGAGGGAGCATGAATTGTTATATAAGCATGTAAAAAGTAAAAATAATGGTGATTTAATGTCTCTTTCAGTTTTCTTTAATTATAAAAAAATATGTAAATATAAATTTGATTTTGAAAATGTAAAAATTCTTCACGAAGAAAAAAACCATAATAAATGAAAAATTAAGGGGCAATTTTTATAAATAGGAATAAAATGCATTTAATAAATAGACAAGCTGCTAACATTAAAATACGAGATTCGTGGGATTTGAATTGATGACGTTTGCTTCCGCTTTGTTTTGTTTTTTTTTAATTTAATGGCAGTTGAGGCAGGTTTAAGAAATTAACCGAAAGTACTTCTGCAGATTTAAGAATTGTTTATAATAGTTTGTTACCATTAAATTTATTATTTTTATTATAAATATAAAATCTTCCATACTATTTATTATATTTGTAACATTTATATTGTACCGGGTCGAACCGCTGAAACCACCTACTTATACGTATATATAAGTTTTGGCCGGTTTCAAACTCCTTCATAATACATTTCATTTCAATATTTATTTATTTTTTAATATTATTCTAACACGCATTTATCTTATTAATGAGCTAACATTTATTTCTATTTACCATCGCACATATATACACATTTATTCTACTAAACTGGAATGAAAAGAGATTTTTAACTTTTAATTTATAATAACAACACTCTTTCTTTTATAAACTCTTAGTTTGTTTTTTGTTTTTTTTTTTTGTAGGAAAACTCCCTCTCCCGTCTTTAAAGTAATTAATTGTAACTTTCAAATTCTTTTTTCCGAAAGATTTTGATAATAATTTTTATACAAAATTATTTTATATACATGTGTCAATTTGGCTTGGCACATTACACCTCCCTCCGTTTTAGAGTAAAATGCGTCATTTTTGACCATTTTATCTCTTGCAATTTTAATTCTTGACTCTAAAGATTTATTAATTTATTATTTTAGATAATTCCTACACATGTGTATACGTGCAGCATAATTCTACACCTAATATTCTAGATATCGAGTTATTACTGGACTTGCTTACAGGGAATCTATAATAAATAAATCCCTTTTTGCACGCATCATAAGGCGCAGCAGTACCAAGAAAATAACCTAAAAGGATATCTGGATAAATACATTTAAGCTACTCATCATAAAGTATCGTATTTATCGAATATTACCAGTGTATATGTGCGTATATACCCATGTATACATACACACTCTTAATACACTTTAGATTGACTTTATATTTTTATTACTAATCTTATAATATTATTTGTAAATCATTACGAACATCTTTATTTAACATTGGTGTATTCAATAAATAAAAAAAAAAAATCGATTAGTTTATTACGAGTCATTCTTCATTATTATTTACTATAGATTTATTTACGGTTATTTCTTAGGTTCAGCCCCAAACGTTGGGTAAAGCCATTTATGTACCGGGTCGAACCGCTGAAACCACTTACTTATACGTATATATAAGTTTTGGCCGGTTTCAAACTCCTTCATAATACATTTCATTTCAATATTTATTTATTTTTTAATATTATTCTAACACGTATTTATCTTATTAATGAGCTAACATTTATTTCTATTTACCATCGCACATATATACACATTTATTCTACTAAACTGGAATGAAAAGAGATTTTTAACTTTTAATTTATAATAATAACACTCTTTCTTTTATAAACTCTTAGTTTTTTTTTTTTATAGGAAAACTCCCTCTCCCGTCTTTAAAGTAATTAATTGTAACTTTCAAATTCTTTTTTCAGAAAGATTTTGATAATAATTTTTATACAAAATTATTTTATATACATGTGCCAATTTGGCTTGGCACAATATATTGATATAATTTTTATATTAATAAATGCATACTTTTGATTCTTGGAATGCTGGTATACATTTTTTCTATATTCATTATAAAAATACTTTGGTTTCTATTCAACTTTATATTATTTAATTTATGTCTAATACCAGCTGTATTTTTTATACAATATTCTCCATATCCTACAACATTTGTTATACATTCATTTAAATACTTATAAAATTTCTGAAGAATAAAATCATTAAAATTAAATAATAATCTCGATTATTATCTTTGTGAATTTTAATCTTAGTAAAAATATATTGTAACCGTAAATCTTGAGAGATGATGATGTTTGCGCCAAAATTGTAAGCAAACTTTCCGTTGGAACCGTCCACCCTGCCGGCCCACAAAAGCTGGAACCAACCCTCATTGCCCCTCCAACTACCCATCGTGTATGAACACGTTGCAGCATCAAAAGTTGTAACCATAAAGTGCGTGGTCTCAACTACGTCACGTAAGTGTATTATTATAAAACATATTAAACAAATTATAAGTGCAATTTTATCATTCTTAAATCTCAATTTGCGATTTTTATGGTATGCGACCCTATGGCCGTCCATGTACAAGATAGCGTAACTTGTAGAACTATATAAAATTATGAAACTAATACATCATCTATGTGATTTCTAATACAGATGCTAGTCTAGGTAAAGCTTTGCAATTAAAAAATGAATACTTGGGTTCTTTTATAATTTAGTATATCATTGAGACTCTTATTGTTTTGACGAATATAAATTTAAAATTGTTAAGTAAAGATATTTGATCGTGAAATTATTTGATAAATCTGTTTATAAGCTTAATAATTAATTTGTACTTTAGACTAGAATCAACTACGCAAAGCCACAATGATGGAAAAGGTAAATGGGATTTTATTGTACCCTGCCAATCATATACAACCAAAGACGAAAAGCATCTTAATGTTTTCTCAAAAAATATTTATAAACTCTTTCTATCATGTAGACAATAATATGTACTTAAATGTATGCTCTTCACTGTATGCTATATCCAAAGTTTATTATTTCTGATGTTATGAATGACACATAGCAACGGCACAGTAAGTTTAACTATAAATCAATCTTTATTTACAAACTTTATGAACAATAAATAGTTTATTTCAATATTTAAATAAAACATAACCAAACAAATAAAATAAATAAATGATACTTCAATAGACTTTCTTCAGTACATTTTGTAGGTATAGTTTTAACAAAACCTAATCATACCTTATTTCACTCTACTATAATGAACATTGAGACAATTATTAAATTCAGCATCAACCTCTAAAAAAAAACTAAACATCATTTCCAGATTCAATATATCCCTTCCATAAACTTATAATCATATAATAAATAATATGATGTCTGTATGATTTCACTATCATGTAATAATTAATTAAAATGAAAATGTAAACTTACACTCCGGTAGATAATAATCAACTAACAGTTAATTATTATGAAGTACTTGAATAGAATGTCCCGTTACCATTTGTTAATCTAAACAATAAAATTATGCTTACAAAATGAAGAAGATGATTTAGCAGATTAACTAAACACTTTGCCCAACTTATATCTGTGAAGCAAACATATTCCTGTGGATATATTCATCTACACATAGGAATAAAATAATACTAAATGTTTTGCGTATTTAAACATTATCATAAAGTCACACGTATAATCACAAAATTCCGCGGATTAACCACCAGCGCAGGAATATGTGTAAAATACAACATGGCAATTAAATAATCTGCGGATTAACCACCAGCACAGATTAAAGCCCTTTAATATTCTAAAAAACAAACATTATAATTTACTTCACAGTAAAGTGCAAAATCATCATCCTCAATTCTTCTGACTATTCAGAATATGCTAACACTTTAGCAAATGTGGGTTCTTGCTCAGTAAAATATTACAATAATCAGGACAGTTAATGTACTACTTATATTGCTTAAAATAAACCTGTGTAATATAATGTAAATAATATTGGAATGGGAATTTAAATCCGGAAAGACTCACAATATCTCACAAAGATTAATACGTCTCATAAATTCATTATATCTTGTTTAAGCTTTTTCAGTTCAGACGTGTGCTCTGAATAAATATGTTATTCAACCTTTATTAATTTGAATCTAACAAATATAAATTATGAACTTCATATGCGAGTTCATATAACGATAAAATTTAAATAAATGTATAATTCATTAATTATATAACATTTAACGGTGTGTGTGTGATAAAACTAAATGTAAAGCATTTATAGTTCAACACGTGAATTTTTAACAGATGTATATCACTAATTGGATTGTATAGTATTTATAATTCCTGATGGGATCCGTTGAATCCATGTACAATGTGTAGAATAACTATTATATAAGGCAATAGCTATAGCTGTAGTTAAATTCCATCCATGCACTTATATCCATTTGACTAGTTATTAAGACAATATTAGATTAACGATTGCGTGGCTTTCCAAACATGAAACAATTCTAAACAAAATACGTAGAATTTAAATGAAAATGTTTTTCATAAAGTTATTAATCACTACATCCTGATCAAAAGTGTTTCAAGTTTATCCTATCCATGCAAGTATTTATTTATCCATTGCGTTAATCCAGGAATAACTATTTATAGCAACTAATTTATTCATTTTTAAACAGACGATAATATTATAAAATAGCTCTAATTAATTTTGAAGAATATTTTTTGATCCAAATGTTAAATAAATTAAATAGAAAATATCACTGGCATAGTAAAGTTAATTATCAATCAATATTATATTTTATTAGAATTAAACATGGAAATATTAAATATTTTGATAGCTTTAGCATTTTATTTTAACTTAAACTTTTTTTTTTTTTTTTAAAAAACAAATTTTCATTTTCATCAAACTTTTATGATTAAAACATTGATATAAATTTTCCAAATTATAGATTAATAAACATTTTGAAACATACCAACTTCTTGCAGGTAATTCTTTCAAACTTAAACTGGGAAGCCCCGACATTTCAACAAATGTAATATTGGAAATACTACCGATGATTTGATTCTTGGCCGTCCGACTTGAAAAGATTTATAAATCTAGTGATCCATATTAATTAGATACCACTAAGTTATTCTATGTTTATAACAAATTTTGTGGTAATTTAGTTACTTATTACTGGTTTCAAAATCAGCTCAGCAAATTTACAACATTTGCCTTTACCATTTTGTTCTTTCTCCCCTCTCCAAAGACAAAACTAACAGACGATATTCTCTTAGAAATTCGCGCTCTTTTCTTTTATTACATTGAGACGCCTACGCAATTGCTGTATTTATTTAATAATTTATTTTAATTGAACAAATGGTTTTATTTTAATTCAATAGAAATAATAATTTAAGATTATTTTAAATAAATAAAAACAAAATATTATTTTTAATAATATTCTACCAAATTTTAATGTTGTAAAATTTTAAAAAGTTAAAAGTTTTGATATGAGTTAGCATATGGAACGAAGCAAATTGAAATTTATTAAAATAATATCAGAAAGTAATCTTTTCAAATGCGAATCAAGCCAACCAAATCACCAAAAGAAGAAAGAGAAATTTTTATATAAGTTACATCAACGAATATATTTTCTACTAAAATATATGGTTACAGTTTACACCCCCCTACGGAAAAAATTTATCTTTCTTTAAAGTTCCCTTTTCTTAGATTCTATCAAGGTACATCACAGATTATTATTTTTATTATCCTATCTTTAATTTATCATCAATTTGAATATGATATAACATTTTACAATATAAATCCCCCTAATTTATTTAAGGTACAGGTTTCAAACTACGTGCGTTGTAGGTGCCTCGGATTCCTTCATTTAATTTTTCATTCATCTCCTTTTGAGAAGCAGACTGTTCATTTAATTTTTCATTCATCTCCTTTTGAGAAGCAGACTGTTCATTTAATTTCTCAGTCTGTTCATTTAATTTCTCAGTCATCTCTTTTTGAGAAACAGACTGTTCATTTAATTTCTCAGTCTGTTCATTTAATTTCTCAGTCTGTTCATTTAATTTTTCAGTCATCTCTTTTTGAGAAATTAGCATCTCTTTTTGAGAAAGAGATTGTTCACTTAATTTTTCAGACTGTTCATTCATCTTTACAGTCATCTCTTTATGAGACTCTAACATCTCCTTTTGGGAAAGAGATTGTTCATTTAATTTTTTAGACTGTTCATTCATTCCAATCTCTATGCGTTGAAGCATTATCATAAACCGTTGTTGGAAATCAAAATCAGGAATTTCTTGAGTTGTCTCAGGATAATTAAATTCTTCAGAATCACTCATTTTGAGTTTTTTTTTATAACAACTATTTCAATATTTTATGAAACCAAGCTTTTACTTTCCTAAATATGTTTTTTTTTAATAATGATTAATTAAAATCTTGTTCAAGCCGACCAACCATTAAATCCTCACCACCAATAGCTATCCTAGATGGTATATATCACACCCACTAAAATAATCTGAACCCCCCCACTTCAAATATTTGCAATATTATAACAACTACTTTATAAACCCTTGATAATTTCAACTTTTCCCAATTCAATCATAAATATTGGTATATCTCAGAATACGATTGCTATGGTCATCAGAAATCTATATAAGTAACCTGGAGAAATATAGCAATAAAACATACAATATTTCATCACTATGATAGAGCATTTGTCACATGATAATATTCTTATAATATGGGAAATTAAAATTGTAATCAACAATCATTAATTAATTTAGTTCACATTACCATCTTGCACTATGCAACAATCAATTAATCAAATCGCATGTTTATAAAGTGCTAAACTGTAATTGCACACCTATAATAACTATATAACTTCAACATCTCGGGCCGATAAAATTGTAATCCTACCATATCGAGCCGACCACGTTGCGCGCCAAAAACTGTAATTGTAAATCTTGAGAGATGATGATGTTTGCGCCAAAATTGTAAGCAAACTTTCCGTTGGAACCGTCCACCTTGCCGGCCCACAAAAGCTGGAACCAACCCTCATTGCCCCTCCAACTACCCATCGTGTATGAACACGTTGCAGCATCAAAAGTTGTAACCATAAAGTGCGTGGTCTCAACTACGTCACGTAAGTGTATTATTATAAAACATATTAAACAAATTATAAGTGCAATTTTATCACTCTTAAATCTCAATTTGCGATTTTTATGGTATGCGACCCTATGGCCGTCCATGTACAAGATAGCGTAACTTGTAGAACTATATAAAATTATGAAACTAATACATCATCTATGTGATTTCTAATACAGATGCTAGTCTAGGTAAAGCTTTGCAATTAAAAAATGAATACTTGGGTTCTTTTATAATTTAGTATATCATTGAGACTCTTATTGTTTTGACGAATATAAATTTAAAATTGTTAAGTAAAGATATTTGATCGTGAAATTATTTGATAA
Organism: Epiperipatus broadwayi; assembly: GCA_028023455.1. Lineage (NCBI taxonomy): Eukaryota > Metazoa > Onychophora > Udeonychophora > Euonychophora > Peripatidae > Epiperipatus > Epiperipatus broadwayi. The sequence continues at coordinate 2,597,354 of JAQFVV010000076.1, forward strand.
ATCTGTTTATAAGCTTAATAATTAATTTGTACTTTAGACTAGAATCAACTACGCAAAGCCACAATGATGGAAAAAGGTAAATGGGATTTTATTGTACCTTACCAATCATATACAACCAAAGACGAAAAGCATCTTAATGTTTTCTCAAAAAATATTTATAAACTCTTTCTATCATGTAGACAATAATATGTACTTAAATGTATGCTCTTCACTGTATGCTATATCCAAAGTTTATTATTTCTGATGTTATGAATGACACATAGCAACGGCACAGTAAGTTTAACTATAAATCAATCTTTATTTACAAACTTTATGAACAATAAATAGTTTATTTCAATATTTAAATAAAACATAACCAAACAAATAAAATAAATAAATGATACTTCAATAGACTTTCTTCAGTACATTTTGTAGGTATAGTTTTAACAAAACCTAATCATACCTTATTTCACTCTACTATAATGAACATTGAGACAATTATTAAATTCAGCATCAACCTCTAAAAAAAAACTAAACATCATTTCCAGATTCAATATATCCCTTCCATAAACTTATAATCATATAATAAATAATATGATGTCTGTATGATTTCACTATCATGTAATAATTAATTAAAATGAAAATGTAAACTTACACTCCGGTAGATAATAATCAACTAACAGTTAATTATTATGAAGTACTTGAATAGAATGTCCTGTTACCATTTATTAATCTAAACAATAAAATTATGCTTACAAATGAAGAAGATGATTTAGCAGATTAACTAAATACTTTGCCCAACTTATATCTGTGAAGCAAACATATTCCTGTGGATATATTCATCTACACATAGGAATAAAATAATACTAAATGTTTTGCGTATTTAAACATTATCATAAAGTCACACGTATAATCACAAAATTCCGCGGATTAACCACCAGCGCAGGAATATGTGTAAAATACAACATGGCAATTAAATAATCTGCGGATTAACCACCAGCACAGATTAAAGCCCTTTAATATTCTAAAAAACAAACATTATAATTTACTTCACAGTAAAGTGCAAAATCATCATCCTCAATTCTTCTGACTATTCAGAATATGCTAACACTTTAGCAAATGTGGGTTCTTGCTCAGTAAAATATTACAATAATCAGGACAGTTAATGTACTACTTATATTGCTTAAAATAAACCTGTGTAATATAATGTAAATAATATTGGAATGGGAATATAAATCTGGAAAGACTCACAATATCTCACAAAGATTAATACGTCTCATAAATTCATTATATCTTGTTTAAGCTTTTTCCGCTAGCGCTATTCTTTGAATAAATATGTTATTCAACCTTTATTAATTTGAATCTAACAAATATAAATTATGAACTTCATATGCGAGTTCATATAACGATAAAATTTAAATAAATGTATAATTCATTAATTATATAACATTTAACGGTGTGTGTGTGGTAAAACTAAATGTAAAGCATTTATAGTTCAACACGTGAATTTTTAACAGATGTATATCACTAATTGGATTGTATAGTATTTATAATTCCTGATGGGATCCGTTGAATCCATGTACAATGTGTAGAATAACTATTATATAAGGCAATAGCTATAGCTGTAGTTAAATTCCATCCATGCACTTATATCCATTTGACTAGTTATTAAGACAATATTAGATTAACGATTGCGTGGCTTTCCAAACATGAAACAATTCTAAACAAAATACGTAGAATTTAAATGAAAATGTTTTTCATAAAGTTATTAATCACTACATCCTGATCAAAAGTGTTTCAAGTTTATCCTATCCATGCAAGTATTTATTTATCCATTGCGTTAATCCAGGAATAACTATTTACAGCAACTAATTTATTCATTTTTAAACAGACGATAATATTATAAAATAGCTCTAATTAATTTTGAAGAATATTTTTTGATCCAAATGTTAAATAAATTAAATAGAAAATATCACTGGCATAGTAAAGTTAATTATCAATCAATATTATATTTTATTAGAATTAAACATGGAAATATTAAATATTTTGATAGCTTTAGCATTTTATTTTAACTTAAACTTTTTTTTTTTTAAAAAACAAATTTTCATTTTCATCAAACTTTTATGATTAAAACATTGATATAAATTTTCCAAATTATAGATTAATAAACATTTTGAAACATACCAACTTCTTGCAGGTAATTCTTTCAAACTTAAACTGGGAAGCCCCGACATTTCAACAAATGTAATATTGGAAATACTACCGATGATTTGATTCTTGGCCGTCCGACTTGAAAAGATCTTTAAGTTTAGTGATCCATTTTAAGTAGATACCACTAAGTTATTCTATGTTTATAACAAATTTTGTGGTAATTTAGTTACTTATTAACGGTTTCAAAATAAGCTCAGCAAATTGACAACATTTGCCTTTACCATTTGTGTTCTTTCTCCCTCTCCAAAGACAAAACTAACAGACGATATTCTCTTAGAAATTCGCGCTCTTTTCTTTTATTACATTGAGACGCCTACGCAATTGCTGTATTTATTTAATAATTTATTTTAATTGAACAAATGGTTTTATTTTAATTCAATAGAAATAATAATTTAAGATTATTTTAAATAAATAAAAACAAAATATTATTTTTAATAATATTCTACCAAATTTTAATATGTTGTAAAATTTTAAAAAGTTAAAAGTTTCCATATAGGTTAGCATATGGAACGAAGCAAATTGAAATTTATTAAAATAATATCAGAAAGTAATCTTTTCAAATGCGAATCAAGCCAACCAAATCACCAAAAGAAGAAAGAGAAATTTTTATATAAGTTACATCAACGAATATATTTTCTACTAAAATATATGGTTACAATATGGATTTCCATAAAAAGAAAGACACAAAAATTAAGTTATTGTTGATGAAGATAAATATACGGTATAATTACAATGTATTTTTATATAACTATAGAATGAAATGGAATGAATGTAGTTGTAAATATAACAAAAATGGAAATGGATATTAGAGAAATATTGAGTTAAGTATTCAAATCTTGATGTTCATGTTAAACAATTTTATAAATATATGACTTATCATAATGAAATACAATATAATTTTGTAAATTTAATTACATATACTATGATTTTCTTAAAAACAACATATTATTTGATATTAATAAGAAGATTATTATACATATAGATTTAGTTAATATTTCATTAAACGAAAAAAAAAGTTTATTAAATGAGTATTTATATATAAAAAATTATAATAATGAACATAAATATAGGAGAATAATTATAAGATATTAAAAATATTTGTAATACTAAAAAAATTACAATATGTAAACAAAGTAAAAGTAATAGATTTGTTGTAATGCAATCTAATGATTACATAGATGAGATTAAAAATGGTTATAATAAATTATTAAAAGATAGTACTAATGTAATAAAAATGAAATATATATAATTATTAAATAAAATGAAAAAATACACATTACTATAGATCATGGATGGGCAAATAGCAGCCTGTGAGCCACATGCGGCCTGGTAAGAGTTTTTTTGTGGTCTGCCAAGACAATCAGAAAAATCTGCCTTGAATATAGATTTCCTTCCTGTGTGCGACTGAAGATTTGTCTCATATTTTCCATTAGGATGGCCACATCAATATACATGCACAGTGTAAATACGATGTGTGCAGTACTTTTCTGATTGATCTGGTTAATTTCAATTTTGTCTTTGCAACAGTAAATATATAAATATCCAACTTTAGTGATATCATGAACCCTCCGAAAAAATATAAAATCGGTGATGAATGTAGTGTGTTTAATGAAGAATGGACAAATATTTTTTTGGTAATACAGGGAATAAAGCAGTGTGTTTATTGAATCATGAAATAATAGCCATATTTAAGGAGTACAATCTGAAACGACACCATGAAACAAAACATAGCAAATTCGGCTGCAAACTTTCCAAGGAAGAATGCAAAATAAAAGCTGCAGAGTGTATGAAAAGGCTGAAGAAGCAACAAACATTATTTACAAAGCAATCAACACTTCAAAATAGTGCTACAGAAGCAAGTTTCTTGGTAGCCTACAACTTTGCTAAATGCAACAACTGAATTAAAGTATTATCAATGTAGAGAGAAAATCTAACTTGAATCAATATTATTAACTCAAGTTCTGAGGAAAATGACTTTAACTATATAGAAAAATTATTGACTTCAATTACATTTAATGCAAATCAAACATCTCAACTTAAAGCATGTGAACCGTGACCATGAATAAATGATATTAATTAAACATTGGAGAAACAATCAAGTAATTTAATAGCAGTATAACACTGTTCACCTTGTAATTTTCCAAGCATTACTAGAAAAAGCAAAAAAAAAATATTACAAGTTGATTATTTGAAAACAGATGTGAACTGGTCTTGAAGTGCAATATGCAATTAGACTTGATTAATAAAGTCAGAAGTAAATAAAATACGATATCAAATTATGGATTTGGGTCCTTGAGAAACTTTTTTTTTTAAACAATATTTTGTGCATCGTAAGCAGCTTTGCATAACTGTTTGATAAAATATTCAATAGCATTAAATGATTTGATAGCAAAGATAGATATTATCAAAAAATCATATTTACTTACTCTTCATGATATCAGTCAATAAAAGTGCAAGAAGAAATTGAATGTCCAATAGACATCTATTAAATTTGACAATTAATTGATTAAAAACTGTTCAAAGATACCAAAATTGTTAGAAAATCATTCAACTAACTGAAGACATGAGACTAGTATTAGATTTAATAGAAATATCAGAAACAACACAACTTGTTTAATCAATATAATTGAATTCTTTGTGTAGTTTTCACTTCATTCCAATATTTATTTATATTCACAAAATCATTATCTAGAAGTATTATCAATATATCTCTTAAAGTTAGTTAGGATTTAAATTTCAATTAAATTTATTGAAGACTAAAAGTTATCTATAAGTTATCAGAATTTGAAATTGAATATTTTACTGATCGAGTTATTTAAAAGTTATATTTGGTCAGCCATGTGCATTCTTGGATACAGGAATGAATAATTATATGAATGGAAATTTGGGTCAATATTACAACATTTCTCATTAATAAAGTCAACATTATCAGGTTAAGGAAAAAAAAAACAGAAGTTAATCTTTTTCTCCAAAATTTCTTTGTGAAGATTAAAAATTAAAACTTAATGAATTTTTGAAACTATTGAAATGAATAAAATTTACCATATAAAATTCCAACTCTTTTTCCATATGCTTATTATGAATTCATCAAAACATTTTATCTTTGCTGAAAAATCATTTTCAGAATACGCTAAAATAATAAAATTAAATACATTACTAACAAATCATAAGTAAATTACAATATATTTACAAATAAAACAAAAAATATAAATTTAATAAAATGTTTTAAAGTTAACCATTCTCTTTGAATTAAAATGTAATTGTAGTATGCATATATTATATAAATTATTTTATAATTATGATTTATTGATAGTATACATTATGATGAAGTTAGTTCATTATAGTCAAATGTAATTTAATAAGAGAAACATTAGAAAATAAAGGCAAAGGGATTTGGAAAGTTAACAAAAAATATTCTTAGTGTAATTAAAAGCTTTTTTTTTATAAGTTTAATAAAAGAGAATTTAAAACCAATACTTATGAAGTTGTAATACCACCATTGGAGTTTGATGTAAGCTTTTCAAATCAAGTAGATTGACATGTATGCCATTTGCAAAAATATAAGTAAATAAAAATAAATAAAAATAGTTGCTTCAAAAATTATTAATAATTTATTGTTATTATTATAAAAGTTAACAAATTTTTAATACTTATAAATATAGTTGTCAATCAAAAAATTTGTTTTCCAAAGATTTTTATTTTATTTATAAATCATTACAGTTAAATTTGATCTGATTTATGAATACCATCAACTTTTTTTAACAAAAAAAAGTTAGAAACATTATAGGATCAATATTTATTCTAAAAAGTATTTTAAAATAATGGTGCATTTTTTTCTCAGCAAAGTAAAACAAAACTTTATTTTCAAAATAAATGAATTAAATCTAATAAATGTATTATCCTAAAACTAGCAATACAAAATTTTTACATGCATGTCAAAATTAGCACATGTATCATTAACAGTAATAATTGAATGATTTGTTGCTTGGGAATTGTTAAAAAGTTTGAGCACCAAAAGTGACAAGCTACGCTGCGATTCATGGATCTTGTTCTTCAGTCTGCTATTTTACTACAGCAACAAAACATGCAAGCACAGGTATCAAGATTTATCATTATATTATATACTGAAATAAATATTATTGGATTTTTCATTCATAGCTTCTTATGTGATATAAAGTGACTTTTTAAACAAAATCAGAGATTCATGTGTGTGACCATATGACCAGATAAATTCTCACTCTAAAAATATCATATAACACATACACAAAAATCAATTACTTGCACCATACTATATAATATAAAAAAAAATCTATTTGTACTATCCTTTCAACCTGTGGACAGTTATTAGGTCCAGAAACTAGGTTAGATGAGTTAAAATCATTCCCACTCTTTGAAAACATGAAATAACTAACGAAAAAATCTATGTATTTTCACTATCATTTTAAATTACATTTCTATTCCATTTTTAATAAAAACTATTTTGTTAATTCCAATACAGTATTATATCTTTTTCTATTATAAAGATTTTAAATACAATATCAGAAAATCTTTATCTCTTTCACTTTCTTTACTTTTATATTTCTTCCTTTCTTATGATTTTTTTTCTGAACTTCTTTCAACATGTTACACCTGCAAAAATTAAATATTCAATGCTCTCTCTTGTCTTGACATGAATAATAATTACCATTCAAATTCTTATCCTACATTTTCTTTCCTTTGTATTCAAAAACAAACTCTATTGTTATCATATATAATTCTATGTTTTCTTTAACTAGTCTATCTTTTAGTCTTTCCTTACATATCACATTTATGCATCCAAAATATACTTTATAGATTTATGCCATTTCATATACAAATGCATAGAAATAAAATCTCACTTCCTTATTAACTTTGCATATTTTAATATTTTTCTAGTTCATCATATTTGTTACCTTCTACACATAATCTAATTTAATACTATTTTTATCACATATTATAGCTTTCTGATTCCCCTATTCAATACAAAGTACTAAGCATGAATCAACACCTCTTTTCCAAATTATTTTACATACATCATATTTTCCATGCAATACAACATGGCTTCTCCTTTATTAAAATCAAGAATCTTTCATCCAGTATGCTACAATAAACTTAACTATTCTATTTTTCTCTTATTATTTCCTATCCTGCACAACTTACAAAACCTCAAATATATTTATGTTCAATCTCATTTTCATATCATATTTGTTCATTCAATAGCTTTAAACCCAAGATCATCTTTGTTGTTCTCCAATCCCAACATAAAACACCCATTTTCTATAAAATCACTAAATCAATACTTATTTCCCCATAATTTCATTAATTGCATTCTTTCTACTTGTATTTACATTCTATTAGCAAATGCTTAATATTTTCTAAACTTCTATTGCTTAATTTATAAATCACATATTATTCAATTTACACATATATTCTCTACTATTATCATAAAATGACTTAAATATGCATATTTCTATATATATATTTAAACTTTTTACTCTGTCTTTTATTAATGAAAATGTTTTTTTTGTCCAAGTCTTAACTACTATAACATTCAACAATCTTTGTAATAGATTCATTCCATTTTTTATACAGATAAATTAAATAAAATCTTTGTCTAATTGTTTTGCACATTCTATTACTGTTTCCAGCCATCTTATTGCTTGATTTTTATTCAAAGCTCGATTATAAACTATTTTGGCTATTCTCTTACTATCCATAAATTATAATTTATAACATTTTCAATTTGTCTTTTGTATACCTACTCTAAAAACATGACCAGCTCATTTCTCCTTGAACTGATTCATTTGTGATTATATATCCACACTAAAGCAAGTGTTCCATTATCTTATTGTTTGAGCATTATTCAAAACTCAATTATAAGTTATTTTGGCTATTCTCTTATTATCCATAAATTATAATTTATAGCAACATTTTCAGTTTGCCTTTTATATAGCTCCTGTAAAAACATGACCAACCCATTTCTCTTGAACTGCTTCATTTGTGATTATATATCAACATTAAAGTAAGCGTTCCTACTCCCCTTTTAATTGCAGTTCTTGTTATAGCATATCCATTATAAAACAATATTATTTTCATCAAAATTTTTTTCTTCTTCTTTGCATCATTTATAAATTTTACTTCTCAATCATTCAAATACTTCTTTTGGTCAATCAAATAATTCCCAAATAATATGAATTAGATTTATATGCAACAAAAATAACTTTCTCTTTCTTTAACATTTATCATCATAAAATTTTGGACTTTTTCTTTACTAAATTTAATCTCTCCTTTTTCACCAATCCTTAAAATAAGTCTCTAAAAGTATTTTCGTATCTTCTAAATAAATAATACTTCTGTTAATATATAATATAACAATTCGTCAATTGTTAAAACAGAGTTTCTTTAATATAAATAAATAAAACAATAACTAAATAATATTTCCAAGCGCTTTCAACTCTTACGAGTCCTTATCAAGGCAGTGTAAAAAATTATGTTTTCTCCTAGGTGATGAATTTAACATTTCATTGTATTGGCCAGGAACAACTAATCGGAAAGCTGGTTAATTTAGAATTCATAGCACAAGATACGATTCCTTAATCTTGCATTTTTTATCATGTGTTTCATGTATTAATATTGTAAAATCCTTTGGACTACATATATGGCCTGTACTATTATGGTGAACATAAAAAGCTGAATAAACAGTATCATCTTCTCTTGCTCTATTATATGTATATTTATGTTGTTGAAGGCGATATTTAATATTTGTTTTGGTTTCTCCAACATATATTGCACTACAATTTATTTGTGGGCATCTAATAGAGTATACCCCACTGCTTTTATCCTCCTTATTTATTACTTCCATAGAATTATTTGTTAATCTATTAAGGTTAGGCGGAGTCCTCCATGCTAATCAAAAATCTTGACTTAAAAACTTTTATATTTTTATTAATATTGGGAATAAAAGCTAATGACATCCATGGTTTATTATTCATATTTATATGATCACTATTATAACATTGTATATAATACTTCAATACAATAGATAATAGCATTTGTTTATTATAACCCACTTGTATTAAATCTTGCATATAATATTTTATATTATCTTTCTTAAACATTTCATTTGAACACAGTCATTGATTACGTGTTAAAAAAGCTCTAAAACCAGCTAATTTGTGTACTAAAGGAACATTAGATGTTGGATGAATGTAACCTCTAGCTTGCTGTGTGTGGCAATATATATAGTAAGTTTTGCCTCTTTTAACAACAGTTATAAACAAGCATAAGAGATGGTGGTCATGTGATGTTTATTGGCTTAAAACCAATCCTGTCTAATAGGATAGTGGTGGCTATGGTTATTAAAGAACCAAAGACACCAAAAAAGTATGGGTACTGAACTGGGTTCAGACCCATATGACTATATAAGCTAATGGGCTTGGATTGAAAACATTAAGGTGTTTTCAATTTAAGACTCATAGTTTTGTAGTCAAATGGAGATAAAAGGTGGTTGCTGGAGGATTGCATTAGATCCTAAGATCTAGGTGCAGTGCTCTCAGATCCAAGGATCCTCACTGATGAAGGCCATAAGCCAGAAACTAGTCTGGGGATATTGGATGAGTAGGCACTAGATGGGGATTTTATGCTCAAGCCTTCTGGCATCCATTGATTACTCTAGCTTGCTGTGTGTGGCAATATATATATAGTGAGTTTTGCCTGTTTTAACAACAGTTATACACAAGCATATGAGGTAGTGGTCATGTGATGTTTATTGGCTTATAACCTCTATTATCTATACGTTTTGACTGTAAGTGGATTATTAAGTAGTTTGTTTGTAGATAATATAGAACAGTGAATTGTGCATCCCATATTAATAAGAAATGAGAACACATTGTATTGTAGATATGTGGATGATGTTTTGATATATGGGCAACCAGACATTATAAAACAAATTTTTGATAGTTTTCAGAACCAGGATGGTTTAGTTTGGACATTAGAAAGAGAAGACAATTCTAGTATTAAATACCTGGATTTGTAAATATCAAGGGTAGATGATAAATTAGTATATAAAATGGTTGTAAAACATATAGATAATAGAGGTTACATTCATCCAACATCTAATGTTCCTTTAGTGCACAAATTAGCTGGCTTTAGAGCTTTTTTAACATGTAATCAATGACTGTGTTCAAATGAAATGTTTAAGAAAGATAATATAAAATGTTATATGCAAGATTTAATACAAGTGGGTCATAATAAACAAATGCTATTATCTATTATATTGAAGTATTATAAACAATGTTATAATAGTGATCATATAAATATGAATAATAAACCATGGATGTTATTAGCTTTTATTCCCAATATTAATAAAAATATAAAAAGTTTTAAGTCAAGATTTTCGATTAGCATGGAGAACTCTGCCTAACCTTAATAGATTAATAAATAATTCTAAGGAAGTAATAAATAAGGAGGATAAAAGCAGTGTTGTATACTCTATTAGATGCCCACAAATAAATTGTAGTACAATATATGTTGGAAAAACCAAAACAAATATTAAATATCGCCTTCAACAACATAAATATAAGTATAATAGAGCAAGAGAAGATGATACAGTTTATTCAGCTTTTTAAGTTCACCAAAATAGTACAGGCCATATATGTAGCCCAAAAGATTTTACAATATTAATGCATGAAACACATGATAAAAAACGCACGATTAAAGAATCGTATCTTAAACAAAATTCATGCTATGAATTCGAAATTAACCAGCTTTTCGATTAGTTGTTCCTGGCCAATACAATGAAATGTTAAATTCATCATCTAGGAGAAAATATAATTTTTTACACTGCCTTGATAAGGACTCATAAGAGTTGAAAGCACTTGGGAATATTATTTAGTTAGTTTTATTTATTTATATTAAAGAAATTCTGTTTTAACAATTAACGAATTGTTACATTATATTTATATTCCATATCTTCTTTACTTTCTGAACAAAAAAAAATATCCGCAAAGAAAAAATTCAATAATATATACCCACTCTTGCCATCCATTTACAATATCTTCACATCTCTTCCTAATCCCTCTTTTCTTAAATACAAGAAAACCAAAATAGGCAACATAGGATATTCTGACCATAATTCAGTATCATTTTTTATTTTCTAATATTTCTGGTTAAGTATAATAGTTAATTTCATATAATCTTCTAATCAGTTACATTAGCATTCCCCAATTTAACAGATTTGCTCACAATCTATATTCTATGATAATGTCTATAAAAGTTATATATAAGTTTTGCTTATTCTCCTATCCATTTTTATAAGTAATTATATTCTCCCTGGATCTTTCTATGTTATTCATCTTTAACACTATATTATCCTCCATTCATTTAACCACATACTCAGTAATCATATAGGCAAATATTTTATAGATCATTAATACTATAGAAATAAATTTATAATTAGTCTTCTATAATTCTTGCCCTTTCTATGGAAAAAACAACTTGCCTTGTATTATTCCACCTATCTGAATTAAATTATTAAAACATGTTAATAAATTTGACTTCACCTGTATTTTCTAATTCATCAATACTTTTACTGCCATTTATTAAATCTCATTTTTCAATTTTTTTAGACCTCATTCATTACATTATTGGATCTCTCATCTTATAAATGACTAATAAAAATTATTAATGTATTCATTCATTCTCTGTAAAACATTTTATTATGTACATTAACATTTTTACATCACTCTCATCTAAATTTTCCCCCATATTCATTATAAAATTTCTTCATTTTTTCCTTACAACACTTTCATCTTCATTTTTTAAAAGTATATTACAACCATTTTTTTTTTTTTTATCTCTTATTTAAATATTTTCTCCATTTAATAATAATATCCATTACACTTTTCCTATATTCCTTGCATGCTCTTCTCTACACTTTTGATAATTCTCAATTTTTTATTGATTTAATCCTCTGAACAGTTTTACCCAAACTATATTTATAATCTTAAGACTATGCAGCCACTCGTCTTTTAAATAAATTTTGTGTTAAAGATTTGCAGAGGTCTCTACTGTCGTTTTTTCAGGTGCATAGTCTTAAGGTTATAACCTTGATATATATTAACTTTACGTAATGAGTATGCATTTTACAAATTTAATTATTCCCAACTATATTTGCAATTTTTTATACTTCATAATATCAATCTTTATGATTACTTCTGCAATATTGTCTGAAGATTTTGTGATGATGGCATTTTAGTAGTAATTATATGTTGGACTATTTCCATTATCTAATATTAAATGTCTTTAGAAAATTCAAATTTTATTTAAACATTGCAAATACATTCAACTGTTAGTAAGAACACACAGATTAGTATACAACATGTTTAGTGGTATTAGTCTCCTCTCTTCTTCAACTGTTGCTGGCCTGAGCAATGATATTATTAGCATCAGAATTGAACCTAGATCTTCAGATTCATGAGTAATGAATTTTAAGGCAATGTTCTAACAAACTGACTATTCTGCCAAAGGTGACAGTCAGTAAAAAATTCATATACTTGTCTATGAGTTCTCCACTTTTCCTAAGAGCAAGATATGTATGTATTATCACCCTAGATTGACTTCTAGGGTTATTTGTCATTATTACATGAGCACCTTCTTTTTATATTTTTTCCTCTATCCAATATTTTTGTATTTTCCCATTGATACATATATAGTCTGTTACTTTAAATATGTTTCTTCTTTTCTAATCATCAGCTTGTCCTCTTTCAATCACATTTTACTAAATTGACTAGTCTCATTAGTATATATCCACTTAGTATTCCACAGATGCAGTTTTTGTTTTTCAGCATCTAAAGTTTAAATTTTCAAGATTTAGAATTCCTTGTAGGGTTGTAAGTATTTCAAAGCTAGTTATATTGATTGCTAATTTTCTATAGTTTGTCTGCCATTACTGGTATGTATGGATAGATTGCAAAATTAACAATTTTTCATGTTTTTTCTTGTTGTTTATTTAAAGTTTTCTTAATGTCAGCTGATGGATAACTATTCATCATAAGAATTTATTTTATGCAGATATTTTTTTACTCCAAATCATTGGCTTCTGAACAAATTACTTTTGCTCTGTTCCATAATGGGGGTATGACTCCATGTATTGCATTTCTGGTGTGATTGGATGTGTATGTTAAGTATTTTCCTGTGTGTTTTCTGTAAACTATAGTTTTGATCGAGTCTTGTTACAAGAACATCTAAAAATGTCAATATTTGTTTGTTTGATTCTATTGTGAATTTCACTGAAGAGGATATGTTGTTGATGTGTCCAGAATGTTTGTAATAATACTTCATCATGTTGTTATAAAATAAATATCAATATAGTAAAGTCAAACTTTAGGTGGATATGGGATAGTATTTATGATTGTGGTTTCAAGTTCTTCCACATAAATGTTGCTAATCAGGGTAACAGTATTGAACTCATAACCATCCTTTGATTTGATGAAAGAATTCAATGTTGTATTGAAAATATGTCGTTTTATAGACAGAATGTTAATAGTTCTATTATACTATCAATAGGAAGAGTTGTTCTGATTTATAAGCTATTATTGTCATTTAATCTGTTCCTTACAGTAGACAATGCTTCATCACAGAAAACATTTACGAATATTTTCCACTTGAAAACTTGCCAGCATATTAGATATTTTTAATTTTCAGGTTTTTAATTAATTCTACTGAAGTGCTTAGAATCTCTGTAAAGGACTGTATCTTGTATGCCAAAAGACTAAGAACATTGACAAGAAACCTTGACAAGTTTTGGCAAGGTGAATTTCTAGAACAATAGATCTTAGTGGAAAATAGTCCTTATAAATTTTAGATAGACTATAAAGATAAGGAATTTTTCTGAAATACAATAATTTACTTTTTTTCTGAATCAGTACAAGTACCTTATGCTTGCTCAATAATGTTTGTATCTTTGTTTCAGTACTCGATAGTGGATTTTTCGCCATTTTTTGTATTGGCCTGCTGTGAGGAGCTCTTGTATTTTATCATAATATTATATCTATTATAACTATAGCACTGACTTTATCAGCAGGAAGTATAATAATAGATTTGTCTAGTTTGAGAGATTTAGTAATTTCCTTTCTTCATAGGAAATGTTTGGTTTCAGTTTCTGTCTCTTAAGTTGTTTTTTATTATCTAGTGTAATTCTGCTATTTATTTACAGGCAATTTTTGAGTGATTGCTTCAATAGCAGTCATTATATTTAATAAAGGGATATTAGATGGTGCGATGGCAAAGTTTAATCCTTTCTCCAGTACAGAAACTTCAGCATATGTTAGATGTTTAGAATTAATATTTTTAATTGTTAAAGCTGAAAGGTTGTTTGGTGCAGTATGACTTTTGATATGCCCATGTAGGTTTATATATTGCTTATAACACTTCTTTCATATACCCTTTAATGCAACAAATTTTTTTAAAAACTTCTTTATTTTCCTTACAGTTTCGACTGTCCAGCAGAGAAGTTTTTAAAAAAATTTGTTGCATTAAAGTGTATATGAAAGAAGTGTTATAAGCAATATATATATATGATTATATGAAGATATGCAAAGAAAGTAAAAGAATAAAAGAATATACCCATGTAGGTTTGCAAGTTTTTTCTTTTGACATATTAAAAATTTTATCATGTAATAATTTTTATCATATAATATAGAATATAATCTTTTTACTGCTTGAGAAACTTGTGAAGTTTTCATCAGTAAATTTATTTTTTAAGGAAACATTCTGTATTACCAATGTAATGCAAGATTTGATACTTGGAAAACCTTTGAGCATTTATTCTTTCTCTTAACAGGGCCTCACTTGCAGAATAATTTTTCCAGTTTTCTAGGAGTGAAATAGTTGCAAACTGTTAGAAACAATCCCTTCAGATTTACATAAGTAAATTAGTTGATTTTCTATTTTGCCAGTTTTAGACCTAATTTTTCACAATGTCTAAAGTTTGATATAATATTGGATTCATACCCAATACTTGTTTATCTGAAGGTTTGTGATGATGGCACTTTAGTAGTAATTATATGTTGACTATTTCTATAATCTAATATTAAATATTTAATGTTTTAGAAAAATTCAAACTTTTTTTAAACTTTCCAAATACATTCAACTATAAATCAATAGTGCATAGGCTAATATATAATATAGTGCTTAGTAATTATTCTCCTCTTTTCTTCAGATATTGCTGGCTTAAACAGTGATAATACTAGCATGGAAATCAAACCTTGTCCTTCAAATTCATGAATATTGAATTTTAAAATAATCTGCGACTATTCTGCCAAAGATAATCATTAGAAATTTCATAAACTCTCTTTTTGGAATTGCTATATATTAAAAATCACCCTTTATAAATTTCATGAATTGCAAAAATTTGTGTAAATCTTCTAGTGCATCATCTCTTTATTTAAGAATATTCTGATTCTAATTATCTAAGAACATAATATTATTTTTACTATTTAAATTTTTTCAACCTATTGTTTAAAGAACAAGCATTGTTTAATATATATCTCTTGTCATATTTTAATAATAATCCAGCTATGTCTAATTTTTCTTTAAGTGTCCAAATTGTTAATCAAATCTTTATATTCTTCTACTATTTTTTTTTGATGGATTCAGTAAATTACTCGTATTCAATATAACTCAAATATTTATATTGCCATTTTTACTATCTTAACCCTAATATAATAAATATTTGGGCCAAGCCCACAAATCTGTTTATAAGTGCTTTTATTATTTTTAGAAATAACATCCTTACATCCTCTAATTAATGAGTATCCTATTATTTGTTTGATACAGATTAATTTCATACCTAATGATTTTAACCCTAATTCAACTTCATTACATCTCTCTCCAATTTATTTACTCTTTCTATATTTTTTGTAATTCCACCAAATATAACCTCCATTCTCCTAAATTTATATCACTTAAATCCAAAAACTATTTTTTTATCTTTTTTATCACATTAATACAATCCTTACATACAAAACCCTTTACTATAAGTTTTAATTATATTAATATAGTTTATGGTGAACTATTTCTCACATACATTATATCTCATTAAAACACCTTTACTATCACCCCCCCCCCCCCGCTCAATACATAAATCTAAAATGCGCATAAAAACCATAATCAAAATTTTTCAAATCTCCAACCCTACATTTTAAATATATATATTTTTAAACAAAAAAATCTAAAAGCTATCTCAAACTTCCAAAACTTAAAAAAAAAAAAAAAACCCTTTTCAAATCATATACATCACTAAATTATTTCAAAAAATTTAACCATAAACTTCTCGTTTCGTTACATATTTTAACAAACCCTAAACTTTCCTTTATAAAATTTCTCTAAAAACTTCGCTTATCTCAATTCATCCATTCTTTATATTCTGCATTGTAAACACTAAATAACTAATGGACATGATGCAGTAAACAATTTATCAAAACTTCAGAATAATTAACTAGAAAATAATCATAGTCTGACTGTTATTGAGAGTTAACTAACAGCATAATTTAATGCTCAGATAAATAATGTTACAATAAAAACAGGTGTCATCTAGGACCATCCTTCTCTAAATCAGTGTCCTGGAGATGGTATTAGAATTGTGAGATCCCTACTTTGTAGCACTTTCACTAACATTTTACAAACAATAGACCAACTTTCTCCATAAATGGAGCTAAGTACAAACAATTTGGATCTTAAAAAATCTGAAAAATAATAAAGAACATAAATAAAAAAAAAAAAAAAAATGTATTTGAGAAGACTCATTTTCAATTCAATTTTCTAAAATGATTTAAGAAAAGTGATATATAAACACCAATATTAAATAAAAATTTTATCATAATTTTGTTACAATTTTAATAATAACAAACAATACATGACAAAAATCAATAAATCATATCCAATAATAAATGTTTACTCAACATTTTTATATACTTGATATTTTTATTGCCATATTATTAATACTAAAAAAAATCAATTCTTAACAATATCTTTCTTGATACTTAATATAGTAAATGCATTTAAATGTTCTGCAGATATTGCTGAACAAAACAAATTTTTAATGAGTTTTAATTTGTTAAAAAACAGAAGAAAATCTAAGCAAAATTTTTTGCCATGAAGAATGTCTTTAACTTAATTTTAACCAATTAACCTCATTAAATTTTTGGATTTTTCTTTTTTCCGTTTTTTTTTTTTTTTTGGTTTCATTTTTCTGGAGTCCACACATAGCCTGGATGTTTTGCACTTGTTGCACACCCCTCCTTCCTAACCCACCTATAGACAGTCCTAATGTTACCATTATTGCATAAAGAATGTAAATTGAAAGATAGAATCATTAATTTGAATTAATAAGTTTTGATTTGTAATACACTTTCTACAAGAATATTAAAAACTGTATATGAAATAAAATCTCTGTTCTCAAAAAGATTGAATAACTAGTCAACAAAATATTAAGATTACGTAATATTCTTTTATCATCACTGGCAGCACATGGATATTCCTTGTTATCCTCTTAATTCATTCTAGCATCTGTATTTTGAAATTACATCATATACCTTTAACCAGTTTTTTACATCATTAAGACATACAGCATTTATTTAATGCTAAAACAATTTTAACCAGATTTAATTCAAAAATATTCAATGTAGAAATAAATAAAAAATATTGAGAAATAGTACAGTCATTCAATTTCATATTTTATTGTAAAAATGTTTTAATAGCCTTTAATGAGTTAAATGAATGAAATATAATTTTTTTTTACATTTACTTATACCCAGAACAGTATCAATTATGTATAAAAAACTCTTTTCATTTGATTAAAAATCACTGAATGATTATTTATTTTTGAAATTCACTAAAGATCATTCTTTGATAATCAAATAAAAATTTTGTTCATTTGAACAAATGTCATAATATAAAAACATCTGAATGACTTGTCACAGTGATAGAGTGATGGACTCTAGAGCTGTAGATTCCAGGATTGGAACTTGCCTGTCACCTTTTGTATTTGAAAGACTTATGACCAATTAAACAGCTAACCATTTGATTATTATTATCTAATAATATTTTCAAAGTATTTTTATTTCCTTAATGTTTGTCTTAGTATTACCCAAAAAGTTTTGAATTGTAACTAAACATTTTATCCCTTATAAGGTGATATGGACACAGAATGTGTGTAAGACTTTGATAAAGTACAGAATGATTTTTAAAAAAATATTTTTTTAATTAAAAAAAAAATGTTTTATTACTCAAGAGTTCATAAGATGTTTGAAAACAAGTGACAGAACCAGAGCTTCAGTCTGTTGCTCTACCAGTGTATCAAATCATGCAGAGCAATGATAACACATTTATAATTTGTACTTAATACTACTTTTATTGTCTTCATAAATAAATAGATCAGCAGTCATAAAATCCTTAACAAAATTTACATGTACTAGGAAACATTATTCCCAATAACTACAATTATTAAGAAGATCTAAATGATCTTTAAGCAGTCGATGTTCTGGTAAGTTATCCCAGCTTTTCATTCTAACTTCTATTTTCTCTTGCATCATCTTGTCATGAACAGCTTCTTCTTTCTGTTGAAATAAATTTATTATATAATAAACATGATTCACTCTCAAATATTGTGATTTATTAAAAATAAAAATTCTAAAATATGGTTAATGATAAGATAAAAATAAATAAATAAGTAAAACAAAATAAAATCAATAAAAAAGAACCCCTCCCCCCAACTATTAAGCATTTGCAATTTTGCTGATAGAAAATACTCTACCTCCAAAATAAAGAGCACCAGAAATATGCCAGGAAAAAAACTGAAATGTTAAAGTAGATTCAGAAGATTCATTACTTCACACATACACATATATAAACTACAAATATAAAACAAATTGAATATTAGGCATTCAAGTTGTGTTAAAAAATCATGGTAAATTCATAACATTTTTATTATGATCTGCATAAATCTGCTGCAACTATATAACAAATCAACATTATTATATATTCAAAACAACAAGCAATTGAATTTTTATATAAATCATACATAAAAAAGATAGCTGATTTTGAATTTAGAAAAAATGTTTATTTTCAGAATTTCTTTTTACTAAAAAAACAACCTCTTAACATATGAATACATCTCATGAGCCTACATCATATGTTTAATCCATAAACTGCATTGATTTAATTCTCTAAAATTACATGGCTAAAATAAAAAATTACCATAACCAGTTTCTAATTAATAGATCAATGAAAGTCTAATCGCTTTATCATCAAGTGTTGAAATGATAAAAGCTAACACTTATATATCAGCTATTAAGAAAAACAAAAATCAAGACGATTTAGTGTGAAGTTTAATTTAGAGAAATCATGGGAATCTTATTTAATATAAATCAACATTATTTTTAAATTTAATATCACCTTCATAAAGAAATTAATTCTATTAGATGCAATGAGATTTTTCAAATTGTACATTTATCTTAAATTAGAGCTATGACAGCAATGTTCTTTCACTGCCAATAGATGACAGATTATTCTTCTCAGAAAAAGTATACAAACTTTGCATTTTAAGTAAGACTGACTTATTTATGTTTGATCTTAACTCACAACAAATAGATTATGTGATGATTCTAAAATATGCTATAGATCTAAGTATGCTTATTTAATTAAAAATAAAAAATGTTGGCATTTCTTTTTGACAACAAAACAGAAAATAATTTATTTCCTGTGATTAATATTCATGGGATGCTAAGAGAAAGTATAACTTGCAATTCAAAGTGAATATTTTATTTTTATGATTTTTAAATGTCAAAGCCTGCATTTGCCAGTACAGCTGTGCAAATATATAAAATATCATTAAAGATATAAAGTGATTTAATTCTCAATCATTTATACAAACTTTCCTTGATGAACGATAACAGATTTGACGGTAATCTCCAAAATTTTCACGAGTTCATTTGAGGATGTCATTTTATCAATTTGGACACTAAAGAACCTCTTCTAGAGTGATGTGCTATGTCTGTACAAGAGTAATGGTTGTTTATCTTCCATATTGTACAATCTGTATAATTTTTCTAGTGCCCAGAAAACAGCAGTCAATCAGGCTCAGACCAATGAGAAATTGAAACAATAACTATTGAATTTAAGTTTATTTGCCAAAACAAAATTTTTAAATAATAATCAATTGCTTTAGGAGACATTGTAACTGCCTTGAGAATTAATAGTAATTAAAAAATTAAATTATGAAATATAACATAATACTAAATGCTTCATTGTTTAATAGTTAAATATAATAATAATAAAAAAAAAAACAACTCGCAGATAATTCTGAAGCTTTAAAGTGTGATATATCACCTACTAGATTCAAGATTAATGTAAAAAAATCACCAAGTTTGCCCATCAATAATAGAAATAGAAAATAAAATTTGGGAGTTTCAACATTTTAATAACTCTTCTTATAAATTATTAATTGACAGGTAAAATGTTGAACTGTATTAAGAGCATGGCAGGCAATGGTAAACAATAATATCAAATATTTATCACTACACCATAATTTTCTATTGCTTAGTTAGTGTTCTTGCTGCTACATAAGTTAAAAAAAACACATAAAAATTCAAATTCAAACATGATTTTCAATTAAGCAATTAATGGCATGTAATAAATAAAAAATAAAAATAATTATTTGAATTTTAAATTGAATAAAATTGCATTAGAAAGATAAAAATAAAGTAATTCAAAATGCAATCTATCATCTTAATGTAATCAAATAAATTATACATAGTATTTGTTAGAATTTATGTAAAGTAATAACTATAATAAAATTTTACTAAATTTTACGACAGATAAAACTAAAACAATAGCAAATTAAAACTATATTGGAACTTTACTTTTAAAATAATTTTATATATTAAAAAACAAAATCATATTCTAAACATCTTTCTAAAATATACCTACTGTTTTATTTTGAAATGTTTTGATTATCAGTTATTGTCCATCTCTTACTAAAAAAAATTAGTATAATGATTGAAGATGATTAATACAATTGAAAAGTTTCAAATTAAAAAAAAAAAATTTATTCTAGAAATTTAATGGAGAATGATTTCGAGTATTTAATTTATGATTTATATTTGGGGAAGAACTATGGATATTTCTCATTGTTGTGGACTTATATGCTGAAACTAGCCGTTACAAAAATAAAATACCCAATGGAACTAAAAATGTGTAAATTATAAATCAAGGAAAGTCTGATATGATAAAGATGAAAATGGATAGCTTATATATTAATATGTTAGGATTTATGGAAATAAGATTATTGCAAGATTTGAGATCAGAAGAATAGTCTATTATTCTAATCAAATACCAAAGAAAAAATAGTGTGGCTTTTATCAGGAAGAATATTACAAGGACTAAATCATTGGATATATTCCTGTAAATGATTAATATCAGTTCTATTTCATAAACATCCATTCCACTATGCTTCAACAATTCAAGAAAGTAGTGAAAAAATTGAAAAATATTATGATCGTGCACAGAAGAAATGACAAAATTTAAAAGCAAGAAATATTTATAGTTATTGAAATGTTAAATTTTGGAAATAGAAAGAAATGAAATGCTATTAATCAAAATAATATAAATAACTTATTATTTCCAATATATTTTAAGTAGCCAAGCACCAATTATAAAGATGGGCATTATTAAATTGTGTTACAATAATCAAATTGACAACATTTTTCACACCCGAGCAATATCCAGAATCTGATGATATTAGCGAATCTTGAAATTTTTTCCAAGTTATAAACAAATTTGGGAATTTTCATTCAAATAGAAGGTTCATAATCAACATAGCTAGCCAGCTAATATAGGCTAGTAAAAGTCAATCTAATTGTTTTCAGTTAGAAAGTAAAAGTTCCAAGTTAATCAAAATAGTGTCAATGTGCTAACTGTAAAATTAAAAAATAACATTATAATATGATGCAATTTTTACTATGGGAGAGATGCCTTATTTCTACATGTACCTGAATAAATGCACCTTTACTCAACAATGGAAAACTATAGTTGTAATAGCAAAGCATAATCAACAACAGATTAGGAAACATATAAATTACTCATGGCAAACTAATAGTGATGCTGATAAAGAACTACAAGTTTGTTCACTACTCTAATTATGACTAAAGAACATATCTACTGTTTTTAGAAATAGTCATAAATCAATTTGAGATTTTGTAAATAAGTAGTGGTGAACCAAATGAATTGTAGATGAAAACCAAAAAAATGATTAAAGAGGAATCCAAAAAAATTTGAATGAAACAACAAGAAAAGTTAAAATGGATGTGAGAAGCAATAGTAGTGATTATTAAATGTTTATATATATTTTATTGTTAAAACCAAAGTTTTCCAACTAATAATAATTGAGATACAAGTAAAGTAATGTCAAAACACTTATTACATTGATTTATAATATAAAAGTTGTGAGAGTTTTCTGCCTGTAATAGTTGGCAAAATTATATGTTTAATTGCTGACATAACAATCAGAGTTAAAGAAATGCCATGACTTCTAATAAATTTAATATTTTTAGATATTCTAACTTGATTCTTGAAAGATGTTATATTATTTACTGTTTGCAGTTACCATCCCCAAAAGTGGGCATGCCTGACTGCTCTCAGCAAAAGAAAGCAATGACATTACTGTCAGAGTAATTTTAATTACAGTTCTGAAAGTGTCAGTAACATCTGCATACTAATTTCTTTCTCACATGGCCTTTGCTTTATAGCCAAATCCTCTACTTTACTGGGAACAAGTTACTAATTGTCTTATTTGTTTACATTATTGTTGTTTCATTAGTTAGCTGTATTGTATTCTGAATTTAATATGAAGAACTCTAAAATTTGGAGAAATCCATTATTGAGAATAAGCTTAAGTCCATAACATTTTCTTTCCCTGGTTAAATTTAGTTTTAAAGTACATAATCTTTGAAATAAGCTAGTGGATATTTAGATTGTTTTCTTGCTTCATTTTCTGGTCTGATTTTTTCATACTATAGTCTAGCTTGTCAATTATGCAACTGCTGTTATGCTTGGCATACCAACATCTCATCTTCATTGCTACATGATATTTTTATAGTCATGCCTCAACTAATCTGTGCCTATATGTGGTTGTCTATCTATAGTTTGAATAACCAGATAAATAGGCCCTTTGTGATAATAACTATTACTAGAACTCATTTAATGGTCCTAGTAAATATAATAGCATAGTATATGGATATCTAATCATATTTTACTATTTTTTTTTCATGATACTGATCAGGCATATACCCAATATTATCTTTTGTTGATATATTTTATCATATAGTGTTTTTAGGTGGGTGAGTTTTAGACTCAATATCAATGAGTTTTTTGGTGTTTGTATGGTGAACCCAAATGTTTCCATTAACTAACAACTGGAATCTGGGATTACCAATGATTCATTGAGCAATAGATATACTGTTTACCTGTGTTTCTGATTCTAAATCTATTATATGGAGAGAGTGATTTCACTTTTTAATTTTATTCGCTTGTTTGTGAAACAGCAATTTTCAGTACTGACTGAATTTATGAGCAAGTTAAATCTGGGTAGTTATTTTTTAAGTTTACTGACTCTGTGATCTGGCTTACTTTAATCAGTGCATAGACAAATAATTGAAGCAGTATATCCTACTAAATTGCTATGCTCTCTTGCAGATCCAATACAAAATAAATACAGTTTCTATTTAGGTGCTGTAATCTTTACTTTTGCTTCATCCAGTAAGTGAATTAGATTACTTTGATAATTTATAATCATTTTACTGATAGAGATGCTTAGTATTATTTTATTAATGATAGCATGAGTAATTTTGAAATAATGGACATTGCAGGTCAGGAACACCCTTCCATTAGTGTTGGAGTATCATTAATAGATTTCACATTACTCTTCCAATTCCTTTTATGCTGTTTTTCTTTATTAAACAAGCAGCTTCTATATATCCCATATGTTTCCAATGACAGAAACTGTACATTTGTGTAAACATTTGGTATGTGCACAGTGCTCATTGCAGCTATATCAAGCTTGTCTAGAGATACTTGTGGGGCAGATTTTAATATTTTTAGCTAGAGGTTCCCTATTTAGGTTTTGATCAACTGGATATTTATGGATTTGATTCATCAATTTAAAGCTAAGACTGACTTTTTATAATGCAGCTATCTAATTTGTTGTCATTTCATCTGGGAACACTCAAAAGACTGTATTTTGTGTTAAGTCCATCAATAGATTGATCCTTAGGATATGCTTCATCCAAGATATACCTTCATTGAAGAAATCACTGAAATTGCAAGCAGCAATAGATTTCTAAGCTCTTCTAGCCTTCTTTTTACTCCTGAATCTGAAAGTTGAAATTGTACCAAATAATGTATTTAAAAATTTAGTATTGAAATAAGCCGACAATAAAGATTGCTTTATCAGAAACTCAAATGAAAGTGTAGGACTAACTGAGAAAGTGAAATATCATATGTTTCAATCCTACACACATTTATAAATATCATTAATCTTAACTTGAGTTTTTGATTTGGTTTGATAAAGAAAAGAATTTTACAGATAGAACTCTTCTAGGAAACAAATTTTAGTCATTTTGAGTTATTTATATTTCTGTTTTTGTACCACAATGGAAAATTTTTTCTTCTTCTTTTTGACAGAGTGATAATTCTTTAAAAGTGACACTGGGTTTAATCAATTCAAATCAATAGATCTTGTTAATATTGCTGCAATTCTATTGTGTATATATACTTTGCTGTCAGAAAATAATGTTTTCTGGCTGAGAAATAAGAGATCCAACTGAAGTCAAAAAATATTGAATCTACTTCCAGTAATACCATAGTATATTAACAAGCAGTTATGAGTTACCCATTTTTTATGACTGGTGGGATTACAAATGTATAATTGTAGCCAATAATAAACTGTTGAAACATTGTGACTTCTTTTAACAAACCTAAAAAAAACCATGCTTGATGGATATCTGTTATTGGAAAACGTGTGTTGCTGTTTGAGTAATTCCAGACTAGATAATTGCTATTGAGAATGTGACTCAGTAACATCTCCGTACTAGTCTCTTTCTCAAATGGACCTTAAGTTTATAGCTAGCTCTTTTATTTTTTGGTGATCAATAAAATTTATTAACCTAGTAATTTGATTGGCATGTTTGTACTATTATCTTTTTATCATATTGTTGTTTCATTGGTCAGTTGCATTGGAAATCAAAGCTTTATAGTTTGGGCGAGTCTATTAATAAGAACAAGCAAAAGATGCATTCACAATACATAGAAAAGTCAAAACTATAAAAGATCTTTCAAGGATATTGAAAATAACTTTGAAAAAACAAAAGTTCTATTTCAAGGAATTCACAAGATCAAGAAATTTAAACCAGGAGTAAGTTTTCTAGAAAAAAAACTATTAGATAGACTACAATCAAATTAACAAAAGTCAAGAGATTGAAAAAATATGTAGAATTATAATGAAAATGGAAATCTGATATATCTTGAGATTAGTGTCAAGAGAAAAAGTCAATTAAAGTAATGGTTAAATTATGCTATTAATCAGAAAACCGTTCAATGACCTATGAATAAATGAAATCAATTTATATTTTTTATGATAAAAACAAAACAAAAATCTTGTTTCAGAAAAATCAAAGATCTAGAATCATCATTTTTGATATATGTTAGGTAAATGAAAAAACCCATTGGCATCAGAAAGAAATATTTCTGTTTTAGTGTTGGCAACAAGATCATTGATTCAGTTGGACATGTTAAATAAGAAATAATCTTGGAAGAATGGATGTACCAGACTAATTATTCTTCTAAAGAATTTCTATAAAGGATGAGAAGCTATAGTTAAAATGGGCTATGATGAAACAAAATAAATGTTCACTGGAAAAAATTAGAGTGGGTTCTTATTGTCACTCTTATTCAATTCTACACTGAATATATAATGAGAAAAGGAATATTAAAGGTAACTGTGAATTCAAGATTGATAAAAGAAAAACATTAACAACTGTAGATATGCTGGTGACTTCAAACTTACAACTATAAAAGACTTCAAGACTATCATTATGAAAATTAAAAAACAAAATTATTATATGATTATGTCCCACTTAGTATTCAACCTACAATAGATAGCTCTGGAATACAAAAACGGATTAAATATCTGCTTTTAAAAAATGGGATTATGATTAAATATGAAAAAGACAAAGATTATAACGTTAAAAAGGATCAATAAATAATTTCAGAGTAGATAATAAAAACATACAAATGGTCGAGTTTTTGCCACTTTGACTATTCATCAACAGCAAAGAATCAATGACTAATAAATTCACCACAGATTAAGCCTACATTGAAAAACTTAATTGTTTAAGTAATATTTACTTCCTGAGATTCTCTAAGGCTAGAGGAGTTGAACATTGAAAAAAAAAATATTGGAAAAGTATTTTTATTTTTCACCCGTGGTGCTGAAGATTTTTGAGAATATCATAAATAACAATGTAAATGAACAAATGAAAATTTGATCATATTAAACCTGAATTCTCATTTTAAGCATAAATAATCAATTAGAAATTGTTCTATATTAATCATATTATAATAAAAAATAATTGATTTTAAACAACGAAAGTGATTAAATTGGCCATAATTCATGGACATTGAATTTCCAGGAAACGACAGACATTTTATATCACTGCATTAAAAATGCAAAGCATTCATATCAAGAGATAAACTTTAAAAGATTGTTAATGAAAAAAAATGAGGACTATTAGCATTGAAATACGACGACTCTATCATCATAATAATTAATGTACATTTGAGCAGTCTAAAAAATCATGCTGAAGATAGATCATTCTGAAAAAATGCTATTCATATGATTGACAGCAATTGAGTGTAATTTGATAGTATCTAATAATAATATGGAATACATTTTATATATTCTTGAAAAATTTAATATTTACAAACAAAATCAAAATGTAAATTGTGCGCTTTTATGCAAATTAATTTATTTTAGCATTTGAATTTTTGAAAGTGAATACCTATTAGATATTAACTAATTATTTATTAGTCAACTGATAAAAAAATTGTATTTTAGTTAATAGATAAGAGAGTAAATGCATTATTTTATTTATTTTTATATACAGTATATAAAAAAATTGCAGATAATTTTTTTTTATATCAGTATTTACAAACCAACACATACAATAGTCAGAAAACAACTTCTAAATGCCATGAATTATTATACTGATTCAATAAGTGTTTTTTGTGCAAAGATGTAACTTTCTAATAATAGCATATTAAGATGGCTGACATTTATATATTTACATTTTCAAGAGTTCAAATGCTAAAATAAATTAATTTGCATAAAAATGAATAATTTAAATTTTGATTTTTTTTATGTGAATATTAACACAATCTAATTATTTCCTTATTAAATATGCCCAAAATCTTAAAAACACAATTCTCCATGTTGTTATTACTACATGAATCAAGACATTTCTCTAGAATAAAAACTATCAGCTATAAAACAAAAGTTAACCAACTTTGCAGGACATCAAATATGTAAGTAAAAATATATTTTCTAAGGAAGTTTGTATTGTAGTTTTCTCTCTTTCTCTAATATCTCTCTATAAAGACATATAAATTTTACATAAAATTAAAAACAATAAAAAAATTATTTATTATAATAAAATAAAAATTGACTGTGCCAAATAATATATTCAGGTCCAATGCAATCAGTTGGCATCTGAATAATTATATTTTAAAATATAAAAAAAAATACCAAAGTTTAAATAAATTTCACGAGTTTATTTACTCTGAATAATAATAATTGAATTAATAAGGATTAGTATTTCAACTCAGTATTTGCCAATCGAGAACAAGATCACATAGATTTCTTAAAAGTTCATATTTCCTTAGAGATTTAATATCTATATAGTCTCTTTAATTCTGAGGGTTGTAGCTCTATAATCTATAAGCATCTTACTGCGCACACATATTAATTTTAGAGATTTTCCAATAAGATTCTTGACTAGACCCTTTCTTTATTAATTTCCAGAACAATTTCACTTTCACTAATTTATCTTTCCTCTAGTTAGCTTTTCTTTCAACCCACTTAATTCTTCTCCAGACTTTTTTATCAGCTTTGCTAATTTGCATAAAGTTGATTTTTCTTTACATGCATATTAGTCTGTTGTAATTTCCAGAAGTAGTTTCTTTTTCTGCAAATTAATTATTTATTCTATTTCTGGAGTTCTAGCATATATATTAAAAGTTTATACATACACAACACCTTTATTTATTCTTTAATAATATATATATATATATGTATATACAAAACAGCATGATCAGTCATTCAGGAAGTCATGTGATATCTGAGTAGCATAAATGATTTGTTGAATTACTATCCAGGAAACTTTAGCTTTTGAGTATAACATTCTATCAACCGAATAAGGAACAGTGCCCTGAATAGTTTAGTGCAGTGGTAAAATGATGGATTCAGAAACTAAAACTTTAGTCAGATGATATTTTATTGATTTAAATTAAAACTTAATGAATCAATGTCATTTTGTCACTTCCAGTGCTCAAATCAAAGACTTCAATCACTATATAACATTAACTTAGTTAATTAATAAATTATAACTGAAAAACAAAGCCTCAATATTATAAGTTTTCATTTAATTAGAGTAGTAAAGATATTAGCAGGAGTTTAAAGAATAAAAATAATAAAATAAGAATTAAACAAACAGCATGATAAAAAACCATTATTTATTAATTTACAAATTAAGTGACATTTTCTTTACTCTATAAAAACTTACTTACTTCTGTTAAATACGGTGCACCAAGATGAATCATATTTTCTTCTTCAATTTTTAAATTTTTAAGAAACTTAGATTTTATAACAGGAGTTATATTAACTGCTATTCTGTACTTTCTAAAAAAGTAATAATAATAATTTAAAAGAAAGTAATTAATGTGCAAATTAATATATAAAGAATTACATTAAACTTTATTTTGCCTGATATTATAAATAATATCTTGTTCACAATTTTGTTTATTTTTTATCAAAAATTATTACAATTGTGAAGAAAAAGAAGAAAAAAAAATATCAGTAACTTTTTATTTAACATTTTAATTAAAAATATCTAAAAAAAAAAAGTAAATAAACAGATTTTATATTATGCAAGCCAATAATCTGAGATTCAAACACCACATTGCTTGTATAAACTTTATATTAATCCAACCACCTTTGATCTGCAATGATTTCATAAACACACTTACTATACTGCAGACTTAAATAATTATACACACAAGTTAGCTTGGATTCAAAATTTTAAGTTGTAAATTAAAATCTCAGATTTTTAGTTTGGATAGTCCATAAAATATATAAAGGTGAGTGATGGATATTGTACTGGTCAAAACATGTTTATCCAACTAACATGAGCTGGAATTCACAAAATGTACTTCAAACCCAGTCAAGCCCAAGATTTAAGTCAGGGACCAGCCTGGATTCGAACCCACTCTCCAAGCCCCAGATCACACACCTAATGGATAACATAACAATGATGGCACATGAGAATTAATTCTTAATCCGGCCCGCTAGCAAATTGGAGAAAACAATAAGACTCATGGACTTAAACATATAAATTGTAACCTAGTGTTATTGACACTTGGTTTACTTGGCATTATTTCTGTAGTAAAACAATGCTATTCTTTAAAGAAATAAAAAGATAAAATAACAATAGTAATAATTGATTAATAAAGTATGCTATTCACTCACTTTGGCATGTTTTGGGTGAATAATTAATAGATTTAATAACTCAATGTCATTTTTAAAGAGAGAACATGAATAATTTAATTGAGATATTAATAATTAGAGCAAATTAATATGGTATAAAAGCTAAACAGTAATTGATTTTGGATGGGTAGAGGGGAGAGTGGATGAGTGTCTTATCATAAAGCACAATAACTTCTGGTAATTTCTTTTTGTAAAAAAAAAAAAAAAAAGAAAAAAAATAAGGTTTAAAGAATTATACATCACTGATTGTTAATTTAATGTATTTATTATTATTTTTTTTTTATATTGTCAAATTACTTTGTAATCCAGGTAAATAATACTGTAAACTATATGATTGTAATAAGTTTTTCCTTTCTTTTGTTTATGTTATAATCAAATGATTATTTTTCTGTAAGAGGTCGCTAAAGTAAAAAAAAAAAAAATAGTCTGCTTTTAGTTTTCAAGGAAGGAACAGTGCTGAAATTTGGTAACTCAATTTTTTCATTTTATTTTGCAGAAATAAATGTAATCAAAGTAAAATTTTAATAATATAATGTGTGGCTAAAATTTTTTGATAAGATATCCTGATTTCCTGTGCCGTCTACCTATTTAAAGACCTTTTATACTTAAAAATTTATTGTCTCACGCTAAAGTTAAAAAAAATGACAGAATTAACTAATGGAATCACGAACAGTGTTATTATGTCTAAATTAGGGAAGATAAATGATTTCCAAGTGAGAAAGAATTATTTAGTAACTTTGTATCACTTGTTAATATTTTCTTGGTATAGAAAAAAAATAATAATTGAAAGAAATATTTTGAAACCAAGGAAAATCAACTAGAAACATTTTCGCGCTCTTTCTCAATATTGTCTGCAATGTAGTTACATACGTTAAAATATGTTTTATTCACCAAGAATTGTCTGGAAATAATAATAATGATAAATAAGATTAAATTATGCACATGTATATTTTTTTTTGGAAAAAAATATAAACTTTCTCAGAGTAAATATAGGAAAAGTTATATAGGGGCATTCTTACGGAGAAGTTACCGTTAAAAAAATTTATAATTCCTAAAGTATGAACAAAACCAAATATCTTAGTGACTTAATGATAAAAATAAATGATATATTATATTATACATCAGTTGGAATTATTAAAACTTCCTGTACACGTAAATTGACTGCAGTTATTATCATAATAATCTCTCGGAAAATTGCGCATTTTCGTCCATAAGTAAGCTAGCTAATATGAATTGTACGTATCGTCAATAAAAAAAAAAAAAATATTGTGTATGTTTATCGTCTATAGTCAAATATTCGTCTATGTTAGAAGTCTATTTTATTTTCTTGGATCCCAAAATTGTAGTAGTTTAATTCAAGTAAGAATTAATCTTCAATTCTGCTATATTTTTCTTTACCTAATTTATTAAATGCACAAAATAAGAGAAAACTTTTATTTAAAGGAAATAATACCATGCGTTTATTGTTTTTAAACTTGCTTCGTGAAATACGACTGAATAAAGCTCTTCACCTGGACCAATTGTTCAACAGAAAAACATTTTCTAATGAGAGAGTATGCACTTGTTAATTAATGATTGTTTAAAACTAAGTTATAAATGATATGTATTTTTTTTGTTATATCACATAGGTTAAAGTCTGTATGGTCAAGTGATATTTAATAGCCTTGTAATGACAAAGGTATGTTTTAATATAATTATTATAGGTTAAGTTGATATTTAACACGAAAAAAAAAAAAATCTATAAAATATGTTTTAATTATTACATACAATTGTAGGTAGAAATTTTTGTATGTTAGATACGTAAAAGAAAAATATTTAGATATTTAAGGGGTAAAATAAATATTGAAAATTATCAGAAGTAACTAAA
The DNA here is from genome assembly GCA_028023455.1 of Epiperipatus broadwayi. Lineage (NCBI taxonomy): Eukaryota > Metazoa > Onychophora > Udeonychophora > Euonychophora > Peripatidae > Epiperipatus > Epiperipatus broadwayi. The sequence continues at coordinate 2,629,300 of JAQFVV010000076.1, forward strand.
AAAAAAAAAAATGCTATAACAAAATATTTCTTGTTAAAGTTTTGAAACGAATTTATACTGTATTAATTGAGGAATTTATTCCTAATTATTCTTAAATAACACATCCACTTTATTTAGTTTAAGATAGTATGCTACCAACTATTTTTGAATGTTCCTTTATTAAAATTAAAATTATTATACTTTTATTCTATGATGTCCATTGATTTCAGATGTTGATCAAAGTATACACGGTAACATAAGTTTATTATAATCAGTGTATTTACTTATCCTGCCCAGATACAGCATTGGTATATGCTTAATATTCGCATAGGTAATAATTATAATGTATTTATTTTGTGGGATGAAAAATGATCTCCCCAAAAGCTTTGTTTTCCATGAGAGGAAGATTTTAAATATAATGTTCGGGTATGTTTATAGCCCAAGTGATCGATTCTCATAGATAGGACGATCAAGAATTTATCTAGCATTTAGTATACTTCATTCGTTTAAATCCCAGGAGAGGATTGTATTTGGTGTGTGTTCGTTGTATGCCCAAGTAAGAGGCAAGAAACCACCAAAATATTTTAATGTAGTAGATTACTCTACAGGCCTTCGTGGTTATTCCATATTCCTCATGTGAAAATAAAGATAGCTCCACCATGGAAGGTGTTGATTATTGTGCTTAATTTTGAAAGTTCGGGCAAGATAAAGGTTATATTGGAGGTGTTAGTTCCTCAAGATCCACTTTAGTATAAAAAGTGCGTTAGTAACTAAGATCAATATCTGTATTGTGCTGATAAATATTGCTAGTATTTGACAAGTAAATCAATGGAGAAAGTAGTTAAAATTGCGTAATTTAAAACGCTTATTTACTGAAGGAATATTCAAATGCAATATTTAATTCTGGTTAGTAATTAAATAATACTCATATTTAAAATTATACGTATGTATAAAATTTGTATCATAACTTAAGTTAGCCTTAAGTTAAATGTAAGATGGTAAGTGTAACTTATGATAACTGGCCCATAATTAGAATAGGTTATCCCATTAAAGACCATAAATAAAGTAAATGTATTAGAAATAAATTTAATATTTTGCGTATTGCAGATGATGGGATTAATCATTTAAAAAAAAAAAAAAAAACAGAAATAGTTAGTCAATAATTTTGAATAAAAGCTTCTACAAGGTTACCAAAATTTAATAAACAATGTATTGGTAATGAAATGTACTTTTAGTTAATCAATCCATATGATTGCATACAGGAGAAGTAGTAACCTCTAGTCCATAACCAAAAGAGTATACAGATTAATGTCAGTTATATTTTATATTTTTGTATTACTATGGGATTATTGAATAAATGTTCATATATTTTTTTGTGATAATAATAAATTATAGTCTTGTTAAAATTTGTTGTAGATTCATTTTTTTGTTTTTTATATGCTAAATATAAGTGTTTGCACAATATTTGCAAAACCTTTTCTTGAGTCCGAAATCATTCCAAATTCTTAAAAACTTAATATACCAGATAAATAAAGTTAAGCAGATCGGAATATGTCATTATATTTTAGTTTAATGATAATTATTTATGGAGTTGAAAACTTAAGACTAAACATTCACCTTTGTGTAAAGAAAAAAAAATGAATTTATTCCCAAACCATTAACTTTGGTTGCACATTATTCCATTCCCATTTAGTTAAATTGTCTAAGTAATAAATTTTAGTTATATTATTGTGTTGTCATGGATGATGGAAGGACACAAAAAGCACCCTTGTCTTTTTATTATTCTGACTGAGATTCTGGAAAAAAAGGGCTGTGTTATTCAAAATTATACGTCATTATTGAATAGAATTATCATCTCTTTAAATAATATAGCAGTTGATATGAGAGATGAAGACACATTGAATTTAAGTAAAATAAATGTTTCCTATAGCCGACCAGAATGCCAGTCATATGTGACAACACAATACTGCCGAGCATTTCCTTACATGAAACAAAGAACCCTGAGATTAATATTATTATAATTATTCTTTAAATTAATAAGTGATCAATTATTGTTGTTATTACAATCGTGGCATGGCTTAAGAGAATTGAATGTACAATTGTATTATATGAAAAGTATTTAGATCATATTGGAAAATTAATGGATATGTTGCTTTGTTTTGGGTTGCCTTAACAACAAGTGCAAATAAACTAAACTAATTAGATTTATTGGGTTAGAAATAAAATAAATAAATAAATTTCTAATAATAAATATTTGATTGGGTTAGAATATATAAACAACTTAAATACTAGAGACATTCCCATGATAAAATCTAATATATTTAATTAATAGAGGCTTTACTAATGAATAGCTATGGTTAATTAATGAATTGGATTGATTTAATAATGAGACAGAAACTGATATAAGATGAATTAGTAATATATTTATTGACAATTGCATATATATCTTGATATAACCATTATTTAGCGTTGGCAAATGCAAGCAGGCATTTTTATTTATTAAGTAACATTACTCTAGGCAATTTGGTAAAATAAATTTGTGGCTATTATTTAATGAAGCTAAATATTATGCCATATAATTAATCACTACTTTCCACTTATTGGCTATTATACACGAAATCAAACCAAGTCTGGAGTGAAGCTTAATAATACATCCAATTATGATAAATTTATTTATTAAATATGGGCATATAAAGCATCCCGATAGCTTTAGATCGAATGGGTTTTCAAGAATGCTTCGGTTCAACGCCAAAGATTGCATATTATGGAGGTAGAGTTGGCTATAAAGATTTTATTAATAAGCTACGCACAAGTAAAATATAATAATAAAGTTGCTCTGTGGATGGAAGAATAGATTTTAGGGTTTTCATGACCAACACTGGTTTACCCAATGACCGATCATCATACTGCTAAAAGAGAACCTTTATTTGGCTTATAAGAGGCAGGGGACTTACATGCTAATCTGGCCCTTAGCTCAGTCTTAGCTACAGCACTACCCATAAGAGAGGAAGATGGGTTGGACTTACCGTGGCTCCATCTTATATATAAAAAAAAAAAAAAAAAAACAGCACAACGATAAAATATTAATAAATTTCACATCCGCCAAGCCGAAGTATATTATAAATTAAATATCATACATTGCGTGAACACTAGTTTATAAGCCTGATCAAAAGAGCCAACTCTTCTGTAGCATGAGAAATACAATAAGCTACTGACGGGAATATATATAGACAAACTTTATCCCGTTCAACCTTTTAGTTATCTATAAATAACAAACTCTTAAGGGGGGGGGGAGTATATTTACGGGACTTACGAATACTTTAATAAGAATAATATACTTATGATTACACTCCAGGCTAGTTTAATCTTTAGTAACATAATAATTAAAGGTTGAAAATTTGGATTTATAAGCCATATTTTATATTTACATTAATTATTTACCAAAAGATAAAATAATGAGCACAAAGCATCGTTATTGTTTATAAATTAGGCTTTCAAAACGGAGCGCTAAATGACGCTATAATTAATGCAATACGAAGATTTTAAATAATATCTTCAAAAAGAATACATTTCGTAACTAAATGCACGCCGTTTCGAGACATAGGCATAATTAATAATAATTAAAATAAGCCAAAAAGAATTAAATATAACTGCAGTGATTAAGTTATATAGCAAAACATTAAGTTAATAAAGGAAATTAGCAAAAGTATGTTATGTATAGAATTGAAATATTACTTATAAGACAATTTTGAAAGAGTTTACAATATTATAGTTAGCTAACCTATATTTTAAAGAAATAATAATCATTTTGGAGTGTTCACAGAGCTCTGTGATTTTAATAATATTAAGACAATTCTCCTATAGCTGGACTGGAGATACTCAAGCTGGAATAAAGGTGAGTTCTTTGGTGGCTTATGGCATCCTCTATTTAATTGGAAGACGATTTAAGATGGTATTCCTATAGCTGGACTTGGGATAGTTGAATTTGAACGAAGGTGAGTTTTTTTAGTGGCTAATGGCATCTTCTATTTATTATAAGCTTGTTAAGGCAACGTTGGTTGCTGCTCCGGCCTTGGGTGGATCAAACTCCGACGTTCCATTACGGGAAAGGCAGCAAATTCTTGCCTGACAGGACATAGCAAAATTAACAAATTTTCAGGTTCTGGTAGTAATAGCTCTTCAAAAGCAAGATGGAGTATCCTTCCCTCTTAAAATATAGCCTATTTATATATTTCCACCAAGCCTTAACACCTTTTTGGAATTTCGTTTGCCTCAGGACCAATTGACTTTTAATTAAACAAAATGATATAATCTGATTTTCTTCTACTGATAAAGTCTCTGAGGTGTTATTTTTTATTTACTTAAAAAATATATATATAAATTATATAATTTTGATTCCGATTTCATTGATTAAATTCCTTTTTAAGTGTTATAAAATTTTAAGGCTTAGCAGATAGTAACAGTATTCTGATTTAATGATAAAGTCTTTTGTTGCAAACAAATTCAATCAGTAAACTAGATTTTACTTTTACCCCAGGTGCGGTCACTAATTGATTTCTTGTTTACAGCAAATTTCCCATTTTAAATTATAAACCGATGACTTTTATTTTAACTTGATATAAATAACTTTTAACATATTTTCCTTCCCACTATTATTTGTTTAAAAAAAAAGCAAATTTGACTGATCTAAAAGAAAATACTTTAGTTTCAGTTACATCTATAAAACATTAAATCAGAAAACCGTAAATATATTTTAAAGAAAACATTTTATACTATTTTTATTTAATCTTAAATATATATACAAATCATTATGCCATTATTTTAAGGTTTAAATTATCCATCCACATACGAATATAATAATAATTAAGAATTGACTGCTACATTAATAAAACATTTTTTTTAAAGCAAATTATGAGTATTTCTACGCTATAATTTTATCAACTATCTAATTATAGCGTACTTTCATATGTAAATGGATGATGCCATTCAAGTGGCCATGATAGCACATTTTACTGCTCGACTTATATATGACATTTAAAATAGGTTCGAAACCAGTTAAGATGAGTAGATCATTAGGTTGATGGTGAAACGGAAGGGGATTTGAAAGTTTCCATTTCAATATGTGAATGTAAATCCAATAACTTCACCGAAGAAGGTAAACATCCAAAATTAATCTAATATAGAACTATCCATATTGTCCTTGATTATTCAAATTAACAATAGACAGCTCTAGAATAAAGAATGAATTATTGCTTCTAATGCAATTATGAGAAAATGGAAAAAAGATAAAGAAATTTGTCTTAAAAAACCAACAATGTAAACTATAAAGAAATGTAAATATCAGGATAAATATATTGTGATATTTAAAAATAAAAACCTTTGAATGAGTGAACAGCTTCTGCTACTTGGGAAATTAGTAGATTGATGGATGCCTAAATGAATAGACAAGATTAAACAAATAAAATGCAATACCAAAAGATTAGGAATAAAACAACAATTTTTTGCTAACTACCACCGTTCCAAAAAGTATTTATTGGCAATCACTATTATGCATTGTAAACAAATATGGATAAATTTACTGCCACCAAACAACAAAGATATAGAAACAATTAAAGAATAAAGATATAGTTGCATAAACACACAATTCTATTGCCACTTAAATGAATGAAAACAAGAGATTAAAGAAAATGGAGAAAAGAAAAAGAATAATGATAATTAATTTCATTAATCACTATTACTAAATATATAAACAATATATATATATATCCATATATTTAATAATATTTAATCATAACTTACTGTAAATATCCGTAATGGAAATGAAAGTAATTACCATCCACTGAATTATATGATTAAGCTTATATAACAAAAGAACTGAAAGAGAATGAGACCGTTCCCTCCTTCAGATTGTTGACAGTACATAAGAAGATAACTACTTCCATTTCAATTATATATATATGTATTGTAAGAGATGGCTTACAACTAGCCTTCACACATGTCCCAATTTCTTTCACAATGTTGGAATTCAGACCAAGTGGTAGACAAATAAAAACCTTACACACTTACTTATACAAATGTAGTATATACATTTATAAACATACATATAGACTGATGTTTGAGAAATTAATTCTTATTTTTTTTATCTATTGTAAGAAAGCAAACAAATTTATTATATACAGGAAGTATATATGTATATAAACATATATATAAACTAATATGTTTGTCTATTTGTAAAAGTTAATTGTTTTTTCTTGTATTCATTTAATATCATTAACTAAAATACTAATAAATTGACTTATAGAACAGACATGACAAAGGTCAAAATTTATAGATATAAGGTCAAAATTGTTGATAAATGATCGAATTTGGAATAATGAAGATTAAATAAAAATAATATTTTATAATTTGTTTTTGTTTTTATTAAGTTGTAATAATAGGTTTTTAGCTAGCACGTGACAAGAGAGCATTTCTCTTGACTTAAAAATCTACAATTGAACTGACATCAGATAAGTAAAGTTTTTTTTTCTTTTAAAAAAAAAAAGGAAAACTGTTGGCATTTTAAAAACAGTAATTTTAATATTTGTAGTTTCAAGATAATATAAAATCTTTATTTTGGATAGAAGGAAACTGGAAAGTTAAACTTCAATTTATAATTAGCAGGAATGAACTAATGACTTAATTTATTCTGCAAGCTAAAATTCATTATTATGGAAATGATAAAAAAAAAAAGTGAAACTACTAAAAATTAACTGTTGGCTTTAAAAGCTATTTATATATATATATGTTGAAGCCACATTATAAATAACAGTTTATAATAAAAGAATCATTACAATGTGTCAGGGGTAAAGGATCAATGCTGTAGGACTTTCCAAAGCTAGCTTCAATGTCATTATGGAATTATAAAATTTTCCATCAAGATGTCTGTTTTATAGAAAGCTGGTATACAGCAATCTTCCATGGATTTATATATATTCAGGAGAGATAATTTGTATGTCTTTGTTTTAACCAAGCAGCATAAAAAATATGAATATTAACAGAGTTGGCAAACAGGAACGTTATACGTGGAGATTGACATTTAAATTTATGAACTCTTAACTGGGGAGATAGAATGCTTGCTTTTCTCAGGATGAATGTATTCTGTTTTGATTCACGTGATTACTATTTTTTTTTTGCTTTTGTCATTTTTCTTTGAAAGTTTATGTATTGTAATTTTTTTTGTATTGTGGATTCAAGATTCATTTTTCAAATTCGATCATCTGCAATTTAAAGGTGAAAGCAGTGAATAGATGTGTCATATGTTGATGTATTTTTAAAAAGGAATCATCTTCAATTAATATGTATTTTTATTTTAATAAAAGTAAATTTACAGATTCCTCTGGAATTCAAGATTGATCCATCAAGGCGACCTCACCTCAAGTAAGGTTTTTATATATTTAACACTGAGAGCAAACTTTAGGACAACAAGACTAAGTAATCTACTAATAAGTTTTGATAATATTTACTTGTAATTTTGTTTTATTTCTGAGTGCACAATTAACCCACTTGAATAAATGTTTTCTTTTCGTATCTATCATTAATTAATTTTTATTAGGACTTACACACACTTATAGATGGGAGTGGAGCTATATATATATTTTAATAAAAAAAAAAGTTATAAATGTATTTACCCTAGCCTAATTCCATTAATGGAGTAGTTTTAGAAGTAGTGAACTCTCATTTTGATTTTTGTTTTGTTTTATGTATATATTTAATGAAATCATATGATATAATTTTGTATATAATATACTTCAAATTATTTTGTTTATGTTGTATGAAGCCATCAAGATGATAGAAAAAACATTCTTGATAACCGAATATTTATTTATTTTATTATTTTTTGTTTGGAAATATTTATTATATATGTTGTTAATAAATTTAGTTGTTTAAACCAATCTGATCTCTGTTTGATCATTGCCATCACTGTGCATTGATACCACTAGATGTTTGATCATTACCATTATCATTATAAATTTACACCATTAAAGGTTTGATGATCACCATCAGTATTTTTCTATATTTATGCTTATATTAGGCATATTTGATTAATAATTGAGTAAGATCATCCCTGAAGAGAGCTGACTGCAAGAACTCCCTGAGTTTGAATTCTGTAATGTAATGGGTCCTAAAAAGGGAGATGTAATGAATATGCACTGGTCTAAGTTACATTGAAATATTGTTAGTAAATTGTAAGTATATTAAAAGTAGATGTGATTTGGAACTGGGTATTTCATTGTGACATCTTTAGCATCCTATCCTATTCGAAGGCCTAGGTCTGACAGTAGTGAGATGCGCTCCCTTTGTTATATGCCATTCCTGATTCAGTAACATCTTATGCACCCAAATGTGCCGTTGAATCATGAATTTTGGATATGACTTGTTGAAGGTTGGTTCCCACATTTCATTCAAATCATCCAACTACTTAGCCGTATTCACGTCGTCATATGGTGTACCCATGGTTCCGGTATATCTGGCGCCATCAACTTTGGGGTAATGGGTTCTGTTATAGTATATTATAATAAGCTAGACTATATCATAAAGTAAGAATATAATTTAATAACTATTAAATTCAATTTTTAAGGACAATTGATTCAAAAATCAATCTTATCAGGCAAAGCATATTAGTAGTATTATGTTAAAAACATAAATATTGAAAATTTTTAAAATGTGAAATTAACAGTTGAGGCTAAGAGATATAAAGTTCTGAAGAAGATTGCTCGGGCAATCAAAACTGTAAAAAAGGGTAGTAAATAAAACATTGTGTAACAGTAGTAAAAACCATGGACGATTTAGTACTATATGGCAATATTGAAATAAAGTGAAATGCTAGCAACCACTAACTCAGATACATTTGATTCTCTATTCATTGATTTAATAGCTTCATTACTTGTCATTTACACGTCAAATTTAAAAAGCTAATATTAGTTAGTTGCAAAATGAAATCTATTTAGTTAAAATCATACTAGTGAGCTTAATATTAGAAAAACAACAAGATTTTGCATAAATAAAATGAACAACAATAATAAAAAAAGCATATATAGTATGTATATATCTATGATGCATTTTGTCAAAGTAAGTAAATAACATAAGGATGGGTTCATATCATTTTCAGTTAATTACTGCTTTAATTGTAAAAAAAAATAAAGAATGAAAAACAAACTAATATTTTGAAATAGGAAAAAAATTGTATCAACTACAGTCAACAAATTCTTAAATAATCAATATCATGTATAAACATTGTAACCTATTTGAATAGTTAAAAAAAGAGAGGATATAAACACTTAAATCTTATATTAAAAGATCATAAACAAAATTCTCAACTTACTGCTTGGTTTTCATGATCAGTATAATATAAAAAACCGACATTATAAAATTAGTTCAGCATATAAACTTTGCTCAAGTGCAACAATGAGTCATATTAATAATAAACTTGACATCACTTCTAGATTATTTACTACATGCTTTTTTTAAATATTATTTTACTAATATTCTCATTTGTAACTAAGGGCATTTAGATCAATATTATTTACAATGAAATCCTTTATACTGCTTAAGAGATTTGTAAAGCAATCATTAAAACTCTTTCATCCATAACCATGATCTGAAATTTAGAATCCATACTAGATGAATTTTCTAGCTATAAATGAAACCATGATTATGATAAAATTTTAGTATAAGTGCTATTTTATTAGTATTTTAATGTTGTATGGTTTTCTATTATATATACATTGAAATATTCATTTCAAGTCTATTTTAAATATTAAGTAAAATGAGGGGAAGAACAGTCAATGTTGTGGAATTGAATTAGAGGAGAATGCAACCAGCTAGAAGATATATAGTAAAGTTTTGTAATGGTTTATTTAACATCTACAATTTATTATAGAAAATTTAGTTTAGTTTTTAGTAAATAGTTTTCTTTTCAGAGAGAAAAAAAAATATTTTAAAGAAAAAGCTCAATCCTTTATTAAGATAAAAAATTCATTAAAAAAAAGTTTTAATTAACAAATTCCAAGTAAAAACAAAACAAAACTACAAGATGTAATTATTTGATTTAATTAAGATAATGAAATAAAAATTCCTACTATTAGATGTTTGCTTATCTGATATGTGATGTTGAATTTTATTTGAATGTGTACTGTATATGATTTTTTTTGTGATAAGCATTTCATTAATTCAAAAATAGAAACTTGTATAATGACTTTATTTAGAAATTAACAGTTCTTTGCATAAGAACTTTATATAAATAGAGTAAAAAAAAATTGGGTTTTTTTTTGGGGGGTATATAACTGACTTCATTATGCCAAACTAATAGAATAATTATAAATGGAAAAACCTGATCATGACAAAATTAGATGCAAATACTTAAAACACAAAGTGAAAAACACAAGATCCTGCACTTTTAAGTTTTAATCATAAAATTTGTTTAATAAAAGCTCTGAATCAACATATATGAATAACAAAATAATATATTCAATTATATTTATAAATTGCCATAAAATCTGATGAATGTCGATCTATTATTATGCATCTGAAAGCTTAGATAAATTTTTTTTACATCTAAAGATTTTATGTCACATTATTTTATCATTTACATGTTTTTTAAACATTTCTATTTAAATTAACAATTATTATTTATATGCCAACTTTAGTTATTTTAATGTACTTAGTGAAATCTTTATTAGAATTGTTTAATTTTAAATTTCAAAATGAGAGCAAGTTGAAGATATAAACTTATAATAATTTTATTTTAAATTACTTAACAAAATCAATAGTTAACTCCCGGGAATGACATATCATTAGAAATAATGACAATTATCATTCTTAATATGTTATTAATTAAGATATTATAAGTAAAAGCATAATCTAAATTAGATGGAAATGAATTAATATGAAATTGAAAAACTTCATAAGAACATCGAATTTATGCAATGGTTATTTGAACTATATATTGAAAATGGGAAGGGAATGGGAGCTTAATAATTGGTTGGTTGCTTATTGAAGTTAGATATGAATTCAATTTTGATACAATATATATTGCTTATAAATACTGAATTAGTTTTGTAAGATTTGTAACACATTTGAGAAATTAATGCACTTTGTAAGTTTAGATTTATAATAAAGTATATCAAAAATCTTAATTATTTATGTATGCTATGTTTATCAAAAATTTTAATACAATTGTTAGTTTTATTCACAATATATTTTAAAATATTTTCTAAAGTTTATTAATGTTTGCCTTTGTCTATTTAATTATTTATATGATGATTTATCAATGTAGTGATTAAATGTATATTAGTATGATTATTAAGATATTAAAACAATATAGTAATTAGTTTAAGCTTATTTGAATAAAATCATAGTGAGTTCTGTGACAAAATTGTCTTTAGAAATATTTGCACGCACATCCCTAATTTAGTTTTAAGAGATATTATCAACTTTATATAACCATAAATTACTGAAAAATTATAAATATGATCCATAATTGTATATAAACAAGGGTGGATATTATTTTATCTTATAAATTTTCAAAAATCAAATAATTAAGAAAGAGGGTATTTGTCAAGAAATCCATAAAATACTTAGATTAACAGTTATAAATGAGATATTTATTTTATATAGTGCTATGTTTTATAAACTTTAATAGTAATAATCAGCCATTAAGCTAATGCACATGCGCTTTGTGGATTTTTAACTATAAATGAATACTCTCATTTCCAAACACAAGATAAAGTCTTCGTGAAAAGATAGAATGAATCCATCTATCCTTTCAATCTATAATAAAAGTAATTTAAAGTGATCACTTAATATCTTCACGCTCTTATTCCCAAATCCTTAAGATTTGCCCCCTACATAAATGTTTGGGTTGAAAGGATAGATGGATTCATTCTATCTTTTCACAAAGACTTTATCTTGTGTTTGGAAGTAGAGTATTCATTTATAGTTAAAAATCCACAAAGCGCATCAGCTTAATGGCAGATTATTTCTATTAACAGTTATAGTAAAATAAGAATACAAAATATAAAATAAATATTTATTTTTAGATTTTACTTAATTGTTACAAGATCAATCAGTTTCATATAATAGTTACTGCAGTATTCCAAAGAATTTTGATATTCTCCATGATCTAGTAGGCATAGATAAATATTATTAATGATTCATATCTCCATCAGCAAATTAAAATTTTCTATAGGAATCAGTATGCTGAATCTCTAATGAGGCCTGATTTTACTGATTATCACTGCAATTACTGACACAGATAGAATGCGATGCAATATGACTTCTTTAATGAAGTCAGGAATCTCTCAGCCACTATGCCCAGAGAAACCTGTTAGTCACCTTACCTTACCATTTTCCACCCTAAGTTTCCCATATTCTTCTATATCCTTCTCCATCCCATTTCCACAATATCATCTTTGTCTACTCTATGGCCTTTATATTTAAATTCCCCTATCTTTTTCCAAACCCAGCATAAAAGCCAAGAACTCACTTTCTATATAATCACTGTTTATATTTATTCTCTCACATCATCATTATTTATACTCTTTCTGCTTGTAAGCATTTACATTGAATTAGCAGATGTCTAATATTTTCCATGCCTTCATTACATAACTTGCAGATTAAATCACTCACATTTCTCCATTTGTGTGTATATTCCCTTGTTGCTAATGATTCCGTTCAAGCCTTGAACAGTAAACTACTTTCCTTGCTACTATCATAAATTAATTTACACCCAATATTCTGTTTACTTCTATATATATTTAAACTCTTTTTATTCTCCATACTAGTTATCCATCTCTCCAATTTCTCATTTTTTTATTAATGCATCATCTATTCTTCTATCCCATTCTTTGCTACTATAGCACTTAATAATTCTCCTAACACAATCATCTCACCTTTTGTACAAGTATACTGACATAAAGTTCTTTATCCAAATCTTCTGCATACCATACTATCTTTCTCATCCATCTTTTTACCTATCTTTTACTTGTAACTCAATTAAATACTATTTTGGCTATTCTCTTACTATCCATAAATTACAATCTACTGAACACTTAAATTTTGCTTTTTGCACCTCTCATATAAAAACTGGATCATCCATTTTTCCTTGGTCTCCTTTACTATCCCACATCTGCATTTAATGCCTTCTTTTCCTAAATAATCTAACACCCCTTTACTAACACATCATGACCCTAAGTTAACTCTGCTACTGCCAGTCCCTTCCATACAATTCTTGCTACACCATATTTATTATAAGACAACACTGTCAATTTCTTTTCATCAGTCCCTTTCTTTTCTTTGCTTCATTTATCAATTTTTCCCTCCCATTCATCCAAACAATTTCTTTGATTACTTAAGACAATTCCTAAATAGTTATTTCTCTTCTCTTTTCCAGTATTTATCATTATTACTTTTGATTTTTCTTCACTAAATTTAATCCTCATCTCTTTATCCATCTTTGCACACACCTTCAGCATAACTTCCATCTCTTCCCTAGTTTCTGTGCACAAGAAGATATCAACAAATAAAAGACCTGATAATGTTTACACTCCCTTGCCATCTATATTAATGATATATATCTACTCCTGTTCCTAGTCTTTCTATTGCTCTCTCCATTTCTCTCAAATATAACAAAAACCAAATATGTCATAGACATTCTTGCCTTAATTCCACCCCATTTTTAACTGATTGTATATTTCCTAATGATATTGATAAAAAATCAAGTCAGATGACCTAATTTTAATAAAGCTCCTATTTACAAATGTTATATATAGAGTAAGTTAAAAACAAACTCTTATGAAGCTTCAAAATACCCTCAACCTCAGACCGCGGTTTCTGCCTCTAGCGTCATCAGTGAGGTGCTAGGGAATAAAAATACTAGAACTAGTCCAGCATTTTATCAATGCCTAACTATTGAGAAGAAAGTTTCAGATTTTCTTCTCAATAGTTAGGCATTGATAAAATGCTGGACTAGTTCTAGTATTTTTATTCCCTAGCACCTCACTGATGACGCTAGAGGCAGAAACCGCGGTCTGAGGTTGAGGGTATTTTGAAGCTTCATAAGAGTTTGTTTTTAACTTACTCTATATATAACATTCCTAATGATATGTATAGTAATTATTGGATATGATGTGATTTCTCCTTATATGGAATAAGGACTCTCTCAACAACTATGCCCAGAAAAACCTGTTAGCCACTTCAACTTCCTTTTCCATTCCCTGCCCCAAGTTTTCCCATATTCTTCTGAATCCTGTCTCATCCCATTTCCACAACATAATCTTTGTCAACTCCATGACATTTATATCTAAATCCCCTTTATCTTTTCCCAAACTCGGCATAAAAACCAATAATCCACTTTCTGTATAATCACTTTGTTTATATTTAAATTCTAGATGATAAATGATACCTTCTGGTAGTTGATGTTAACCAAACTTGCAAATCTCTTTTGACCATTACAATATATATATACTGCAATTAATTAAAAATCTTATACCCTAAACATATATTTCAAATGAATAATATTTAAAATTTTCAACATATATATACTAAAGCACCAAATCATAATGGAAGAATATAGACTATCTTTATCATTTTTTTGCTTAAATTTAAAAAAAAAAAATGCAGGGTAAATTTCTAATGTTCATCCCATATGTTCTTGCCATTTTAGCTATTATTATCATACAAATATTCATATAGTAAAGGAACATGTATTGGCTGCACATAAATATGCTTGGCAATATGATGAGTTTACTGGTATTTATTTTAAAAATTTAGTACCAACAACATCAGTTTTCTTTCTCAAATATCTGATAGTTCCTGAGATGTGGTTTTACTTTAAAGGCAAAATAAATGAATTCATGTGTCTAAAAGTTGATTCTCTTTATATTTACAATCATAACAGGCAAAACTAAATTATATATTTCCAGGAGACTGCAAGATCATTAGCTAAGATACTAATTGGTGACAAAAGGTTGGGGATGCTACGAATCCCCTGACTAGGACTAAAACTGCCATTGGATGATGACTTTTTATTTAGCTATTTATAACTGTAGATCATTTTCAAATGAAGATAGTGTGAATTGAAAGAATTGTTTAGTATTAAATTATACTGTCTGTACACGTATTTATAATTATGAAAATAGTTTTTATTCAATCTACACAGTACTTTGTATTGTTCCTCCTGGAAAGTAGTTCACTCTAGAAAACATTATTGTGAAAGAATTGAATATTAATTTATGTAAATTAGTGTAGCAAATAGAGACAAAACTGAGAGTATGCCTAGAATCATTAGAATAGTCGAGACTAGTCAAGAAGCTAACAGTATGTAAATTGAAAGGGAGTCAAGGAGAAGTTGCAGTGAGTAAAGCAGAACAAAAAGCTGCTGAGTTGTAATTAATGCATTTCTCAAAAAGAAGAAATGACAATGTTGAAGTTAAAGCAGTATAAGTAATCATGTGATGCTGAAAACGAAGAGTGAAATTAGCTCATTTATAGACTTTAAATTATAAGTGTTAATAAACTCCAATGTTATTGAAACTGTTTAGATATATTCACAGTGTGTGAAAATAAAGTATTTTTATACACAGACTTATTCTAAAGTTAAGGAATAATTATTATCGTTATATTATTGCAATAGACTTCAGCATAGAGAAATAAACTTCATGATATATATTTTAGTCTTATTTATTTTCACTAACATGGCTGGGATTAAATGTCTTTGTGAACACACAGTCTGGGTCAATAAGTTTGAAAGCAATGCTGGTAAAAACAGTGGAAATAAATGATTTGAAAAGTTGATATATACTTTACTTTAAAGGCATAATTAATAAAAATGCCCATAAAATGGAATTCAACATAAGTAAAAGATGGACTAACACATTATAGAGATTAATAGTATATCAGGCAGAAAGATTAATGAAAAATACTAAATGCAGATAGTTTACAAGTTCTCATTGTGACAAAGTAGAGAATACTTTTCATTATACCAAACTTTTTAAAAGTGCCATAGATGACTTTAAAAGTAAAGAAATGGAAAGTGATTAAAAAATGAAAGTTCTATGGCAAATGGAGTAGTAAAATTTGTAGAAATTCTTCAACCCATTGCATTTTACGAATTAAAAAGTTAAACAGAAATAGACAATAAAACATCCAGATTATATGTTGACTAAGAGAAAATATGTATTTCAAGACTGTAATGTTTTTAGTAGATTCAACAGAAGAAATGATCATCGATTAGTAAGATGTCACATGTTAATGCAAAGCTAGAGAAGCAAAAACTATCAAGAAAGACAATATTAAAAAGCTGATAATCCCTAACCTTCAAAAACACTCCAATGAATTTAAATTATACTTGAATGAGACTAATACTCTACTGGGAAATGCTTCAGATATCTGCTACAAATACGTAGCAATTCTCTAATAAATTTTCAACCGAGATGATTATATATCTGAATTTCCAGAAATGGTACAAAAACTGTCAGATGAAAGCAAAAACAATAGGATTAAAGATAATATTAAAAAGATTAATGTTCACTGGTATTTCAAAAAAGAGGAACATTGATAATAATTAAAAGTTAGCAACTAAAAATACACTGGTCTAATAATGCAGATGGGAGATATAATGAATGAAAATAATCATAGAATTAAACTTAGATGAAGTGTTTTGGTAGAAATATTTAATATTAAAGCAAAATATGCCTACGTTTTAAAAAGATTTTAATTAAATAAATTTATGAATCGGAACTTGGCATTTAATAGAAGAGCAATAAAAATTTCAGCTGACACAGCAAAATATGGTAAAAAGTATGTTGGGAAATCAAGAAGCCGACTGAAATCAAAACGCATTGGAGAAAAGACAATCAATTAACACAACTACAATTGAAGAGCTGAAAAAAGTTGATAGGATATTTTGCTAGAAATAATGGATAACTAAAATACAAAGATTGTAAAACAAGATATATGCGAGATGGAGTAAGAAAACTTCCGGAGTGATGCGAGAAGATATATATTGAAAAAACTGGATTCAAAAACTGGATTCAAACTTGTAAAAACAAATTTAGGAACAACAGAATTTAAATGCCCTTTTTAAAAATGGTACCATAATCTGTCTAGTTTTTTTTTAAAAAAAATCTAATCTTTTTTTAAAATCCTCAAAGCATTCGTCATATCGTCAAATATTTTGCTAAAACAAATGGCTATATAAGTATAATAGCACTGACTAGTACGTCTTTCCATCAATATAAAATAAAAATCATAAAAAAAATTGTTTCAGCTTTACTTATTTATAATGATAAAAATCTAAATTTTCTTTGGGCTACACAATTTCAAATACAAAGCTCACAATAAAGAGTAGCGAACTTGATATATAGACTTAAAACAAGACATAAATTTTTTTTTAAAAAAAAAAAGTAATTACCCTATATCTATTTTTCCACGAGGAAACTTTACCCTGAGTAATATGTGAGTTAAATGCATTATAATATTTAGTATTTTCAATAATTTATAAAAATAATTTAACTACGGTTCGTTTAGAGAACATTCAGATATCATACCCGAATTCTACGCAATAATATTTTTTAATCACGTGATATATTTTCTTTTAATGTAATATTGTAACATCAATGATGTTATTATCGGATACTAAATAAAAGTAAAACATTTAATAATGAAATATATATAAGGCATAATAAATTGTCACCAATCTACTTAATCTTTTTTTTTTAATATTTTATTTCAAAAATATTCACATAACTACCTTGGAAAATTTTATTGCTGCCATTTTGAAGCTTCTTGAGTACACGAATTATCACGTGTGTAAAGTTGCTAATTTTTCTGGATCATATTGTAAACGCTACTCAATTCGCACATTTTATTTAATATATTTAACTTCAACTTTACTCTAAATATTTTTTGTAGCAGAATGATAGCAGCTAAATTTGCTAAAACGTTAGCAAAATCTCGCCTAGTAACAACTCCTTGGAGTGTTATCGGTAAGCTCATTTTGATATATTATTTGATTCAATTTGCATCTGCTGTACAATAAGAGTCTATTAAAGCTTATGAAAAATGAAGATGCTAAAATTAATTGAGTTAAAGAAAATTGGCCCCAGTGTTAAAATTGTCGATCAGAAAACCAGATGAGATGAATACCCAGCTGACTAAAACAAAAATATATCTTCAGCTAAAAATATTAACAACTGCCTTAAGTCGCCGAAAACAAATGCAAAGTCAAAGCGTTGGTGGTCGAGTGGTCAAAACAGCTGCCTTCCAAGCAGTTGTCGCGGCTTCGCTTCCCGACCGATGCTTCGACACATGGGGGGGGGGGGGTTATTACAGATACGACAAACCAAAACATGCATATACCGAATGACCGCATCAATTTATAGTGTGTAGGTATTGTAATCATTTCCGTTATATAGAAACTGAATGCTTAAGAAAAAGCCAATGTTCTCGGGTAAAGATTTCAGCTTGAGTATTATATCAGACTTTGTGATATCATGAGACCCTGATGATCCTCATGCGATCCCTAAAGACCTCATACATATGAGGGTAAAGGTTTACTTTAGCGACCAGAGCATATTCGCCATCTAGTTTTTAAAATTAGAACTAAAATATAAAATCTTACGTATCTGCTCCTATATTACAATTACAGTAATATTTATTAATTAAAACGTAAAAGATAATATATAAAAAAAGCATTTACCTTTTTAAGTATAATTATGCCCTATGCATACTAGGAAGTTGGAGAAAAAGGCGGCAGTCCTATATCTATTGCGGAAGGCAAATTCTTGGAGGTACGATGAAAATAAAGCTCTGCTGGTACCAGATTGGAATTTCAGCTTACGCTTTGCTCTCATCCACATATTCTCTATATTCTGGGTATGTATGTCTTGATCTTCGGGATTCACAAATTTGTCCTGGTGGACAACAACTGAATGCATATATACCCCATTGCTGGGTCTGCTGATATTATTGTACGCACCCAGCCATCTGAAATTATGTGATTACCTGGTAAAATGTACCGCTGGATTCATCCATTCCTCCAAGAACCATCGGATTTGTGTCTAAATATTTGGCACACTCTTCATGATAAAAATTTGCCCAGTCAATGATTACTTTCTTGCTTATGCCGATGTTTTTTTTTTTTTATAATAAGTGCTATAAATCTAGATAGTTTAAATTATTAAGTTATAAATGTAGATAGTTTAAATTCTTAAGTTTCAAATAATTTAAACTAATTATTTTAATTAATCTAGTGTAATTATTTCAATTTCTTTAAAATGGTAAAGATTTTTTTATCTTTTACATTTTAATAAATTTTAATATAATTGTAATATAGTAGCGTATACGTAAGATTTACGTATAATTATTTACTTCTAATTTTGAAAACTAGAAGGCGAACATGATTTTTATGTTGTGGTCCCTAAAGTAAACCTTTACCCATATATGAGTTTCTTTACAGTACGAATCATTACGAACATGATAGACTTTCTTTCCAACCCGTTTCATCATATTTGAAGGGTTGTATCCAGTTTCCTTAGTTCTGTTTCTTAAGCAAAATACTATTCCATCTCTTAATAATCTTAGTCTATTTCTATGTCACCTATACTTACTTATCAAGATCATTGAATCCATTATTAAAGATAAGATACAGCCTATTATACTGTCTACAATCTCAAACTTTCAGTTTGCTAAAAAGAGAGCTTCCACCTCTGGTGTTATCACTCTTTTTAAATTGTCATTGACCAAGTAAAATTTTCTAGAAAAGCAGGTCCCATAATAGTACAACTAGATATTGCATCAGATTTTGATTCTAGCCATACAGATGTTCTTATCGAATTATTAAAATTGCATATTTCTGTTCCAATTATCTATATTTTAACCAACCAAATGAATAGGGAAATTTTTATCATTTTTAATGAAAAATATATACCAGGATTCAAACTCCATAATTCTACAAGGTTCATCATTGAGTGCATTGTTTTTTATAACTTATATAAATCTGTTGCTTCTGGCAATAGAAAGAAAATTGCCTGGTATACATGTTCCATTGATTGATAAAGTGGTTAAGCATATATCGTTCATGGATGATCTTGTATTTCTTCCCTCCTAGAAGTACCTTCCTTTACTTATTGCTATTCTGGAAAATTATACGGCATAATATGGACTTCAATTTAATTATGATAAAATATCCTCCTGGAATATCATCACTGGTAAGAAGGTTCCTTCTCCATTCACTGCACTCCCACATAAATTTCTTGGATTTCCCATTTACAAATCTATGACTACTATGAGAACAGCCATTCAGGACCCTATCCTTACATCTGCTGAAAATATAACTAATTTCCTTTCTAAAGTGTACCTTTCACTCCGGGCAAAAGTATCGCTCATTAACATTCTGATTTTTGCAAAGATGACTTACTATATGCCAAATGTTAACTATATCAATGCTTTCAAGAAAAAGATCAACTCTATTTGCTCAAAACTATTTGGAACAAAAGAGTTGCCAAAGATAATGGTTTTCCCTCCACTCAATACACACCTTTTATTTTCAGAAATCATTTAATACTATTTCTAAATTTGATCTGTTTATCCAAACACTGAAATTTATTCTAGCCATTCCTACTGATACACCTTCACCCTGTGAATTTAATTTTTTTCATTCCTTAATCAAACACATAGCTTCTTGAATTGACATTGATATTCAGACATTCTCCAAGAAAATAGTTTTTTTGGTAGGCTTTCAACATGGTGCATAGTACTAGCCAACCTCATCCTTCTCCATCTATTCTTAAAGTCACTAATAAACAAATAATCAAAAAATTCAAATTCTGGTACTTAGAGCCAAAATATCATGGTTTCGTTATTTAAAATCAATTTGGAAGCTCTCCCTACTAGTCATTTCTTATCACAGAGAAGGTCCTTTACTAACATTGATCCAGTTTGCTCTCTTTGTCATCAGTCTGAAGAAACCACCATTTTCTAATCCGGTGCCCTGCTCGTCTCATATATAGAAACATCATTGAGTTAATTACTAAATGTCATTTCTTGTAGTGTTACTCCTACTGATAATATAAAAAGAGGCTTTTCACTTTTAATTAGAATCACTATTATTCTTATGTATACCCTTTATTTCATAAGATGCCATTTTTGTTTTAGCTCTACATCTAAGAAATTACAATCATTGTTTTTTAATAAAATTAAAAACAGAGATCAGGCACTTGCCTCTCCAAACATTGTTAATGTTACATGGAGTCTGGGTACTCTCCCAACACCATTATAATATATTTTTTTCTTTTACTATTATTAATCCCCCCCCCCCTTTATGTCAATGCTATGTATGTAAATAATGTATTATTTGTAATCTATAAACATAGTACTTGATTATTCCATCTTCCTAATTGAATTCAAGCCAAATTTTCCATAAGTGTAGCATTTATTTTAAAATAATAAAAAAAAAAGTGACTCATTCAGTAAAGAATGGAAGTCATAAGTAAAATCAATACCTATATAAATAATATGAGGCAATTCAGTTCTCAAATCCTGAATTATAATTAATGATAAGCCAGTAATAATAGAACTAGATACTAGATCTACAATGTCCATTATATCAAAAAGTACTTGGGCTATATAATAAAAAATGTATCAGCTACAACATAGTAGAATGATTACCGATTATTAAGGCAACCAAATATTCTTGGGTCAGACAAGAGTTAAGGTTATTATTCCAAACTTCATTTGTGTCTTGTGTTCATCTGGTAAGCACAGCAATGTATTAGACTCTAATTAGTTTAATCACTTTGTTTGTAGAGAGATTAAAATGAATCTGGTCACAAATTACCAAAATTAAAAAGGGACTACATGGGCGTGTTTGATAATAAACTGGGTTTATATCTTAGGACTTAGATCTAATCAGTATAGCTCATGAAAACAAAATTTCTGAAATGAGGATAGGTTCTTGAGTCCTATGTCATATGTTCAATGGGATTACCAAATGGGTTTCAGAAATAATTATAAACATAAATACAGTGGTTGTCCAGATTGTTGATGGACAACTCAACCATAGACAAGAAACAGCTGACAGACTTTGGAATAGCAGTACATTGCGAGGCATGCTCAAGCCTAGAGCACAAAGCTGTTGACTATAATTACCAACATACGTGGACACAAGCGTCAGGGTTCATAAGGGAAGACACAGCATTTCTTCCCAAATATGAGCTATACAGCTAACAATTAGATTTGGTTAGTTCTCCAACCGTAATGGAGGTGAACCATTGTGTCTAAACATTTTTATTTATTTTGCATTGTAAATATAAATAATAAACATTTTTATCTATTTACAGAGTTGTGTTATTTAATGGCCAGGAATATTATTAGGGCCATACTATAGTATAAATAGCAAATGATATAATAAATGAAAAAATATGGTTTCAGTGAGATAACATAAGAACACTGGATCAGACACTGTAAATGAATTATTATTCAGAAGAATAGAACGTGGGACTGGATGAAAAAAGCTGAAATATATATCTGAATGACATAATAAATGAAAAAAAAATAATTAAACAATTATAGCCACTGACTTTCAATTTATAGAAAGAAAAAAAAACATTTTTCTTCCTAAGCTCTCTGTAAGCTATTACATTAGTTAAGTGTATGATGTGAAAGCATGTAGAATAACTAGGTAATAGAATATAGCAATGGAGCTATAACTCATAATCATTTTCGGTAAAAACATGCCATTTTTTTAACACTTAAATGGAATTGCCTGCCTTTATATTCAGCTAGTCACTTATGAGATTGCTGAAAGCTATGGTCTTTTATTCTATAAACAAGTGCTCACTTAGTGATTTATTTATGAAATTTTTGAAATCTGCAATTCAGTGCTAGCTTTCTGAGATCTTTGGCAAAATCTCTAGCCTTTTCCTCTTTCTTCCGAACACAGATGTAAGTTGTACCTGTGTAATATAATTAGGGAGTTTTAGGCAAAAATAAGCAGCTAGAAGAGATATTGCTGTATCAAAATCTAATCTGAATGATACACTAAGATTTAATACATTGAAGAACCATAAACACTTATAAAAGTTGCCATTTTTAATTCTGGACTTTGGTTTGTCTTAAGAAAGAAGATAACTCTATCCATATATGTTCATTTAATTTTCAGGATTGTCAGGGTCAAATTTTTTTAAGAAACTAGTTTTCATTTGATTTTTCTTTTTCTACTATGGGGACATGGGGGAAATCGTCAACTACAAAAAAGGAGCAACTATTAGCATTTGGTTCTTTTTTTAGTTATCATTTTTTTTTTTCAAATAAATGACAAAGATCTAAACAACCCATGAGGATAGATCCTGTCAATGACTGCACTAGTTCTGTTGTGTTTATGGATTTAAGAGTAACACACAACCAAATAAAATATAAAATATTCTGTATTTTACAATATAAAATATATTCAATGTTTAGATACAATGATTAGCCTTTATTATTATTGGTAAACTATGCAAATCTAGTTATAACAATCCAGCTAATGTTGAGAAGGAATGCTGGGACAATCCAGCTAATGTTTGGAAAGGATACTGTGACTTTCCTTTTGAGCCCTAATATTTTCAGCCTAAGGTTGGCTTCCGTCATTTGTAAGTATTGTCTTCATGCAAGTTTCAATAATAAAGTTTATTTACAATATACATATGTGCGCATACAAACAGTCCAATAACTTTATGGTTTGATACTGTTTTAATGCAAGTATCAACTTAAAAAAAGCTTGCAATTTCATTTTTCCTCAGTATTCTGCTTTCTGAATTGTAAATTTAATACATTAAATATTCTTACTACTTTTACTTTTTATTCATTGGCATGCAGTCCATAAATGCAAAGAAATTTTTTTTATGTGAAATTTTTATGATTATAAGTTCAAGTTTTTTTCCACAAAAAATAATCAAGCATTTATTTATTCTAACTTGTCATTGAATATTATGTAACTGTTGTTTCCAAAATTCCTTTTCTAATATTGAACATATCTTTGTCTCATGAAAGCAATTAATTGAATCAAATCCGTACAGTATTAAGAAAACACCATTATTTGCTGCCATAGTGTGACAGTAGTTCAACGATATAAATTGCTTATGCTTTTTTTTTCTTTCAAGAAAACAATTATGTTGCATCTACAATGAAATTCAGTGCAATGTTATATCAGAATTGGCATGATAATTGTTCAAAGATATTCATAATGGACATAATTTGAATAATTTATTCAATACACTACAATAAATTTGCTATTGCCATTCAAGTATTAAAAATATTTTTATTAAAATTATCATAGGCTGGTAAAGTACAAGTAATATTTCAATTTGCTCTTTGCTTCATGTGTATATTTTTGTAATATATATTGTAAGACGTCGTCTTATACCCTTCCAAAATCATTAAAAGCACTTATATAATTCAAACCCAAGACCCACAATAACAAATTCTCTACATATAATAGAAAGCAAGCTCTATGTATAATGAGGATGCAAATCAAATAAAACTTTTTACCAAAAGATGTAATTAGTCACAAGCACTGTAGATGAGAAACAATTGTTTCTATAATTAAATGTTTAATTTTTTTTAAAATTAAACATTTAATAAACGTATGATAAATATATAATCTAAACTAAACTATAAAATGTAGACACTAATACTTACCTTTGTTTAAAAGACCTCTCGTCAATTGTTGTTTAATTTACACACATCAAAACAATACAAAGAAAGGATGATCAAATTTAGATGCAAGTGAGAAAAAAAAACATAAAGAAATAATAAACTTATTGTTATTAATCCATCATATATATATATATTAATCATAACAGATGATGTAAATAATTAATTCAATGCATGAACCTGCCATTTGAAATCATCAAATTCGCATTAAATAGAACCTCATTTTGGTGATTAGCAAAACGTATAAACAAACGACCTTCTCAAAAATCAAATCAAAAACTCTTATCGACTAACCAATGTACATTTTGTGGGGGAAAAATCGAACTTTCCGTTCGAACAGAAAAATCTGTTGCCATCAAAGTAAAAACATTGATGAGAATATTTCATTTGATATGCATAAAAGCTAGATTAAAGGCATGTAGATTTAAACCCAGAAAATTAAAGAATATTTGAATTATAAATTCTAAAAAAACAGCTTTAAACTATTCATTATTTCAAGAATATTTTCAAGTTTGAGCTGGAGAGTAAATCAATTCTAACTTGAGATTTCTAAAAGCAAATATCTTGCTTCTCAATAAACTCATTAACTTTTACCAACTACATATATAGAAACACATGCAACCATGTGCTGCTAAAGAGAAGTTACACAGTTGGAAGAAAGTTGTCACTCATGGAGTTGTAACCACTAAAACCAAATTTATTACGACATAGCATCTATTCATCTGTGCTGCGATCACTATCAACTTGACCATTTAGATGTGAAACTGCAAACTCAATGTCTTGAAGCGGGCCATACAAAGAGAGAAATTCTGATCAACATCATATGCATTCTAGAACACTCGAAACCCACCAACTGAACTGGATCAAAGAGGATATTTATAATTTTTAGGACATTTTTCTTATGGACTCTTAATTGTTTTTAGGTTGAATTCATAATTTTTATTTTATTTTATATATGTATATTTTGTTTATTTATTTCTTTTACTATATGAAGGGGGATGTAAACTCTCAATAGATTAGAAAAGGGAAAAACATTATTAGCTTTATTTTTTAAATTGAAATAAGGTTCAGACATGAACTTGCTTGCATATGAATCTAATTATCACCAGGGGAGAAGTGAGATTTTACATTCTTATACAGTAAATGCTAACACTTGTACAGTGACACTATTATTTGTTGTTTGTTTGTTATTACTAATTATTTCGTCATTTAGTTATTTGTTTTTGGTAAATTTGATTAACAATCTCTAATGTGAATGGTCTTTCATATCTTTGTAGAGACAAACCACAATAGAAGGAGGGGGGGGATCCCATACCATTACCATGTTATTGCTATGAACTCATCAATAAACATATTGGAGATAATGGATTATGACTTTGAAAAAGTTTAAATTAACAAGGAAGTGTAAACATAAATAACAACAAGTTATGATTTAATTTTTTGTTAGTATTGATATTGGATGATTATTCTTTGAAGGGAAAAAGGAGTGGATTAATGATATTAACCATAATAATGGAAAACAATTGGAGGTAAGAGTCAAAGCACATAATGCTATTAAAAGAAGAGTTGATAGGTCTGCATTATATATTCATTATTTGAAATATGACCATAGAATAGATGCTACAAAAAGTATTAAATATTTAAATTTCATCAAAGATCCAAAAGAAGGCAAATATATGATACATATTGTATTAAAAAATAATTTGTATAATTGTATGAATATTTATAAGACTTCTACAAATTTGGTTCGTAATTGGCTGATTAAAAATGAATGGAAAATTATATAAGTTGATAAATATTGTTTAACATAATATTATGATATAATCCAGCGTTTCCCAACCTTTTTTGGCTTGCGTACCACTTGGTAGTACTTCACGCTAAATTGTACCACTTCGTAAAAATGATTGAATTTTGTGAAATTTGTTATTGCGAGTGTGTTATTTTATTTGCATTATAAATATTATAGGGTGACCATGTATGTATTCACATCACATAATGAGACAAATTACATTGAAACACGCCTAAACGTCACGCCGGATTATAAACTCACTGTAACATATATATATATATATAAGTATGTGTTTGTTCAAAGTTTCATATTTATCTACTATTTTGTCATATTTCGTTTGCTAATAAATGGTTTTAATAAAAACACAAAATTATAAAAAACCAATTAATATATTTTCTTATCATAATCAAATATTTTTATAAAATAAATTTAATGAGATCCTTGTGCTTGTTTCGAAGAACATAATTTTTTGAAATTTGGTTCAAAAGATGTGAGGTATACCCTTAAGTCTACAGCTGTTTCGATACTTATTTTTTTAAAAAAATATATGAAGAAAAAGCTCTTTCTACTAATTCTGTACTAGTAAACAATAATAATAATTTAAGAGCTTTCTCAGAAAGTTGTTCATATTGTTTAATGTTTAATCAAAAATTAATTAGATTGTGTCGTTTGAATTCTACTTGTAAAGTTCTGTCATATGATAATTTAATTAAATTTTCTTTATCTTTTATTGATAATGATGTAGCTTTTTCTAAATTTTCTTCATAGAAGGGGTTTGAAATCTAATTATCATTTGGGTTCTTGGGTTTTGGAAAATATTCCATGAAAGACAATTTTAATCCTGTTAAATGGGCTATTATATTTTCTCGTATATCTTGAGACAGACTAACTCTATTTTCAAACAAAAAAATATGTAGAGTTTCAAATACTTCCGGTTGATTGTTTTCGATACACTGTTTCCAAAAGTCTAATTTCTTAATCATACTTTCAATTTTATCATTAACATTAAAGATCGTTATCGACTGTACATATTAACAACTTTACTGTATATTATCATTAATTAAAATAATTTTTATGAATTATAGGAAAAAACGTTTCTATGATATTTTTATGATTTAATTTTTTTTTATGTCCGCCATTATTGATTATTTTTCGTGTACCATCAACCAGCAACTCGCGTACCACTGGTGGTACGTGTACCACAGGTTGGGAAACACTGATATAATCAATTGTTTTGTAATTATTGAATTTATATATGAGGGTTTTGATTTGTTTTAATTATTTATATTATTATTGTTTGTTTTAATTCCATTATTGGACACTGGATGGTTTTATGTCAGATGATTCGTTAACGTTAAATAGATTAGTAACTTTTGAAAAGGGCACTAAAGCATGTGCTGAAAAAAAGCTTTTGTAATATATAAAATTATTATTTGATTATATAACATGTACTGAAAAAAAGCTTTTTAAAGTATAAAATTATTATTTGATTATATAGCTGTTGTAAAGAATTATTATTATTTTTTGATTTATTTTATGGAAGAATAGCATAAGGATTTTTATTCCTTTCTAATTTTAATAATTAAAGAATGTTTATTGATATTTAAACAAATTATTTATTTTTGCTATAACCCCATTGCTAAATTATGTTAATTGTAAATAAATTTGTTAAATATATGATTTTAAATCAAAGTCTGCTGTTTGTGTTTTTTCTGTATTCAATTCTCAATTTGTCACACACTTGCGCATTATAGATAGTGATATTGATATACCTTGAAGTAGAATATTATGCATATTCTCCCTAAGTTTGAATTCTGGAATTAACTGAAGTTAAAGATCGATAAAAGAGATGAGAATACAGGTAGATTTTTGACACATGTTTGTGTGTTAATACATCATCTCATAGGAATGGGATAAGAGTGGACAAGAGTCTATATATTTGGGAATCCTAGATATGCTTTCTCACCCACTCTGATGGCCTATCAATTTACTCTCATGTAAGGTCCGGACTCATTCCATTATAATATATATATTGAAACAGTAAGATTCGTATTCGAATCTTAAGTTTCACCTTTTCTGTCGTCTCTCACTGACCGGTTTATCCCGCCCAAATTTAAACTTTTGATATCGAGTTGTGTGTGTAACAATATTAAAAATGTATAAATATATGTAGAATTCAGCATAAACACGCACACATTTCGATCTCAAATTAAACGCAATAAATAGGGATAAAATAATATAATTTAGATTTCTTTTAGTTATATAATTTTGTATAATTTTAATCATTTATTTTGGATTATAAAGTTCGTATTTATTGCTTTGTTTAAATTTCATTTAATAATAATTCTAAAAATATCTGATGTAATATTTAATTAAAAGTTAAAATAATCTTATGTTCCCTTTTTGTTTTTGAAATTTAAAAGCATCGGTCAGTGATAGATAATAGATTAATTAAAGAAAAATTCCCCAAAATTAATTAGTAAATGTAAAATGTAAACAATAGAACGGCAGCTTTCTTTAATTAAAAACCAACTAAATGCATTGATTATCCTCAGGGCAGATTAAGTAGAACCTAAAAATATCTTAACAAAAATGTGAAAGATCAAGATAAAAAAAGAGGCCATCTTAGACTTGCTGGAGACATTCACTTAAACTTTAGCTTTGCTCTCGATCACTGAGAGTCTCCAAAAATAATAAAAATAATTTGTTCCTGCCAAGGTATGACCGAGTAAAGCACCTAGATTATTTTCCATCGGGAGATGGCCTATCGGATGCTGAACTTTCATTGCCCGTCATAAATTCACCATGAAGATCTGCTGCCTGAAATGAATGAGAAAGCTGCTGCTGCCATGAAATTAAATGAATATCTAAATACAAGAAAGACTTGCCACTCGTGGACCTTTTGCTGCTAAATTAATGGAATCAGAAAACTTCTTATAAAACAGGTACCTGTCTGTGTTCAAACTCTAGAGTACTCTAATAATATGCTATAGCTCTTCTTCATACAACTTATCTAAATTATAAAATGTAAAACTACCATTTGTATAACTAAATTGAATAATTAATGTAATGTGTAAATGTATCTAATAATCTAGCTTACCTCACTCTCTCTTTCTTGGGTGCGTATTTCTATAATCTACATTTCTATCTATAGTTATTTAATTATTGCATGCTCGTAATTATTTCAATTTTCAAAGTTTAAATCTATGATCGCTTAAAACAATGAATGCGTGTCAAATTTTCATTAATATTTACTTTCTTTAATAACTTAACTTTCATATAAATCGACACGCATTCAATGCTTCATTTATTGTAATGCAGGGTCTACTACTTCGCAAATGGCTGACGTATTAGTTATAATAATTCCCAGTTTATATATGTTTGGTATTTATTAAATCATCATGAATAATTCCATAGAATTACATTTCTTTGAGAGTCACCAACGTTCTTTAGTAAATGTTGATAATGTAGAGCCGAATTAGAAATCTATTTAAATCTCATCATAATCGATTATACAGAATACATGTGTTACGTTTCAGAGACGCGATGACCCATTCCGCTGTGAAATTTCCGGATTCTTCAGGGTTGAAATTAACCCCAGTCGTCCTACACAAGCGGGCATAATGGGTGCTCCCGTAAGATTTGACAATGTCATGCAGCCAGCCGGCAAATTGCGCCACGTACCGCTTGTCCTTGGTTATGCTTATGTGACACCTTACTTCGTCGGGCCGAGGCAGAGACCAGTCTGATATTCTTATAAACCCATTCGTGGCATTGCAGTTTCGATATACTGCCATTCCATATCACCTTTCTAAAGTGTACCACGTGTTCCTTTACTTAATTTTATTATTCTATATGTCACTCCGCCTCTGCATTATCTTCATAAATCGGTCTCAAATAAATGTTTGCCCTTAGTTATAAATAAATATTTTAATTAAATAAATATATGTCTGCCCTTACTCTTATAACCCATACTTTAGACTCTTGCATTGCAAAAGAATAAATCCCTCCAGGCATGCATTAGAAATACTTACTCAAGAATTTTAGGTAGCTAGATTACGCCCTCAAATAAATGAATTCCTTTTGTAAACAAATAAATAAATGTATTCTTTAAAATATAATCATGTTGCAAATCCCGCTACTGAAGCTGTTAGTCCATAGAATATTAATGATTGTTTTATTAAAATGTATTAATAAATAATTTTAAACTATATGTCTGCAGTTACGTTTCATTTATTCGATACCCATTCTATCTAATATTTCCTCGATTAAGTAAATATGAATGTTTAATTAATATTAGTTTGATTATTGGCTAACTCGAGAATAAAATCATGAATCTCTTGCATATCCCTGACCACCGTGCCTAAGGAAATATTTACTAATGTCGCATCAGATGCGTTGTTTCGTGGATTGTATTGTGGAACCGATAAACTATGTTCGAACTCAGTACCACGGGTGGCTTCGCTACTCGATGGTGCTGCTGTTTTGTATGGTGGTCGAATTCTGCACTATGTTTATGAGTCACACGTTTTCTGACCGTTACATAGTTAAATTTTTTTTTTTGCGTTTGGCGCTTTCCAACGTGGAGCTTTCGTTACAAAAAACCCATATATACCCTGAGCAAAATATAACGTATATAAATTTCTTTTAGCGTTCGTTACTCGAGTTAGCTAATTAATCTATATATATATACGATTTTGTTTTGATAAAAATAATGAAAAAAAGTAAATCGAGTGAAATAATGTGGGTCGAATGAATGAAAGGACAGCAGGCGTAATAACAAATTTAAGGAAAGCAGAGATGTGTGTGTAATTTAAGAAGGAATGAAAATACTCGGATCTAATGAAATATTTTGCTTTATATATATATGTCAAGAAAAAAAAAAGTAATCAATCGTTAAATGAGAAAGCAAGTAGCATTGAATTTTTTTTATTAAAACACCATTATATATATAGCATAGACAGCAGAAGCTTGTTATATATGTTAATGGTAAATATTTTGTTAAAGTACAAATATATATATCATAGACAGCAGTGGCTTATTATACGCGTAACCAGTAGTTCGCTATAATATATATGTTAAATATGTTAAATGCAGCAATATAGAGATAGGGCAATGTAGAGTAGGTGAGGGCAGCGAAAGAGTGTTATAGGGCCAATATACCGGTGGGGAGTAGTCAAATGCTAGTAGTATAAAATAAATACTATTAAGAAAAATGGAAGCAGAAGATGACAGAATAGCATCAATGAACTTCAGTCTAAGGTTACTTGAAATATTTAGACAGAGTATGCAAGAAATGAAGAAAATGTATGAGGAGGAAATGAGAAAAAGAAGAGATGAAGAATCAAGACAGAGACAAGAAGAAGAAAAGATAAGAGTGAGAGAATATCAGGAATTTAAAGACCTTATGTGGAGAGAGTTAGAAGCCATAAAGGAACATATTGGAATATCCCCAGCTAGTAAAAAGGAAGAAGAAATTAAAGAAATGGAAAAGGAAAGGGAATTATAAATACTTGACAAACCTATGATAGTAGATGAGCAAATAGACCTTATTCCAATAGATGAAGGCTCACAAAAACCGTTGAGTGAAAGCAGTAAAAAGGAGACAAGCATGGACGGGGACAAAAGAATAGGACTAAAAGTCACGGAAGAAAACATGAAAACGGACAGTGGATACCAAAGCCACTTAACAAAGATGGTCCACGTTAAAATATTTAGAGTGGAAATAAGGGAAGAACCTCAAACCTACCTAGAGAGCTCACAGAAGTTCTTAAAATTTCATAAGAAAGGGCCAGATATGCAGATAGCTATAGCTAGTTACCATCTGCAGGGATCTGCCAAAAACTGGTGGAATGTGGGGAAGTGGAAATTTAGAACGATCCAGCGTAGCGTGCTGCTAACCATCCAACCATTAATGAAAGGCATTCAATTAAAAGAGGGAGATACCATAAAAGGGACATATAATGCCCGTAATCTCAAACCATGTAGGTATTATCCACCTGACCCGGGGTTGTAAAAATATTAGCCCATTAGGACGGATTAAACGTATATGAAAATATTAAAATGACTTCGACATAATGAACTTGGTTGAGTGGATTGTACTTTAGTCAAATAGGGTTTTAGATAGAAATTTTATTATATATATATATATATTATTGTTTTAATTACTATTACTCTTAAAAAAATTTTTTTTATATATTATACTAATCCTATTCTAAGAATTTTTTTTTATATATATACATTCAGTTTAACTAATTATTATGATTTCAACCAGACATGGCCAAATTAGGCCATCCTAATTAAACTATAAATTCTAGATCCGGGTATTTAAATTGTTCGTTGCTTCATGTAATCTCTGCTTTCTATATTTCAATATATCTGTAAAAACAATAATAATGTTTTCGTCTTTAAATTATATAATGTAAAATTTTTTTTTCTCTTTCTTGCCTCCTTTGTTCTTCCTTAATTGTTCACGGGAAGTACGGGGAAATGAAACAGTAAGATTCGTATTCGAATCTTAAGTTTCATCTTTTCTGTCGTCTCTCACTGACCGGTCTATCCCGCCCAAATTTAAACTTTTGATATCGAGTTGTGTGTGTAACAATATTAAAAATGTATAAATATATGTAGAATTCAGCATAAACACGCACACATTTTGATCTCAAATTAAACGCAATAAATAGGGATAAAATAATATAATTTAGATTTCTTTTAGTTATATAATTTTGTATAATTTTAATCATTTATTTTGGATTATAAAGTTCGTATTTATTGCTTTGTTTAAATTTCATTTAATAATAATTCTAAAAATATCTGATGTAATATTTAATTAAAAGTTAAAATAATCTTATGTTCCCTTTTTGTTTTTGAAATTTAAAAGCATTGGTCAGTGATAGATAATAGATTAATTAAAGAAAAATTCCCCAAAATTAATTAGTAAATGTAAAATGTAAACAATAGAACGGCAGCTTTCTTTAATTAAAAACCAACTAAATGCATTGATTATCCTCAGGGCAGATTAAGTAGAACCTAAAAATATCTTAACAAAAATGTGAAAGATCAAGATAAAAAAAGAGGCCATCTTAGACTTGCTGGAGACATTCACTTAAACTTTAGCTTTGCTCTCGATCACTGAGAGTCTCCAAAAATAATAAAAATAATTTGTTCCTGCCAAGGTATGACCGAGTAAAGCACCTAGATTATTTTCCATCGGGAGATGGCCTATCGGATGCTGAACTGTCATTGCCCGTCATAAATTCACCATGAAGATCTGCTGCCTGAAATGAATGAGAAAGCTGCTGCTGCCATGAAATTAAATGAATATCTAAATACAAGAAAGACTTGCCACTCGTGGACCTTTTGCTGCTAAATTAATGGAATCAGAAAACTTCTTATAAAACAGGTACCTGTCTGTGTTCAAACTCTAGAGTACTCTAATAATATGCTATAGCTCTTCTTCATACAACTTATCTAAATTATAAAATGTAAAACTACCATTTGTATAACTAAATTGAATAATTAATGTAATGTGTAAATGTATCTAATAATCTAGCTTACCTCACTCTCTCTTTCTTGGGTGCGTATTTCTATAATCTACATTTCTATCTATAGTTATTTAATTATTGCATGCTCGTAATTATTTCAATTTTCAAAGTTTAAATCTATGATCGCTTAAAACAATGAATGCGTGTCAAATTTTCATTAATATTTACTTTCTTTAATAACTTAACTTTCATATAAATCGACACGCATTCAATGCTTCATTTATTGTAATGCAGGGTCTACTACTTCGCAAATGGCTGACGTATTAGTTATAATAATTCCCAATTTATATATGTTTGGTATTTATTAAATCATCATGAATAATTCCATAGAATTACATTTCTTTGAGAGTCACCAACGTTCTTTAGTAAATGTTGATAATGTAGAGCCGAATTAGAAATCTATTTAAATCTCATCATAATCGATTATACAGTATACATGTGTTACATTTAGAGACGCGATGACCCATTCCACCGTGAAATTTCCAGATTCTTCAGGGTTGAAATTAACCCCAGTCGTCCTACACAAGCGGGCATAATGGGTGCTCCCGTAGGATTTGACAATATCATGCAGCCAGCTGGCAAATTGCGCCACGTACCGCTTGTCCCTGGTTATGCTTATGTGACACCTTACTTCGTCGGGCCGAGGCAGAGACCAGTCTGATATTCTTAATAAACCCATTCGCGGCATTGCAGTTTCGATATACTGCCATTCCATATCGCCTTTCTAAAGCATACCACGTGTTCCTTTACTTAATTTTATTATTCTATATGTCACTCCGCCTCTGCATTATCTTCATAAATCACTCTCAAATAAATGTTTGCCCTTAGTTATAAATAAATATTTTAATTAAATAAATATATGTCTGCCCTTACTCTTATAACCCATACTTTAGACTCTTGCATTGCAAAAGAATAAATCCCTCCAGGCATGCATTAGAAATACTTACTCAAGAATTTTAGGTAGCTAGATTACGCCCTCAAATAAATGAATTCCTTTTGTAAACAAATAAATAAATGTATTCTTTAAAATATAATCATGTTGCAAATCCCGCTACTGAAGCTGTTAGTCCATAGAATATTAATGATTGTTTTATTAAAATGTATTAATAAATAATTTTAAACTATATGTCTGCAGTTACGTTTCATTTATTCGATACCCATTCTATCTAATATTTCCTCGATTAAGTAAATATGAATGTTTAATTAATATTAGTTTGATTATTGGCTAACTCGAGAATAAAATCATGAATCTCTTGCATATCTCTGACCACCGTGCCTAAGGAAATATTTACTAATGTCGCATCAGATGCGTTGTTTCGTGGATTGTATTGTGGAACCGATAAACTATGTTCGAACTCAGTACCACGGGTGGCTTCGCTACTCGATGGTGCTGCTGTTCTGTATGGTGGTCGAATTCTGCACTATGTTTACGAGTCACACGTTTTCTGACCGTTACAATATATATAAAAGCATTTTAATTATAATTTTGAAATGAACAAATCTATCAATAAATATTGCACAACTCATTAGATCTCCGAATTTTGTTGATAAAGAAACTATAATAAAGTTAGGACCATATATTTATATTCAGCATGTCAGTAATACCTAATTTTGAAGATTTAAATCATTTAGAATTTATAAGAAATATGAAATGTTAACTATATGTGAATAGTGCTCTCAGTTCAAACATTTGATTTATCTATTTTTTGTCTAACAATGAAAAACTGAATATCTTTTTCTTTACTCTCATCACATGCTACTGTTTTTAGGGTTATCAAAATCTTATAAGAAAACTTTCATATTTGTCTTCATATTCTCCATCCAATGGATTATTCTGAAAGTATACAATAATTGATTTTTGTTCTATACTTTCATTTGAAATACACTACATGGCTTGGTATAGCAGTAGAATGGCAGATTCTGAAGCCTAAGGTCATAGATTGCTTTGTCTGAACTATTTTTTTAATGATATTGTATCCTTTCTTTCAGAATACTTGCTCTGGAAGTCATGTGACATTTAAATGCTCACATGGTAGATTGAGTCTAACGATTTTATTCAATAACCAGTTTTTTATTTTATTTACTCAACTGAGAATTTACCCAGGGACTGTTAGCTCTCGACTGTCATTGTATCACTGGAGTGAATTGGAAGGTCAGAATAACATTGCCATCTACAAACCATATTGAATGTTTTTCTTTTTATTTATACTTTTTTGTATACCTCTGTCTTTCCAGTGATATCTTTGTGAGGTTTAACATATTTTTATAACTGTCAAACTTATTTTCAATAGTATTACTTCTGGCAAGATCTCCCAAGCCAAAATGATATTTGTGGGCTCGGAACCAAATTAAGATATTGTGTCATTGAGCTACAACGTTACTATTAATTAGCCTGGGATTAAGGAGGAATGACATGGATAAGATTCATGACACAATGTGGAAGTTATGATTTTATGGTTTTAATGGCAATAATACTTTGAAGAAGAAACAATAATAAATTATTTTTTATGTTAGGAAAAATCATTGGAAAATTGATATAAAAATCTTTTGTATTTAAAGTATTTGTGCCATCAAGAAAAAGATAGATATTTAAGAAATATTATTTTTTTTATACTTAATAAATAAAAAAGTCTCCATAAATAAAAATTAATTCTTTTTTTTTTTTTAACTTTAGAAATTATAAAGAAAATAAATGCATTCAAGATTTTTGCACTATTTTGGCCAGAGAAGTATTTTCTCAAGTTTATGGTCAAATAATGTTGCTTCCCATCACTTGTGTTTGTAATAACAAAAAAAAAAAAATTGTAAAATATTAAAAAAAACCAAAAAGATATATTTTTATACATATCAAGGATTTTTCTGTCACTCTTTATATAGAATTATGATCCGTTGCACTTATGTCCTTTAGGAATGGAATTTAATACTCATTGAACTATATTGTTAAACGATTTCCAAATCTATAACAACAATAGCAAAATTGAAGAACTTAATTATCTTCTGATATGGAATCTACAAATTTTTTTATAATATATTTTATTAATATTTAAGCTATATGCTAAATGATAACAAATATTAGATCTACAACTTAACAGAACCGATAACATCTCTATATGCTGATGGACAATGCAGACAAGTTTATTAAGTTAATCAAGAGGAATTGATGAAATGAAAGCGTTTATAATTTAGACACTGCAGTTCTGTGTAAATTTTAAGAAATTAAGTGGTGGCAAAAAAAAAATGAATCTGAGAGATAAAGTAATAGTAGTATAAATCTCAATTCCCTTCAAGTATATGAATTATTTATTATTCATAAAAAATGATTTGCTAGTCTGGATTGTAGCTTAATATTGCATTTTCTCGTGTGACTTTATTATAATACACATTATGTATACAGAATGAGCTAATGGTATAGATTTGGGAGAGATTTAAAAAAAAATCCTTTATTAAAGTTACTATATTTTTAGAATTTGTTTCCAGTTGGTACTCTATATGTACTTTGTCCCATCCTGTATGTTAAAACTTAAATAATTATATCTATATATATATATATTAATTTTTTTTATTGGATGATAATATGATTAATTGATAATAAATAAATAAGACTGAAAAAGGCTATATAAATTGAACACTGTATTATTCAATTTAAAGAAATGCTTTTAGCAATATTTACTGATCTCTTCAATATAACAAGTATTTGGGTGAATGCTTACAAATCATTATACATAGCAATACTTTCATTTTTTAAATATACAACTATATCTTTCTTCTCTCTTCCTCTCTCCCTTTTTCATTTCCATTTTTGATATATTTATAGATAATGTTCTATAACAGTGCTTCTTAACTGACTATATGCCACAGAGCAATAAATTTTTAAATTTTTTTATTATGGACCAAATTAATTATTGAACAAAAAAAAAATGAAGAAAGACGAGTGATTTTATAGCAAAGTATAATTATTGTAGTGTTTAAAAAATTTAATATATATATATTTTCAAAGAATGATAAAAAACAGAATAATCAATAAAACTATACAAAAGGAATATTAAACTAATTATAAATTATAAATGTATTAAATGCACATTGATTACGTAGTAATATTTACTGAGGCTATAACCTCGATAATATGCGTATACAATGCGATAGTAGGGACCTCTACAGGTGTTTTAATCATAGCATAAGCTTGTGGTTAAAACACCTGTAGAGGTCCCTACTATCGCATTTTATACGCATATTATCGAGGTTATAGCATAAGCTTGTGGTTAAAACACCTGTAGAGGTCCTACTATCGCATTTTATACGCATATTATCGAGGTTATAGCGTAAGCTTGTGGTTAAAACACCTGTAGAGGTCCCTACTATCGCATTTTATACGCATATTATCGAGGTTATAGCCTCAGTAAATATTACTAATTATAAACAAAATCTGAAGAAAATATTTTAATTATTGAGAGAAACGTAATTATAATTATAAAACCAAAAATTAATGCGATTGATGCTGATTCTTTTCAGTAATTAACTTATGGAAGTCTTGGAGATATATTTGTGACTGCTAAGTGCAAAGCTGGATTTATTAATAAACATTTTTTTTTCTTTGATTTTCTAAGTGTCATTGCCTAAAATGTTGATTCACATAAGAATGTGGTCGAAAATGGCAATAACACTTTTACAGTTTTTTCCTGTCCATTCCGAATATTCAGTTTTAATTTTAACCCAAAATTGAGTTATACTTGTTGAATTAAATAATAATTTTAATGTACTATCGCAACTTAGTTTATTAATTTTTCCTGTTCCAAATCAAGTAGTTATTTTCTTGTTTAATAAACATTTAAAGTCCACATATTACTTTTCTGTGTTTTCTTTCTGTAGATAATATTGATTAAACAGATAACAAAATCCTGTTAAATGTCCATAAATAATATTTTTCAATTCGCCAATATTTATAACAACTTCATTTATCAATTCTGAAAATGAATGAAGCATGTCACTTTTTTCTTCTACACAAGTTTTTTTTTTGAATGCCTCAATTTTATTCCATAAATCAAAAGTAGTACTATTTCCTTTTAGGCTTAAATTTAGTTCATTTATTAATGAAAATCGACAAGTAAACCAGTTTAGAAATCCAATTGTTGTCATTAAAAGTATTTCTCAATTCTGAATTTTTTGTTTCCAAAAATGTTTTGATTTCTTTTCTTAATTCATAAAGTCTTGTTAATATTTTCCCTCTTGACAACCATTGTACTTCTGCATGAAGTAATAAATTTTCATGACCAGATTCCATTTCATTGCATAAACTTGAAAATAGTCTTGAATTTAATGTTTGTATTTAATAGAAATTTATTATTTTTAATGATTAAGTAAGAACATTATTTTAGTCAGAAGACAATTTTTTAACAGCTAAATGCTCTTGGTATATAACATGAGTAAAAATATTTTTGTCATTTGCTACTTTAAAAATTTTTTTTTTGCAGCTCCTGAATGTTTTCTTGCCACACTTGCTACTCCATCAGTACATAAGCCAACACAATTTTTCCAATTAAGTGAATTATTTTCGATGTAATTATCACTTTAAATATATCTGAACTATTTGTGTGATTAGGACTTTCAATACAACAAAAAAATTATTCTTTTACATCATTGATTTCATAATCAACATAACTAATATAACATAAAAGTATAGCTTTATTGGTAACATTAGTAGATTCATTTATTTGAATTGTCATCAATAAATAATATGTGAAATTATACATATTGATTATAAAAATAATAACAAGAAAATAAATTATATTGGTATACATTTATACTGTATTTTAAAAATAATGAGCATATCAATTATCACATTAAAAAGATTGAGAATATAAAAAAATACAATGAAAGATTGATTAAGAAAAGTTTTATATTGATAAATTTAGATTTACTATTAATAGAAATTGTACTTAATTTGGAATTTTTATTGTATTGGAATTTAATGGTTTTGGTTTTAAATATATATTTCTTATTAAAATAGGATTTTTAGTAATTACTTTTTTTTTGATAAGAGAACCTACACATACAGGTTTTTTTAAAAATAAAAATTGAAAAACAATTTAAAAAGAATAGTCTTTGTAACAATCATTTTTATTCTGTATTAAAAAAAAAGAGGAAAAGGTGGTTAGATTTTTGTAAAGTGTTATTTGTATTTGTTGATGTATTTTATATACATAATTTTTTTATATTTTTATTTGTATATTTTTGTTTTTTATTTTATATTTCAGATTTCATTGGTGAATAGTTTTTGAATTTTTTATATACAGGATATGAAGTTTAGATTAATAAAAAAAATATGGTAAAAAATATATATTTTTTTAAAAAAAAAAAGGAAAAGAAGTGATGAACTTTGTATATTTATAAATGAGTCAAACTTAAAAAAGAAAACAAAGGAAAAATTTGGGAATATATTTTAAAAGTTAATACTGTTATGATATACATTCTTTGTATGAATAAATATATAAAAAATAATATTTTAATTTGCAGCCACGCTAAAATATTCAGGATTTGTTGACTGGGTTCCTGGTCTTTACAAAGAATATTGGAAAAGACGGAAACAGAATCCTCCACCACTTCGTCATCGCAATACCCTCATAAATTGGTAAGATTAATTTATGTTTATGCATATAGCATTATTTTCAACCATTGTCAATCTATTTCAGGGTGAAGATCTCTTAAGTTTAATACAATTTATCCAATCTGTAAGTAGTTATCTTTTAATTAAACTTTTTTTTTATCTCATCTAATCTAACTCACCTGGACTTTTTTTAAGTCATAAATTTTTATGATTCTGTTTAAAACTTAGCTGTTTGTTATAATTTCTTCCAATAACATGCAACATTCTTTTTAAACTAGGTATTTCACTTGCATTTTATTTTTGTTAATCTTAATATATATATTTCCACCCTTTGCTGTTAGTCTGTATTCTCTTATAGCTCTTTTATTATATATATATGTTAAATCCATAAGTAAATACTGGATATCTTAAACCTATAAATAAATGTTAGAATGCATTTATTAAAAAGTTTTTTTTTCAAACATGAAGACATTTCATTTGATTTTACAAATTATAATAGTTTCATGAGTGTATTTCACAATGATTGGAGGAAAATGTTGACAGTGATTCCTCTAACCATAGAGTATAATTTTGGTTATGTAGGCCAATGTATTTATGTTATGATATTCTCAACACTTTCTTTTGACAGAAGAGTTTGCATATGGATGTTGATGTCTGCAACATAATAAAAATAATTAAATAGTTTGTATCACTCAGTAGATCATGTGATATTTGTAAAATGACCTTTAGTTTCCTTCCAAGAACTTTTAATTTGCAAGTCCATTCTACCATTGTACTAAATCACGCAGGGTATTTCTGCAACAGTTTGTTTTTATTGTATTTTAATTTTTTTATTTTTATTGTAGTTCTTCAAAATTTTTATTGATTCCTCTAAGTAAGCGTAAATTTCCAATTATATTTTAGACACCCTTCTTCATACAATTTCTTTAAATTCAGAGAAATAATGTTTCTCACAGTATGATGCTGACATCAATTTCAGCAAAGACGGCATTTGGTCAGGTATTTTTTTTATTTCAATAAGTTTTTCTTGTGGTAAATTACTATATTCTCTTAAAATATGTCTTTGATGAGCAATATTATATCATAATATCTCATTAAAGTTTCTAATAAGCTCAATATTGCCAACTGTTTTTCTTTTAACATAGTTTTTCCAAGAATCTTTTTAGATGTTGCCAAAGAACCAATTAGACATAAATGAAAAGTATAAATTAATTTTAAGCACATAAAAAGAAATGCTAAAACAGCAAATGCACTTCCTTGCAAAAAATTTTAAATAATCTCAGATTCAAACAGCCAATTACAATTGCTTGATTTACTTTTCTAATGTTCTTTTGTTTCATTGAAGTTATCACATTTAGTAAAGTATGATATAAAATCCAATTAGAAAAATGCAGGTGGGTAATAAAATAGTTTGGCAGTGAACTTCCACTATTCTCCATTCTAGGAAATCAAATTCTCTTGATGATAAATATAGCTGTGTATGAAAATCTTTATAAGAAAATTTTGCTAAAAGCAAACTAAACACATGAGCATTATCCTGAACTTTCATCAAGGCTGATAAAAATCATTTAACTACTATCATTGATATACCACTGCTTGTATATTTCATGTCAAAAAAAAATGGAGCAAATTTTAAAATAGAAGGTTCACATTTCAAAGTAGGTAATTGCAAGATAACTTGAAAGAACACATGCAGATAAGATCGATGTAAATAACATTTTATTACCAAATAAAAGGATGATATTCAAAAATTAATCCAAGTAAATGGTTTTCATAAATTCTTCTTATTTTACAATATGAAGTTAATTGTAATAAATATAAACCATGTAAACAAAATATTTGGATTAGAAAAGCAAATTGCACAAACTTTCAACAAACCATAAATAACATGCTTAAGATTACTAACCTCATTATATGTCTTTCATTGAAAGATTTTAATCTTAAACAATAAAAAAAAAGAAAACATTTGTGCAGCAAATATTGGATAAGCAAAACTTTCTTTAAGAGGTAGAGTCCATTGAACTCTAGTAGCCTCAGAATGACTATAAAAAACTATAATATAGATAATAGTTTGCCGAGATTAAAGCCACTCAAAAATAATCCCTATAAAAATATAAGGCTCATTAGAACCGCATTTCAATAAAACTAATGTTAGCAAAACACAACTGGATGTCCGAATTCTTCACAAGATAACGTAGGTGGCAAATTATTGCCTCGATTAACTTGCCAACATATTTTAGTTGATGGTGTTGATGGGCTCATGGATTTTTTTTTTTTTTTAGAATCAAATTTTCAGCATAAAGACAAACTTCTGCCATATTTTCTTGAAGTTTTGAAACATTTAGTGAAAGCACAATGGATGGATGAAATTCGATTTTTTCCTTCCAACTAAATTCCTGTTAGTGAACTCTTGGGTTTTTGCTTAAGTATAGTTCTAAGCAATATTGCCAATAGAAATGAAGCACTATAAGAATAGATTATTTTTGCCCAAGTAGATCTTCTGAGTGTTCTTTCCAGCTTAATCTACTCTTCCAAGAATATGCACACCCCT
This sequence comes from Epiperipatus broadwayi, assembly GCA_028023455.1. Taxonomy (NCBI): domain Eukaryota; kingdom Metazoa; phylum Onychophora; class Udeonychophora; order Euonychophora; family Peripatidae; genus Epiperipatus; species Epiperipatus broadwayi. The sequence goes on from JAQFVV010000076.1 coordinate 2,672,493, forward strand.
AAAAGAAGTACTGCAAAATTTATGCTCTGGAAGTCTAATTGTTCCTGTGCTGATATGAATGATTTATGTCTTAGGGAAGGGTAGCGATTCAGATGCATTCCTATTAAGTCAGACTTTTCCTCTACCTACAATTCCCAAAAATATGTCTAGTACTGATAAGACCAAGGATAATATTTCAAAATAATGGTCTCACCACATTTCGAAAAATCATTCCACGTTTACTGTTGCGATCCATTTTATCTAGCATATCTACTACAAACTTGGGATCACCTCTAGTAAGCAGCCATCAGTACAAAGTCAAATTCACATTCCATATGATCGGAAGGTTTATTTTTTTCATAAATTTGGTTCCAATTTTAATTCATCTCTCGATAGAAGTGTTTCCACCCACTGTCAAATCAAATAATCATTTTAAATTTTCCATTGTACATTTAGAAACTATTTTAACACTTGTTAATAAATTATTGAATAAAGATGTTCTGAAATTTTTTGATGATCAAACTTTAGATGTTTACTTTAAAAATATTTTCTCATAAATCTTTCAGTAAAACACTACAGTTAGTACTTATTAATCTTTTGAAGGAAATTCTTCATAATCAAAAAGTTGCCAGTTACTTTTGTCAAAGAAGTTCAAGCATTTACTAAAGAGCTTTTTTTTGCTGATCAGATAGAACTTCAAAGTAAGCACCATGATGCAAGCAAAAAGGAAGATGAAGAAATTAACTATGCAGCCATCAATTGATTCAAATTGAATGTTCTTGCCAATGCAGGATGTGTTGATTTATTACCCTGAGCTATTCTAGATGATTCAGGTGCAGACAGTTTATGTATTAGACTTACTGAGAAGATCAATTCCTCACAAGGTCATAAGCTATTGTTAACACATATGCCTCTATTAATGGTTTGTCTAGTATAGCAGAGAAAATGCCTGGAAGTGCTCACCTTTGCATCACCTCATTGCGGGATTTTATGATTTCCACATCTCCTATTTTCTTAAAGCTGTACCAGTATCACACTGAGCATTTTTCCAAAGATGACAATCTTAATATAAGCTTAACTGGAGAAGACAGTAAGTTTAGTAAATGGTATCAAATCTAGTTCATTTGTCAATGGTTATGATGCTGCTATTGAAAATATTTACAAAGCATCAAAAGCTGGCTTAACTATAGCTTTCGATTGTGTTCAGGCTTCTAGCGTCTGTTTCAAACTGACTTTATGATGTTGAAATGAGCAATAGCAAATCAAATTTGATTTCTATGATAGCTGTGGCCCTAAAAGATACTCTTAAAACTACAGAGTCTAACTTGCAGATCTTTCAGCAATACTGCTGTCAGCTTCCCAATTAACTTGATTGTGGACCAGTTTGGCTGCATGGTCATTGCAGGATTACCTTCCGCATATCAGTTGATGATAAAAATGTTTACATTGATCATTGTGGAAGGAAGCTCTGCCATGTACTCTGCTGGAGATATAATGGCTCTGAACCATGACCACAGCCACATATCTTTTTGTAATCAATGCTTTAACTAATTCTGCTGTTAATCTGCAAGGTGAAGCTAAAATGCGTACTGTTTTAGTTCGACTGTTGGAACTTTTTGTTCAACATGGTTTGGAAGAGAAAAGGGCTAGCGAGAAAGTCCATCCAAGGCATCTAGCAATGCTGGTAACTTAGGCGTGTTGTCCCTATAATATTGCTATTGATTTGTTGACTTCCCCCTATCAGAAAACCAAAATCTCAAATGCATAAACTTTTTCAAGACTTTGGTTATATTGTGTTGTTATGAGATTTGGAGCAGAAGAATAAGATTTGTGGCTTCCATGAATGTTACAAACGTGTTTGTAAAATTGCTACTAAATCTCCTTTATTGATTTCAAAAGGATAATTGCAATATAATTCTACTCTTCAAAATGACAGTGTATCTTTGGCAGAATTACAAGAATTGTGACAAAATATTTTAACTTTTTTGGACCATGCTCAAGAAATTACTCCTATTGTGACTAAATTGTACTTTGTTCAGTGTACTTACTTACTTTTAGTTTATTGCCTGGAAATTTTACAAGTAACTCACTCATCTGTTCCATCTGCCTTTTACTCTATTTTTTACTATTTAGAAGATAGCACTATCCAAAAAGACAAAGCAGGTATGTGGAACTGTTTACAGATTGTTAGTTTTTGGAGATCATGTCCTGTAATCCTAGAAATGAAGCATGTGAGCGTTCAATCACATCCATAGGCATATTTGATGAAAAACTGACTGATATCTCACTGATCTGGTGGACATGTTTCCCCATCTTCTTTGGAATGGTTGTGAGCTGCGAACCATTTTAGATATAATTCAAATTTTATCTGTCTCTTCATTTGGATCCAAATGAAGAATGTCTTGACTTCCCAGTTGCAAATGTATCATTTTCTATAAGATTGGCAGATACTATGGAAGTGAGAGAGAGCATTGTTTGATATTTTATATCCCAGGGCCCAGTTTTTTCCAAAACTATCAAATGACTGTCAAATGCCCTTTGTCTCATGCAATACAGGATGAATTATTAAAGTAACAAACTGGGCTTTTTTGGCTATAGATTGCTTTTTACAATTTTCTGGATACAACAAAATTTTTTTTGCCTTACCGACTACAGCTTTAGAAAAGTGACTACAGTGTGAAAAGAATGATTGTTCAAACTTTATAGCAGCTGTGAGTATTCAGAGTTGTATAGGAGGTGAGTTCTCTGTAGTGATAAGTTTTTTGTAAAAATGAAGAAGAACAAAAGAAGTTAATAAAAAGATTAATAGATGATTTAGAAAAATGCTTGCATAGATAAAGATCTTGAGCAGTTTAAAACAAGTTTGTATAGAGTTTATGGAGATTTAATATATGCAAATGGATTAAATCATTAGCTTCTCCATAGTTTATATTGGAATGTGGTATATCACTACACAGAATGTTCAATGGCGACATCAATTGCGAGCTGGGAATGGTTGCTTGCTGCTAATCGAAACTCGAACTTCAGTTGTTGCATGAAAGGTCAACTGCCTGGCAAGGAATTATAGATTTAAAACAGATTTTTTTTCTGAAGAAATTCCTTTGCGCATTAAGTCCCAATGAAGGAATAGAGGTAAAACTAGAAGCTAAATTTTTAGAACCTCATAATTTTTGGACAAAATTTATTGCATAGAGGATTGAAATTGCTCGTTACTGCTGTGCAGATCAGATAGAAATTTTTGTGAATATGCTTCATCGATCACTGTCGGTTAGAGTTGGCCATAAGGATCATATTTTATCACATCATATTGATACAATAGAAGTTTGATTTAGATTATTAAATTATGGTCTGAATCTTCTTAGAGATTTCCTTCCTCCAGGCATTAGTAAAAATGTATTCAGAGAACTTATAATATTTGTCCAGTTTGGATTGGCTATAAAGATCATATTTTATCATACCATATTGATACAGTGGGAGCTTGATTTAAGTTTGTGGTCTGAATCTTCGAGATTTCCTTCCTCCAGATGTTAGTAAAAATGTACTCAGAGAACATATATATTTGTCTAGTTTGGATTGTTTTATTGTTATTATTTTCCATATTGTCCCACTAAAAAGGGTAACTGTTTAATGAAGATATAGGCAAAATATGCATTCTGACAAAAAATACCGTAGAATGAGTTATATATTACTTTTTCTGACAAGACATGAAGGGGGTAATTCTTTTCATACGTCAAATACATTGACTTAGTATTTGACTTTATCAATCAAATTATGAGCTAGTGGTGAGTTTGGTCCTCAGCCTACTCAAGGATGGATGAATATAATACCATTAAGTAGCAATTGAGTATAGTAACTAAAAGATCTGGGCTAATAAGGAAGAAGGTAAACAATATGGATTACTTTGTCAAAGAATATACAATAAATTTCAGTCTTACATTAATGGTCAATGAAGTGATTAATTATTTGGCACAATCTCATGTCTTTACCAGATTTAGCCATTCCAGGAGAGGAAACTATAGTTGTTAGAGAAGTGATCAGCTACTCACTCAGAAGGTAATCATGCTCGTGTTCAATTACCAGAAAGAGTCAAAAACTGACAATCTGGTAAGAGAGGTCAATCACTTGATGCATAATAATCCTGGTGTCGTCACACTCTTGCCTGAGGTTCTGCATTATCTTGTAACAGCTACACGGGTGGAAGTCAATTCTCCGAGCTATCTCATATGTTAACCTTTACCTGTCACTGCACTGTTCTTTTTTCCAGATTATACCCACCTCATCCAATTATATGTCATTATGTTATTAGAATTTTAGGTTCTTATCCTTCAGTCTCATTACTGCTGTATATTCCATAACTTGTTCAAGCTATATACTATGATATTATGGGTTATGTACAGGAATTTATAATTTGCATATCCCATAACTCTCAACTTTTGGCTCACCAGTTAATGGGAATATGAAATAATCGTCAGAAAGATTTGCAAATTTATGATTATTTAGAAAACATTGAAAAGTCAATAATGAAAGGACTGTCTGGATGAGCCAGACATTTTTATGAAAGAAATTCTTGACAACGTCATAGCAATATCAGAAGAAATTAGGCCACTCCTAAGAGGGGCTGAATAAAACAAGCCTGTTTAGAGGCCCTGAGTAGAATTAAAGTCCAACCTTGTTGTTATGTTCCATCTAATCCAGAAGCAGTCATAATTGATATTGATTTCAAATCCGACACTCCAATGCAAAGTGCTGCGAAAGCAAGCCTGTGTAGAGGCCCTGAGTAGAATTAAAGTCCAACCTTGTTGTTATCTTCCATCTAATCCAGAAGTAGTCATAATTGATATTGATTTCAAATCCGACACTCCAATGCAAAGTGCTGCGAAAGCAAGCCTGTTTAGAGGCCCTGAGTAGAATTAAAGTCCAACCTTGTTGTTATGTTCCATCTAATCCAGAAGCAGTCATAATTTATATTGATTTCAAATCCGACACTCGCTGCGAAAGCTCCATTCTCAGCTCATTTTGAAATCAGGTGATGCAAAGTACTAATGTAAGGTAAGATATGGTGGCTTTCCAAAACATTAACATATTTAAAAATATTTTTGCACATGTTGGACTGGATCCATTTTTGTTTCCGTACCAAATAGTGGCAACAGCCCCTGGATATGGTGTTATCGAATGTGTTCCTAATGCTAAATCACATGACCAGTTTGATCGACAAACAAATATTGAAATATATGAATATTTTATTTAAAAATATGGTGATGAAACCACGAAGGAATTTCAAGATGCACGAAGAAATTTTACTAAAAGTATGGCTGCATACAATGTTGGATTCTTGTTGCAAATTAAAGATTGTCACAATAGAAATATTATGTTAGATAATGATAATCACATTATTCATATTGACTTTGGTTTTATGTTTGAGAGTTTTCCTAGAGGGAATCTTGGATTTGAACCAGATATTAAATTGACAGATGAAATGGCAATGATGATTGGAAACAAAATGGAAGCAGTATCCTTCTGCTGGTTTATGGAAATGTGTGTGTAGAGATATCTTGTAGTTAGACTACCTTATAGTCAGACCTTATCAGAAACAATTGTCACCCTTGTAACACTAATGCTGGACACAGGTCTTCTACTTCAAAGGACAAGGTGTTAAACAATTGAGAAACAATTGAGAGCATGTTTTTCTCCATATGCTAGTGAGAAAAAAGCGACAAATTTTATGCTACAAATTATTCACATTTTTTCCCTTAATTTCCATACTCATACTTTCAATATAATTCAGTTTTATCAAAACCAAATTCCATATTACATTTATTATATATATAAATATGTATGGATTGGTTGGATAGACATGTTCAATGCAGCAATGTAATATGCTATTTGTATATTTTCCAGATACCCTTCCTTAGGATACTTTTTTATAAAAGAAAATAATGTAATGATATATATTTTCATTTTGTTTGTTACATGATATTGAAAAATTTAATGCTAAAGTGATAGGTATTACATCTATTGTTCAACTTCAGTACTTAAGATTTTAGTTATCTCATAATTTTTTCACAGACTTATGCAACTTATATTAATGATCTCTGATCCAACTTCATAAGCTTTCAATAACAAATAATAGTAAAAGTTATTCTTGAATTAATAAGCAAACAGGTTGTAACTTTAGATAGGATGTGCAAACATCAACATTGACAGTATTGATATCATTCCTGCAATCATTAGCCATTGAACTTGCCACAAGACTAAACGATTTTAGAAAAAAAAAAGAAAAATCAAATGGCTTGCTATTGAAAGTCAAGTAATGTTTGAACATTGGACACAATTCGTGGAAATTTTAATCTAAGGATGTTAGCTTTTGAATTCATCACCCACCATACAAGACAACGCTTTAAAAACAAAATAAAAATATTGCTAATAGCAATCCCATTACTATGGAAAAATAAATTCTTCTGTCTTATTAATTTTCACTTGACTTTTTAATTGTATTGCTATTAAAGAACATTATTTTAAATATAAGACTAAAACCACATGGCTCAAAAAGATAATGTCTTTTAAGTTTCAGAGACCAGATTATATGTTGAACTTCTATTATAAGTGCTGCACAGTACCCTAATAATAATGTTAAATGTTAAATAAAAAGAATCCAAACAAATAGGAAAAGAATCATTAGACCAGAAAAAAAAAAACTACTATTGCTGCTGCAAAAAAAGGGATATGAAACAATAACTGAACATTAAATAATAGTGATATTGGTGATGCGTCTGTTTCATGTCTTGCATGCAGCACAAGGTACGCGACATTGCTTAAGTCTGAATAAAATAATATTGTGAGCAGTTCTCTTTATTTTTATTTAAAGTTATTTACTATAAGATGATGTATCTTCATCTTTGAGGAATTAGGATTCAAAGCTGGAACTAATGTACTTATGCAACTAACAACCATCTTACTTTATTATACTATTTAAGCTAATAGTCTAAAATAAAAAATTAAGGTTTTGAACCCAAGCCAACTCACTTGCCTTGTTATACAAATCTGTTACTAGGTTTGTTATGGTATTAAAGGAATTTTGTGATCAATATATTCAGAAATAATAAGTAAAAAATGAATTGTAAAAGATAAATTCAACCTTTTGTCGTAGAATGACAAATTTTTTTGTTCTGACATAATGAGTAAAAAAAAATGAAACTGTTAGATTCAGCGTGACTGTAAAAGAAAATGAGAAAGTATTAAAAAAAAAAAAAATAATGATAAAATTATGCATTATAAATGAAGTTGGAAATAATCATCTTAATATTCATTATAATGATTTAACAGTTGTAATTTTTTTTTTTCACTCCATTTCAGAATCAGTTTTTTAAGCATGAATCATTAAAATTTGATTGCATTGACATTGAGTGCCATCTGGATCATTGCTTACATTGGATTTCTGGAATTAGTAAAAAATGTGATTAAGGAGATCTGGATATTCATAGCAGTTTATATAACCAAAAGTATGTATACCTTATTAAACTTTACATCACTCATTTTTTCTATATTTAGTGATGTAATATAAAATCCCTTAAATGAAGTCAGAAGTTTCTGTGCATAGGCTATATATCCAGAAATCTTATAAGACAAGTTAAACATTATCGTTTTCTAAAACTATCACTATAAACTCTTTCTTATTACACAATTAAGTTTCTAGCTCTGATTCATTTCTTTTTTTGTTTCCTATTTCATTTTAATAAAAACTATTTCACTAGTTCCATTATCGAGCTTTTATATTTTCTAATATTATTATGAAAACCAGAAGAAAAAAATTTATAATTTTTTTTTTTGCCTTTGCTTTAAAGGTTAAATTTCTTCTGCTCTCCAAGCAATTTATCCTCATTTTATTTCAGTGTCAGACACTCCAAAAATGAGTATTCAATATTCTATCTCTACATAAGCTACATCTAAAATCTAAATTTTTATTACATTTTTGCATTCTTTTCCTGGTATTTAATGCTCCCTCTTTTGCACCAAAATCAGAAAGTTACCTTTAATGTTAGCATACATTTTTTCATATTTTATATAATTTTCTTTCTTATAAAATTCCTAATGATGTTTTTTTAAATTCACAATTATTTTCCATAACTCTGCTAATTTTTTTAAAAATCATCTTGCTTATCCTCTTTCCCCATTCTTCATAATTATGTATGTGTAACACATTCTCTACACTTTGACCTATTTCTTTTATAAAAAAGTGGAAATATATTATGTATCTCTTAACTTTGCATATTGTAAAACCTTTCTTGCTGAATATATTGTCCTTAACATAATACAATTAAAACATTTTTATTGATTTACTTTCATTCATATATTACAATTTTTCAAGCATTTAAAATTTATTTTTGATTTTCTTCATTAGAAAAATAAGTTTACTTCATTTCACTTTGAATAACTTTATTTGCTGTTCACAATTCAATGCATATCTGCTTAGTTCTTTTGTATTCTATCTAAAAATTCTGAGTTTCCTACAATAACAAAGAATATTATTTACCAAATATTAAAGCAGGCACTTCTCTCAAAATAACCTTTATTAATAAAAGATTACAAAAATTTTGGGTACACTTACCCATTGAGGATTACATAGTGATTCAATGTAACAAGGTAAAATGTACATATGTTCAAAAATAATTACATCCTCAGAATAATTTACATACCTATTTAGATGAAAATCATACTAAATTTTTAAACAATTCCTTTGAATTTTTTTGCTTTTTTTCTTAATTCTAATAACCAACTATCTATATAATTCCTTTTTTTATTTAATAAAGTACCTAAAAAACTTGTAATCCTCCGTTTTTCAAGTTACTTCATTCCCATTTTCATTCCTTCACTTTTATCCTATCTATTAAATATCATGATTTTAGTTTTTTCCCCACTGTATTTAATTTTCATACTTCTTCCTCTCTGTCTCTATACTTCTTTAATAATAATACTATATTCTTGTATTAAATAATAATATCTATTTTTATTTGCAGCCATTTTATAAGTATTTCTTTAATCAATGGTTAACCAATAACCAAGCCAACAAACTTTCACAATTGGTTTTTGCCTATCACTGAAAGAAAATATTCTTATATAAAGATACATAAATAAAATAAATTTAATAGAAATATAATGTGATTACAATGCCAATGTCAATAATTTTCTTATAAATAGAATTCTGACAGAATTCACTTCCTAAATTTTAATACTAGATTTATTAACCATACATTTTTTGTCTTGCTCAGGATTTTCCCATGAACATTTGCTTTCATTATAAATCATTTACCTATGGCAGACTTTTTCTTGCAAATTTTTGTTTTAATTTTAGATAGATGAAACTCAAAATCAGGTATAAGTATTGTTTTTGTATGATGAATTTCGAGAGTAATCAAAAGTCAACTAGAAAAAAGTAACAATAAACTATTACTTATTTTTTAAAAATATGCATGAAGCCCGTTTTTTTACATCCAAATAATAATTGTTATAATATAAATTAAATAATATTTTAAATGCTATTATTTTTAAATATTCATATCTTTATAACTTCTAATTTGAATTCTTATGATTTATTGCACCATGACTAGAAAAATTGATATTTTTTATTGTCGTCATTGTTATTTATATTAATAGTAGCAAATGAAGTGATTACAGTTGTCTATTGAAGAAAAGATCCATGTATTATTTTTAGTGGAAAGTAGTCTAATTTTGCATTACATTTATTGCTCCATCAAATAGGAATAATGGGTGATTCACTCATATAATAATTTGCCAATTTTTATTCTCATTTAATTCCATACTATCAAAACAATTGTTATGAGTTACTCTCAATTCATTTAATGTTATCAAAATGTCTTTTTTTTTTTGCTTATTAATAATACTTTTAGGAGTAGTGCTTTTCAATTTATTCCATAGATATCTATTGTAAACTTTCTGAAGTACAATTTGGTTCTAAAAAGCAATGAAAGAATCTACCCTAAGCTTATGTAATATTATAGTAAAATTGTTAAGTCTTATCTTTAATCAACAAAATAAAAACATAACATTTCATAGTATGGATGATTGTTAAATGTACTGAAGAAAATAATTCTGTTAATTTTACTCCAATGCTACCATTTACTATAAGCTTGAGTAATGAATAGACATTAGATAGTGAAAAGTTTGAAAATGGATCTAGTGTATCTGGATGTTGTGAGAAACAGTGTACCTTTTACTCAGCTGCCACTTTTTACTTTAAAATTATCAGTCTGAAATTTAAACGCATCATAATATTTTAAATCCAACCCAATTTTCTGACATACGTCTGACACAAGATCAGTAACACTATTCTAATTTTAGAATATTCAGTAAGCTGTGATCATGTGATGATATTTAATAGAAATATAATTGACTAGAGCTAGAACAATAGTATCAACTCTATAGAAACCAAGTGCTATTATGGGGTCATAATTGAACACGATTACTATTTATCAAAAGAATGCACTGTCTTCTGCTGTAGAAAATTCTATGAATATATGTATATATTAAATAAGTTATTACAAATATTGAAAATCCATTCTATTAATATGTGTTAAGTAAATCAAATTTCGAGCATTTACATTGTTTAATGATCTCATAATTTATTTAATATTGTTTTAAGATAATATAAACCCATTCAAATCCATAGTGTTTTACGTAAAATTGTTTGTATATATTTCTTTAAACTATAATAATTTATTTATTCAAATGGTCAAGAATTTATTACTTTAATAAACTCACATGAAATTTTATATTATTATCAAAACAAATTTTAAACATATATATTTAGTATATTTAAATTATAAAATAACTACAATTTATATATGTTATTTATAAAGCACTTTAAAATATAAACAACCATAACTAATTTAAATTCAATATTTTCTATATCCAAAGGTAATTAAATTTGAGATAGTTTATTAAAGTTTATAGATTAAACTATGGGAACTACATACAAAGATATCTTTAACAAAAAGTTTAATTTTAATTTGATCGATCATATTATTATTAGTAAAAAATATTCTTGAATTGTTATCATTTAAAGCTCTATAATTATCTGACTGTTGACTATGAATCCTGTTAATTCAATCCTGGTTGAATATTTAAATTTACCTGAACATTTATTGTTAATCACTTTGCATAAATTTTTTTTTATGTATTAATCAAGTTGCAATAGAAGATGAGATTTTTGGATGTTACTTTAATTCATCATTTTTAGACACTTAACTAGGATTTGCTTACATATCTAGGCAGAAATCTTGATATTTTAACCTACCGTGAAAGTAAAATTAATCTTATAGATTTTAGTTATAGCCATTTTTATTTTCTAGTTGCAGATAATTCTCTTTCAATTGTCAAACAAGCAAACTACACAAATTACAAGCATCATTTTCCAGCCTATTTATTTTTAGAAAATAATAACATTTGTGTATCAAATTAACAAATTTATTTACTGCTTTATAAAATTAAAATATTATCTAATATTATTATTATTTTTTTCTAATAATTTAAATTACATTAATATTAAAAATTCATTAAAATGTATATATTTATGTACTATCTAATATAAAAAATGCTTGCCTATTAGTGTTATTATTTAATTATTTCTAATTATATATATTTTATTATATTTAAATAGTTTGTTTATTTTTTCTTTGCTTTGCCCAACTGGCTTTCAAAATAAATATATTTAATGTGTCGTCCTCCCCCCCTCCCCTTAATCTATTATAAAATGATGGATGATTATAATCAGGTGAAATGATTATATCATTTCAATATATATATACCACATTTAATATTAATTAAATAAAAAAATTATATAATGTTTGTATTTTTTTAGGAACTATAATTCTGAAATATTTGCTTTTGGCAAACGCTTGGGTGAAGACTTTAATGAAGATATGCTAAAAACAGCTTTAACACATAAATCATATTTAGATGCTGAAGCAAGTAAAAGAGCGGATTTAGGAATTGCCTCAGAAGATACACAACTATTACTGAAAGATAATTCCGAATTAGCTGATCAAGGTATTTTATTTGTGTTAGCTTCAACCAACTTATACTCTATGCAGAATTCTCATCATTCTTATATCCATTATTAATATTTTAATGTAGTTCTTTCATTCACGTAAAATTCCTACTGTCATTTATTTCAAATAATGATTTGCTTTATTATTGTGTAATAAAGGTTAAGTTTCACGGGTTTTTAAAATTTTATTATATCTTAAATTTAGATATGAAGATTGAATTTGATTTCCATGCATTAAAAAATCGGTATTTCTAGATTATAAATGATTTAATAATTTAAAATTAAGAGGATTTAATTCTTGGTCTGGCTATTGCGTTTTCCTCTAACTTCATGATATAACTTAATATATCTCATTTATGAAATTAAAGAATCTCATAGCCAATTGCATCTGCCATGCTCACAGTCTGAATTCAAACAAAAACATTTTTTAGGTTGCAATCATAAGATTTTTCTTTGAGATAATTAACTCAGTTTTAGCCATCTAGTATTGGTTAATAAATGAGTGTAGGGATAAACAAAGATGGAAAACACTCAAACCTTCAAGACTCATCACTTGGTATGGTGACTAATGCTTTCTTTATTGGTTTTTTTTTTGTGGGGGGGGGGGAGTATGTTTGCTTAGCAATGGGTTATTTAAAGGCTGTTTAGATAATTGTTTACAGGAAATTTTTTTGCAAATATTTAAACTGATTTAACATAACTATGATCTTTCATAAACCATAGTACTTATTAAAAACACAGAATAGCAGGTCGTTTCAATTACACAAGGCTTGTATGAGAACTATGTAATTCTTTTGACTTTAAATGCTGTTTTTTTGTAATTCCTTTCTATTTATTTAAAGATTGTGTTATACTTTTTTTTATTTATTTGCCTCTTTATTCATTTAATAATTGTGTTATATTTTCTTTTATCCATTTTTGTGTTGTTGTTTTTTTTTTCTCCTAATGATTGTCAATCTAATATTTTCTTTAATTGACGATGATTTACTATACAAAATATTTTAACTCCACATTTTCATTTGTTTTATCATATTTCTTTATTTTCATTATATTTTTTATTTTATTATTACTGAGTTTATTCTTATAATAAGTTAAAAAAAAAAAAGATTCACAATGCACCACCATGTTTCTGGCTAGTCATCTAATATGAGCAATAGGTGTCTTAACTATTATTAAATACGAAGGCCACAAATTAGTCACATGATAGTTAATATACTGAGTAAAAACGAATATTTTAACATATGCAATATTCGCCCCTGAAGGAGATATCTTATTCATATGAGTGTTAAGTCAAAGATATTACGTTTATCTTTTATATGAACTTTAATTTTTTTTTTTTTAAGAAATTGATTTATAATTTTCTGAAAATCAAAAATGTAAGCTAAAAGATTCTTTTGTTTTGGGTAAAAATGTTTTATATGCTGATTCTTCAAATAATGTTTTTTTTTTTTAAAAAATAATGATTATATTGTTTTTCAATCATTTAGATTAGTTTTCAGTAAATTCACTTTAATTATGAACATTTTTTAAAAACAACAACAACAACAAAACAGTAATTAACATCCAGTTTAAAAAAAAGTCAAATGCAGTGATATTTATTTTATCATATAAAAGAATAGGAGTAATGCATCTGAATTATTCAAAAATAATGCTTATTTCCACATAACTTGAAAAATTCAAATTGTTATTTTTCTGTATGTTTTACTATATATATATTGTGCCCTTATCTGTGGGTCATAATAAGGTAGAAAGGTCAATTACTAAAAAATTATAAATTTTAAGTTATGCTTGTATGATATATAAATAATAATAGGATAATTAGATTTTATAGTACAATTTAAAGCTGAAAATACCTGGTATATAACAGTGTAATAGATTATTTTAAAAGAAAACAGTTAAATAAAGCTTAATTATATCCTTGTTTATGGTTGTAAAAGCTGGCCATATAAAATAATACAGCTATAAATAGTTTAAAAGTATATTAATAATTTGAGTATAATATTTTAAAACTAATAAATTAAATAAATGCTATATGTAGTGTTATAATTGTATTTAATAATCAAAATTAATAGAGTATATTTTAAAATAGACTTTAAGATGGTGAGAATTATGTTTAGTTCTACAAGTTTTAATTATTTTCCAAAATTGTATAAAATATATCAGTTTTGGTAATTTAGACCGAGACGTAAATAAAAAATCATTTGATAAAGTTAGTAAACACGTGACTGTATATTATATACCTTCACACACACGCTTGTTAAAATAATAATAAAGTTTGTGAATTTGAAACTAAATATAGTTGCCATCGATCATTAAAGTAAAGGTTAAAATATTAAATATTGTTTTAATAGTTATTTTAAAACTTTAAATAATTTTATAAAACTATAATTGAATTTAAAAATACTAGTCTAAATAATATTTTGAGACATGACGTCATCAATTCTCTATTTTAAACGTCTATTCTGTTATAAAACTAAAATGGATAAATTTGTTCGCGCTAAAATAAAGTTATTAACCAATCAACGGAGGTAAATTAGCAGACAAAATATAAGAATTATACGAAGCGGGGGGAGAAGTAATGTGTAAGTGAAAGAGAAAGTAACACATTTTTTTAGCTGATAACACCGTAGCTGGAAAAGTGATATAAATTTAAAATTTAGTATTTATTTTAAAAGTTCTTCTGTAACATATAATATATTTTGACTGTATCGACATGGATTGCTAATTTTAAAAGTTATCTTACCAGGGAATTTTATTCAAGTTTAACCAAAAAACCTACAGTAGAGATGGAAGTACAAGGAAAATTACCTAAAAATATTGCTGAAGGAAAAATATTTGGAAATTGTCTTAATACAGCTTTATTTATGCTCAACCGGAAAATTATCATTATAACTCAAAGAAATATAATTAGGACGCTGTATGAAAACCTAAAAGAGAAGTTACTTGCCGTCAGAAAAAAAATTATGACGCACCAAATTTATAATGTTACTTTGAAGTTAATTTATTCTTCTCTATGGAAAAATTTAATATGCGTTTTATTATAAAGAAAAATAATGATGAAGAAAAATGTTTATCTTTTAAAGGAAAACATTATTAAAAAATATAATACAAGAATTTTAAAATAAAGAAAAGTAAAGAAGAATATAAAAGTGCTATTATATATTTTATGGAAAGGAACCGAAAAACTTTATCTAATAAGAAGAGTTAAAAAAATATTATAACGTATTCAATGGAAGAAAAGGCTTGATTTGAAAAATATATTATTAAATTACTTAATAAAAAATGGATCCATGGAAATAGAAATATTATTGAAGATTTAACTAAAAGTACCTAGAAGATGCATCGGGAACAATCGCGCGGGAAAATACTATCAGACAATAGTAGAAGAGAATATCATGAATTAATAATTGTATACAATATTGTGAAAACCAAGGATTGTCGTCTATGAATATTTATTAAACAGAGTAGTAATTGTTTTACTTTAAAATAAAACATTAAGTGACTGAAGAAAAAATAATAATATTTTTTTTGGCTTTAATATGAACGGTTGAAGAAAGTTTGATGAAGAAGTATCGTAAATATAATTTAAATATTTTTTACTGATTATATTTAAAATATAAAATGCTATGTGAGATTAGGGAAAACATATAAACATAAATTTAATAATAATGAGATTTAAATATAATAGCTTAATAGAATGATAGAAATATTGTTTTTAAAAATAAAGTGTATGTATGGAAATTATATACCTACAAGAATCAATGGGATGGTGAAGCCTACAGAACACGATCGAGAAGATAAAGATCGTTTTGGTAATTTTGATATTTATTCATAATGCATAATGTAATTTTTTTTTTAGATCATCTATGGATTAAGAATGATGTGTGAAAGTTTAAATTCTATGTACGCATTTTATACAACATTAAAACATATTATGAGATAGGAGTAATTTTAAATATGCATGCAATAAGTTATTTAAAGTATAATTAATAATATAATATAACAGAACAATTGTGTGATTCTTTTGAACTTTCATGTTGTAAAGTATTCAGATATTTTAAAATAGTTTGTATATGATAAATATACGAGAAAAGTAGTAAAAGATTTTCTTAAAGAACAGCGGTATAGTTTTTGAAATAAAATGAATTTTATTATTGTTAGAAATGCAGATAGGAATTTGTCGATGTACTGTATAGAAAAATCTTGAGAAATAAGATCGGATAGTGACTTGGTAGTACTAGTGTAGAGGAAACCAAGATGATGTTTTGTTAAGAAATAAGAAAAATAAAGTATTTGGATCATAGTTAGTTTGTGTGATTTCAGTATAGCTAACTAAGCCCTATCACTGAACACATATATTTTGGACAGTGTTTTTGCGTATCTTTTAAACTTTTTGATGTTATATAAAGCTGAAGAAATAGCTTTAGCATCACTCCTATAATAGAGGTGGGTAGACAGATAAAGGTCACTCCTCTATGGTGTTTTTTAATTCACTGTGCCATTATTGTCAAGGTTTATGACGGATAATATTCTAGTTATATTTTGATCCTGTGCATCTATTTTCGCTATCCTTGTTTCTTGAATCTGCATCGTCAGAGAGATATTTTCAAAGAAATAATGAATAAAATAGAACTGAGGATATATTATCGTTTATGTAAGAATAGTTTATTTACTGGAATGTGTTAGAATTGTGTAACTTTAAAAGTGAAAGTACAAAATATCATAAAGAGAGAAAGAATCATATGATACAGTTTATAAATTAATTCGGAAATGAATATAAGATTTTTTAAAAAAAAAAAGAAATCTAAACAAAGTTTTTTAAGTGATAATAAAATTTGAATGTTTTAAATAATATTTAGAAAATAAATATTGCATATTTATTAAGAAATAATTCAATAATGTGTAATAGACATATATTTGTGTATGGTGTGTTAATAGTTGTAATTACCATCCGAGGTAAGGCTTGAATGAGTATATTAGATTAATAAACATCGGATAATGAACAATTAAACCTAATACCGAATGTAGAAGAATGTTTGAAGTAGTAGGATTCCATACAACCAATATAAAACTAGAATTTTGTTGTTTTTTTGTAGAATGTTTACTATGAATGTAAAATTTGTAAAAATATAAATTTAATAATAGTAGGGATACAAAGTGTTAATAATAATTATATGATAAATACATTTTGTAACAAGCTAAACTATAATAAGAAATCTAATAATAATAATACTGTATTTTCTTAAGCATTTAAAAGATAAGAGTTAACTAAAAAAAAAAAATAAATAGAAGTTTGATTTCATTTTTATAAACTAGTAAAATAATTTTGTGATAGGAGAGTAAGGATATCCATGTACATAATGTAAAATATTGTTATTTGTTTATGTTATTAATAAACTTTGTTGTAAATTTATTTTAAAGCTTTGTGTCTTCGTTGTTATTTCTCCATATGGATGCATGATATCACAATACACTTATAATTGCAACAGACATATATAGTTGTTTGCACAAAAGGTAAACATAAAAGTGTTCTAAATAATTTTGAAAATTTATTTGTATGATAAAATTAAAAGATCATAATTATATTATTTATTGGTCATAAGTTGGTTGCCACAATGTTACATTAAATATATGCTAATGTTGCCACACGTATTCTGTTGTCAGATTATTAAAATACTACCACGCACGTAATTATTTATTTATTTAGGAAGTAATAAGATTATATTATACTATTGTTGTTATTATTATTGTTTATTATTGTTAGTTACTGCATAGTGAATTTATGACATAAAATTCCCTTTTCATAGTTTACTACCGTAATTTTAAATCAGTTAAAATACAATTTATGAACCTGAGATTTGATTTTATTTTATTTATTCTATTTATTTACTTAATTTTATTTAATTGAGCTAGATTCTTATTACAAAGAATATTAAGACATGATTATTATTTTAATTGTAGTGAAAAGAGTTTAAAAGTCGTAAGAATACTATAAGTTAGTTATTTAGTATAGTAAAAGGGGGAATAGTATTCTTATGCCATTGGGATAGTATCATGTGGATAATATCTCAATGTAGTCTATCTCGTTCCCCGTATCGTCACTCCATGTCTCATGAAAATAATAGATATTTGTTAATTCAATTTTTAAAGTATAACCGTATTTGTATTTTGAAAATTAGAGCTAGTAATCATTTTAATTAATGCTGGATATTTCATCTATTTATTTCGTTTAACTGAGCTAGAACCCGTAAAAATCATAAACAGTATAATAAATTTTTGGAGAGGACGAGAACGGTGGGGGGAGAGGTTAGAATATATATGAATATTTAAAGATCTTTATGCCTACTATATTCTGGCTTCCAAATCCAAGATCCATGAAATGCAGATTTTTTTTTCAGATTATAATCACTCTTAGGATTCAAAAACTAGCTTGGCTAGCTATCCAATTATTGGGGTTGTAAATGAACATATAACTATTTTTAGAGTATTAAACAAGAGAAAATCTCTAATGTTTACCAGTCAGCAACTGCTTTGTGTAATGAGTAATACTTTCTTCTCTGTGTTTTTTTTTTTTTTTGTTTTGAGGATTTTTAGAAAGAATTATTTCATATATTAGGCCAATTAAAAGTTTTTTTTTTTTTTATCTTTACATAAATATGTACATACATTTTACAATGAGTTTTTATTCTATAAGATTATAAGAAAATATTGTTTTATAAGAAAAATTATTTCAGAAACAAATTCATTCTTTTTTTTTTTTTTGCTTGAGTAAAAACCAATAAAGAAAAATTTATACAAATCAAATATGGTATTTGTCTGAAGGTGTGTGATGATGGTATATTAGATATGTTAATATGTTAACTACTATCATTTATCATTAATTGTTGAATGTATAAAAAATTTTAATTAAACTTTTCAAATACAAACAATTTGTTAGTAATAACTCTCAAATAGACAACACAGCATATTTTAAAAGATTGCAAATTTAAAAAAAAAATTATAACACATTTAAGAAATATATTTATTCATTCATTTTTTAAAAGGAGTAGTACTTTTGCATACTACTTGGAGTTTTTTTTTTTTTACATATTGTAATGGACCGGTTTCCACATGGTGGAGAGGAGTCACATCTTACTACGGTTGGAACTAGGGTCTTCCTGTAGGATACCTTTAGTGATATGATGAAGTGCTTGATAAATGATTGCATCCATCTCCAATGGCTAGCTCAAATAATTACGCATTAAATCTGAACACAATTTAGACCAGTTCACCTACTCCATTACGCCACAGATTTCAAACTCGGGAAGAAATTGCGGTTAACTCTCTTCACGGGTGAATCTACATGTATAACAATATCCTCACTTCTATATAAGTGCAATGAATTAATGACATTACAAACCAACCTTGCTAATATATTATGATATAATAAAAAGAGTGTGTATGTGTATGCAATTTAGATAATATGTAGTTATGCTAAATTAGAATGATTTAGATAAATTTAGTAAAATAACTTCTTTAAGAGTGTTATAAGCGCATAATTATTGAGATTAGATAAATCATGTGATTTAAACAATATATAAATGGTTATACTAAAATAATTTGGTTTTGATAAATCAGAGATTTCTTAAATGTTTCAAAATAGATAAACATGTTTTAATTTAACAAAGGAAAATTAAAAACTGTTCAAACAAAAATTTTAACAATAATTTAGTGTGTGCTTAGCATGCATCCCTAACATTTCATTAGATAAATGATGATCCAAACCATTCCCTTTCTCTCCCTATTAAGTATGCATCATTTACACTACATATTTACATATTTATTATAATATAACAAAAAAATTCTAATAAGTTTAAATTTGAATTCAAACAGTAATATAATAGGTAGTATTCTTACAAATTACTTCATTTAACAAAATTAATCTTTCTTGATAAAGAATTCCCCTATATATATATATTAGTAGTCTATTGTTAATAGTAAAGCAAAGCATTCGAGAATATTAATCTTTCATACAAACAAATTATAAAAATAAACAAAAGTTAGTTAATTAATATAACAAATTAATAACAACTCTGTTCTGTAAATAGTGAAAGTTCTTAATGTGTGTAAAGATAAATTTTATTCCATATTAAGTTGGGTGATCTGTCAAGCTTGTCCAAGAAAGGAAACCTAGATTTTATTAATTACAAAATAAAATACTTGTTTACCCTAGAAGCTATAATTCCCTCTTTTCCTGTTCATAATTTGAAAAATGAATTGATCCAAGCTTAGCATATGCTTTCCCATTGTTCAAAAATAAAATTTAGAATTCAGACTGTCCACTTAGATGGTTTGAAAATGTTCTATAAAATGTAGACATTGATAGAATGAGCATTATTGATGTGATGTGATGCACTGTGACTTCTCTTTAAACGGAGTCAGGAATTTCTCAGCAACTATGCCCAAAGAAACCTGTTACCACTTTATCTTCCCTTTCCATTTCCCACTCTAAGTTTTCCCATAATCTGCTCCATCCCATTTCCACAACATAATCTTTGTCAACTGTATGGCTTTTATATCTAAATCCCTTTATCTTTTATTAAACCCAGCATAAAAACCAATAACCCACTTTCTGTATAATCACTTTGTTCATATTTATTCTTCCATAACTTCATTATTTGTACCCTTTCTGCTTTCAAGCATTTACATTCAATTAACAGATGCCTAATATTTTCTATGCCTTCTTTATACAATTTGTAGACTAAATCATCCGTTTACATGCATATTCTCTTGTTGCTAAAAATCACGTTCAAGTCTTAAACAATAAACTATTTTCCTTGCTATTATCATAAATTAACTCGCACCCATTGTTTACTTCTATATATCTTTTGGTTGGCTTCTATAAGGTGCTGTCCTCTCATGGCATCTATTCCATCCTTTGTTAGTTGATATATGGGAACTAAGATAGAAGTTCATTTTATAGAAATTTTGATATCACAATTAGGCATTTAATAGATGAATTAATATTTACATCTTCTGATAAGCATCACACAAAACTTCCACAACAAGTTGCCTAGCCTAGAATCATTGGAGAAACTTTTGAATAACTTTAATATATTTGCTTATAAATTTAAATTAAAAGCTTTAAATTATATTTCTATGATATATATATTAATAGCACAAAGTTATTTTTTTAATAATATTCGAATGATGTTCTGCTATTTCTTTATAATTTCACAGTTGATATTTTTATTCTTCTAAATAGTTGGTGACTAATAAGAAACTTTCTTGAGTATAGATTTCCACTGATAAACAGAAACTTGATGTGTGGGGAAGGATTCCTTCCTCCCGGATCCATGACAGAGGCCATAGTGTCCGAATCTTATATATATTTTCACAAAATCAACATCCTTTCAAGACCAGCTGAAGAAGCCTGGTTTTCATTTGTAGGCATCCTACAGACAATATTAAAACACCACACCATGAAAGCCAAAGGCCCTAATGGCCTTTTCCGAGATCTTCTGCAAATAGAGAATCAGCTTCAGATGCTCCAAAGTCAACCTATCAAAACACGATATATATAGTCTTAAAAACCTATACCGATCAAGACAAAAATCCCTGGCGGAATACCTATCCATTAGGAGAGCCAAAAGCTATTTATCTCAACACCACTGGACAAAAGGCTACTTGAGATGGGCACTTGGAGGGAAAAATAACAAAACCACTCCCACTTCCATCATTGCAAATGGGAAAACCTTGCTGGGAACACCCATGATGAACACAATAAAAGACACTTGCAGCAAAGAATGCAAACCGCAATCTTCAATGGCACACAATCCTGATCTGAAGTTGATCCACAGGCGCCACATGGGATCACAGAAAACCTACTTCAACAGAAAATATCTTCCCTTCCAGATGGTGTACATCCTGGATTACATGGGATTCCCTAATTCCTAATCCTACACCTCAATCAATTTGCAATTCCCATAATGAAAAAGATGGTGGATTACTTAGCAACTGGTAATAGAGTGATACCTAATCTTTACCCAGTGGCACTGGTTCCATTTATAAAAAAAAAAAATCAGGTTATGGATCTCTCAAACCTCAGACCTATTTCCATGATACCTCTTCTAATTAAAATTGTAGAGTCTGTGATCAAAGACCTCATCCAATCAAATGTCTTAAAGCACATATTTAACAACCAATATGCCAAGAAGGGATCCTCTACTGCACATGCAATGGGCAACATAATCGCCATCATTGATTATGTCAGAATCCACCGGAAGTCAGGGCCGATAGCTATTCAACTGGACATTGCTGCAGCCTTCGACTTGGTACGTATAGACATATTCTTAAATATTTTGGCCGAGTATGATGTTCCTGCAGCTGCTGTCCAGATCATAAGCAATTTACTATACAACAGGGAAATCTTTATCACTATGGATGGTAACATCACCTCTGGATTTAAACCGACACAAGCTCTCCCTCAGGGTTCCCCCCTCAGCGCCCTATGCTTCATCGCATATATAAATTCTCTCCTTATGGATTTAGAAAAAAATCTACCAGGTCTCTTTATACCCAATTTAAACAGAGAATTCAACACGTTTGCCTACATGAACGATGTAATGATCATCCTACCATCAAAAAAACATATTCCTTTGCTACAAACAATAGTAAGCCGCTATACTGAGAAATACAGGCTGCAATTCAACCCCAGCATATCTACCTCCTGGCAAATTGTTTCAGGAAGGAAAATCAACACCCTTTTCTCTGCCAAGCCACAGAGATATCTTGGGTTTTCCATCTTCAAATCTACCACAGCAATGACCAAAGAGATTCAGGATAACATCCTGGAAACAACAAACAAATTCATCACTTCCTTGTCACAAGTCTACCTTTCCCTCCCTGGCAAGGTAGCACTAATTAACATAAATGTGATGCCAAAAATATCATATTTCCTTCCATTTATCAAATGCAACAAAAGCTTCATAAATAAAATAAATAGCTTGTGCTCAAGGCTTTTCTGGAGAGGTAAAACGGTTGCGATCAGCCTCAAAGGAACTCAGCGACCAAGAAAGCTAAATGGTCTTGCTCTCCACTCCATTCAAGCATTGATTTACCAAAAAACCCATAACGTCATACACAACTTGGTAGCATCATATGGTTTTAACACAATTCTCCAAAAAGCTTTGCTTCAAAAGGTAACAGCTACTGACCGACCCCCACCAGACAGACAAACATGGATCACTAGAAACACAAGTCTTATCAAACAGCACTGCCCAATAACCGACTCCACATTCAATTCTAAAATATCATTATGGCAAGCATACACAATCCTCCATCCAATCTTACATCCTATAATCAACACATTTTATTACAATAATCAGAAACTGGTATCCAACTTTAAAAGATGGAGTCTAGAGGCCAAATACCTAGACTTCCTCATTAAATACAACGTTAATGGTCTACCTACTAATCACTTCCTTTTTTACAAACGAGTTCACAACATAGACCCTACTTGCAGCATTTGCATGAATGGCGATGAGACATCGGAACACCTCTTCTCACAATGTACAGGATTCAGAGTGATCCGAGAAATCATACTCTCCAACACCAAGATAGATTTCCAACTGATCTCATCTCTGAAGGATAGTATTAACACTAAAACCTATCCAATAATACGTCTCTCAATATTTCTGAACTATGCCATATGGGTTACACGTTGTAAACTAATCATGGAACACCCACAACCTACTATAAAACAGGTTTTTTCCAAAACAATGATTAAAATCCAGAAGAGAGACCAACTCCTGGCATCGTCAAAAACATTTGAGGATACTTGGACATTATACAATACACTAAACTAACAATCAGATAACAAATATGTGAAAGATCTAATGTTCACACCATATTGCACAACATAGACTCATCAGAATCCAAATGGAAATAACCAAGATAGTAAGAACAACAATGTAAACCTCAATTGTATGGTTACACATCACTGTATACATTAGAAATAATAAATTGTTATTGAAACTAGATTTGCTATCTTGTAGGAGAGTTCCTTGTTGACAAAGGCAATATATAATAGAAATTCCTTTGATTTAATCAACCATCTTTTCAGCAATTAAATTCGAATCTGCCAAAAAAAGTTTTTTTTTAATTTACGGGTTTTTGTATATATGTATATTAATTGTTGAATTATTTAATGTTTTCAATTAAATAGTTAAATAATAAACTTTTATTCTTTGAACACTGGTTTGCTTGGAATGCTTGACAGATCATTTTCAAGTTTAAAGATTAAGTCTTGATTAGTCTTGATTAGTTTTTATAGTTATTAAACAATAGATTGCTTTTATTTCATATATATGTAAGTGTCTAGTTAGGGAAATATTTTTATTTAAAACAAATGTTTTTTAATTAACATTACTAAAATACGTGTAAATTAATTTTATTATTATTATTATGTTGACCTCAATCACTTATATATTAGCCTGTTTATTAGAGTACTGATTTGTAAATGAGCTTTGTACATGAATGTTTATGAGTGTTGTAAGTAACCCTTACAATATATATACATTTTGTAATATCAATAATTATTATATGAGTGCTTGTTAAGTATAAAAACATTGCATTTAATAATTGCGTATTTCATTTTTCGCAGTTTAGGAAAAAAGCATGCATAAAACTGCTTAATATGAATAAGATTTAAGGTTATTCTGATGATTTGTAATTAATGATATTAGGGCTTGGCAGAGCTGATGAAAGGGATTCTCCTGAAACTTGTTCTTTGTGCTTTGTATTATTATTGTTTACAATTTAGAATTTGGCTATTATATAACATTTTCTATCTTAATTAAATAATAAACTAATAGATAATCCTTAAATGCGCTCAACCAAATTTTATCACAGTAAGATAATATATCCAAATACAAACAAAATCTGGTTAAAAAGTTTTAAGATTAATTTTTATTACAGTAAAGCTAATAGATTTTTACTTTGGAAAATTTTTCCCAACACAAATATAAAATCTGGCTTGTTTTTGTGATAGATTATTATTTGTATCTGTGCAGATCTCAGTAAACTTATTTATACTGTTTCTGCCATATTTTTACATTACTATTCATTTGTTTATATCTTGGTGAGATTATTTTTCTCTAATTGCAATGATAGCATTTTTATATTATAAAGCAGGTTAGTGTTTTTAAATATTTGGGAGGTTGATTAACACTACTTATTGAAACAAACGAAGATAATTACAATGACAATTTAATAAAGATAAAAAGATGACTTTTTGGCTCATTAAGTTGGATCTGAGAAAGAAGTTTGTTAGATGTTTTGTTTGTAATGTAGCTTTATATGAAGCAGTTGTATGGATATTGGGGAAAAGATAGAAGAAAGTAATTTTTTTAAAGAAAGTGTGAGTTGAAAATAAGTTGTAAAAATAAAGTTAAAAATGTAAATTTAAAACAGTAGCAACTCTCCTACAGTTGTGCCATCCAGTGCAAGCTATATTAATAATGGATTGTAGAAGGTTGGTGCATAAAATCCTTATCTAATGCTTACTCGTCCAATATTTCCAGACTAGTTTCTAGCTTATGGTTTTAATCAGTGAGGAGCCTTAGACCTGAGATCATTGCATCTAGATCTTAGGATCTAATGCAACCCTCCAGCAGCCATTCTTTAATAGTGGAGCCTTAGACCTGAGATCACTGCACCTAGATCTTAGGATCTAATGCAACCCTCCAGCAGCCATTCTTTAATAGTAGAGCCTTAGACCTGAGATCACTGCACCTAGATCTTAGGATCTAATGCAACCCTCCAGCAGCCATTCTTTAATAGTTTGTGTAAGCATAGAGAATGATGATATAGATATTCTGAAATGAACAAGATAAAGTGGGATTATTTATTAAGACAATCAAGAAATAGAAGAAAAATTTGCATTTAGCATGTGCTTAAAGATAGAAAAATTATAAAAAATATATAGGAAGTTATTGAGGGGGATGATTAAAAAAGGAGCTACAAGAAAGAACTTGGATAATATAAGAAAAATGGTGTCTTTTAAAGAGATAAAAAAAAAGTCTTACACGAAAAAGGGTTCTGTATTGAAGAGTGAGATTTAACAGATAATGATAAATGTAAATGATTGCAATTCTTCTTTGTGTAACTTTTATATATGCATTTTATTTTGATAATTTACAAATGCTATTTGTAAATTATAAAAAACAAGAATCAAAATGATAGCAATTTTTTATTTAAGAATTGCTGTTATATCTTTTTAAAATTAAATCTCATTGTCCTAAGTTTGTTTGCCAGGTATGTTTAAATATATGTTTGTCCACTTTATCTATGTTTCAATAAAATAAGTAATAAGTAATTGGAACATTTAAATGTAATATTTAATTTACATGCTATTGTTCAAATTGTATAATATATTTTAGCCAGTTATATATTTTTTTCTTTCCCACAGGAAAAGATCTTGTTAGCAGATATGTTAAAGGCTTTGTAAGATATTCTTATCCTTATTTTCCAGAGGAAGGTGTGTGGTAAGTATTAATTTTAAAATTTATTTCTGTCTAAATAAACAAAAATTAATATTTATTATCTATCTAAAAATGCTGGATTTAATAATTTTTGAAAATCATCAAGGGTAGTTTGCCATTCTCTTAACATAATATTTTAGCATTTCAATATATAATGTTGCAAAAATTTTATTTAAAAAAAAAAAAATAGTTAAAGCTGCTTGCATCATAAACTTTAATTATTTTTTCAGATTATCAATGTATATATGCATATATTAGATGATCATCAAAAATGGAAATTTAATCCATTATGCTGCTTTTACATATATTTAAATAAATCATACAATATAATGTAAAATATCCAAATATAACAGCAATAATTATTTATATATAATAACAACAATAATACATAAAAGCTCTTTTCGGCAAATATTGATTTTTGCCCTTTTCAGTATGTTGAAACTATTTCACAATTACATGCGATGCAATGTACTGTGATTTCTCCTTATTCAGAGTCAATCTCTCAGCCACTATGCCCAGAGAAACCTGTTAGCTATTTTTCCTTCCCTTTCCATTCTCCATCCTAAGTTTTCCCCGTATTCTTCTCTATCCTGCTCCATCCCATTTTCACAACATAATATTTGTCAACTCCATGACCTTTATATCTAAATCCCTCTTACGTTTTCCCAAACCCAGCATAAAAAACAATAACCCACTTTTAGTATAATCACTTTGTTTATATTTATTCTTCCACAACTTCATTATTTGTATTCTTTCTGCTTGCAGGCATTTACATTCAATTAACAGATGCAAAATATTGTCTATGCCTTCCTTATACAACTTATGTATTAAATCACCTATATTTTTCCATTTATGTGTGTATTCCCTTGCTAAAGATCCTGTTCGGGCTTAAACAGTAAACTACTTTCCTTGCTTTTATAAATTAACTCACAACCAATATTCTGTTTACTTCTCTATATATGTTTAAACTCTTTTTACATGGCATACATAGTGACATCTATTTATATAAAATTAACTAGAACCTATTGTAACAATGATACAAATAATACAATATGAACAAGGAAGAAAAAAAAAAACTTGTATAAATGTACATTATATAATTTTCCATTCATTTATCATTAGCTAATTATTAGTTAAATTAATTGATGTTTTATATATGTTGATATAATTATGTTTGTTATAATTAATGTAATTGTTTTCATATATCTTCATTCTTTTAGATTCTTTAATATAGTTTAAATGTTTTATATTTTTTACAAAATTTATTTTATTCCTATATTTTAAATAACAAATATATAATGTAATAGTCAAGATGAGCCAACAACAGCATAAATCACCACCAGGATGATTTAACCATCACAACTCATTCCAACCTACATCTACTTCATTTCCTTTTTTTAGGCTGTGATCATGGAGAGGTAGAGACTCTTAAAACTAGATTATTAACTATATAACTTCCCTGTGGGAAACAAGACACCTAATGCAATGTATATTAGGGTATTGAGTTCAAACCCTACATTATAAATCCCAAAAGCCTCAGAAGGAAAGTGGGAGTAATATTTTTTTCTATATTCAACTGATTTTATTAATGAAAGAAAATAATATATACTTTTTTTTGAGTGGTTATACTGGTTAAAAGTTTTAAAGAACCTAGTTGTCTGTAGACATAAACTCCATGAAATATTACTTTTTCTAAGTCTACTTATTAAATTTTTATATTTAAAGTATATCTAACAAATTATAATGTTCTTTCTTTGTTAACAGTATTTTAATACTTTGTCATTACTAATTTATTCTATGAATTTGATACTAATAAAGTTAATAATCTGTAGCTTTCAAATCATTTAGATTATTTTTGATGGTAGTTTTCGGTTATGTATACTGTGGTCACCAGGTGATGCTGCAGAACCACCAAGAAGCCTGCAAGTAATAAATTTGTATGTAAAAATGGCTGAAATCAACGGAAAATTAAAATGCCTAAGGCAAAACATGCAAAAAATTGCTGGAAAATTAAAAGTAAAACACCTAAGGTTAGACATCAAAAGTAAGTAAAAAAAAATCATGTGAAATAATACGTAAATTTTAAAAAAGTTTACACACACACAAAATTGGTCCTAAAATGATTGAAATTGATGGAAAATTAAAATTAAAATGCCTAAAGCTAGACATCAAAAGTAAGTAAAAAATCAAGTACCAAAAAAAAAAGTAAGTAAAAAATCAAGTACCAAAAAAAAAATAAGTAAAAAATCAAGTGAAATAATACGTAAAATTTTTAAAAAGTACACACACATACAAAATTGGTAAAAATACATAAAATACCCCCCAGCGATAAATTGAAATTAAAATGCCTAAAGCTAGACATCAAAAGTAAGTAAAAAATCAAGTACCAAAAAAAAAAAATAAGTAAAAAATCAAGTGAAATAATACGTAAAATTTTTAAAAAGTACACACACACACAAAATTGGTAAAAATACATAAAATCCCCCCCCCCCCGCACGATAAATTGAAATGGCTCAAAAATAAATAAAATACAAATTAAAAAATCGCTCAAAAATAAGTAAAATACAAATTGCAGAACATTTTCACTCTTATACAAAGAAAAGCAAATTTTGGATAACTTAGAATTAAATAATTTAAAAAAATAGCAAAACTTAAAAATTTATAACCTTGCGACTCCCTTCGCATATATGTATGTGTGAAAAACCACACACTAGGTAATGTTTATGTCTATTATTTAAATTTATAACTTTAAATTGGTAATTATTTATGCGTACTTTAACTATATATATTAGCTAGTATTATTTTAAGTACATATTTATATAAATGTACGCACACACACGCATTTACATATTATTATCATTTTATTGCTTTTAATTAATATACCCTAACTTGGAGGGGTTTAAATTAAGAAAAATATACTACTATGGAACACAGTAGGTGAAACATTATGATAGGTAAAGAATACCGTTTCAATATTAAAAGCTGCAAAATGAAATATGACCTAGTAGACCTCTCATATTAAAAAATAAAATCGCTTGACAAAATAAAATAAGACATAAAACACAATCCCCTGATTAATTTCTAACTTGGATTCATAATATCCAAAAAATCCAATTACAACACACACAAAAAATCCCACAAATACTTAGAACAAAAAAAAGTACTTACAAAAGACAGGCATGGGCAATTTGAAAGTAGGCATAAAGAACATTCAAACTTTGAGACTTTGCATGAAAATTATTTGGAGAAGCTTGTTCAAACATATTACAGATTATTATAAAAATCCAATAAGGATGGCTTTAAAGTAGACAAAAAGAAAATTTAAACTTTGAGACATCAAAAACAATTGTAACAGTGGAATACTTTTTAAAAGTACCGATTTGTGTGTGTGTGTCCTTTTTTAAAATTTACGTTTTGTGCTTGAATTTTTACTTACTTTTGATGTCTAGCTTTAGGCATTTTAATTTTCCATCAATTTCAGCCATTTTTGGACCGATTTTGAATGTGGGTTTTAAAATTTACATATTATTTCACTTGATTTTTTATTTTTCTGTGTGTGTGTGTAGTTTTTTAAAATGTACATATTATTTCATTTGATTTTTTAATTACTTTTTTTTTTTTTACTTGATTTTTTACTTTCTTTTGCTGTCTAGCTTTAGGCATTTTCATTTTAATTTTCCATTGATTTCAACCATTTTTGGACCGATTTTGTGTGTGAGTGTACTTTTTTAAAATTTACGTATTATTTCACTCAATTTTTTACTTTTTTTTTGTGTGTGTGTACTTTTTTAAAATTTTTGTATTATTTCACTTGATTTTTTTTACTTACTTTTGAAATATAGCCTTAGGCATTTTAATTTTCCAGGAGTTTTTCGAATGTCTTGCCTTAGGCGTTTTAATTTTCCATCGATTTCAGCCATTTTGTATAGAAATTTATCACTTGCAGGCTTCTTGGTGGTTCTGCAGCATCACTTAGCAGCCACAGTATGTATAACCGAAAACTACCTTGATAGGAAAGTTTTACAGATATGAGTAGATATATGTATATGCGTATGTGTATGTACAATGTTAATAATCTGTAGCCTTCAAATCGTTTAGATTATTTTTGATATGCAAGTTTTACAGATATGAGTAGATATATGCTTATGTGTATGTACAAACACTAAAGCATAAACATTTACAGATATATTAAAAAAAATTTTTATTTAAATAATTTTGTATTTTCTGTGTAAAAAGTTGTTTTTCTTCTTATATATTATTTAAGACCAATTTTTCTTACTTATTTGAAAGCGTTAAGAAAGAGTTCAATCTATTGTTAAAGTTGAGAGAGCAGGAGGTCAATTTTGACATAAAATTCAATGTGAGAAATATGGGGGGGGGGGATGAGAACAATGGCTCATTAGTAAGTAATTAAAATTACAGAAACCCAGATCATTTGGACCACACCAAATAATAAATTTTGAAGAAATATAAAGATAAAAGATTGTTTTGCAGCTGCACTGATAAAGTATAATTTATAGATAACTTGGTGTTCTAATAACAAAATGTGTGTGATGTCATCAAAAGGCTAGCACATATATAGTCTCAAAAATAAGACAGTTTGGTAGAATGTCTTATTGCCTCTTAGAAGCCACACATCATTATTTTTATATTTGAAGGTTTCTACAGCTGCATGGAGGGATAGCAAAGATATTTTGTTGAACGGTCCCAATGGCCGATCCAAATAACTCTGTGCACATCGGAAGAGTTAAAATCTAAAAGAAAATTAACGAATAGTATTCTATGGCTCATCTCCAAAGTCCAAAGAAGACTTTGAATCCTTGTTATTGTTTCACTTATGCCATTGCTGAATTCAAATAAAAGCACAAACTAAAAATGCTAAAATTTATATTAAAAGCAGAAATATCCATTTGTCTATAGAAGTAATCTTACCCAGAGCAGAAGAAATGAAGAAACCATCCCAGTGTTAACCTTCTACTTATAAAAGGGTGAATACCATTTACCAGCCCAAAAATTTCCATGTTTTATTCAATCTAAATTAAATAAATAAATAATCATGTGGTTTAACATTGAAAATGACAGAACTGGTTATGATCTGTGGATGTCAAGCTTCACACAGTCTGTCACTATACCATTGTATCAAGCTAAAAAAAAACTTTTTCACTAGATAGATTTTTCTGTAATTGCTATTAGATTCTTATTAGTAAACTGCTATTCAGATGTTATTTGTCATTTATCTCAAATTCATTGATCCATTGCAGGCTCATTAAAGTCAGAATTGTGTAATGTAGGTCTTTAAATATAAGAGATGATTAACATTTGCACTATAGCTTTAAATATGAGTTTTTAAATTTAATTACATTGACTGATTCTGAATGCTATGTCGTGGTTATAATAGTGTTTTACCTTGTTGCTCACCTTGTATCCATTGTCTCCATTACTGAGTCTATCTTTCATAAAGAATTTAACATAGCCATACTTAACTAGTCTAAATGACTGTATCACTGCATGGATATTTTTAACTTAATTTACAATTATCCAATTTTGTAATCAGTCTTTTGCAAAACAACATAACTTAAATACAATTTCTTCTTCTTCCACAGCCTGATTAATCCCACTTCAAGTGGGGTCGCTAGTGCGGATCATTCATCTCCAAATTGCTCGGTCTGAAATCATTTCCTCCTTGAGTGACTTCTCCTGCAGGTCCCTCTTCACTCAGTCAATCCACCTGGTCTTGGGTCTGTCCCTGGGCCTTTTCTCTGGTGGTTCCATCTCCATAATTTTCCTTCCGACGTAAATCTTCTCTTCTCTTAACATGTCCAAATCATCTCAACCTTGATTCTTTCATTTTTTCACTGATTTTCCTCACCTTCATATTTTCTAGTATTACGTCATTTCTCAACTTGTCCTTTGTAGTTAAACCTGAGGCGAACCTAAGCATTCTCATTTCTGTAATGCATTGTTTGTCTTCTATTTTCTTAGTGGTCGGCCATGTTTCTACCCCATACATCAGTGTTAGATGCACTACAGTCTTATAAACTTTCCCTTTCAGTCTTATTCCTATCTCCTATTGCAGAGTATCCCAGAAACTCTTCTCCAATTATTCCATCCAGCTTGAGTTCTCCCCACAACCCCTCCATCCAGTGATCCATCTTTATTTATCCAGGTGTCAAGATATCTAAATTTTTCAGCCTTAGGTAACTTCTTTCTTTCTAACATAATGCTCCCTCTACCACTTCCACAGAAAAGCACTTCTGTTTAATTTTTGCTATTTCTCATTCCTCCTTCCTCCAGTGCTTTCCTCCATTCTTCTATTCTATATTGAGCTTCTTTGATGTCTTTGGCTGCAATCACAATATCATTGGCATACATCATAATCCAGGATGCTTCTGTGTGGATATCTTCTGTCAGAACATCGATGATAATATTAAATAGTAGGGGACTCGGAGCTGATCCCTGATGCACACCCACTTTCACCTGAAATGAGTCTGTTTTTCCTGAACTGCATCTCACAACCGGTTTGACCTCTTCAATATATATCTTGGATCAGGCAGATGTACTTTTCTAGGACCAACTTTTTCTTGAGGCATCTCCAAAGTTCATCTCTAGGCACTCTATCAAATGCTTTTTCCAAGTCAATGAATATTAGAACAATTCATTGGTTGATTTCTCGGTGTTTTTCAATAAGTTGCCATAGTGCAAAGATTGCATCTGTGGTTCCTTTACCTGGCATGAAGCTGAAGTGTTTCTCGCTGATATCTATTTTCTGTTGTAGCTGATTTTCTGTTACTCTCCCCTATTTTCATTGTGTGGCTCATCAGCTTTATTCCTCGGTAATTGATAAGTCTAGAATATCTCCTTTGTTCTTATAGATTGGAACCAAAATGCTTCTTCATTCATTTGACATATTCTCTGTGACCATGATGTTGTTAAAAAGTTTGGTCAGAAAGATGATTCCCTCTTCTCCCATTACCTTCCACACTTCTACAGGGATATTATCTAGTCCCATTGATTTCCCACATTTCATTCTTCTAACTGCTCATCTGACTTCTTCCCTACTGATCTCTAAGACTGGGCCCAAATTTGGAGATCCCATTCCCTTGTCAATCCAGGAGTTTTCTTCATTTAGTAGGTACCCATAATATTACTGCCATCTAGCTGTGATTTCATTCTTGCTGCACAACACCTTATTGTTAGAGTCTTCTATTTGATTTGCTTGGTAAGTATCTTTATCATTCTTGTCTCGTTGTCTTGTAATGCGCAAAAATCTTAATACCCATAATATTACTGCCATCTAGTTGTGATTTCATTCTTGCTGCACAACACCTTATTGTTAGAGTCTTCTATTTGATTTGCTTGGTAAGTATCTTTATCATTCTTGTCTCGTTGTCTTGCAATGCGCAAAAATCTTAATTCCTTCTTCTTTCTCTAAGCTTTCATATAAGGCTGAGTACGCATCAGACTTCGCTTTGGCAACAGCTTTCTTTGCTGTATTATGTTTGACCCTACCACACACCTCTCTGTCTTTGTCCCATTCTTTTTTGGCCATTTTCTTATTAATTTTTTCCTGTACCTCTGTATTCCATCACCAAGTCTCCTTATTTTCTTTTTATCACTCCCAATGTCTGGCTAAGAACTTGATCCCCAATTGCATGAATGTTGTTTGCTGCTCTTATGCAGAGCTCTTCCTTTTCTTCTTTGTCTATCGCCATTATCAATTTGTCAATAAATTGCTTTCTGCAGGCTTCGTCCTCAAGTTTCCACCATTTGGTCTTGATGATGCCTCTTCTAGGATTCTGTTTAATTCCTGTGAGATTTGCATGGCATAGTAAAAGTCTATGCTGTTGACCTATAGCTTCTTCTGGAATAACCAACCTTGCAATCCTGTATTTCTTTTAGGCCTGTTGGTTTATACATGATATAATCAATTTGGGATTCCCTTCCGCCACTCATGTAAATGACCTTTTGATTTGTATACAACTATCTATTTTATATATTGTGTTGTTTTTCTGAAATAATTTGAATTTATTAAATAAGTTATTTTCATAAATTCCTCAGTGATGCTAAAACCTTAAAAGTTCCATAAATAATCAGATTAGCAGCAATAATCCTGTCTATAACTGAACACTAGAGTCATTAAAAAAAAAAAGAAGATAAACGTGAATAATCAATAGGAACTAAAAAGTGAATTACTAATTATTAATGGAGATTGTAAATATAAAGTTATGAAAATTATTTGATGCTTTGTTTATTTTAGAAATAATATTATTAAGTTTTTGGAACCTATCTATCTTATCGCTGATTGTTCTTATGTTTTATCTTCAACCTTTTCCACTATTTTAATTTTTTTTAATGTATTAAACAATTTCATAATTTGACTAAAATAATACAATTTCATTTCGATTATCTGCTCTTCAAGTGAAATTATAGGCGTAATCTGTTTGTATGTTTTCCTTGCTATTCATGCTATTTTCAAAAATCAGCAACAACGCTTTTCTTATTCTTCTTCAAATAATAATATAAATAATAGTAAGTAGAAGGGATTTGAATTTAGGCTTTCAAGCTCCCTACAACTATCAACTCCATCTTATTTAACTGATATACATGGCTACATACATGTGAAAAAGATAAATGATCTACAATATATGTATTTTGTTCTGAACCAGCATTCATCAGTTGGTCCAGATCATCATCTCCCACACATATATACAATCAATGCTTGATTTATATTAAGATAGCAAATCTTCAAACTTTAATGAACAAGCTTCAATCTTTTCTGCCCTCCAGCTCCTCAAGCGATCCATATCATTGAAAATCTGTTGATGAAACTGAACACTGATTTTATATGTGTGTGGGAGATGATGATCTGGACCAACTGATAACTGCTGGTTCAGCATGAAATATGTACATTGGAGATCATTTATCTTTTTCGCACATCTGTGGTCATGTGTATTGGTTATATAAGATGGAGTGGATAGTTGTAGAGAACTTGAAAGTCTGAGTTCAAATTCCTTCTAATTACAGTAAGTTCAGTATAGACAATATACTTGTATTTAAATATAAATGTTAGTATTTTTAGTATTATGTTTGGTAACGTTGACTGATAATGGTGATGAAAATATTATTATAAAATGATGTGGTTGCAATGGATAATAAAGATATTGAAATTATGATTATGAAGATAATGAATAATAATGCCACATAGTAATGATACTAGTGAAATTTATAATAAATAGTAATAAGTTATGCTATATAATAAATGATCACTGATGATGATGCTATTTATATGATATTAAAAGGTTAATACTTTTTTAGTTATTTGAAACAGCATTTTTAGAGTTTCTATTAAATATTATAGCAATATCTTTCCATATTTGAATTCCGTTATTAGATTTCAATATTCTCTTTTTTTCTCATTTCTAGTTCCATTCATGACTTTTTAACAACAGATGAAATGTTGGCCTACATTGCAAAAAATATTGGACTCGGTGATATTATTTTATCTGCTGTAAGTATATGTTTTTGTTGCATTTTAAACATGTTTGAGTATGGTTTTGAAAATGGAATTAATTTGCACATTAATTTTGTTTTAATTTAAGTTATTTGAATTGTTTATATAATGATAGATTTATCACAGACAGTTACATGGATTATATCCACTGCCAATGTATGTTTAATTATGCAGAATAAATTTATAAAAAAGTTCATTTAAATTTGTGAACCAAGTTTTTTATTTAATTTAAGCAAATTTTATTAAAGAAATTGCTGTAATAAAAAATATTTTCTTGTTATTGAAATATTAACATCTTTAAAAAATATTTAAAATAAAGCAGTTTCTTCTGGTTTCAATATTTTGTATGTATTGGTATACATATGAAGTCTAACAATTAAGTTTGCAAACTTGACACCATGCACTTAGCTGTACAAACAACTTAATATAATTCATAACTTTGGTTTATCAGTGTCTCACTGCTGTGGTCATGATGACATGGCAATGTTTTTCTTAGTAGAATTCATTATTGTTGCTGCATTTTTTTGTGTGTTAATGCAAGAATATTGGAGCTTGAATTAGACCAATAAACAAACATTAAATTTCTTGTTAAACTTGGCAAGACAGGAAGTGAAATCAGGGACATATTTGTCCAAGTTTATAGGGATAATGCCATGAAGAAAATGACTGTACAAATGGATTAAACATTTTTATGAGGGGGAGAAAGCATCACTAACGAAGAGAGGTTAAAGCAGCCAGTAACAAGCAGAAGCGATGAAAACACTGCAAAAATTTATTGAATATGTATCAAAATTATCGGTTTAATAGTGAGAGTATAACAAGCCAAGTAAACATTTTTAGAAAAACAGAAAAATTTTAATTGAAAATCTTGACATGAGAAAGCTGTATGCAAGAATGTCCTGAAGGACCTCACTGCAATATTTGTGAGTGGGTTTTTAGTCAATAAAAAAATAAGTATTGGAATACCCTGCTTACTCACCTGATCTAGCCCCTGATGACTCTTTTCTTTACCGAAAGTAAATGTTAAAAGGAAGACATTTTGATGACATTAAGGGTAATACAATGATAGCTCTGATGGCTATCCCAGAAAAAATTCTTCCAAAATTTTGGATGAAGTAGACTGTCATTGCATAGCTACTCAAGGGGAGTAATTCAAAGGTGGCCAAAGTGATATTCAGTAATGAGGTAGGTAGCACTTTTCTTGGGTGAGTTCAGGAATTTGTTAGATCTCATATATATTAAAAACAAAAAATTTTATGGGGTAAAAAATGTCAACATATGTTTCAAATTCATCAGTATATATGTTTGTGCGTTGTTAATATTAACATATATCGATGTTTTGATTGGTTTACCTAGCTGTCTTATGGCTAGTACAAATCATTCCTAAATGGCTTCTGCTATTCAGAAGATGGCTAGTGGGATTCAGTTGTAATGATATAATGCTAATATTTATATTAATAAAATATATACATGGACGAATTCAAAATATATTTTTATAAAAAGATAGAAATAAAATAATCTTTAAATAATGCATTGCAGAGCAAAGGCTTTTTAATAGAATTAAAAAATTTTCCATTCTTGTATTGCCCTCTAGGTAGCATGCCTGCTTATTTGAAAGAAAAATCCAAAGTCTGATTGGAACCTTGAAAAAAAATTTCCAAGTTTTATCTGGTACAATCTAAATTTAAATGCAGGTTATGATAATGGTGAATTTCCAAGTTTTATCTGGTACAATCTAAATTCAAATGCAGGTTATGATAATGGTGATAGATACCATGCCAGTGACTATATATAGATTGTAATGAATTAGACAATGCTGCTTATTTCATTATGAAAACAGTTTTCACTTTACTATTCTAATAAGTACGTTTACATTTATTAGCTATTTTTTGTCAAACTAAAGTTTTGTAAAACTATTTTCAATGAATTTGACATGCACTTCAGAATATTATTCATTATTGGATAATCTCTAGTCTAATGAATGACTAATAAAAATTATTAATAAATACTTTATGATTGAGTAATCAATATAGTGTTCTCATTTGTAATATACTATGGCACTTAATACAATAATGTGCATTTTCTTAAATTCTTTGTTTTCACATTGGCTTGAATATCTTTATGTCAAACTATCTAGCAAAGCAAAAAACTTCTAATGAAGATAATTCAAATAATATATTAATCACCATTTGGACAGATAATCTTTATATATGCAGTGTTTACAAACTGGCTTTAAGTTGCTTCCATATACTTTCTATATTTATAGAAGATATCTATTTTCATAATAGTGTTTGGAGATATTCATTTGAAGATTGCATATCCCCAAAATGCATGGCTTTAAACAGCTTGCACAATATTTTATGCGAAGCAAAGGGCAACATTTTAATCACACAGATAAGTTACAAAGACAATCACTGATTTTATTACATTTTAGCAAAAAATGTTCAGTTGGATTATTTATACCATAACCAACACAAACTAGGTCTTATCATTCTTGTAATTCACATTTCTGTAATTGAAAGCCACTCGGTCCTGAATTGAAATTTAAGGAAAATTAACTAGCATCAGTATTCTAAATATCTTGAAAAGAATATTATTAGAATTTGATCCACTCTTTCTCACTTTGATGAATTTAATAAACTAATCATTACAACTGTCAAAGGGTCTATTTGTTGAAGATATCAAAAGCAATTCATAGCAGGTTGGAATAAAATCTGTAATGCTCTTTAAAGCCATTATTTGGCTACCAAAATTCTAGAATATTGCTATCAAACTTACAAAAGATGAAGAAAAATGATGGGAAAATAAAGCGTTAATAGATCTAGTTAAAAGGTCTGATCACTTTTATTTATGTTTGATTGGTGTAGAAGCACCTTCAATGGCATTGCAAGTAGATTGCTAATATTGTATAAATCAATTTTTTAAGTCCTAGATTGACAGAACTAGAAAAAACATCATTAAAACAAAACTTGGAGCTTTTGTTTTTAGTAGATATTTATAAACTTAAACAAACTTGCTTTTAATTGTTTAAATTCAGGAAAAGTCCCAGATACAGCATGTTTTCAGAATCATAGTTGACAAAACTATTCAGTAATATTATTCATTAACATGAAAACAAAAATATTGCAATCTTCTCACTGAACAGTGATCAAAAAATTATCATTTAATAAACACATTAATGTGTTTCCTACAAACTTTCGTAAAGAATAATCTTTACAAGAATTAGGTCAACAGTAGAGAACCATCCATATTTAGAAAATGTTGGCTTAGGTCTGGTTGAAGCTGCTGTGGATACATTTCACACTGAAAAAAGCTTTCAAAATAAACTGAAAACTGGTGCTACCATCTAATCTCATAAAAGTCTTTAGAAAATAACAATAAGACCATTAATTTATTGATAAAATGCTCTTCAATAGAAAAATTCAAATAAGAGTAAATGATAATTATTGTAGCAGATACAAAATTTTATGAAATACTCTCCCACAGGGTTCACTTTTCTCATCTATTTTATCTAATGTATTCATTAATGATTTTTTAAAGACAAAATGCAGGAAATTTATTTATATTGATGACATTGTTTTGACTTATCAAAATAATTTTTTTTAAGAATTAAAAAAATATCTTAATAAAAATATGAAAAGTATAGAAATCTTTTTTAAAATTAATATCTTATTTCTAATCCTACAAAGACTGTATGCTCAACCTTTTTATAAATTCTATGTAACCTTCCACAAAAATAGACTCAAACATAACTTTGTCCCATGCTAATTAAGAATATATTTAGACCATTGTTAAATTTATTTCTGCCATCTATCAAAAGTTAGATTTAAAATAACTTTTAGAAACAGCTTTTTTGAAAAATTATCAGACAATACTACTTAGGATTACTCTAAGGTTAGCTTACTTAATATTAACATATTGTATTGATAAATAGTATGCCCTTGTTTGAAGAAAAAGTGCTCACATTAAATTCTGAATTTGGAATTTTATATAATTAAATTTATCATTTTTCTGTAGCTTCTGTCCTTTCACATATTGCTTCATAAGATATTTAAAGACAAGTTACCTCACAGAAAATATATAAATAGCTGTTAAAGTAATTTAGATCTATCATTAACTCAAGATATAGTTTCACCAATCAATTAAGACCTTTTTTTTTTTGGATATTCAACCAAGAATCAATTCCAAGCAACTTAAAAGTTGGTATAAAAATGGATTTCTATGAGGCCTCCGAACAAATTTATTTTGCAAGATCCAATGATAAAAACAATTAGATTTGATATTCCTAAATGTTATTGGAATTTCAACATATTCAGGTACATATTGTAACAGTCAAACTATACAACCATGATAGTTGGAAGCCCAATGAACCTTAATTCTATGAATATCTTCCTCTGGCTACAAATACTTGACTATGCCAATCATTTCTCTTTTCAGCCTTCTAGGTCAGCAAGATACATAAGACTTTAGTTGATTAAATGGCACAAATAATGCAGTTAATTCAAATAAATAAAGAAAATTTATATTATTAACACAATGGATATTTATTAGTATGTAGATAAATTTATTTACATGGGTATGTTGGGTGTTAGCATAAACTCATTGATAAACAACATGCTAGTTAAAGATTTAAATATGATATTTTGATTAATTACTAGTTTGTAGTCGTTTATGAATGCCAAAGATTACAATAAGATTAATTAGGGTTTGAATCAAAGCTCGATTAAATGGTAATTCATTTAACTGTTACAAAATCGAATTTTTATACTTAATTATTCCATATATTACTAGATTGACTTACACACTCTTAATTATATTAAGAATAGCTTTTTCTCTTACATTACATTTAAATTTAGGGAAAATATTATTTTGTAAACAATAAATGAATGAGACAATGAACATAAATATAGCGAGCCGATAATTTCGATTGGCTCATGTTATATTCTCTGTGTGTATGTAAATATATGTATATACACATAGATATTAAATAGAAAATAAGAAATAAAAGCTGTGTGTATAGGAAGTTTTTTTTTTTGTATTATTTATTAGTTTTTTTATAGTAAGTTTTTGGTATTATTTATTAGTTTTTTTTTATTGGGATTTAAAAGAAAAAAGAAAAAAAAAACACAGTGGTAAATTGTTATTTTTTAATTGGATTGAGATTAAATTGAAAGTGATAGAAAAAATTTAAAAGTTTTTTAAACAATTTCTTAATTAATTATTTTAATTTTCTAATCTGAAGGGAGGGGAGAGAGAGAAAGACTTGTAATTAATTCTATTGTCATGACTTCTGGTTAGCAAGATGTTAAAAACAAAAAAATTAAAGGAATGCAATCACTGGCTGGGAACATGATTAAAAAAAAAGGACTATAAATAGAGAGAAAAACCTATTGTGTATTTTAATTATTAGTTTGTTTTTTTTTTAATGAAAAAAGAACTATTATATAAAAAATGAAAATAAAAATGATCGAAGGCTAAATGAAATAGAATCCGTCCCCAGCTAGGGCACTGACCTATTCCTAGATCTTCATCGAACCATAAAACCCCATAGGAGAAAGCGGAGCTAGCCGTGGAACAAAATTAGTTGCTGAGAATCAACTTCCAGGAGATATGAAGAAATGCTTATGGAAGTGCACTGATCGATCAGGGTAACTAAAACTTTGTTTATTGATTGAA
Organism: Epiperipatus broadwayi; assembly: GCA_028023455.1. Taxonomy (NCBI): domain Eukaryota; kingdom Metazoa; phylum Onychophora; class Udeonychophora; order Euonychophora; family Peripatidae; genus Epiperipatus; species Epiperipatus broadwayi. The sequence goes on from JAQFVV010000076.1 coordinate 2,714,245, forward strand.
CTATAGACATTAGTGAACTTTAAACATACATTTAAGATTGCATTTAACCATTAATGAACTATGAGTTATGACAATAGAAGGGGATTTTTTTAAAAAATATTAATAATGTTTATATCTACATTAATTAATTTATTAAAGATCAGCCTTTCGAGCTATTGTGCATGCGCTTTTTTACGAGTGTTAATAATAAAGAATAATAAATTCATTTATTATTAACACTCGTAAAAAAGCGCATGCATAATAGTTTGTGTAACGAGCACAGACGTTCGTTACATTGTTTTTTTTTATATTTATTAAACATGAAAGTAAATTAAAAAGTTCGCATTTAAAAATTTTCTTTAAGAATTAAAAATTGAAATTAAATATCATCTTAAACTCGTATATATTAAATCGCACAGATAAAAAAAAAATATTAAAATAAAACTGTATTAAAAATAGAAAAGGTATTTTAAAAACAAAAACTTAAAAAGATTTAGAGATAAAAATATATATTTGATTTGGAAAACAGGTTAATTAATCAGAAATGGAAATGATTGTTAATTAGTTAAATGTAAACCAGCCTTGGGCATTTAAATGTAAAAACATCGGTCAGATAGGAAAACAATAGAAACAAATAGCCAATGAAAGAAATCCATCGGGAAATCGGACCTCAGCGAAAGGATCATCACATCGATGACATAATGCCAAGTCAATCCTTCGAATACGTATAAAAGGAAAATTTGGAAATTATTAATTAGTGACTGGATTATGATTATTACGATGTGACAGATAGGTGTTAGTGCGGAGGTGCGGGAGAAGCGATTGAAGAGACGCACGATTCAATCACTTCAGTTTTGCCAAAGAAAGAAAGAGAAATGAACTATCGTTTTCTACATTGAGGACCAACTAAATTAAAAAACCTCCGAATGAATAAATAAAACATCGGCTAAATGTATACCAATATCTTCAGGACGGCGTGGGAATTCCCGTTCAAACTTACAAACGACAGATAAAGATGAACTGTTTAAAACCGTAAGAACTTTACAATTAATGAACATTAAATTAAAACTTTTCGTATTTAAAATAATTGCATTAGTTTCCTATCTGACTAAAGTAGTTAAAATGTTATTTGATGTATTTTTTATTTATTTGTGTAATATCATTTCCATTTATTTAATTTTGTTCTTTAAGTTTATTTATGATTTCTGTTTTCCGATAAATTAAAATATATCAATGTTAAACTTAAGTCGGGCGTGAATGGCTGTATAGATTTGTAAAGTTATATTAGGGGAGGGTAATCTTAGGTTATTTGGTTCGTGGTTAAATTGGGTCAATGGATTGGATATATTGGTGTGATTAGTAGATGTAATATTGATTCGCTACGGGCAGAATCGCTTCATACGCCGCACACTTCCGTTTGCCTATGGAAGGAATTATAAGTCGGATACCGCAGTTCCTTTCTATGGAGTTTTTTGTTTTATTGCTCTTCTTTGCAGATAGATGTAATATTCCTATCTCATGAGAAGCAATTTCTTCTCTTAACTTTTTGTGCTGCCGTATTTTATTACATTGAATACATCGATATATCAGATGAATTGATGCCAGTTTGACTACGAATTTTAACCTAAGGTTAAATAGGGATAGAATATTTATTTTCAAAAGCAAATTTATGTGGTCTATTCATACTCGACCCTAAATAGAAATGCATTAAATTTAAGTTGTTTATAGACGCTTGCATGGATTGTTTATTGGTTAACTATGTTTTGCGTTTCCATATTTGATCAAAATATATAGACATTCGATAAATAATGATACCTTACGGTGAGTATCAAAAATGTATTTATTCGGATGTCTTTTAAGTTATTGGTGACAATGCAAGTATCTTATGGTGAATACTATTGGGTTACGTATAAATTTCCCTCCGCAATTGTCAGTAATCAATAATTTTGTATTTTGATCGTTTATGTTTACTTTGAAATGTGTTTAACCGTGTAATCTATGTAACCGATCTATAGCAACATATTAAAACAAGCTTTTATAATCCCATCTGTGCGAACTTAATTAAAATGTAAACTGATAATATAATAGAAATTAAAATGTAAATTAAAATCTAAGGTAAAGTTAAAAATAATGTTAAATTTTGAAATGTAAAACTGATACTAAAACAATTTTAAATCTTATATATATATGTGCGTAAATAAATTTTTGTATGTTAATTACTGGCAGTGGCTTATTTTATTCTTTTTTATATATATACTCTTAGATTATCTTATTAAATCTCTGCTATTCCACTGAGCTAGTGACATGGGCTAACGACCGGAATCAAAATTTAAAAAAAAAAAATTTTTTTTTTTTTTGACTGACGTATCTGCCTACTTTATAAATTTTTCTAGGTTCAAATGCCTAGATGGCGCCCTGTAGTGCAGATTACGTTAAGTCTCCTTTCTCCGGATCGTTACATTTGAAAGGCTGATCTTTAATGTATTACAATTTATAAACATAGCGCTATAAAAATAAAATGCTTATTTACATTAATTAATTTGTTTAGCTAAAATACGTAAATTATTTGTATGTTTTAATTTTTCTTTATGAATGGTTTAGCTAAATTTTGACTAAATTTTCAGGGCTATTGGGCAAGGGTAAGAAAATATAATAATCCCATAAATGAATCCAAGAGAATGTTATCAGAATAGAATTAAAAATGATTTAGAAAGCAAAATGAAAAGTATTAAGGGTTGAGAAAATATTGAAAGAGAGGATAGAGGTTTTGTGTTATAACTTACTTCTAATAGTAAGTCACTTAGTCCCAATACCGGTCAAGATTTGGATTGGTTTGGACACTTATTTAAATAAAAGCGCATGTTCCTTCGAGAACAAAATTTATATTGCTCTTCGCCTTTGTTTATTTTTTCTTTTAATAAAAAAAAAAGAGAGATTACGTTAGTTATGTCAAGAGTAGAAAAAAAGAGGAAAGGAAGATAGAGGGGGGTTATTAATGATTTGTTTTGTTAATGGTCTTGAATAAAAGAAAAATAAACTATAATAAAGCATATCATTGGTTAAAGGTTGAAACAGTAAGGTCTGCTTTGCAGATCTTCGTTTCACCTTTTCTCACCTATTTCCTACCCTCATACCTTAGTTTGAACCCCAATCTATCGTGTGTGTCTGCAATGCGCTTATATACCGAAAATCCCGCCCAATTTTAAGCCACGAGTACAACACTCGTATTGTATATATAAGTATAACTCATTCCCAAATAAATAAAATGTTATGAATTATTTGTATGTTCACATAATTTAGATTTATTTAAAAAGTAGGTTATATAAGTTGTAATTGCACACATACTATGATATGCATTTTAAAACTTATATCAAAATTATAAATCGTTAATTAAAGTTATTTTGTTTGAATCTATTTACAAAAATATATTACAGTCGTAATATATTTTGATTTAAAATAAAATTCATATTCATTTAGTAGATAGATTCAAATATTGCAATTTAAAAAAGTAAAATAATTTTCTTCTAATTTAATAAAAGTCATTCCAAATATTTCTGTTAAAATAAATGAGGGACAATAGTTTAATTATTTAATGTTATAGAAGCTTATCTAAAAATACAGCAGATGTCCACTTAAGGTTTTCTTTAATTAGTAAAAGTAATTTTTAATTAAATCTAGTTTGTAATTCGAATGTCGACAAGGAAATTAATAATAGAAATTAATTAAAATTTTGTTGAATTCCTTTAGACATTCGGATGGGTTTAATTACAGCTGATAAGTCCGATATATTTTTGTAATGCTCCAGGGCAGTTCTATTGTTCAATTCCACTATAAAAGGAAGGGTTTTCTTTTGTTCTCCATTCTGGTCATTTGCTGATGAAATGTTTCCAACCAAAATTATTTTAGTTTTTGCTGATGAAATGTTTCTAACCAAAATTATTCTGGTGTTTCTAATGAAATGATTCTAGTCATTTTCTAATGAAATGAATCTAGTGAAAATATTCTAGTAAAATATTCTTCAAAATATATTTTCCTGAGATTTTAGCTGCTTGTGCCTGCGAACTTAAATTTGAAGCTGAGTTTTCGTCTCTAAATTAATTGATCATGTTTACCACACCTATTGCTAACCGTGACATGACTGAGTAGAGCCGGCGAAGGCTATTTACCTCAGGAATGGCCGGCTGCTGCTCTAGACCATCGGAAGCTATTACATAAGGAACCCCGGAACTGCTGCTGCTGCCAAAAATATGAACAATTCCAGATTTTGCTGCTGAATTATATCAAAACTTGCCGACCATCAATCTACCTGCAAATGCTTCTCCAGAGGTAACCTAAATTAACCCAAGAGCTCTTGTGATTCCTAACTAACATGCTATAGCTATTTTAAATTGTTTTTCTTTTATTTCACATAACTTTACTATGTACTTCTTTAACGTGTTCAAATATAATCAACAGTTTTGCTCTCTATCCTTGGGTTAATATTTTCAATTTATTAAGCTTTCTTTTATTTTATTATGATAATGTGTCAGAATCGTCTTTGACCGAGTGAATTATTCCCTTTGTTGAAAGTAAGACGCTGCTATTAAGGCATATTTTAAATTTATAATAATTCCCAATTTTATTATCTTGCAAATCACTCATTCGAGGGCGATTCTAATCTTCTTTAATATATATAATAATCAAATAGTTTAAAATCGACATTTTATTAATTTTAACCTAATATGAGAGTATGTGCGAGGTCAGTGATTAAATGTGTCCCAAATGCATGATTGCGTAAGTAAATCTATACTTTTCAAACCCGCAAGCATGCATTTTCCTATTTTTAAATACTGTGTTCTACTTTAATTACAAAGTTCATCATTGACGTCGAGAATGTGCGGATCCTTTTAAATAAATTTCTGGGAATTTGATTGGGCATTTTCTTAATCTAAGTAAACCCATTTTGTATGTTTTATATACATTAGTCTAGTATTGCTGGTAAATGAATTGGTTGTTGAGACCGCTTTGTTTTCTTTCCAAGGATTTTAAATGGCCAAGTCCGCTCTTTTCGTTTCCTGCATTTCCCAGGCAGAGTGTGTACTCAAATGTCACACCTAGGAATTAGATGCAGACGTCACCCAGCAGCTAAGTTTCGGCTGTCCGTGACAACACGTTCTTAGGGGTCAGCGGCGAGATGCCCTCCTTAGTCATTTCTAATATTCACTATTGTTTTATTTATTTTACAAAGCATCCGTGATTTAAATGTATCACAACCTCCATCCTTTAATAAATTCATTATTAGCAATACTGGCCTCCCATCTGCTTTAATTATTATTATCAAATAAATGTCTCGATCACAACCTCACTTTATTGCTTAGTAAGCTTTTGTCCGTGCTATTCTCGAAGTCAATAAATATTATATAACCTGTAATATCAAATATTTTATTAAACTTTTATAATTACTCAAAGCGCCTTGCACATGTTCCCATTTCTTTAAGCACATTATCGTAATACTATTAACCCGAGAGATAGAATATATAATTTTGTTTTAAAACCTTTTTGTAATTTATTGGAATGTCATGCCAACAATTATTTAATACGTGTCCCTGTCTTATATAAGCAGACAGTGGGTGTTATATACATATTTCTATATAAATAAATTTTGAAATCATTTAAAATTAATTTTGATCTTTTATTTTATTAATTCCTATCACTGTCTCAGTCTATATATTTATAATCTGCATTTCTTTTGTACATCCATAGACATTAATTAGCAACCCAAACTTATCTTAGTATAGAGTCTTTTTGTTTCTCCCTGACCACCAGGCACCGGTAAAAGTTGTACTAGTAGTAGCAACAGATGCATTATCATGTAGGTGGCGCTGTGAAATTTGGACTTTAGATTCGAACTTAGTATATCTAGAAGGCAACCCCTCCTAGAATGTTCAGTTTCGTGTGTGGGGTTTGAATTCTGCAGTGTGTTAGCGAAATAGACGATTCTGACTGTTACAAGGTTGTGAAAGTGTATTTGTTTTTGTTTTTTTGCATTTGTTCTTTAAACAATAAAACCTATTATTGTATTAAATCTGTCCATATTGAAATGGGATTGTGGAGAGGAATTTGGTTTGATCTGTCATACGTATACAAATTATCAATCGCGAATATAAGGTTTTTCTAATTTCGCAGTTCTAGGTTTTTCCTAGTGGTGCCCTCATATGATAATGATTACAGATTTTCCAATATTTTAAATTCTCAGCGTACAATCATTCAGATATAAAAAAGTAGTGGCACAGAGGGGTCACACGGGAGAAAGATAAAAAAATAAACTATAATAAAACGTATCATTGGTTAAAGGTTATAAAAGTGTATTTGTCTTTTTTTTTTGCATTTGTTCTTTAAACAAAAAACCTATTATTGTATTAAATCCGTCCATATTGAAATGGGATTATGGAGAGGAATTTGGTTTGATCTGTTATGAAGGCCACAAGCCAGAAACTAGTCTGGGGATATTGAATGAGTAGGCACTGGATTGGGATTTTATGCACAAGCCTTCTGGCATCCATTGATTACTCTGTGCACTGAGTGGTAATACGTATAGAGTTTTGCCTGTTTTAATAAATATAGTACATTACTCTCATGCAAGATAATTTATCTTTTGATAAATAGACTGACTGCTGCCTAGAAATGATATCACAAAATAAACTTTAGATAATATTGCTAGTTATGAATTACTTATATAATATGATCAATTTCACTTTCATAATAAACATGAATGTATAATCATCAATGAATTAGAAATACATTCAGAGATAACTTTTCATCAGGCGAATCAATTGGACTTCAATAGGAAAAATATTCAATATAATAATGAGCTTATAACAGAAACAAGAAAGAGTATCCAGTTATGGATTATCACAAAAGCTAAAGTTTATATTATCATAAAGTAATAATTATACTAGGATTCACTCTAGATATACAAGAGAATGATAGCACCAGATATATAACACTATTTAATGGCAAAAAACAATCTATTTTAACTATGATTGTATATATATTAAAATGACAATTTATATATATAACTACGGAAATTCGATATACTGTTTTAAAATGCACCTGGTAACAGAATATTTCAACTAACTTTTAACTTGATAACATTTCACAGCCTATTCGTCCATATATAACAGTGAAACTGATCAAATGATATTTAAACTTTTAGGAAAACTATGATTCAAATCTATGAAATAATTAATCTAAAAGAATAAATCAGACATCCAGTGACAAAATCTCTCACTCTCTCATGATAAACTTAAATTAAATGGATGATTAAGTGTATCTATTTAGAAATAGAAACAATTTAAAAAACAAACAAACTAATAAGTAAAATCTTGTACTAATTTGCTTAGATGCATAGTTATTTAGTTTATAAAGACAAATCATTTAGAATCAATTGTTAAGATTAGGTTTTGGTTTCTTCCCTTTTTGTTTTTTATTATAATTATAACAAAAATTTATGACAATTTATGTTTTAATCATCAAATGACTTAACATACTTTGACACGAATGTCTGAATATTTTAATCCAAGCTACTAATTAACTTTTATCTTAACTGCAGAAAATTATATATATATAATCAAAATAACAAGACAATTTGAGGTGTTTTAAAAAGAACAAAATAATTGTATATGTTAGAATCTATATTGACAAAACAATATATTAGATAATTTGAAAGTTAAATGATTATGATTTCTTGTATGACCATTACATTTTCTTTTAAATAAGTTTCTAAAACTAAAATATTAATATAATATTAATAATTATAATAGACACACTAATAAAAATAAATAAATGAAAACAAAATATTATATATTAATATAAAATTTTAGTCAATATAGGGTAAAATATATTGTAATAGAGAATATTATAAAATAAGAACAATACTAACGAAGCAACACTGTCTCATAAATAGCAACATTCCCCTCTTGGACAAGCCAAAAATATATTGGACAATTAAGAAAATAATAGATGAAAAGCTGCCTGACCTACAAATGTCCATGTATTTGGACAAGCTAGAAATGTAGTTGGGCAATGGTAAGTGAAAACTGACCAACAACAATATGAATAAAATAAAACTGTTCACTGAATAGCTTGCAGATTTGTGTAGTCATAATTATAATAGAAAATATTATAACTGAGCAGATTTAGTTGGCCTGAAAAGTGCCTCATAAATTTGGGCGACCAAATATAATAAAATTATGAACCAAGTAATTTTCTCCAATTATGCACTACATATTTGGGTAATCTAAAATATATTGAATAAATGTTGTACTTAGGGAACAAAAAAAAACCCCTAATAAATAAACAAATAAATGAATTAATCCACAAATGGCTCTATGATAGTTTAGATTTATCTACAATGGACTCATGAATTTGTAATGTGCTAATGGATCCTGAGATGTTTTTTTTTGGCAAAGAAAATAAAATTCAATAAGTGATGATTTATTTACTGGTAAAATATATGTATATATAGTTAAAATATCTTAATAATAAAATAAACTGTGTAATAAGATGATTTCACATAATGGAATGATCGGTGTGCTAGGTCAATCAACAGATACCTAATTTAATAATAAGTATAAATTTATTAATGTAAACAGTAACTCATTGACATGGTTAAAATAAATAACTGCAATCTAATATCGTACAATGGATATATATAATTTATTCCTGCCAGATTGCAATCAAAAGATATGATCTATAATTACAATTATTAACACATACATAAAGGGTTAACTATGAGTTTTTCTCACAAAAAATATAAAATATAGTGGAAATTTTAATGTTCTTTTTTTTTATTTTAAAGAAAATATCTCAAGTCATTCAAAATCAAGCAATGTTTTTATAATAAAAGTTATTTTATAATTTTTAATTAAATTATATGAAATATTAGTTATATTTTTAAATTTTGATTGGTTTTATAAAAATAATATATTAGTAATTAATTCAAACCTAACTTGTCTTGATTTATCTTTTTTTTGCTGAAGTGCATTTTGAATGATAGTAAAAAAATAAAATTGCTTTATAATTAAGATTAGGTACTCATCTTTTAGCTAAAGATGCCGCTCTATGGCGCAGTTTTCGCACCAAAACACATAAAAATGCTGTTTCCGCGGCCAACACGTTCGAACCTGCATTTTCTATAATACAACTTTTTTGTTGTGCTACAGAATGCAGGCTGCTATGTCGCGTCGCAGTACAGCATATATGTCGCATAGCAGCAAATACATTTTCCGAATTCTCACAATTTATAAAATAATTACGGCTTGATGAGAGAGTTTGTATTTGAATTGTATTGAAATGTTGTTTTCATTGGATTTTTATTTATTTTAAACAAATGAAATGTTCAGATTTTTTAAAGCAATAATTATAAGACTTTTTACAACATACTGTTAGTAACATTCCATGATACAAAGAAGATTCTCCGTCTGTATATTTTTGAAGTAAAAAAGAACGGTACAAACAAAATATCCAGTAAGAAAAGTCCAAATATACAGATTTTTTTTTGTAAATTTCATAAAAAGCAAATATTATAAACATGTTTAATAACTAAAGAAGACATTTGTATGTGTTTGTTGTTGTTTAAAAAAGTTTGAGTTTCTTTCTTTTGTCCGAGTACAGTTATGATTTTGAATTTTTTTATTTTAGCATTACAATCAACAGAAAACTAACCCTAACCCTAAAACTAACCCTAAACTAACCCTAAAACTAATTGTAAAAATTTTACTTTTATTATGATAACTAACCCTAAATCTAACCGTAAAAAATTTACTTTTATTATGATTATTATTTTTTAGTTAAACAACAACAAAAAAAGTCATAACGCAAGTAAAAAAATATCCGATAGAAAATTGATAAAAAAAAAGCCGTAACACAAGTAAAAAAATATCCGATAGAAAATTGATAAAAAAAAGCCATAACACAATTTAAAAAGTATACGATATAAAAAACACGAATCAAATTGTAATTTGTTGATTTTATTTTACATTTGTTATTATCATTTAAATTGTATACATTAATAAAAAATAATATTTAAAAAAGACGATTTTGTTTTGTTTTTATTTTCGCATTATAAAAAATCACAGAAAAATTATTAAAATCAACGGCCCGTGAATGTTCATATTTTATAGTTTTAGCGTGAAAACGGCGCCATCCAACGGCATCTTTAGCTATAAGACAAGCACCGAAATCTTATTAATAAAGAAACATTTTTTAAAAATGTTTATCAAAATTACCATTATATTGATAACTATTATTGGCAAGTGAAATCTATCTGAGTAGATAATTCTAAGAAATTTGTCTGTGAGCATCTTAACAAGATGAGTGTATATGTAACTTTGATTTTAAGCTTGCATTTTCTTTGGCATCTCCATTCTAGCATATACAAATGTAGGGATCCATAAACATTTTTAATCATTATATGATATCCAATTATTTCTCCTGTTGATATTATAATCCATGGTAAATTTAATGGTCTTTGCTCTATAGCAGTCAAGCATAGTGTTTGTTGTTAATCATTCCATTTTTATCATAGAGATATGAGATGAGGGGAAGTTTGTGCTCTTTCCCTCCTAAGTAATTTTCTATTCACAGTATATCATTTCTTTGCTACAAATCCAAAGTCTAGTGATAAAAATATGCAAAAGTAACAAGTTTTAAAGAAAAATGTATGAATATATTTCTTTCTGAATTTGTTTTATCAAAATGATGCAGTCTTTTTCTCTTTAAAAACTAGCTAGTGAACTTATGATCTTTCTTCTAATCTTAATAAGGCATTGTTATCATTCGATGTAATTTAATAAAATATTTCATTTTTTAAATTTAATAAATAAAGTATCCATTCACTGAACATTTATCCAAATTAATAAACATATATTTATTAAACATAAGAACTTTTTTTTATTTTATTTAGTTACTCATAAACTATACAGAACTATAAATGAAGACGTGTATATTACAATATATTATATAAAATGATTTAAGTACTTAAAATTAGATTGATGTTCAGATCACAGAAAGTTTATCATTAAAAAAGTTCACATAAATCAAGCACTTAGATAATGGATCCGGAGTTTAATGCAGAAATGAACATAACTGTTTAGGAGTGACGCTTCATACTTATTCAGTTTGAAGTGCTAGCTTCATTCCTTGCATTCTCTTATGAAAACAGTTTGCATACGATTTAAGTATCTGCACTTATTTGTAGATTTCAGGCATTTGGAATATTAGATTAAAATAGTTCTATTTGAATGGTTATATATACATGCTTTCAAAAGAACTATGGATTGAGGCAGACAGACTTCAGTTGGTAAAGTATGTGTGGATGATCTCTCTTGCAGAGAACCACAAAGATTATCAGCAGTGGATTAGTTGAATAGATGATGCACTATTTAACCGATAGTTATTCTGAAGCTCATGTTAGTTCTCACAGCAGAGCTTTCATTAATAAAGTTTTTGAGAAACCAACTCTGACAAAGATTTTTACAGCTATTTATACAAAATTTTAAAAACCTCTTATCAATAAGAGTTTCCAATTGTAATTTTATCTTTAATTTGACAGTATATATGGAAATGTTTGCAAACTTATTAAAATTTTTATAATATCTGATAAAAGAATGTATATTTTTATAAATCTTCTGGTTTACTCTTAATAAGTTACATTATATAGTAGCTTTTTCTTTTGTCACATTTTTTATTTTAATCTCCTCTGAAAGAGTTAATTTGTTTTGCATTGTAATATGTTTCTTAATTCTTCAAAAATGAAGTTAGTTTTAAAATAATTTTAATAAATTATTGTATATATTTTGAAGGATTTTCCTCCTACAAATGCTACCCTTGCAAAATCACTTCTTGCAATTATTGGAACTCTGTTAAATGATCAGGTAAAGTTATCCGTAGATATTTATATGATATTTGTCGTATTTCATTGCATAAGTAAAATAATTCTATAGTTAGCTTCTCAAAAAGTCATGTGGCATTCAAATGATAAATTGAGTGCAACAATTGTACAATATATAGAACTTTTGACTCATAAGTTCCATTGCTGTGCTAAATTTCTCAGGATATATTTCACTATTATATTGAGTAAGAGATTATTTTTTATTTGCTGTTTGAAAACTGAATCAATGACGATTTTATGAATTGTTATATTTGTTGAAACAACAAAATAAATTCACTATTCTGCTAAATAAAATGGCCACTTTTTGAAAAATTGTTCTTTCTTAACATGAATTGGATTGAATCTTTGATCAGACATAAAAAACTCTTCATAAAAAAAAAAGTTAATACTTTGTAATCTTTCTCTTTCAATGTTTAAATGGCCTAGCAGTACTGTAATGACAATTATTTTTATGTTTATGCACCTAATTCTCTTTTTACACAATAGATTGGTTCCCGAAAATTACCTTCTAAAAGAAATGTGTAAAAAATACATTGTATATATGGAAAATAAGGAGATCGTTTCTGGATGTAAGAAATCAACGAAAATAATTAAATAAACCGTATGAAAAATTTCATTAGAATGTTATATTTTTTGTGTGCTATCAAATTTTACTTCATGCACATTGTACATATATAAAAAATGAGTTATACAAATATAAATTTCATTTGAAAAATAAAAAAACTTGAAAGTGATAATACTTATGATGAAGCACTCATTGGTTTCTCTACCCAAACCAGTGAAAACTTTAAAGTTTAGAGCATATCGTCACTTCCATGTTATAAGTAAAAAAAAAAAAAAATTGAAATAAAGATTATGAATGTAATTGATCAGAATTTATTACTTTTATTTCAGTTAACTTAGTAATTTTTTTAAAAATTTAACATCTAACACATTCGAAAAGAAAAGTTGTAGGTTCCTGAAATTGTATCTTTATCAAAAATATAGGTGCCATCTTGTTTGTTCATAAAACAGAAAAGAACTGAAGATTTTATTCGCTATCACTTTCTGACAATAAATGCATACATTTGTGCATGATTGGAATATCATTGCTATCACTAAAATTTGAATGTATAACTTAACATTTATTGATTTTTGGAAAATTAATAAATTTAAACAAAATTAAATTTTTTTAACCTTAACACCAACAGGGAATTTTTTTTAAAAAATCAAATGTCAAAATGCAAACAAAGCACTATTACCAAAAAGGTACTTCCCTTTCAAAACAAAATGTCAAAAACATTTCAATGCAGACCAACAAATTTCTCCGTATGCAGGAATATTGCCAAAAAAGGGATTTTTGTTTTTAAAATAATGGGAAATAAAGAGATGAAACTTTTTTTTTTTAAATTAGATGATGATAACACAATTTTTTTTTTTAGTTTTGTGTCATAATCGTTATGAACTCTATCTCAGAACCAAATCTGTAAATAAACACCGAATTAAAAACATTTACAATCTTCTAAAAAGGAAAATAAATTATTTTATATTACTTATATTATGTAGAATTTTAAAAAAAATTTAATAACTTAAACAATCTAAGAATTACTTTGAGAACATAAGATGATTTTTTTTTAAGCCTTCCAGACAATAACGTTCATTTCTTTATTCCAATCATGAATGTCATAGTAGCTATAATTCCAAAGTATCTGTCTTTTTTTTACTGATAGTGTTATTTTAAAACAACTTGTGTAGAAAGATAATTTTTTTTTAAAACTCTTGTTATTTCAAAATCGTGCAAAAAAAATTCATGTAAGAAAAAAATTAGATGTATACATTAAATCCTGAGGAAGATTGTCAAAACATGGAAAGAGAAATAGAAGTATCGGAGAAAGGCATGAACATTGTTCATCCTTTAACATTCTAAGAATACATTAAAATGTCACATGACTTTTTCTATTTATATTTAACACCACACCACCACACATTTTCTTTTCAAATCATATTAGTAAAGATACAATAAAAGACAAATGACCCCCAAGATGCATTTCATGCTTAACTAGCACTCATCAGTTACTTCAGGTCACCATCTCTCATATATATCTTTATTATATGTATAGTATTTATCAATAGTAACATTTTGAATTACAAGTGTCAAACTTATTCCACCTACAATTTTGACGCCATCCACTCTAGATAAATACAATAACAATTAACATTAATCATTTATTTATCTCTAGTTGAATAAATAATTAGTGATAATCATTACTGTATTTATCCAGAGTGGATGGTATCAAAATTATGAATGGAGTAAGTTCGACACTTTTAATTCAAAATGTAACAATTTATATTTAATATATATTCTAGATGGTAATGCTTTTATATTTTATATCCACATATTCAATTATCTTGGGTTCAAGACTTTAAGGATCTTTGAGTTTCAGATTATTAGCTTAATATTGTAATGTTTATTTATATACGTTGCAAATATATTGGCATTTGGTGAAAGCTAAAAAAAGTAAATTTAGATTTTTTTTTGATTAGTATAATTTTTGTTAAAACGTGCAATGAAAGTTAAAATTGTCATTCTTATTTTTTTTTTTATCTAATTGGAAAGAATAAATGACATGCAGATTACTAATCCAGATAAATTAAAAGAATTCCAAAAGTATAAGCCAAAAGAAAAATATTTTAGCTAATTAAAGATGGAAGAATAATGCTAAAAAAAATTAAGACTTTGTAATTTAAGAGAGAGTGTACAAGATTATTATCTTATATGCTGATAAAAAGACAAAAGAGTGCGCAGAAGTTTCATAAACTGGATCACGATATAAAAAGGAGAGGACAACTTCAATCTGGGTCTTCTCTTTAACTTCTAGTTACGTCTCTGAAAGTTGGAGGTTTCCGCGAGCATAACCTGTCGCAAGAAATATACTTCTACACAGGTATGCCCCTTGCTGTACCAAGCTGTCACACAAGCATGGAAACAGGACTTGTGAAGACCGCTTTTTGCAATAAAAGGGTCACTACAACCGTGCCTTTTCTCCAGCTATAGAACGGAACAATAATGGAAGACGCCAGCAGGAGAGACCAATGGAAATTCTCATGATCTGGGATCCCATAAACCTACATGAACTTACCGGTAAGTTAAGAATAAATTTTCCTGATAGTGACTTAAAAGTTTGCAAACAATTATTTATCTAAGCTTAGACTACCATCCTGATATAGACTTTTCTTTTCGTATTCAAGGGACTTTCTAATAAAGAATTTTATACAAGATCTTGGGACATTATTAAATTGCTTTAATTGCTTAATCTAACTGTTTTTGTTAATCGATTCATTATCTGGATTAGTGTGTGTGTACTTTCCTGTTTAGTTAATTCGTAATTTAACTTATAAATATTTTTAGTTTGTTAGAATAAAAGAGATTTTACTTTTATCAACCTTTTCATTGTGCATTATTAATAATAGTTATTATTTTTTTAGTATTAAATTTATTATTAGTTTAATAAGATTTAAAACAGAATTTACCTTGCCAATATGTTTAAACAAGCCCAGGAATAATAATCAAAAAGGAGAAAATAATTCTCGTTACGGTATGAGGCAATACCAATTAGTTTAAAAACATTTTTTTCTTTTTAATTTGCGAGATGTTATGTGACGGTTTCAGTGAGTTCTTGTAGAACTCTGGCACCTATCAAATAAATTAAAAGCTGATCTCGTCGATAGCATAATTCTCAACAATTACTAGGTCGAGTTGATCAGGAAATATAGCTGTGTTTTTGGGATAGAAATACAACTTTCTTCTTTTTTGACATAGCTTGATCAACTCGCGCGCAGTTTATATTAGCGTGTAGAGGCCTAGCAAAACGGAAAACGTTATAATATATTATTAAAAAAATAACTGCTTGATGTGATGTACATTAAATCCAAAATTCACACTGATAAAAGCCATAACCAGAAACAAGTTTGGGAACGTGAATAAAAATAATAGCACTATCATTCAGTACCCATTGATTGTTTAAGTTTACAATAGATGACTCCAGAATACAGTGAAGAGAACAATTCCTAAATGCATAGCGTTATATCGAGATATTTAATGCATATAAAGAGAAAATGATAGTAAAACAATTTCAATTCTTTACCACACAATAGGAACAGCATATTAGGAAAAGCTTTTCTAAATAAATAAATTCTAGTTCTAATCTAATTTATTAAGTAAGATATAATTATTAAAATTTGCCAATGATCTATTTTATAACAATGTTTAAAGAAACATTATATTTTTTCTCAAGTGCAGGCAAAGTGCTCTCAAAATAGGCATATAAATCATGGTCTTTCAGAAGAATTAATTTATGACTTCATACATGAAATTTAAGTTGAATGCATATTGTATAAAGATTTTTTTTAACATAAGGTATTTTATATCATTTATATTATCCCCATATTTAATATTATACATATTTATTAAGATCTGGAAAGAGAATATTCATTATGTTCTTAAGAATTTATAATATTAAGGTTGATATAGTAAAGAATTTGATATCATTATTTAATGAAATGATTGAAATATAAATTGATATTTCTTTTTTAATTAAACCTTCAAATATCTTCTTTCCAAAATAATAATGTTCTAATTCATCCACACCATGCATTAAAATATTAGAAGACAAGAATAATGTTATACATCTCTAAGCATCCACATTAAGATTTGAACCTTAGTGGCATATTATCAAATAATGAGTGAAAGATTGATATCCTCCACCGATATCTCTTAGACAACAGGAGACTTGTCCTCATGAGAAATAGCTTAATATTTCTGTTGATAGTGCTCATTCAAAGGTTAGGGGCACTATGTCTAATAGTGATCATAGTATTCCTGTTATTTTGTTTACTGTCCCTATATCTATATCTTTATGAGTAATTACTTTGTCATAATATTGTAATGTAAATATGAGAAAAGAGTTTGATAAATAGATTATAAATGAAACCTGTAACAGTTTTTCTATAAATGTTGCTAATTGACTGTATAGTTCAACAATCAATTTACATAATAGGCAAGCATGCATTTTTCACGACTGGTTTTATAATAATTGAAATAGAAACTTTGCTTGAGAAATGTATTAGATCAAAGCAATATGTTCTTGTTATTTAAAAGTGTAGAATATTTGTAAAAAAAAAATTGTGTGCACTGCTTGTAATGAGTAACCATACGTATCAATTATTAGATATTTTATTGAGAAGTAAATGCCTTTTTTAGATTTGTGTTTTATTTTATTTTTATAACTATTTGCAATATTTTTATTGACTTTCCTTTATATGTGTGAAATGTTTATAGGGCGAAAAACGAGCTCAATCATTCATCTTAGATTTTATTATAACTCAGCTCATTGGTCAAGATATCAATTATCTGTTTACTATTCTAAATCCTATGGGAATTCTAACACAGATTTTGGAAAGGGATAGAAGAGGTCCTCCAGAACCTAGGTATTTTTGATTAATTTAACTGGTCCTTATTAATTTTTTTATCTTTATTTTTCTTTGAAGTGATCATTTAATTAATGACAATTATATACAATTTCAGATTATTGAGACAATCTGGCTGTACTACAGTTGAAGCTTTTTATTATGTTGGTATCTACAGCAATAAAGTATTAATAGGCCAAGGTAAGATACAAAAGTTTGAAAATTGAAGTATTTCTCATATTATTATTTTTCAACATCTGCTTTTTATTCAAAAATGTGCTAAGCAATAACTCAAGATCAATTTTCATATTGATTTGGGCATGGTAACCTGTTATGTCAATTTCTGAATTTGCTTACAAAAATACATAAAATATTGCCTTTCTTTCAAATTATCTAGCAACTTCATTTTATTGGGTTGTTTTACAATAGCATGTTGAAACCGCTGGAGGGCGGGCTCGGTTTGTAAACAAAGATAAATATAATGTTGGCGGGCCGAGTTTCTTTTCTTTTTTTTTGGTTGGCTTTGGTTTTTTGATTTTTTTTTGTTTATCACATTTATAAAAGTAATATCAAATCAAATTTTTTGTTTAAACACGACCAAAACAAAAAAACAAAAATAAACAAATGCATAAACAAAAAAATTACAAATAAATGAATTTACAAAAAAAAAGTACTTCATTTTTTTGGCTTTTGATTCTTTTTTTTTATATTTTCAAAGGGGACGGGTTTTTTTTTTTTTACCGTCTACGTATTTTTTTGGTTGTTGTTGTTCCCAAATGATCACTTAACTAAAGATCACTGCTTTCCAAATATTAATATATTCACTTTGCATCATATTTTATTCTGACAATAATATCAGTTGTATCTTTTAATCTTTTTAAACCAACTTTTCATAAAAGAAAACATATCCTGTTTAGTTTATCATGTCTTTACATAATTTATTTCATTATCTCAATTCTTTTAGTTTATAATTTTTACAATTTCCAATATCTTATCACTCATTTTATTTTACTGTTTTCATACAAATTATTTTTATATTTTTTTAACGTTTATTAGTTCTCTATAATTTTTCTGTTTCTTTGCTTCTTTATTTGACTTGATTTATATGAACTTTTTTTTCCGTTCAACCAAATTGTTATATTTTATTTTCATCAGTCCTGCTTGAGTGATGTTTTCACTTCCATATAGTATCTTCATCTTGCTTAGTAGTATCGTTTTTCTTCAAAGATTTCATTAATTTTAATAATAAATATTTTTGGCTTAACATTGAATACTGTTCTTTTGAGCAAAAATTTTTATTTTGAAATTTTATGTAGAATGACTTTTGCCTAGATAGAAATATTTATATAGTTTGTATTTATTTAAATTGATGGAATATATGGCCTTATTTCTAATTGCAAACAATTAATTCCAAAAATGTTTATAACTTAATCTATTTTTAAATGCCTCTATTTTTTTATATATATATATTTGTATAAATACACACAACAGACTGATTTTTGACATTTGTTATGTAAATTAATGTTTAAAGATACAGTTTAATAGTTCCAAAAAAAATGTTTTTACAAAAGAAAAAAAATCTGGATAATGTAAATCGGCTTCCATTATGGAATTTTATTTAACATTCTCATTGTATTAATGAACATACTGTGTAAAACTTGATATCATTACTTGACTTACAAAAAATTATTTACAAAATAATTCTTAGGATATAATTTTTGTTTTTGCATTTCATATACATAGCTGAACTTATTAAATAAAAAGTTAAGCAAATACATATTGAAGCTTACATAATGAATTTTTTTTTTTTATTGTGAAGTTTCTTATATATGCTGCATAAATTTTATTAAAAATATATATAGATAATGAAAATTTTTAATATATATATTTTTTTAATTACTGTAAATGCAGATATTTTCTTAAAATTAAAAAATTATTCATGACAAAATTATATTTAAAGTGTTAATCTAAATATTGTTTTTTTTTTAGCAAAATAATTATAATAATTTTTAAACTGCTTTCTTAAAACTAACATCAAAATAATAATAATGGTGCTTAAATATCAATGTTCAAAATAGTAATAATTGTTTTGATAGTGATTGTTGTGATGAACCGGTTTTTTTTTTAACGAATGTAATATTTTTATGATGCCTATTTGTATAAAAAATAAAGATTATATATATAATTTTTCGCCTGGATTCAAAATTTTAGATTGATTATATTATTAGCAGAAATATTTTTCAATTTCAGTTTCTTGCCTCTTTATTTAAATTGGGAATTATTTATATCTGTAGAATGATCTTCATTTATATATTTTTTTATTTGTAAAGCAATATCTTATCTAATACATGTACATACAATGCAACAGTTGTGCCTTTTAAAACTGAAACCAACATTTATGTACCTTCCCCCCTCGTATATATTATATGATGTAATTAAAAAACGGTTTACAGAATTGTGACAAAATAATTGGCATGCAATGATTGCCAACAATGATCAAATGTTATTACTTGGACATAGGCCAAAGGTAGCCACCACAATTTATAATAGTTAATTTTAAGCAATATTTTTCTACAAATCTTAATATTGGATTGTTTCTTACTAATTTCAAAATATAGTCTGAAATTACATAACTACTTATTACTAATTAGGACTTCTGTTTAGGAATTTTAGCTCCATTTCTATATTAGAACGAATTTCAGCTATCATTATTACCAATCAAATATAAATATTTTAAACAAAAAAAAAAAAAAAGAATTGTATGACTACTATGACTAGTAGGAAAAAAATTGATAATCCCTAATAGATATTTATCTAAATTATATGAATGTATTTAAATTTCAAAATCAAATAGGTTGCAATCATGATACATAAATCAAAATTGGTCTGTTTATAGTGTAGAAATTTAGTTGTTTCAAGTCTACTTCATCTGTCAAATATATTTAAAGAAATATATATATATATTGTAACCGTAAATTCCCGATGGCCAGCTAATGGCCACCCAAGGCCCCTGTAGTTGGGCAGCCATAATTGTGACCGTAAATCTTCTCGTGGCCAACTATAGCCATCGAAGGCCATTGCCCTCTCAACTATCTATCGTGCCGAACTCGTTGCAGCACCAAAATTTGTAACCATTTGATTGTGTCCCAACTACGTAATATCACCAAAACATAAGTGCACTAAGAATTGTAACCTTGATCACTGATCAACTCCCGCTGCACATTGTCAGCTATTAAGAGCTGTAACCAAAAGCATATCATGCTATCTATTTATGCACCAAAGACCACAATCAACATCTGGAGCAACTTACCATAGACCAAACTAATGATCTAACATAAACTTTTATGATTTAATTTGATCGCAGCCAGGGTATACCGCGAAGACCTATCATAGTAGTATTATAAATACATTAAACAAATTATAAGTGCAATGTATTACTTTTAAACCTTAATTTGCGATTTTTATGGTATGCGACCCTATGGCCGACCATGTACAAGATGGCGTAATTTGTGGAACTACATAAGATTATGAAATTTTAAACCATCTATATGATTTTTAATACGAATGTTAGTCCAGGTAAAGCTTTGCAATAAATAAATATAAATACTTGGGTTCTTTTTTTTTTATAGTTTACTATATTATTGAGACTCTTATTATACTGACAAATGACAATTTAAAAACGTTAAGTAAATATATTGAATCATATCATTATTTGGTAAATCTGTTCACAAGTTTAATAATTAATTTGTATTTTATACTAGAATCAACTACGCAAAGCCACAATGATGGAAAAGGTAAATGGGATTTTATTGTACCTTACTCATCATAAACTACCAAAGACGAAAAACATCTAAATGTTTTCTCAAAAAAATATTTATAAACTCTTATATCATGTTGACGATAATATGTAATTCAAGGTATGCTCTTCAATGTATGCTCTATCCAAAGTTTATGATTTCTGATTTTATGAATGACACATAGCAACGGCACAGTAAGTTTAATTATAAATCAACTTTTATTTACAAATTTATGAATAATAAGTAATTAATTCCAATGTTATAAATAAAAACATAAATAAACAAATAAAATAAATAAATGATAATTCCATTGACTTTCTTCAATAACATCTCATAGGTACAGTTTTAAAATCTAATCATACCTTATTTCAATCTAATATAATGAATATTGAGGAGATTATACGAAATTCAGCATCAAACTCATGAAATATTTACCGTCATTTCCAGATTCAATAAATCCCTACTGTACACCTATAATAATATAATAAATAATATAATGTCTGTATGATTTAGCTATAATGTAATCATTAATTAAAGTGACAATTTAAACTTACGTTCCGGTAAATAATCAACCAACAGTTAATTATTATGAAGTACTTGAATAGAATGTCCTGTTACCATTTAATAATCTAACCAATAAATTATGCTTACAAATGAAGAAGATGATTTAGCAGATTAACTAAAATACTTTGCCCAACTTATATCTGTGAAGCAAAACATATTCCTGTGGATGCATTCATCTACACGTAGGAATTAAATAATACTAAACGTTTTGTGTATTTAAACACCATCATAAAGTAATACGTATAATCACACAATTCCGCGGATTAACCACCGGCGCAGGAATATGTGTAAAATACAAAAATGGCAATTAAAATAATCTGCGGATTAACCACCAGCACAGATTAAAGCCCTTTAACATTCTAAAACAACATTATTATTTACTTCACATTAAGGTGCAAAATCATCCTCCTCAGTTCTTCTGACCATTCAGAAAACGCTGACACTTTAGCAAATGTGGGTTCTTGCATAATAAAATGTTACGCTAATCAGGACAACTAATGTATTACTTATCTTGCTTAAAATAAACATGTGTAATATAATATAAGTAATATTGGCATAGGAATATAAATCTGGAAAGACTCACAAAAATATCTCATAAAGATTGATACATCTCATGAATTCATTTAGTACTTTTAAGCTTTTCCGCAAGCGCTATTCTCTTGAATAAATATTTTATTCAACCCTTATTAATTTAAACTTAATAAAATATAACTTATGAACTTCATATGCAAGTTCATATAACGATAAAATTAAATTAATGTATTATTCATCAAATATATAAAATTTAACGGTGTGTGTGTGATAAAACTAAATGTATAGCATTTATAGTTCAATACATGAATTTTAGCAGATGTGTGTATCACAAATTGGATTGTATAGCATTTTATAACTCCTAATGTGATCCGTAGAATCCATGTACGATGTGTAGAATAATAAGTATACGAAGCAATAGCTATATCTTTAGTTGAATTCCATACATGCAATTTTATCCGTTTGTATTTGTTATTATAATCACTATTAGATTACCGATCTTACGTGGCTACATAAACATGAAACAATTTCAAAAAAAACATGACACGCAGAATTTAAATGAAAATGTTTTTCAAAAGTTATTAATCTCTACATTTCTCTATTAAAAATGTTCCAAGTTTATCACATCCATGCGAATATTTATTCATCCACGCTTAAATCTAGGAATACCAATTATAGCAATTAATTCAATCATTCCAACTGACGATAAAATTAGAAAATAGCTTTGATTAATTCTTTGAAGACTATTTATTATCCAAATGTTAAACAAATTAACTAGCAAATAGATTACTGTCATTGTAAAGTTAAATATCAATCAATACTATATTTTATCAGAATTAAAAAATGGAAATATTAAAATATTTTGATAACTTTAACGCTTTACTTTAACTTAAAATTCTTCTTTTTAAAAAAACAAATTCTCATATTCATAAAACTTCTGTAATTAAAATACTTATTTAATTTTTCCAAATTGTAGAATAATAAATATTTCAAAACATACCAAAATCTTGTATTTAATTCTTTCAAACTTAAACTGGGAAGCTCCGACATTTTAAAAATGTAATATTGGAAAATTTATTACCGGTGATTCGATCTACTTGGCCAGCCGACTTGAACAGACTTTTAAATTTAGCAATTCATCTTATAATTAATTACCACCATGTTATATTTACGTTTATAGCAAGTTTTGTGGTAATCCGTTTACTTATAAACTATTTTAAATAAGCTTATCAAATTTACACCATTTGCCTTTACCATTTTCTTTTCTTTCTCCCTCCAAAAGCAAACTATCAGACGATGTTCCTTAAATTCGCGCTCTTTTCTTTTATTACATTGAGACGCATACATAATTACTATATTTATTTTTAATAATTAATTTTTAATTGAACAAATGGTTTTTTAATTCAATGGAAATAATAATTTAAGATCATTTTAAACAAATAAAAATAAATATTATTTTTAATACTATTTTACCAAATTTTAATGTGTTGTCAAATTTTTAAAAAGTTAAACATTTTGATATGAGTTAGTATATGGGAAGAAGCAAATTTAAATTTATCAAAATAATATAAGAGAGTAATCTGTTCAAAGTGCGAATCAAGCCAATCAAATCACCAAAATAAGAAAGAGAAATTTTTATAGTAGTTACATCAATTAATATATTTTATACTAAAATATATGGTTACAATATATATATATATATGTAGTGAGAGGCCATTCTGAAAATTGTTATACTAGTAAATAATTATATGATTGACTTCAACATGAGTATTCACCACTATAGATCTGACATCTAATTGGTTATAAGTATTATTTAGGCACATTAATCAAGTTGTTACATTTATACATATATATATAAATTATACCTAGTAACATATAATCTAATAATTAATTATTAAAACTCCAAAACAAAATATTACCAATCCATATGAGAACAAAATAATCATCCCACCACTATTTATTTGCATTAATATGCAATTGATAATTTTGTGAGTTTTAATAATCCAAAGATATAATTAGTTTATTATAATCTCTAGTTTAATTTAATTTATATATATATTTTAATTATATACTGTACTTTTTAAATGTCATTTTTCAATCTTCTGTATGCTATGTAATTAATAATAGTTAATATGACTACAGTAATTTTTCTAACTTGTGATATTTTATTTAGCTCCTGGAGAGACAATATTTATAGCAGAAGAAATGGCAGCCAGAGATGCTTTGAAAAGGCTTTTTGGAACAACAGAAAATGCACAAGTTATGAAATTTGGTAAAGAAGGTAGAAAAATTGATTTGACTTCTTGGATAACAACAGAAAACCCCAGCATTCATAAATGGAGTTCAGAGTATTTTTCGAAAGATGAAAAACTATCACAATAATTAATGAAAGATTTTTTAAGCATTCTTTTTACTTTATTGGAACATTGTCTTAGTAATGTTGGTTAATTTGTGCAAGCATTCAATCTGAACAGTACTTAACGATAATTGATATGTGATGGAGAGGAATAAAATCTATTATTGCTGTAAATTATGCTCATTTATACATTATTTGATAGAAAATATCTATAGGAAATCCTGTTGTTAATAAAATTATTAGTAAATATAAATTTTTGTTAAACGCCTATTATTATATTAAGTAATAATTTACTAAGGCTGTAGCCTTAGTAAATTATTACTTAAAATTATTAGTGTAAAACCTGATTAAGTTATTTATCTTGTAACAACTTAGTCTTTTTTTTTTTTTTGTTACTTTTAAAAACGTTTTGACTGCTCTTGGGTAGTCATATATTATTTACTCTTCAGTTAAACCAATAAATATGTATCATAAATATTTTCATGTTACCAGCAGCTATGATATCATTAATAATAATGGATTCTGATACTTACAGAATGCCTATGTCTAAGAAAAGTATCCGATCATCATTTGTGTTAAGCTTTAATAGAATATTAATAATTAATCCATATCAATGGTTTCAGTTATCCACAATTTAAAAAAATTAAATATAAAAAATTAGAAATTAATAAAAACCATGTTTAATTTTCTTCTTTTTTTTTTGTTTCAATGCATTTTCACTATGGACACACATTTATACATATTAAAAGTACATTAATATGGTTTGAACATGGCTCGGAAGCAAATGCAAATATAGAAGGGGGGGGGGTCTTTATAGCGGCACTATTTCTCTTTATATGCATGTATATCTTAAAAACACATAATACTTTTAGCTATTATTCCAAATTTTGTCATGGATAAGTGAGGATTATTGTATAATAGTAGCAACTGCCTTTGTATGTATTATGATGATTATAAATGTAGATATATAAATAAATAAATAACAACAATACATATTATACATTGTTAATAAAACAGGCAAAACTCTCTTTACATATTGCCACTCAATGCAAGCCAGAGTAATCAATGGATGCCAGAAGGCTTGTGCATAAAATCCCCATCTAGTGCCTACTCTTCCAATATCTCCAGACTAGTTTCTGGCTTGTGGCCTTCGTCAGTGAGGAGCCTTGGATCTAAGAGCACTGCATCTAGATCTTAGGATAACCCTCCAGCAGCCACCTTTTATCTATTTAACTACAAAACTATGAGTCTTAAATTGAAAACACTATAATATTTTCAATCCAAGCTCATTAGCTTATAGTCATATAGGTCTGAACTCAGTTCAGTACCTATACATTTTGGTGATCAGTGATGTTTATTGGCTTAAAACCAATCCTGCTTAGGTACAGAACTGAGTTCTAGAGCTATATGACTATAAAAGCTAATAAGCTTGGATTGAAAATATAGTGTTTTCAATTTAAGACTCGTAGTTTTGTAGTTAAGTAGAGATAAAAGGTGGCTGCTAGAGGGTTGCATTAGATCCAAAGATCTAGGTGCAGTGCTCTCATATCCAAGGCTCCTCACTGATGAAGGCCACAAGCCAGAAACTAGTCTGGGGATATTGGATGAGTAGGCACTAAATGGAGATTTTATGCACAAGCCTTCTGGCATCCATTGGTTACTCTGGCTTGCATTGAGTGGCAATACATATAGAGAGTTTTGCCTGTTTTAATAACAGTTATAAGCAAGCATAAGAAATGGTGATCATGTGATGATTATACATTGTTATTACATGTTTGTTTTCATGAATAAAAGCATTCTGAAAAATGAAAAGTAAACCAGTTTGGAATACTGATTTTTACTGAAATTTGGCTAATACTGTTATTTAGGATTCATTGATTACTTATGCTTACAATAGATTATTTTAAGAGTGCGAGTGAATTATTGCTCTTAATACAATACAAACTTGTTCAATATTCTTGCAATTTTCAGAAACAATGCTAAAAGTCTTTTTTTAGCTATGTGAATAAGTTTTACTTTCAAATTTTTAAAACAGGAAAAAAATTGTAGGGCAATATGAGAATATAGTAAATATGTTAGAAATGGAATATTTTTTTCTGTCAAAAATTCTTTAAACATAAATTATATATGATTTTTTTTTTTTTTAAATAAAGAAAAAACAAATTCTACTGCTTATTTTTTTTACTTTGTTAATTATGTGTTTATGAAATACATTTTCCAGATTGATAATGTCAAATAATCAAATGCAGTCAGCATATGATTGAGATGATGTGCATTTTTTTAGATAGTGATCAAATCTTTTATTGAATGGCAATTGACTAAAATGATAATTGACAATAAAACATTATAACTTGTTTATACTTAGTATATGCTTTCAGACACAATATCAAACTTGAGATGATGTGCATTTTTCTAGAGTGATCAAATCTTTTTCAAGCGCAATTAATATTAAACTGAGGTCATTAAAATATATATTTACTGCCTAGTATCAAATTTATATAACTATACAAATAAGTTGGCCTGTGTTTAAAACTTTGGGGATTTTTTTTAACTTCTTCATTTGCTGGATAATATAAAGGGGTTAAAGGTATCTGCTAGATGTGTAATTACATTAATTCTAGCTTTAAATCCAAAACTCTCAATGACAAAAGCTATAATTCAGAAACTTGCCTGGGATGTTGATTACTCAAATTTACAGTAGATGGTTCTGGAGTAGTATTACTATTCCTGAAAAATATATTTAAATGCAAAGTTACCTGATGTTTTTTTTTTTTTTTCAGTAAATTTTTGATTACTAAGACATTCTCATTGAAGTAAAATTTCTTCCATTAAAATAACTAATTTCATTTGTTATGTTAAACAAGAATTGCAACTTTGATAAGTAAAAAAATTTTATCGCAAAAACACAAACTTTTTGAAAGAGTCATTTATTCAATTTATCAATATAAAAGATAATACAGTTTATTAATAACAGAATCACAGTTTTCAGTTCAATAAAAAAAAAAAAAAAAATCCACATTAATTTGGCCATCTAACATCAAATATAAAATTAAATGTAATTATAATTTATTCCTGTTAATATTTTACAACAAAAAATTAAAGAAAATGTGTTTATATTAAGGTTTCACTCGGAAGGTTATTGATTTAATAAACTATCAGTTTTCTTTTTTGTAAATGTATATACATTTTTTGACTTACATATATATTGGTTAAGAATGCATTAATACATATTCATAATTTTCCAAAAGACAACTAAAAAAAGCATTCTAATGGTTGTTCAATCTGTCCAATAAGGTGACCCATCATTCAGAAGAATGGTTCCAATTTCTTTTTCTTTTTTTGCAGTCAGTTTTCATTGATTATATATATATGTAACTGCATATATACACTATAAAAGTGTAGATACATTTGCATGTTTATACATTGCATTAACATAGAGATATGAATGTACTTATTGGCTGGAATTTTGTATAAAAGTTATCTACGATAGCAGTGTTTCATTTATAATCATTTAGCAATGATATATCCAGACAAGTAATCAGAATTTTTTTGTCACTCCTTCCACCCCCCTCTAAAGTTTTTACTGTATAACAAAAGCAATATTTAAATAATTGCATAAAATAAAATTATTACTACATAACAAAAATTATATTTAAATAATTTCTACTGGGTTAATATACATGCATTTATGTACTGAACATAAAATATATATTCATATTAAATTTTACTATCTTTTAAAATTTATTTTGTGGACATCTTAAATATAAGTAACATAAAATAATACTATCTGTTTGCTATTAAAACAATTATATATCAAATAAGATAATTTTAGATACTGCTATAAATAGGAAACTCAATAATTATGCTTTATTTTATTAGTGAAATTCAAAGTATGATATTATGAATTAAAATTTAAATATTCTTTTATTTTTTTCCAAAAAAAAATTGATTTGAGCGAAAAGTATGATTAATAAATTGAAACCATTGAGGGCTGCATTTCATGCAAAAAAAAAGCAGAGAACAAATTATAATTTTTAAGAAAATTAGGAGCATATTTTCATTTTACCTAGGATTGAAATTTGCTAAATAAAACCCTGGTCAATAATACAGTTTAAAAATCGGAAAACAACTTTCATTCTTATGACGTTTAGTTTTTATGTCCCCTCCCTAAATAATAATGAACTTGAATTTATTGCCAAAAATTATATATTTTATTATTTAAATGATTAGCTTAATTATAGCTATTTAATAATCTCTGTTAGATGTTGAATTTAAAAGTCCTTTGAGTTTAAATATTTCAATACTGGTGGTAAGTTTTTAAAATTCATTAGAGTCAATAGTTCTAATTTTATAATCTCTTTTTTAACACTTAAGAGTGACTGATAGTACCCAATTTTTGAAACCTGATAAATTGCATTTTCCTCCGAGTTTATTTTATATTCTTGTTGAACTAAATGAAAACACTTTTTTCCAACAGTTAAGGATTTTAAAATGGAAGTCTATTTTAGTTTATAGTACTTATTGGAGTGAAGTGTATAATTGTGT
Source organism: Epiperipatus broadwayi (assembly GCA_028023455.1). Classification (NCBI taxonomy): domain Eukaryota; kingdom Metazoa; phylum Onychophora; class Udeonychophora; order Euonychophora; family Peripatidae; genus Epiperipatus; species Epiperipatus broadwayi. The sequence goes on from JAQFVV010000076.1 coordinate 2,743,394, forward strand.
GGGTCCAGAGTAGTTATAAACTTATATAAAATATGTGATATCTAAATTTATTCTTTTGAAAATGAATAATTTTCCTGTATGCTTTTTTAATAAGTTAAACTGTTAAATATACTGAGGGTGGGAGGCATTCTGAGTTTTTGAAAATTTAATGAATCCTCAAGTTGTGATAACCAATCCTTTGTTAGTATCTAAGTGCTTTCCAGATTTTTTGTCTTGCAGTAACATTTCATCTTCTAATCATTCATATAATTTCTCTGGCTATATTGTTATTTCAGATTCTCCATCTTGTGTAAAATTTAGTCATTAAGTATGATAACTGTGCAGATTAATAAAATCTGATGGTTTTGATGGCATATCTACACTTACTTATAAAAGTTGCTTGATATTTTGAAGCCTGTATTTTTTATTTTTAAGTTTATTATGCAAAAGTCACTTCTCTCTAATAAATGGAAAAATTCCTTTAGTAATTTCTATAAATTAGAATGGACATAAAGGTAGTTTGAAAATTAGACCAATTTCGATTTTATCATCTGCTCTGACTAAATTATTTGAATTGATTATATAAGAATCTGCTTAATATTTATTTCAAAAAATTTATTCTAGAATTTTTCAGCATGAATTTATATACTTTGCTTATATTTTTGTTTGTTTGTTTGCTTATTTATCTAAGGCATTTGATAGGATTTTTCACTTTACACTTGTAAGGCAAAAGTAAATGGGTATTACTTATAATTATGTCTTATAGATTTTGAAGATAATGTGATTGTTTTTATTAATACTTCAAGAACCATTACAAAAGTTATTAGATAAAAATCAAGAAAGCAGAACTAAAGATTAGTAATACTAATGGAAACAATGGATTAATGATAAAATTAAACTTTGAATAGTGCTTTTGATAGAAATAATATTAAATTGAAATTTGGTCACATATTTGAAAAATTTTAAATAAATATTCCACTAATGTGTAGTTACACTTAATAAAAAAGTAATGGCTTCATCTCATGCAATGAAATATTGAAAAGATGTATGTATATATACAGGTTTGGAAGCAAAACTTCATGGTTAAGAAAACAAACAGATATTACTATCACTATTGAAAAAATTAATAGATTGAAATGGAGTTAGGCTGATCATATTTCTAAAAGAAATGACAATGGATGGAGAACTGAGATTTAAACTGAACCCATGGAATAAGGAAGTTTATATGAAGAAAAGAAGCTGTGAATTGAGGAAACTGGATAAATTTAAGACCTTCATCATAATTGAAAATAATAGTGAATTTTAAAAATATTCAAAAGTAAATTTGAGTTCTTATATCTGGCCTATCAACTGTTACATGTTTTCCTTGAACACTATTTTCATATCGTTACCAACTCTACATACTATTTTTTATGTATTGTTTTCATTACCTTTAATATTTTTGTTTAAAAAAAAAAAAGATTAGTAACTTGGGAAGTCATAGCACAGTCGAGAAATCTTAACTATCTAAGTTTACTTTGCTAAAACTATATAGGACATTATCTACATAAATTATTGGTCTAGGAGGAAGTTCACTGTATCATATCAGTTTTGGTGATAAAAGTACTTTATCAGTAGTAAGGAATACTAAACAAAACATGATTGAAATATTTAGAAAATCTGATATAAAAAAAGTGCAAATAAAATATAATGGAAATAGGTAGAGATTAAAAGATAAAAGCATGAGTAAGAAATTATGTATAGTACAGATTGCTGCTTTTAAATATTTGGGAAGTTTGTTGATATTTCAAATAGCTTTATAAAGAAATTGGAGGTGCAATTATTAAATCCTGCTTTTAATTGATAAAAAGTTTCCTTTGTTATAATGAAATAGATTTAAAAACAATCTTAATGTGTGGAGCAGATATATAGACAATTAAAAAAGAAAAAAATAATCATACTTTAAATTAGTAATGGAAAATAGAAAATGGGTAGAGTAAAAGGATAATTTATTGAGAAAATTATGAGCAATTGGATTGAGCATTTACTTTAAAACAAGGAAAGTATCAAAGGATATATGAAAAGGTGAATTACAGGCAAAAGAGATGAAGATTGTGATGAGGGGAGTAGAGTAGATCAGAGTTTTAAAGTGGAAGCAAGAGATAGAAAAGCTTAGAGATAGTCTGCTTTTTATGTTCAGGATTTGTCTTTTGACAGATAAGATAAATTTAGTTTGCATTTTAGAATAGACCATGCCCAATGATTGGATTTTATACAGTCACACAATCATGATATTTATTAATTATTCTTTAGTCATTTCTATCTGCTACTAATCAACAATTTTGCTGTTTTTCCTTTTTCACGATTTCTGATTCTACCTGTAGATTTGTTAATTCTATCTTAGATGATAAATAAATTGTCTTAAAACAAAAAAACTGGATAAAAATATTTTGCAATTCAGTTTTTAAGTATAAATAATAAAAATATAGCATAATTTGATAAAGACCCACAAGAAGCCCAGGGTTATTTGCAGATTAAAAGTTACTATGACCATACAAGCCAATCTGACAAAATCATGTAAATAGGAATGCCATTATTTCAACTTTTAATAATGCCTAGTCAATCTATTCATATTTTCAGCTAAAATTTTTACGCTGTTTGTCTAAGAGTATTACAAAATTGTCTACAACTTTTATAGAAATAGTGTATATTAGATTTTTTTTTTTTTTAACAAAAAAACCATTTTAAAATTTCAAGTATAACTAGTTTATCTTGATGAATTAGTTTTACTTTTTATTTGTTTGTTTTTTCACTCATGATTTAAGTCAATAATTATATAAATCAATAAAGTTACTTCCATGATCTTACAGTGAATTAATTGAAATCCTGAAGAATTTGGCATAAGGCATAGCTAGCTATACTATTATTTGCATAATTCAATTGGCTTTAGAATTTATGACATTCATAAATAATAGTGCATACATTGGTCATTTGGAGTAGTAAACGAGGTACTCAAAAACTTAAAATTGAACATATGGAACTATTTGAAACTACATCAGTTTAAATAACATATGTATATGTAAATTTATTGTATTTATCTTTTAAAAAATCACTTTGCAATGATAAATTTAATACCTAGAGATTTGTGGATTGATTCTAACAGAGGAAAGCAAAAATATCTTTTTGGTCAATTGGATGGAATATATGATTATCTTGTATAAGTTATATGAATGTGACCCGATTGGTAGCACAATTCTAAAAATTGTAATATTGATTGTTAATTATAACAAATTTGATGAACATTTGTTCATACCAAATCTCTGGGAAACACATGCAGGAAATATGCCATTTTTTACAAAGGCCTTTTGCATTAATTTAATGTGCCCTTCGATGGTGGCTCCTACTTGGGATGTATTGAAAATATTTTGCTTTTTTCAGTTCTTATGATATATTCTGTTGAGATTAATTAAGATGACTGTTGGTAGGACCATATTAAGAAAGGTATATGAGAAAATAAATGCATTGACAAGTGCTGAAGGATATTGCAATCATATTTAAAATATGTAAATGTTTAACTTCTCCCTCTTTTTTTAAACCGTTTTTATAATTGTATGCAATATGACATTTAAAATACTAAGGAATAGTCCATATCTCTTAATGATAACTATATTACAAAATAAATAAATTTATTCTAAATTTTGAATAGTAATTGTCAATGAATATTATTAGAGGTGTGATAAGCAATGGTAGGTATTAGTTTCAAATTGTATACAGATTTTATAAATTTAATATTTAAATGCATTTTTGTACAATTTACTAAAGGAGTATTGCACAGAGGTAGAGGAGCAGAGCTAGATTCCAGAATCATTCTCATCTGAAGAACATTAAAATTTGGTTCAAATTAACTAAATGGATCTGTTAAATGTTCAATTGGCCACTAGGATGTATAAAGACTACATACAATTATTTATTCATAAAAAAAGCATAGCAAAACATAAATATAAAAAAAGCTTATTTTGTTAAAATTTTATTGCATTATAGTTTTGTCTTTTAATCCCCAATATCTCCATCATTTACAAATCTGTTGAGCAGATTTTTCTGTTCACTGAAAAACATTCTTAGTTAATTCTTGACTTCTTTAAAAAAAAAATTTCATTAATTTGCAAAGTTCTTACATAATATGTCTTTATTACATTGAGTATTTTCTTTAATTTAGCCCATCATAACATAATCTTTTCTTTACCATCACCATTCAATTATAAGTCATGAAAAGAAAATTAAACTTGTATTAATACTTAAAATATTTCAGATATCATTGCTGGCATTTATAGTAAATATTTAGCATGAAAATATTCAAGGATATTATATAACAGAATTTAATAAAAGGCAGCGCTAAAAGTTATCGTCGACTTCTAGATATTATATATAATGCATATAAAGAAAATACTTAAAAAATATATAACTTGCCTTTAATATTTCAGCAGGGACTGACTTTCAGAAAATGAGTTTCACTAATCCTTAATTAAAATATTAACAGCAAGCTATATATTTTAAATAAGTATTTTATATACATTTATGTAGCACACACATTAAATTTATATATATAATATAAATCTGTCATTTATATTAGCAGAGTATTTTTCTAATTATATTTGCTAAAATCAGGATTCAAAGTAATTTTATGATACAGTACAAAACAAACATATTTAAACAATAATTGAAAATGTACAAATCGGAAAAAAAAAAACATTTTACAGTGTAAATTAGTAAAATAATCAAAACATCAAATTTTAACAAATATATACACTGTGTACATAAATAAATTTATTCAATTAAGGCAAGAATGGCTGGGTGGCTCACCAAAAAAGTAGCTATTAGTAAAATAAATAAAAAAATAGAATTTACAAATGTTTTCAACAATGTTGATTTAATTAGAAATAATATTTTTTATACCACAAAATCTCAATGAGTACTTTAATAAATAAAATAAAAATTGTGATAGATGGCAGTGTATGATAAGAGTAATTATCATAAAATCACAGATTTTTTTATTCCAAAGTAATTACAAATCAAAAGCAATTACTTAAATAGTAAAAAATTTACTAATAATTCTTTTAAGTTTAAATAATTGTTTATAGGGACAAATAACATTTCTGGGGGAGGTGGGGGTGAAATTATAATAAAAAATGTGGATTTTTTTTTTTCTGTAAATAATGTCCTGCTGATTTTTAAATCCCCCCTTCCCTGATGTTAGCTCTATTTAAATCATTTATTAAGATAATTTTTACCCATGCATACATATGAATCTGTGATATACAAGTTAAATAAACTAACTTTACTAGATAACCAGCACAAAATTGGAGAATATATGTACACTTTTAAATAAGCTGCCTAATAATAATAATAATAAACCGAATCTTGCTACATTTGTAACAGGACTGAACACTTAAGCATTCCTCAAGAACACATGGACATTATTTGTCTAAATTATTATTATTCATAACCTTTTATAAAACAGAGTGCAGAAATTTTCACAGTGGGATGATAGACACAGAAAGCCATTCCAAAGATCTGAATAATAATAAGAGTAAAATTCGATTTTTGGAATTCAAATTGTAGGGCTTAACTTTATTATAAATATAGTTTATGCCTATCTTGGAGAAAAAAATATACAGGCAGTTCTCCCATTTATGTAAATCAGAATTTACATAAATATTTCCCAGCATATACAAAGTGCAAAAAATGTGATAGCAAGATCAACACAGATCTTAATTCTTGTATGTCTCAATGCTGTATAAACATCTCATGATAAATTCTCCACTATGAATATATAAACATGCATTTGAAAAGAAAATCTGACTTAATGTAAAACACAGGAAGCTATAGAACAAATCATTAAACAATACTGCCTGTATTACAAGATATTTCTTGATTTATTTGTCTGAGAATGGTTTCCAGATATAGAAATATGCCATAGATTTTAACAGGTATTGCACATAAAAAAGTATTTGAGACTAGGCAGTCACAGAAGTAACCATGCAGACATATATAAATGTATGAGTATCTAAATGTATGAATAATGTACATGTGTATTTAATTTATATAAACATATATAAAGCTTCAACAAGTAAAAGTGTTTGAAAATAAAAAAACTCTCAACTGACTAGAGAATTTAACACATCTTTTTATATATATAATAATGTTTAACATGGCCTCATTTCAATAAAAGGTGAATATTTTATTTTTATTGAGTGACTGAAAACATTTTGTTGAAATGCATAGATATTTTCTTAACTTATTAAATCTAATTAACATATTTGTTGAAACTTTATATATATATTTACTCGTACAAGAAGGCTCATCAATGTATTAAACATATTGTTACAATTTAAAAAGAAAATGTAATCCAACATTTGACTGTTTTTTTTTTTAATTTACAAAATATTTCAACTTTCTTTACAAAACTTTTTGGTTTTGAAATTTTTTAGTCCATTTTTTAATTTTTACTTTTCAAGTAGTATTAATTATACAAACAATTCATATTAGATAACATTTTATAACGAACTTTCTTAATTTTAAATTCAGTAATTGCAAATTAAAAGCAAAACAAATTTTTTTTCTACAATAAAAAACCCCAAACTATTTATTTTTATAAAAACTTTGATCATGATTATAGATTTTCTATGTCACCCTTTATTTTATTTATTTTGCATAACTGGAATGATTTTTTTTTTTTAAACGAAGCCTATTCTGACACAATTTTCACACTTTATATAGCTATTCTTTTTTTTTTTCTATTCATCAGATGTTGGAACTATTCAGAGGAATAAAACCATTTGTGTATTCCATTCTTTTCAGAAAACCAAAAGATGATTTCTAATCATGTTGCTGCTGCCAGTTTGCTTTCTATATCATTTTCAACAAGATTCCCATTAACTAGAGGCTTACTTTCAGAGTCGATCTTTTTCTGCTGCTGCCGTCTTTCTACCTCTAAGCGAAACTCATCAATATCGTGTTGGCTGAAATTAAAATAAAAATAGTTTAATTTGTTTACAAAAAGTCATACATGCACACATTTTATCAAGTCTACCTGAATTGTAAAATTTGTTTTTTAAAATAAAATATTTTTTACAACTATCCTGATATCAAAACATTTAATTTACCTCATAGCTTTAGAATAAATGGATACTCATTTATTGATTAATAAAAAGAGATGATTGATTAAATGCTGACCTTTATTGGGATTGTTCAATTACCTGAAAGAAATACCTTACTCAAATCCAGGCTTCAAACCCAACTCATGGGGATAAGTATGATTACCTGAATTGACATATTCAGCTGAAATCCACAAATCTTTATACTTGTGAGTTTGTCATTCTACTACTGCACAGAGCCTAACACTCATTACAGAGATGGTATACTTTATTGAATTTCCTGTGCTTTTCTGCCTTTTTTTTAAATTCATTTACTATGTTAATTTTATTATCAAAATTTCACAATGTCAGTAGAAATTATTTCACTTTTAATTGTTTCTAAATACTTGATTTTTTTTTTTATAGATGTTCTCATGTATTTTTTTATTTAATCATCTTTGAAAAAAATATCAAGACTACTGTGCATTATTATTTCTTATCATTTTCCATCCATTGTAACAGTGGTATTTAACACCAAATGGATTACATTTCTAGAAAGCCACTTCAATATGTAGTCAACAAAGAAATTTTATAATATATACACATAAGCAGATGTTTATGTAAAATATTTGTATGTATACATTTATATATATTATTTAAAGAAAAAATAGACTTTTCAATCTACAATTCTAAACTTTTCCATTATATAACTAAATTCTTCTCAGCTTTCCTCTGCAGAGAAATAATAGTGGTTAGTCACATAATGGGCAGTGAAGGTTTACACACTTTATCTTCTTTGCTCTAGCAAAAAATAGTTAGTTGTACATTTAATGACCAATAATTGTATGGATAGGTGGATTGGTTATGGACAATATTTGAAAGAAAAATCTTAAACTTGTTTAAAATTTGGAAAAAAAACTTACAAGTTTCATGCGACTAGATTCAAACTAGCAGATGGGCATGAAAGACAGATGCAATAACTACTAAACCATAAGACAATACAATATAGTCCCATTTGCTTTTTCAAAATTTTTTAATTAATAGAAAACGCATTGACATTATAAAATCTAAGTAAAGAAACAAAATATTTATTTATTCCCTTTCTCCACACATATAGTCCAAAACTTACATTTTTACAATAATTAATTTTTTTTTATTATTTTGTTTCCAATTTTCTTTATTAATAGAAAACTGACTAGACATCATCAATCCACTGCAAGATGAAGATCTCTCTAAGTTCACTTTCTTATTTCATCCATCCATCTCGCGTGGTCTCTTTCTGGGTCTTTTACAATCTCTTGGAATCCAGTTAAAATTTCAATTGTCCATCTATTATCATCTCTTCTAGCAATATGTCCAGCCCAACTCCACTTCAGTCTTTTAATTTTTTTCAATGAGGTCAGTAACACCGGTTTGTTTTCTTACCCATACATTGTGTTTTCGATCTCTTCTTGTTACTCCCAACATGCATCTCTTCATACTTCTTTGAGTGGTCTGAAATCTCTGTATTGCTCTTCTATTAAGTGACCAAGTCTCAGATCCATAAGTAAGAACTGGCTAAACACATTTATTAAAAACCTTCCTTTTCAAACACATAGGCATATTTCCTTTTAGTATCAAGTTATTTCTATCAAAAGCACTCCAACAAAGTTTAGTTCTATGATTAAGTTCATCTAGTATGTTTCTTTCTGTATTAATAATCTGACCAAGGTATTTGTAATTGTTAACTCCTTCTAACTCATCATAATCAATCTTTATTTTCATATTTTGTTATAGTCCTACTTTCATCTGATAACTCCTGCAACATTTCCTGAAGCTCTAAAGCATTATTTGCAAAAACAACTACATCATCTGCAAAATCTAAATGACTTAAATAATCTCCATTTACTTTCACTCCTTCAGCTTCCCATTTTAATCCACAAAATACTTCTTGCAGTACTGCTGTAAAAAGTTTTGGAGATATGGAGTCACCCTGTCTCACACCCTTTCAATGTTGATTTTCCTACTATCATTATGTAATCTAATTATTGCTGTTGCATTTTTATAAATATTCTTTAAAATATGACAATATCCTGGATCTACACATTGATAATCCAATGCTTTAATCACTGAAGAAATGTTTATAGAATCAAATGCCTTTTCATAATCTACAAATCCTAAGTATAATGGCAATTCATATTTATTTGTTTTTTCTATAACTTCTCTCAATACCTGGATATGATCTACTGGACTAAAACCACGTTTAAATCCAGCTTGTTCTCTTGGTTGGTGGAAATCCAATGTTCTCTGTAGACGAGTTCTAATTATTTTGGTAAAAACTTTGTATAAGACTGATAAAAAGCTGATAGGTCTGTAATTTCTAATATATTATTTATCACCTTTTTTAAATATTAATATTATTACTGCATTCTTCCAATCATCTGGTACATCTTTATCATTTAGATTTGGTATATAACTTTGCTAAAAAAAATTTCTATTTCTTCACCTGCTTCTTTTAATATATCAATTATAATTCCATCATTACCTGGAGTCTTCCCTTTCTTCATAAATTTAATTGCATGTCTCACTTCCTCATTCAAAATTTTGGGCAATTCGGAAGATATAATAGGTATAGGAGGCACTTGTTCTTTATTACTATATAATTCTTGATAGAAGTCTTCTACACATTTCATTATGTCATCTCTCTTTTTAGTAATAATGCCATCTTTTTTTCTTATTGCAGATATAAATTTCCTACCAATACCAAAATGTTGTTTTACACTCTTTAGACTTTTATTCTCTTCTACAGCTTTCCTTGCTAGATCACAATTATACTTTCTTATATCATTTTCAACTCTTTTCCGCACCATTTTACAAAATTCGAGATATTCAATCTTTTTAATGCATCATTGTTGTATATCCTCATATTCCTTCTTTTCTCCATAAATTCTCTAGTCTCAGTAGAAATTTTATTGGTCAATTGCTGCTTTTTTCTACAAAAGTGTATCAGTTATTTTCCTATTAATGTCATTCAAATCTGAATCATGTTCAAAATCTACTAATACTTGAAACTGATTTGTAAGTTCTAATTTAAATTCCTTAGAATGTTTCTGAAGATTAGGAATATCAACTGTAAATATTGTTTTTCTTAATAATTTTTGTCACTCTAGTTTTGTATTAACATGCATCTTACATCTTACTAATTGATGGTCACTTTCTGTGTTAAATTTATTAAGAACATTACAATCTTGACATATGTATTTTCTGTTAGTTAAAATATAATCCAATTCTGCTGTACCTTCATTTGAATGCTTCCATGTCCATTTCCTTTTAACATTTTTCTCAAAAAAAGAATTCATAATATAAAGTTTTTCTTTTTCTGCGAACTCCACAAGTCTATGTCCTCTCATTTCTATTACCATAACCAAAATTACCTACAGCATTTTCATCTTTCATTTGTTTACCAATTCTAGCATTAAAGTCTCCCATAACAATTTTAAAATGTTTACTCTGATCAAAAGCCTTTTGTACATCCATATAAAAATCTTCTACTACTTCATCACTATGGACATAAACCTGAATTACCTGCATTTGGTATCTGCTATTAAGTTGTAGAACTAATCTTGCCACTCTGTCCGATATACCATCAATCTCCACAATGTTATTCTATTTTTTATTTATAATGAATCCTACTCCATTTGTATTTCCAATATTTGTGCCTTTATAGTAGAGTATGTGTCCACTTTTTAAATCAATTGTTTCTTCACCTTTTCTTCTAACTTCACAAAGTCCAATAATGTCCCATTTAATATAAGACAGTTCTTCTAACTCTTGCAATTTTCCTTCACTTGAAAGTGATCTGCAGTTGTAAGTACCTAAATAAAAAGTCGTCATCAAATGGCAGCCTGAGTCCACAATCAGGGGATTCTTAGCACCCTCTGCCTTCGGCCACCAACCGCTGCCTTGGTTGGTGACTTTACAGCCTCCTGGGAATAAAAGGCATGATTTATTTTTGTCTGTCATGATTGTATATATTGAAAAAAAAATCCTTAAACTAGGAGGTAAAAAGCCAATAAACTCACCACGCTGGCTAATGCGTGTTGGTGAGCACCCCATCCATGTTCGTATACAATATGAATAATCACATAGTAATAACAGCTGCAACGACAAGAACGTATAGAGTGGACATTAGGAATTTGCCCTGCTCGGTTCTTTAAAGCCTCCAAGAGGAATCAAAGGGTCTCCTTTCAGTTAATAGCAAACTCCTTTCTGCAGCTGACTAGACATATAACAAATATAATATTTTTGAGCAACTTGTTTCTTGGAATAAAAATGGATGACTTTAATTAACCATTTCTGTTAAATACTATATATGATAAGCAATAGCATGCATATTAGCAATGCTTGTTTAATTGTTCATTTGTGTGACAAAATTATAAAATTTAAATAGAACAGCACATCAATCACTTTGAAAAAACCATTTCCCCAAAAACAGTTTAAAGCAATTTATTTTAACAGAAAATATTTTCAAAGCAATTAACCAATTCGTAGCCCTGTTTTAATACACTTTCACATTTAATTTTACCTGCAACTTTACACTTAACTCCAATTAGAAGTTCTAATTGAATGATAGTTAAAATTATATATTTCTCTAATGGGAGAAAAAGTTTTATCAATTGTACTTGGGAAGTAAAATTTTCCAATCTTATTCATATTTGCTAATATCCATTATCTGTTTTTTAAATTTCAGTTTTAACACATCTAGTGATTTGATATGAACTTTAAGTCTCCAATAGGAAAGACAATCAATTATTCAATTTCTAAATCAATTTTCAGTTTCACGATACTCAAATCAATCAGTCATAGTATTCATCCCAACTTAAATTCTATAAAATATAATAAATTCTTACATTTCTAATATAGAAATATCCAGATTTCAGTATAAAACTACTCAATATTAATCTATAGTTTACAAATGATTTTTATTTTCATTTCCAATCCCTTATTATAAGATTTTCTTATAATTTTTACTTGTTCCATTTTGGTTATTTTGATATTCTTTTATTTTCCATTTCTTTCTTTAGTTTTATAGTTGCCATCAAAATTTCAGCCATCTTTAGATTCACTGATTATAAAGCAAACAAATTTCTAAACGAGCAAGAAAAATAATGTTTCATATAATTACTGCATTAGGGACAATATATTCATCTTTAGAATCACCTTTAATGTAACCTAGAGTAATCAAAGGATGTCATATGATGGTGCTATTATGTCTGTATTCTTCTATTTTCTATTGGCTTTTATCAATAAGAAGCACTGGATTTGGCACTAACAACTACAATTTCAATCATTACCCAGGCTTAAAATAAATATTCTGGAGTGAATTACTGCCCTTCAGTGGTGAACTTTTGTACAGGAGCAGAAAGTGTATTTCAGACCTTGCATGTGCAAAGACCCCAAGCTGACAAAAATTTTATTTCAAAACTAATGTAATTGCAGAGCTGCTTCAACCTGAGAAGAGAATCACACTACAATAATTGGTTACAATTATTCATTTAATAGCAAATATAGAATAAATAAACATAGAAACAATATTGAAGTACTTTTTTTTTTTTTCAAGTAAGATAAATTTTTTAAAGTATGCCAAAGGAAGGGGGGGGGTATCATTTAAATGCACAAAATATTAAATAATGACTGGTATTTTCTGAATGGAGGCAATTTTAAAAGTATTTCTTTTAATATGTACTTACAACTTAAATGAGAAATGATACTTTTCTGTTCTCAATAGGATTACAAAACAACTACACATCCATTTAATTGTTGATGATAATGATTATTAATTAAAACAGCCATTATCCAGCAGTAAAGTTATGAAAATATCATTGATCTCTTAGTCATTAGTTATAATTTGATAATTTTCTTTTTGTTATACAAATAAAAAGTTAACTGGAATCTTGAAATCCCATACATGCTCAGGTTCTTCAAATGCATAATGTGATTTAGCTGTTTGAATAATACTTTTAATCTTTAATTGAATTAGAATGATGGCAACTTAAATAATGATTTCTAATTATTCACACATTTAATTACTTTCTCTGTGAAATGACTCTGAAAACTGTAATTAATGTAACTAAAGATTTCCATTCTGTTAATCTCTATCATTTTCTTATTCTTACTGTTTATTTTCAAAATAATACAGAATGTGAATTTGAATTAAATACAAATAAAATGTTTTTGGCCAAAAATTATAGTAAATATAGGAAAAAATAAAATCAGTCTTTAAATACACCTGTGCAAAAGATGGCAGTATTCACCAGACTTACCAATTATTAGGCAATGAGAGTGTGGGGTGGAGGATTATTTTTGTTTCACCTGATAATTAAAGTTAGCAGATACCCATTTACCATCCAAATTAGATGGTTAGTTGATTGCGATGGACTGGATAAACAAAAAAAACTCCCAAACCTCTTGAAGAAATTTTCATTTTTACTTAATCTGAATTCAAATCTAGGTCATAGGAACAGCAAATGGATGCCTACATATGTGCTTGTGTAAATATACATGTACTACATATAATATTTTAGTTTATTTATACATTTAAGGCTCTGTATGATTTTATATTTCACACACCATGTTTCAATTTTGCTCAAATACTGCAATGTCCAGATTCATGCTGGCTATTCGCAAAAACCAATTACTGAAACAATATAACAAGTTTTATTTCTTTAATTTTGACATAGAATCTGAATTAAAATTTGTTCACATAGTTGAGTGTTTTGAAAAAAAAAAGCATAGAATTTTTCTTTCAAATAGCCTGATCAGTGAAGAGATAAAAGAGAAGACTTTTCCTGCAGTGAATATAGTGGGGATTTGATTCCAGGTCCAGGATCTCGGCTCCTGAAGATGATCAAGCTGACTAGGGATTAAACAGATTGCCCCAATCTTATTATAATTTATATGCACCTCAAGGGCTCACAGAACTAAAGAACATTTGCCAGAATTAGGTAAATAGCAATTTAATTAATCATTAATAGTGTGATTACGCAGGAGACTTTAATCGTGAAGATATTGATTATATATATATATATTGATTATATTATTATTACCTATGTATAGCAACTATATATGTATATATTACTAGAATATTATTGTCTTGCTGTCATGTATTAAAATTAGTTATAAAATTGATCCATAGTGGGGTTATTTAGTTATTTGAGGGACAGAATAATTTTAGAAATCACTTGCTAGTCTTAATCGAGATGAAGTTAAGATCAAGACATAGCAAAACTTGGCATAGTCGCACAGTTTGATTCGAACCCCATCGCTCCGCCTGGTTAGTAAAAACCTGGCGTAGGTTATTTTGAACATAACTAGGGGAATAATTAGCTTAGGGAACACTGCAGAATGGCCACTATATGTGACCCAAGTAGAAAACCTTTTTACCTTGAATGGTATTCAAGAAAATAAAAGTGGAAGCACTTTTGTGTTTCTTGGGGAAAAAAGTTTTATGATTCCCCACCACTGATAGCATAGAATACGAGGACTTAGTTAAGAAAACTACCAGAGAATTTTAATCCCTGCCCATCCTGTCACATAGCTCGTTTAAAACTGAGGAATAGAAAACAGTTTAAAGGGGAATCAATAAAAGATTATAATGTGGCCCTTAGAGAGGTAGCTAAGGAAATAGTTCTGGATCAATTATTCTAGGGTATGTAACAGTGATAGACTGTGAGAATAATTATTAACTGATACTGACTTAAAGTACCAGAGTGCAATCCAAAAAGAAATAGCTTATGAGCGAATAAGTGAGCAAGCTCAAGCTTTTAAAACTAAAACTGAAGATAATATAAATATGCACATTTATAAAACAGAGAAAAATGTAGTAACCCGCACAAACCAGAATTTAAAAAGGAAACTAAAATGGCATGTTACTGTGGCAGAAAAAATAACTATAAAGCAAAAGAGTGTAGGTGGAGAGAAATGTTTTAAATGTGGGTGTAAGGGACACATCGCACGTTAATGTAGAAAACGCGATAATGACTCAAATCAAGAGAAAGAGTGGGGTCAAAAGAATAGGGGAGGTAAACCCAATAATAATTTTACTGTTAGAAATACGAATATGGATGGGCAGCAGCAATTTATGATCGAATTGGAAATTTGCAGAGTTAAAATGAATATGGAAATAGATAGTGGCTTGGGGATATCTATAATATCAGATGTAGACTGGAGAGCACTATCAGAAGTGGACTCTAGATTAAAACTTGAAAAACTAATATAAAAGCCCGGTATATAAGTGGCAATGCATTAAACTTTCCGGAGAAAATACAGACACTGTAATGAAATAAGTAGATTGCCATTATACACAGTACAAGGAAGATGCAGCCCTATAATAGGCAGGGACTGGTTAAGGCAATTAGAATTAAAGTTAGTGTAATAAAAAAAAATTCCCTGGAAAGAGAAGTTAAAAATAAATATACAGATCTATTTACTGATGAGTTAGGGATGATAGATACAAGTTCGGTAGAGGTGGAGCTAGTTGCCTAGGCATGCTCCACAATTTGTAAACCGCAAACGATACCATTCGCTCAAAGAACAAAAGTAGAAGAAAAAATTTAGACATTGGTCACTAAAGATGTATTGACACTAGTAGAAAAGACTGACTGGGCTATACCTATAGTCGTAGTTAGAAAACCCAATGGAAATAAGCATATGCGGCGACTATAGAGTAACCGTGAACAGGTTTTTAAATAAGGGAGCGTATCCGGTACCTAATGTAAAAGAGTTTACAAAAAGCATCATACTTTGCAAAGCTTGACTTAAATTCAGCTTTTCACCAGATCCAAGTGTCAGAGAAAACAGCCAAAATATTAACGATCACAACACCTTTTGGGTTAAGTGCAATAGATTTCCATTCAGCATATCAACAACCCCAAATATATTTCAGATAAAAATTGATACATTTGCAGGAATTTGAGGGCGTCATACTCTATTTTGATGATATATTATTAATAACAGCATACTTGGAAGAGAGCTTCCATCAAAAATTGATTAGGGTATGCGCAAAATTAAATAATTTCAGAGTAAAACTAAGTGCAGAAAAAAGTGTATTCAACACAAAAGAATTAGTTTTTCTAGAACATGTAATCTCTGGCAAAGAGAAGCGCTTTTCACCCAAAAAAGTAAAAGCTGTAGAAAAGACAAAAAAACCAAGGAATGTCAAAGAAATGCAGGCATTTTTTGGGCCTCATTAACTATTTCGAACTGCTCCTACAGAATAAATCCAATGTAGCAAAACCCCTTTTCAAGTTACTTAAAAAGAATCAAACGTGGCAGTGGTTAAAAATCCATGATGATGCTTTTAGAAGTACTAAAGACCTACAGTCATCAGAAAATTATTAGTCCACTTTGATAATAATCAAGAAATAACTTTAACCACAGATGCCTCAGAATGGGGGGTGGGGGAAATTCTATGTCCATGCAATAATGGAGAATGGCCTATTGTCTATGCTTCCAGAACCCTTTCCAAAGCTGAGAAAAACTATAGCCAGCTAGATAAAGAGGCTCTGACAATAATATTTAGACTAAAGAAATTCTACCAATATATATAACAGCAGATTGTTTCAAATCACAATGAATCATAAACCATTACTAGATATATTGGCAAGTGATAGACTAGCTCCTGGTCATTTGAGCCCTAGAATGATAAGATGAAAAAATATACTGGCATCATATAACTACCAGCTGGTATATAGAAAGGGAAAAGAGATACAGCATGCAGTTGCATTGACCAGAAACCCAACAGATGGAAACCCCTGACGAATGAGATAGATATTAATTATATAGATTCTATGCAGTCAGAGATTCTCAACAGTAAAATAGTGGGAAAATGGATGAGAGAAGAAAGAGCTGGATTAGGAATGGTTGGCCAATAAAGAAGTCACAATGCGTGGCACTTGCTTTCTGAATTAATAGAAATGATCTATCGTTTAGTAAAGGGTTTATATTAATGGGAGACAGGGTAATTATACCATCAGAAGGAAGAAATAAAGTATTAAACTTGTTACATGAAGGCCACACTGGAATAGTGCATGCAAAAGCTTTAGCGCATAGTTACAAGAATAACAATCGATATAGAAAATTATATTTAAAAATGTTCAATGTGTCAATCACAGAGCAACATGAAACCAAAGGGATATATATCCTGGCCTAAAAGAAATAAACCATGGCAGAAACTCCACATGGACTATGTGGGTTCTATTACTGACAAAATATTATTAATACTGATTGATGCATATCAAAATGGACCAAATATCACATTGTCAAAAATACGAGTGCTTATGAAGCAATAAAAATACTAAAAGCGATTTTCCCATGCCACAGCTTACTGGAAGTAATGGTCACTGACAATAGCACTGGATTTACAGTGCAAGAGATGGAAGAATATTTGGAAAACAACAGAATCAGATACATATGTGCACCCCCCTACCATCCAGAGTCCAATGCCCTCGCAGAGAAGGCCGAACAAACAATGACAAAAGGAATAAGAAAAACTCTGAGAAGCAACATTCAAGAAGTTTTATATGAAGCAATGCTGTATCAACACTCAATGCCATCAACAACTACAGAAAAATTGCCAGCGGAGTTGCTGATGCGCAGAAAATTGGGCATTAAACTAGATATGTTAATACCAAAGGACGAGCATTTAGTGAAGGAAAAACATTCTAAATTGGTGAAAAAGTATGGATACATGATATGCTCCAAAAAAAAATGGATCGAAGGTACAATTATAGGAAGGCAATCCAGACAAATACTAACCATCGAAAATGGTAAATAATACAAGGAACACAAAAATCACGTTCGTCGCTGAACAATAGAGGAGTCATTATATCCAACGACCATAATACCAGACATTGAAGAATCGGAAAAACAGACCGGAGAATGAGAATGTGAACAGATAAATCCAGATGCTGAAAAACAAGCGAATCTACAGCTGCAAGATCATAGTAAAACTGAAACAAAAATAAGAGATTAAACCCAGGGAAAGACAAAGATCACCCAGACCCCAGCAAAGTAAACATAAACCAAAAAAATTACAGGATTACGTGTAAATGAAAGAATTTCTGGAGTAAGGGGAGGATTGGAATATCTATTAATTACTAGTAAAATGTGCATTTAAATTTATGTTACTAAAACTACTATCTTAAAATAGTTAAATAATAAAAATATAAATTAAAACATTAATTGAATAATAAGAATAAAACTAAAGTAAAATCTAATTTTGTAGGAATTCAATTGTCAATAACTGATTAACAATCGAATTCTAGAAAGAACTAATGTTTAATAAAACCTAATAGATAAGATAAAAAATCTTCCACCCAGATACAGATGAACAATTAGATTACTCAGAAAACAAAAGATAAAGAAAACTATTTAATCGGGGGGGGGGTGGGGTGTGCAATATCTTTTTTCTCTGTTAGTTGCATATATATGTGAAACAGTGGAAGAATAGTGAAGATTTATTTCCAGATCCAGGGATCTTGGTTCCTGAAGGTAATCAAGCTGACTAGGGATTAAACAGATCGCCCCAATCTTATAATTTATATGCACCTCAAGGGCTCACAGAACTAAAGAACATTTGCTAGAATTAGATAAATAGCGATTTAATTAATCATTAATAGTGTGATTAAGCAGGAGACTTTAATTGTGAGGATATTGCCTTTATATATATTAATTTATTACTATAACCTATGTATAGACACTTTGTCTTGTTGTTATTAAAATTAGTTATAAAATTGATCCGCAGTGGGGTTATTTAGTTATTTGAGAGATGGAATAATTTTAGAAATCACTTGCTAGACTTAATTGAGACATAGCACTTATTTAACTATATAGAGACAATTCTGTTTATTCTATTCCCATGTTGCCATATATTGCAAACTTCAGTAATCAACCATATCTAGGCTGTGGTCATATTACATAACTACACACATAATATATATTTATATTTAAAATTACCCCAAATCCAAAACTCAACCAAACTAGCCAAGAAAATAAAATCAAAAACCCAACTAATGGTTTCACTGCTACAAGCAGACTTCTCAAGTGTAAAGAACTACAAAACAACATCATTACCCACGAATCCATTTACTTCTCATCCACCCTTAAAAAATAATATTAAAAGAACTTTTAAATAAATTTTCAATAATAAAGATTCTTTAATTCTTCTTTTTAGTTCTCTCAAAGAAGACAACCATAGCCTTATTATTGAAAATTTATTATTCTGAAGCAATTAACTTATTTAAAAATTATTGTAATATTAAGGGGGGATGGGAAGTAAACGGATTTGTGGGTAATGTTTAATATAAATGTGGTGTTGTTTTGTAGTTCTTTACACTTGAGAAGTCTGCTTATAGCAGTGAAACCATTGGTTGTGTTTTTGATGTTATTTTGGGGTAATTTTAATTATTTATTGACTAGTTTAGCTTTATGCACACATGAATTAAGAGCAATTTTAAATCTTTATGATAAAGTTTATTGAAGAATATTAGTGGATAATCTTGCATTTTAAACTGCATCTTCTATCTCAAGTGCCTTCAATGAGAAAACACAAATACATATAAACAAAGAAATCGTAAAAATAAAAAAGACATTCAATATATTATTTAACCATTTAGTAGGTAATCACTCATAATGCCTACTATGTATCACTACTATTCATATTATTTCAAGTAGAAATGATTGTATAATGTATTCTTTTATCATCACTTCTGCAATTGAAAGCTTTTACTTATAGCTACGTAATTATAGAAGTTATCCTCAAACAAAAAACAAAGATCTCATTTGTTATTTAATAAGTTATATATTGGATTGTTTAACAAATTAAAGTATTTAAACAATATAAACAATAATTCTAAAAACAATATGATCAAAAATCTTACCTAATCTGAACAAACAGTATGCCATTAACAATATTAAGCATATCAAGGACAGTGGCAATGGATGGGGTTTGAATCTTAAAAAAAAAGCATATACATACTTGTAACTATATAAACATGAGATACATTTATAATAATAAAATGGTAAAAACTTGAAAAATAAATAATAATTGAAAGCTTAATTATTTGAGATACAAAACTGATTTTATTCCAAACTTTGACACAACTACCATCATCTGTGATATATTATTTAAGCAGGTTTTCAAAACTGTTCAAATTTAACAGATGCTACTTACTAATTATATGAATTACATTTGTAATACTAATCTAAATTTAAATAAATGTTTTGATGAATCAGCAATTTCTTAAATATGGATCCATAAAGTATTCTGGTATCAGGTCAGTAATCAAAGAATTAAATAAAAAGTTTCAAGCCCATCTTTATGAACAATATAGACTTAATGTGCTTAAAAAATATCTTCAAAATTGTTACATATAATAAATGTGTTTAATTTATTGACAATAAAGCCTGATTTATAACAATTCAGTTTGCAGTATTATTTACAAGCTATATGTCTAAATAACAATTGAAGAACATCAATGGCTGTATCAGACAGACCCGCAGATTAGATTCCAACTTTTAGATGACTTCATTAATGAACCTTTGAGCTATAGCTATCTTAGCAACCACATTTAATGCTATTCAAAATAATAGCTTAAAGTTTCAAACATTTTAAGATTTTGGATCCAAGGACACCAGTTTAATATCATCTAACATCTAATCACTAGCTATAGATTTTAGTAATCTCAGCAATAATGTGATTTAGCTTCTTATATGATGTCACCTGCAAAAATATTACAAATAATTTATATAAATTTGTGTATCTTATTATTTAATTTTCCTACCTCATTCTTTGAAAATTCTCATGTTATTTATTTCAATCTATATTCTTTGTAATTTTTCATCTTCTTTAAATAATCTGTTTTAGTGCAATATTTTCCTCTATATTCATTCAATAATTTTATCTTTGAAGTGTTCTCCAGCACTTCTAAAATTATTAAATAGTAATAATAATTTTTATGTATGTTTTATCTTTAATATATGGAGGGTAAATTAAATCTTTACACCATTTCTTAATGTGTCACTTTGTCTTTAAATTTCTGCCCTTGCCTTAACAATATTTCAGTCATACAAATGTTAACATAAACATCCTTAACTTCAATATTGACTTTTTTGACATCATATTACCATGCTTTTTTTTAAATTCTATATTTTTAATTTTTATAGTATTTTTTCACTTTCTAAACTATTTATCCCATTCTTTAAAACATATTATGCCTAATAAGTTAATTTTATGTTCATTCTGATTATTATTTAGTTATATCAAATTTATTCATCTAATTCTTTTAATATGTCAATACCTGCCTTAGCTATTTAATTAATTAACTAAAAAAATATTTTAGCATCCTGATCCTATTCATAAATTTCTGCCTTCCAATGCTTTTTTCTTATTAGCATTTCTTATATGAAATGATACATATTATTTTGCTTAGACCAATGATCGTGTATTTGTATCAAGTGCATATCTCTCACTTCTTTCAGAATCTTAAGCCAAATTTAATAATTATTCAAACTATATTATATATGTCATTATGTGCAAAGAATAAGCAAGAAATCATTTGCACTTATATTTTCATAACATTTAAAGATATGCAATCATAATAAGAATCAGTCATCTATCAACACCCATCCACATATATTACATTTATGAATGAGATTTGGTCCAGGCATCTTTTCACAGGATCCTTTCCATATTACTTAATTATAGATAAATAATGACATATATATTTAATTGCCACATATTTTTCACATTTTTATTTACATTATATTTTATTACCAATACTACTGTTCTTACATATATATAATTCTCCACTTTTTATGCAGTGTGTCTCATTCTGTAATTTATTTATTAGCATTTTTTTTTTTTCCTTATAAAACTTAATACATCTTTTTGCTTTTTTGAGTTTCTATTTTCTAAGCATCTAAAATATATTGAGGCACTATTTATGAAATGAAATATGAATTAATATAAATTAAGGTCACCAAGATCCTATTCCAATCGTTATTAAAAATGGAAAAAGGTATTGGCTCAGAGATCATGGTTTCAGACACTCTACCTTCGTAAGAATAGTATTAGGGTTTAAATTCAATCGTATCATGTATATATTCAAGCACAAGTGCGTGTGCGGCGCAACTGCTCCCAAAAGCTATTAATACAAATACAAATAGCTAACTAAAAATATTAAAACAGCTGAGCGCTTTCAAAGGATCTTGCCTTCATAATCATAGCTTCTACTTATTCAGTTTTTTATCAGCACCAGTGCACAAGTCACCATGAGTGCATTCCGGACAATCCTACCATCGTATGTAGAGAGAGACATGACCTCAAAAGAAAGATCAAAGAGGCTTTATTTATCTCTCGCGACAGCGATGCCATAAACAGGAAGGACACGTGTTTTTCTCTATCAAAAAGATGGAATTAGCATATTTGCATAAATTTAAATGTTAGCAAGCTATGATTATGAAGGCAAGATCGTTTGAAAGCGCTCAGCTGTTTTAATATTTTTAGTTAGATATTTGTATTTGTATTAATAGCTTTTGGGAGCAGTTGCGCCGCACACGCACTTGTGCTTGAATACATACATTTCCCAAAAGTAAAATTATTTAACTTAATCATGTATATACAAAAAAATAAAATACAAACAAAATTACTTGTACGCAAAATATTTCAATATCTCTTATTAGTCATCAGATATGCCAAGCCTCAGCATCATTAATCAGAATAGCCTGAATTTTATTAATTAAGCAAATTAGACTTTATTTCTAAATACGAATGATAAAATATACACAATTATTAAATGAAATACTCTTTGTAGTTAATAAACACATATACAAAGCACTGATTTCTAGATACAATAAATCTGAAATAACCTTAATGCTGATTAAGAAAGAATTATCAATCTATTTAACATCTACATACTTTACAATGCATTAAAATAATATTAATATCTATGGTATGACAGTGTACAATCCAAGAAGCAAATTGTGTTGAATTAGCATCACTTTGTTTATTGTATGTGTGTAACATTTCTATATCTTAAATAGCTATAATTTAAAATTACATATATAGGTGTGTGTTGTTAAAATGAAGATTTTCATGGACTACAGATATAAATTATTAACCTAGTTCATCTGGGTCACACTGGCCATCAACTGGGTAATGATTATTATAAAAATCGTTGTAGAGGTGCTGTATATATTGAGGTGCGATAAGGGTGAAAATTCTATGAATAGAAAACAAGTACATCAATGTTTACAGCGCCTCTACAACTATTTTTATATTTATTACCCGATTGATGGCCAGTATGACCTACCTGAAATGTCATATATTATTACTACAATAAATTACACATGGACGAACATGGATAATATTTCACTTACATGTACTGTGTGATGTAGACACACACATTAAATTTATAATAATATCAATGCAATTCAATATAAATAAAGTTTCTACTGCAATGTAAGTACTGCAGTTAAACTAAAAAAAACCTTAATTAATAATATATCCAGCCTTCATTTTAATAAACATCTTTTCTATTCACTTGTATACCTATAATCTCATTACTGCTTTTATTGCAAAATATATACATATAACATAACTATTAAATAATTTCAATTACATGTATTGGTGGGAAAAGAGCAAAACTTGTTCCTTTGCACATTTCATTTATTTTTTTCTGGAACACAACAGCCTGCTGTGTTAAGTGTTTCAAGCACTCTGAACTTTCTTTGGTCTTTTCATGTTCTTCTCCGAGCTAAAAAACAAAACAATAAATACTCCTTAAAAGCATTCATCATAAAATAAAGCTAAAGCACATTTAAAAAAAATATTATAAATTATGTGATATTTATTTAAAAATATTCTATGAAACAAATTAATGAAAGTTTTCTTTTCTTTAATAGTAATCTCTAGCTGTTTATGTGATTCTCTATCCAATCACAAGACTCTCATATACAAAAGCTGCACCATCTTTCTCTATGACCACATCTCAAAGACTTCCAATCTGGTCTTAATTTTTTTAATTTATTATCCATGCTTCACAACCATACAATAATATACTCCAAACATAGTATTTAATTAATCTTTTCCTTAATTTTCTTCAAAGATCTATAAAATATTTTCTTTCCCTTAATAAATTCATCTTTATCAATGCTATTCTTTAAACTTCAACTTTCTTCTATTCTCACCCAATCAAGTATCCAAATATCTAAATGCATTTATCTGTTGAACTATATTGCCATCGATTTCAATTTGCAGCCTTTTTATATCCTTTTCTATCCATAAACACTTGGTCTTCTCAATATTAATTTTCATTCCATATTCCATAGAAACTTTTTCCAATCTATTCAACATACTGTGAAAATTCTTTCACCCTCAATTATAAGAGGCAAATCATCTACAAATCTTATACACTTTATTAAAAAGTTACAGGTGACATACTGCATCTTTACCTAACTTCTCTTTCTATATTCACTTCATCAGTATCATTATTCTCCAGTCCAATTCTTATCCTTTGCCCAATATACATATTCCAAATCAAACTTTTCTCTTTGTAAAATCCTTTATTTTTTTAAGATGGGCATAAATTTATTCCAGATTACTCTATCAAATGCTTTTTCCAAGTTCGTAAAACATAAACCAATTCTTTTATCTTTTTCCATATATCTCTCTGCAATTGTTCTAACAACACCAATAGCATTTCTTGTACTTTTTCTTCTCTGAAAACCAAATTGTTCTTCTCCAATATAATATTCTACCTTCCCATAAATTCTTTGAATTAAAATCTTCAATAAATCTTTAGAAGCATGAGATAACAAATTTATTATTCTATACTCTTCATATTTCACAGATTTCTTCTTTTTAGTAATTGGAATCATTATAGTCCCCAAGAAATCTTCAGGTCAAATTCTACTATTATATATCAAATTGCAAAATCCAACTATTTCATTCATAGTAATTTCTCCCATTTCTTTCAAAAATTTCTTAGGTATTGTATTAAATCAGATAGCTTTGGTATTTTTCATTTGTTCAATTGACAGTATATAAGACATAATATAAACACACATTTATTTAACACTAAGGTCTGTAGAATCCACTATCTCAATACACATTTCCTCTCACTAAATTAAGGTTCACATGTCAAGCCATAAATGAACATTGGCTTTATTTCTCAAAGCCCTGATCTCTAAATATCACTGCAATTGTTTTTTAATATCTGAGATATTAAATATAGATGAAATATATTCATATAATTTCATAAATTACAATTTTACAATGTATTAAACTTAATGCACTTTTTTCATGCATCTTCTATAACAAATGTATTTTAAATTAATAGCATTAAGCATTTATATTACCTTTTAAAAACAATTAAACTTAACAAAATAAGAGTTTAATATATAGGATCTTCAGTTTGAATAGAATTTGTGGCAAATTAAAATTATTTTTTACCTTACTTATTATTAACAACATCTTTAGAAGTAATGAAAATATGTTAACAATGGAATAATATTGAGAAATAAACTTTCTGCTTTTCTAACAGAAAGTAAATAATTTCTGCTTAATCAATGAAACTCAATGAATGCCATAGCATGTCATGAGCACAGGATGTTATGAGCTTAAGCTTAATCATCTAACATCTTTATCATGCATTGATATCAGTTTAATTTTCTTATTTGTATCTTTGAGAGTGAAAAATTAAAAAATTATTTTAATATATATAAATTGCTTAACAATTTTAGCCACGAGTAAAAATAATAATAATAATAATAAAATCATAAAATGAATACAGATATCAGGGGAAAAACAATTTTCATGTATGAGATGGTGACAGACATCTAAATGCTGAATATAGAACACCTTTTTTAAAAAAAATTTCAAATCAAGAAGTTCACATTATGACATCACAGAACATATAGAAACTTTTACATATGCAAATTATCAAAAAGCAAGCATTAAATTAACACTTTTTTTTTTTTAAAAAATTCGATATTAGCTTGTTACTAAAATTGAATTTTCAAATTTACATGTAATTTTATATTTAAGTTTTTACTTTTGTATTATATTTTTCTGGTAAAAGCCTGAAATCCAGGCAAAGCTGCTTGGAGCGTTGATGCTAGACAAAATCAATGAAATATAACGTTACCAGGCCGCCACAACTTTTTCTTTTTTTAGACAAGGTTTTTTTTTTTTTCTAATATTGATTAAACGAATAATTTTTATTTCATTTAGAACATGATTTCTTTATTATTAAACCAATTTTGATATTCATTTTCGTTAGTTTTTTGGAACCTGACTGACATTTTATCAACAAATTTTGCTAATTGTATTTTTTTCTTTTTATCATTTGAAAAATTCGGACCGTTTCATGACGTCAAAAAATTTGTTTGAATCCCACTGCCGAAAAAATAGAATACAATTATTTGCGACTTGTTTAGAACTTAATTCTACCTTTCTTTTTTTTTTGTTTTTGGCTTGAC
Source organism: Epiperipatus broadwayi (assembly GCA_028023455.1). Classification (NCBI taxonomy): domain Eukaryota; kingdom Metazoa; phylum Onychophora; class Udeonychophora; order Euonychophora; family Peripatidae; genus Epiperipatus; species Epiperipatus broadwayi. The sequence continues at coordinate 2,770,003 of JAQFVV010000076.1, forward strand.
TAAATGGTTTTTTTTATTATTATTAATTTTACTTTTTTTTAAAAAACACAACTTGTTTTCACTTTGATTTAGATTATGTTTGAATTAGCCTTTTTTGGGGGGGTGTTACTACAGGAAACACTTTTTGAGCGGGGGACGGCGGGGTTCGTACTGTTATTATTAACAAAAAGGCAACAAAAATAGTCAATTATTTTAACAGCACTGAAAAAAGAGAATCAACTTTGGGACTTGTTTCGAATTTTGATTTCTTTTTGGTTGACGTAATTTTTTTTCTTAATATTAAATCAAAATTTACTTTTGTGTTTTTGCCGATTAAAAAATTGTTTTCAAACACCCACCCCCACACACTCAGAAAAAGAATTGTAACCAAAAAGTCAAGAATTTAACTTTTTTTTAAAACAACTTTTTCCACTTTTTACTTTGATTTCTATTTCGTTCGAATTACCTTTTTTTTTTTTTTAGCCTTCTACAATAAACTGCTTGTGGGGGTGGGTATTTCGTAATTTGTTATTCTTAACAAAAGTCAACCAAAGTCGTCATTTATTTTAACACCGCTGCAAAAAATTGAATCCAAATACTTGTCAATTTCTAATGAAATAAAAAACAACAAAAAAGGACACAAACTTTGGACTTTTTACAATTATTTATTCGATTTTATTGCAGAAATAAAAAGTGGACATTACGTGTGCCTGACAAAAAAAAAACACACAATCTCACACACTTTCTGTACTCGGCAATTCTGAAGAAAAGTTTCAAAATTGCACATTTGTCTCAGACCTTTTAGTGATCTCGAATAACCCCCCCCCACGCTGAAACGTGACTTAGCGCATGAGCTTTGTCAAAGCCTGTTCGAACATACACTTTGCCAATTTTTTACATATTAACCTTTTTTTAGGGAAGGGTGGGGACCATATGACAATTATTAATAATTAACATTTTTTAAATCGAAATGACCTTACTCTATTACGGAGATTTGAAAAAGTCATACGCCTTGAAATTTAAAAACCCTCAAGCGATACGGTAATCAGCTATGAATAGGACGAATACGCGTAAATAGCTTCGAAGCACAAAACAAGCCGTAATATTTTTGCGCAATGTCATCTAAAATGGCCTAGCTCAATGGGTTAATACAATACATAAATGTTGTATTAGCCTGTACGGCCGCGGCCGCCGAAACGGCATTTTTATGTGTTTTGACATGTAAACAAAGCCCCAAGCGGCCGTGCCCGGATTTCAAGCTTTTACCATTTTTCTTGTTTAGATAGTTGTATTGATGGTAAACTTTGCTCTAAGCTGTGGGCCTGGAACACATTTTAATGTACAGATGAAAGAACAGACCATCGAACAAATCATGTAATAAACTTTTCTAGGACCAATTATGTTCATCGTATGGGACATGATTGTATATGTGTGTTTATTTAAAATGAATGTTTTAATGTAGTTCTGTATTATCTATGAATTTCTGTATTCATGCAACAGATTAGAAACAAATATTGTAGATATGAAAAAACTATTATATTTTAAGTTTCATATTTTATGTATAACATTATATTTGAATAAATTTACAACAAAAAGTTTCTATTAATTTAATAATATAAGAATGCACACATCAAGAGAAAATCCATTTATGGAGATATGACTGAAATAATTTTATAAAAATCAAAAGCATTGATATTATTTTATTTTTAATATATTTATTACACTTATACTGAAATCTATAATGAGTTTCATCATTCTTTCTCTTAACAATCTTTTATAAATGAGGAATGCATATTTTTTTCTTAATGACTTATTACTAATGAGATTTTGTTACAGTCAATTAAAGTCACATCAACAAAAAATTCAAACTGCAGAAAAATGTTCAACTATTCTAATATACAAATTTGATGAACAGACAGAATTCCAATTCACATGATCACCAAGAGATGACAGCACCTAATAATAAAAAGTGTAAATTTTCATGTGGTGAATGTCCATTGATTCTTCATTAAAAATTACAATTTCAACAGATTTAATGCAATGACATGTGAATAAAATAATATTTTAAAAAATTTTTTTTTAAAAAAAAATGCTTTTATGTAAACAGCTGATTAAAAGGTAGATCATAACAAAGTAATCAAACTAAAAAAGTAATCTAGCTAAAAAGCATGTGTCATTTTATAAATGCATTTGAGGCCATAAAAATCAAAAAGGCCTCAAAGGCTTTTATGAAATGACATTTTTTAGTCTGATTACTTTTTTTTTTTAATCAGCTGTTTACATAAAAGCATTATTTAAAAAAAAAATTTTTATACTATTTATTTACTAGAGTACCTGCTGTCAATGATTTTGACAGTTCTAAATTCTCCAACATTTTTTTATACATTTATTTTTTTCACATAATATTTATGAAATATTAATTATTTCAGAAAAAATAGTTCAAATTTTAGTAGAAAATATGTACTTTTAATTAAATAAGTATAAATTGAGTCAATGTTAACAAAATTTTACTCTATAAATGTAATATTTCCATTGGCTTAGTTAAGCATTTTTCCTGGAAAGCGTAAAGGAACAGATTTTTTTTTCATTGATAAAAATTGAAAAATGTGGACATCTTGGTAGAAGCACAGGACAAATTAATATAAAAGTATTTAAAATTCTAAAACAATTTGTGACTTCTTATGCAGTTAAGACATATCTAACAGATAAATTTCATGGAGGAAAGATAATCTTACAAATTGTAGGAAACAAGAAATAAAACTGGAGTTGTTAGAAATAAATGATTAACATACACAAGTTTTATTCATGTTGAAAAGTGTTAGATATATTTAGTTGGTTTGCTACGTTAGTTATTTTGAGAGAAAATATGTATGTTTAATGCTCAAGGTGGTAATTATATTTTAACTATCAATAGAGACTTTTTTTAAAAAAGTCAATCTTTTGTTTAAAAGTTGTAAGTAAATCTTTAAAATATATCTATATTACTATATAAATGTGAAAGTTTGTTTATTTGTGACTTTATAACTCTTAACAAATATTGTATAATTTTCTTTTTTTTTTTCTATAAAATTTTATTAACATATAAACTTTTGCTTTAATTATTTAAAAAAAATTTATAATTTGCAATATAAAAATGCATGGAAAATCTATATTATAATTGTTTTCAAATGATCTCATAAAAATTCAAAATGAGGGCAGCACTGATTAAAAGATTACAGAGTTGGAAACTTTTTTAAACAATAAGTGTAGTTTTTAATAAAACAAGATAAAATTTGATTTTGGAAATATATTTTAAATTAATGAATTGCATTTGTAACCACATATTTAATTTCTCATTTTAATAATGATAATTTAGATTAGTTATAGTAATGAATTTGATAAACTTTCAGAATTTCAGTTTAAATATATTTTTAATTTAATATGTTAAAGTAAAATTTAAAATGGCACTTTACAACTAAAAAAATAATACTAAATTTGATAAACTTTTACTATGAAACTGATAAAATTTTAGAATATCAGTTTAAATATATTTAACATGAGAAAAATTAAATTTTAAAATGCTGTGGGTAGAGCAAAAAAAAATTTAATAAACTTTTACCATTCCCCTTTTAAGTATACTCTTATGTGATAAAGTAAGATTTTGTGGCTTGCATGTTGAAATATATATACAGAAATGAAGAAATGTTAGTTTTTGGTAATCCAGGTAAAATTTTATTGAATAAATATATTTTAAATTATTTAAACTTCATTTGAACCATGTATTTAATTTCTCATTTACATATATTATAAGGAGCTAAAATTTTATAATGATTTTAAAAATTATCACATGAAAAATATAAAATTATTTATTTTAAAATTACTGTTTATTGTATTTAATAAAAATGATACTTTTTGTGATACTGAAAAAATTACCACATGAAAATATAAAATTGTTTATCTTAAAATTATTGTTTATTTTATTTAATAAAAATTATACTTTTTGTGATATTACTGCTGATAATTATTTCATGTAAACATTATGTAAAAATATTTCAATTATCAAACTTTCTACTAACACACAGGGACAGCTAGAGAAATGGAGAGAATTAGCAAATAAAAATTTTATTTGGTATTCAGTACATCAAAAATCACAAATAAAATACATAAATATATTTTAATTATCAAATTTTCTAATAATGGTGATGAGACAGACAGAGAAATGAAAAAAATTAATGAAAGAAATTTTTATTTGGTATTCAATACATCAAAAATTGAATTTAGATAATAAAACATTAAAAAATTTCTACTATTCAGAATATAATCTTCTTATATTTAGAAATATTTTTTAATAATCAATTGCATTATAGTCTTTTATTTTTATTATTATTCTACTAACTCATGAAATGCCACAGGTAAGCTTTGTTCGCATTAGTAAAATAAACAATGTAATGAAGTTGAGAAACAAAATATATTTAAAGAATATTTATATGAAATAATAATAAATGAATTATCAACAGCAGTTAAAAATAACTTACAACATTGTTTATAAAAATATGTTACAATAGTTATTTTTACCTGTTGTTGTTAGCTCATATACTATTATTTCATGCAAATATTATTTAAATATATTTTAATTATCAACTACATTACACTCATTTAATCTAATATTTGAGCAAAGTTGCAAGTACAGTTAATTTATTATAAATACAATTTAACAACGTTTTTGTATTCAGATATGAATATTAGTAAATTTCTATAAAAAGTAGATCCTACTCACACATCAGTAATGGTTAAATGACAACTATATATAAACCAAAAGATAGTCATTCGGTTAAATGATGTACTCTCACGAGATAACTGGAAGAATGATGCTGAACTTTTGCTTTGTTTAATATTTATTTCAAAGATATGATAAAAGAAGAGGTGAATACATTAGATTTTTAGATAATAGGATTGTAATTGCCAATAATAATTAACAGAATTTCTGGTTGTAATAAATTTAAGATGAAAAAATGCAGATGAAATGGCTTTATGAATAGATGGAAAAATTAAATATGATAATAAAAGCTAAATAAATATTTAGAATCTGATTAAAGAAAAAAATACTGATATAGGAATTTCAGTGGTTAAAAAATATTTTTAATATAATAAATTATTTTCTGAAGCTGATAAATTTGTCAGAAAACTGGATTATCATGAAAATAGCAGATAAAGTAATGTAAAACTTTAGTACAAAGTAAAACATAACTTTCTTTTGCTTACTTTCAATATTTATGTTATAAATAGTAATTATACTCTATTTACTTTTGAGCCATCTAATGTAACTACTTATCAATGAATATTAAATAAAACTGATATATCCATATTGCTAAATTAGTTTCTGGTTATTGGCCTGTTTATGAATGAATGAATGCAAAATACAATACTCCTTATCACTAAATAGCTTACCAAGGTCAATTATTATTCTTTTAATGTAGATGTTGAAAAATAAGCAGATAATAAGTTTTGAGATGCTTATTTAATATATATATCATAAATCAATCTGAAAACCTTAACTTGCCATTTATCTTGAATCAAGTTACAGTTTCTACATAATTAACATATAAAAACAGGCAAAACTCTCCATACAGTAGTGCCACTCAGTGCAAGCCAGAGTAATCAATGGATGCCAGAAGGCTTGTGCACAAAATCCCTATCTAGTGCCTACTCATCCAATATCCCCAGACTAGTTTCGGGCTCGTGGCCTTCATCAGAGCACTACACCTAGATCTTAGGATCCAAAGCAATCCTCCAGCAGCCACCTTTTATCTCTACTTAACTACAAAACTATGAGAATAAAATTGAAAACACAATAATATTTTCAATCCAAGTTCATTAGCTTATATAGTCATATAGGTCTGAACTCAGTTAAGTACCCATACATTTTGGTGTCTTTGGTTCTTTGATAACCATAGTCACCACTATCCTATTAGGTAGGATTGGTGCTAAACCATCATACTTCACATGATCACCACCGATTGGTGCTAAACCATCATACTTCACATGATCACCACCCCCTATGCTTGCTCATAGCTGTTATTAAAACAGGAAAAACTCTCCATACAGTAGTGCCACTCAGTGCAAGTCAGAGTAATCAATGGATGCCAGAAAGCTTGTGCACAAAATCTCTATATAGTGCCTACTCATCTAATATCCCCAGACTAATTTCTGGCTTGTGGCCTTCATCAGTGAAAAGCTTTGGATCTGAGAGCACTGCACCTAGATCATAGGATCCAATAACAGTTATGAGCAAGCATAGGTGGTGGTGATCATGTGATGTTTAGTAATTTATATATGTGTATATTAAAAAATTTAATTATTTATTGATAAGAATGAAAGTTATACATAAAACTATTATTGTATTTATGTCATGTACTGGGATAGAAAAATTTCTGGTCGAATTCAAAATATTCAATGAAGAAACATATCAGAGCAGTGTCTCTTGTCAAGAGAGTTTAAATATAGTTGAATAATTAATCAAATTAGTTTTCAGCCATATGCACAATTACCTATTCAAAAATCTGTGAAAGTAAACAAACATGTATAGATGTATATAAAAATAAACAAACAACAGCATTAAACCTTTAAGCATGTGCGCTTGAAAATACGATGGTAGGGACCTCTACAGGTCTTAACCACAAGCTTACTCTTTGGAAGAAAAGAACCCTCTTTTCTTCCAAAGAGTAAGCTTGTGGTTAAGACTTGTAGAGGTCCCTACCTTCGTATTTTCAAGCGCCATGCTTAAAGGTTTAATGCCTTAGTAAATATTACTTACGTAATCAATGTGCATTTATATAAATTTATAAAAACAACAGCATTGTAAATTTATGGAAAAAATTGAAAAGATATAAAATATTAAAAGCATCATTTATAATTTTTATAATATTTTATCTGTAATTATATCAAAAAAATCAAACTTAGTTATGCAAGTCATATGTTTGGCATTCAGTTGATCTCGACCAATTGATATGAGAAAAGACCAATACTACAGTAATATAGCAATTTCATTTCTTATTAAAATACTATTAAAACAATTCATTTGACATTAAGATTCATATGCAGATCTGATACTCATTTTTCTCAAAAGAATTTTCCATGATTGAACGCTACACTTTGAAAGATATATATGTATATATTATTTATTTTGTTTTAAAAGAATTGCAAATAGAAATAGGAAGATTAAAAAATGAGGATTCATAGGGCAGGTTTTTTCTTGGGATGGAGGATGTCATTTTTTACAAACTATATAAAGATATGTAGTTGCTATTAGAAAAGTGTTAATATGCTGGAAAAAATATGAAAATTTAAATTCACAAAAGAAAAATCTAGTATTTAATGGGAAGGATGAAAAATGAAGATACTTATTTTGAGGGAATAGAGAAATATAAATACTTAAATTCTTTGTTAAATGGAAGTGAAATTATATAGATAGTAAGGAATTAGATTTTTAAAAAAAGTAAAATGGAAGTGATGTTTATTATATAATAAATGTGAGATATGCAAAATTATTCAAAAAGGAATGATGGTGTCTGCTTTAATATTTGGGAATAATGTACTTCTGTATTGGCCAGGAACCTCAGAAATTTTTAGATGAAATAGAAAAAGATGTAGGCTAATCAGGTAGTGAATTATAGATAGCAAATGAGGCTGTTCATGATTATATGGGATGATGAAAAGTATATTAAACCTTCCAGATTTTAATATATGAAAGTAGAATAGTAAAAAGTGTTTACTTGGATTATGTGGAAAGGACAACAAAACACACTGGACAAGAAAGATTTCACAATATGCATAGTTAATAGATAGACAATTTATCTTAATGTATGTATGTAACAAATAAGATTAAATATGCAGAAAATATATTTTAGATATGAAATTATGAAAGATACAAAAAGAGAATAAATATATTAGAGAAAAAAAATTAGAGTTATGGAAAACAAAAATGAATAAAAAAGATTTGTAGTTATACAAGAATAAAAATCATATAAAATATGAAAAGATACATAACAATTAAAGAATTTTATTTAATGAAAGACAAAAGCTTTAGACACTACGAAATTAAGGTAAAAATGAAATATGAATATGTAGGTATAGTTTATATGGAAATGGATAAAGAAAGAGAACATTTATTTTTGGAAGTGATGATATTGAAAAAGCACCAAGATAAATTGAATGAAAAATTTAAAAGCAAAGAGAGTGAAAGAGATAATTTTTATGCTTAGGAATACGAGGACAAGATAAGGAAACTATTGAAATTGCTTTTATTAAAATATAGTAAGAGAGAAAAATGAAACAAAACCAAGATGGGAAAAATAATTAGGTATTAAAAATAAAAAATAAATAACTATTGTAATATGTAAAAAGTTTCAAAGGAGAAAATGTTTAACATCGCTAACAGGATTTCTAGACATATAGCTTGTGTATAGAAACTTCTGACTTTTCTTAAGAAAAAGCTATTTTACATCATATCATATTTTACGAGAGGAAAAAGATTTATAGTTAAATCAACTTATATGACATTAACGTTAAAAATAAAATATTTAGAAAAATCGGAACAAGTACTAAATCTAATAGAGCAATCAGCACATACACATTACTACTTTATGTATCAATTTAATCTTTAAAATGTTTGATTTATTTATTTAAGCAAAGAAAGCTTAGAAATAGAGTGGTAAAGAGAGATATTATTAATCTAATATTTTTGACATACTTGTTGTTTATATATTGCAAAGGTTTCTTTTTCATTTTGTAATGCTGATCGGAAATCCCCAATGCAGGACTGTGTTTGAGCCACTAAATGATAACTTACTGCAACTTTTAAACTTTTGGCACCGTAGAACCTTAAATAATAAACAAAATTAATAAACAAAATAACCATTCAATTCACTTTAAGAATAAGTAAATAAGTAAAAACAATAATTATTATTTTCGAATTAAACCAATTATTAAAAAAAAAAATTAGTGATCATTTAAATAATTAGAAATCAATAAAATATTTTTCCACTACAATATTCTATTTTACTTTTAATTATCTGTATTATATATAAATTTATATTAGCATAGCAAATGAGCAATATTTTGAATATTATCACTTATATTTCATATGTAGTTAATAAAAGTACATTCTTATTCCTACTATTTTTTGAATTCAATTAAAAGGAAATTTTCTAGATATTGAAAAAAATCAAAATAACAAATATGGTAAATAATCTCCAGAATGCCATGGAAAATCTACTGTATATTTAAATTCAAAATCATTTCCAGATCAGTATTTCAATTAAATAATGTGGTCAGTACATATAAATAAATATGGATAAATGGAATCATATTTTGTAGATTTATTCTCAAAATAGCTATTTTCTTACAGAAGCTCCTTCAGAACAAAGTAGATGAAGGAATCTATTGGCATTTATTGCACTTACAATAGTTCCTTTTATTACACTGCCAAATCCATAACAGGATTATGAAAATAACAAAGACAAAACTTTAGGATTTTCGTAGCCCATATTTAAACTTCGCAATAACAGTAGTAATTTGCTTTACAAAGTCTATTCTACAGATATCAAGGTAATGCATACCAGATAGCAATATGCCTCAGAGTAGTATCTGGTTATTAGTGTTAAAAATGGTTGCTGGATGTATTTGTGCAACCCAAAATTATTCATTAATGAAGACCAATTACTCTGGACAACTGATTTTTGAGTTGCTATTGGCCTTCATTAATGAGGAGCTCTGGATGCATATATTTATCCAGCAATAACGTTAACACAGATGAGTCTACAATAAAGGGGATTGTTGCTATTATTACATTAATAAATATGTCAATTAGTGAAGTTTGTGATGTGCTAAATTGACATTATATATTTGTGTCTCATTTAAGCTTCAATGAACCTTGATCAATCATTTCCATATTATACATCTGCTTTTTTTTTGGTCCTAGAATTAGTTTCATATAAATAACATCATTTTTTCCTGGATCTACTGTTCTTCAAATAGTTTTTTATATACCAATCAATCACTGTCAAATCAACATCCTAATGCATTATTTCCCCATATGGATACATTTTTAAAATAAATTTGAAATGAGCACTCACTTTTATATAAAGTTTAAGGCATTATAAGCATTTCAGTCTATACTCATGCTCTCATTTTCATATATTATCATGTTTTATTATATTTTATTACTATTATTGTTTAAGTTCTTGTTATAGTAATTTATTTTATTAAATACAAAAAGATGATAATGAACTTGAAGTTGTCCTGAACATTGCCAGTATCCACAAAGCGCTACAAAAAACTACTACCATATAGAATAAATACATACCATGAAGGCAATAATAATAGTGATGTTTTAATGGTATTTTGAATTGAAGCATTAAGTTTGCACAGCACAAATATCAATCAAATATGCTTTTCAATAAGATTTATAAAATCTTGAGCCATTAAATTCAAAGATCTTTTCACTAACATTTTGATATTTCTAAAATTTAAATCAAGATATGTTTTTAAATTTAAAATTTGCAAATATCTAACTACTATATAATAATTTATATTAAGCCAGGTTTTTTAAATCAATATATGTAATTACTGTAATGTTAAAATTATATATATATATATGCAGATATTTTGCAAATGGATATGCAACGTTTTAATTTATAAAATCTAAATTGTTCTTTCCTTGTATTTCAGTGATTAATCATTAAATTGTTTTTAACTATAATTTTTAATGAGTTTCTGGTAGTATTGTTTTCTGATACATATCTTTTATTTTATGCAGTTTCTTGAAAATGATGAATCAAGACATTACTATTTTTTTTTTTTTTTACTAAAGAAGTTTTTTTTTTTACAAATTAAGATTGCATTAACCTTATATGATAGGAAGTATGCTAGAGAAAATTGTTAATTAAATGCAAAACAAATAAATTGAATAGAAATTTATTATGGTAAATGAAAAAAATATTAAATTTTTACATATATTAAAAATTTACTAACCTAATATTTAATTGAAGTGCTTTTTCTAAAAACCTTAATGATAAATCATATTCTCCAACAGCATGAAGTATTAAACCAATATTACTCTGAAAAAAATAAATAAGATATTATTTATTAGTTAATTTTCACATTTAGTTTGTTATTGAGAAATATATTAATGCTATAGTTAGGTCAAAATGTCTACTGTCTAAGCTATCTCGTATTTATGATGCAATATATGTGTGTGCAAACAGCCTTAAATAGCCAACTACAGGCCAAAACTCCTTTCTGTATTCCTTCACAGTAAATAGTTTTATGCCTCTTTCTTGTCATATTCTTTAGCCAAAAATAGCTTGTATGTAATTAACAACCAGCTTAGAAAATCTCAGCTCAAAAACTTAACAAATTTTATAGGAATCTTACTTCAGAATATAGGCATGGTAAATGGATGTGTAAACCATATTATAAAACCTTTCAATAAAATTGACATATATATATACATACACACATTAAATGAAATAACGCTAAATCTACTTACATCTAATAATGCAACTTCCGGATGGTTTTCTCCAAAAATTAATAAAATGAGATAGCGTGCTCTGTATAATAATTTAAGCGCCGTTGAAACTTGAGAATTTGCAAAACAATAAAGAGCAAAATGTGTCTAAAAAATACATATAATGCATTTATAAACAAAATGAGATATACACTTTTAATCTGAATATTAGACTACTTAATTCTTCACAAGATATGCTAAACTACTTACATATTCAATGATTGTATTTGGATGATCAATTCCATTAACTCTTTCACTCATTAAAACAGCCTTTTCTTGATATTGTAATGCCTTCAATAAATAATTAGAAATATTTTTAATTATTGAGATTAAAAAAATAAATTGTGATGAACAATCAAAATAAATCCTGTTCATATATAAAATTGCATGAAAAAGTGATCTAAAATAGAAAAACTATCAATTCAGAATGACTAAAGAATCCAAATTTATAGTTTTTTATACTAAGAATTTAAATGAAGTAGAGTGCTCTATAAAATTTATAAGATTAAGATGATAGACTAAATAGTATTTAAGTTTGGAAAGCAATTGCTAATTACCAAAACCTAGTTTCTTCTTTAGGAAGAGAATATATATAAAACTAGTAATAAAGTAATGAAAAGTTAAAAAAGACATGAGGTTACTCAGATATTATATCATATTTCACTCTATAGGTAAGGTAAGGTAAGGTAAGGGTAAGGTAAGGTAAGGTAAGGTAAGGTAAGGTAAGGTAAGGTAAGGTAAGGTAAGGTAAGGTAAGTAAGGTAAGGTAAGGTAAGGTAAGGTAAGGTAAGGTAAGGTAAGGTAAGAGAGGTAAGGTAAGGTAAGGTAAGGTAAGGTAGGTAAGGTAGGAAGGTAAGGTAAGGTAAGGTAAGGTAGGTAAGGTAAGGTAAGGTAAGGTAGGGTAAGGTAAGGTAAGGTAAGGTAGGTAAGGTAAGGTAAGGAGGTAAGGTAAGGTAAGGTAAGGTAAGGTAAGGTATGTAAGGTAAGGTAAGGTAAGGTAAGGTAAGGTAAGGTAAGGTAAGGTAAGGTAAGGTAAGGTAAGGTAAGGTAAGGTAAGGTAAGGTAAGGTAAGGTAAGGTAAGGTAAGGTAAGGTAAGGTAAGGTAAGGTAAGGTAAGGTAAGGTAAGGTAAGGTAAGGTAGGTAAAGGTAAGGTAAGGTAAGGTAAGGTAAGGTAAGGTAAGGTAAGGTAAGGTAAGGTAAGGTAAGGTAAGGTAAGGTAGTAAGGTAAGGTAAGGTAGTAAAGGTAAGGTAAGGTAAGGTAAGGTAAGGTAAGGTAAGGTAAGGTAAGGTAAGGTAAGGTAAGGTAAGGTAAGGTAAGTAAGGTCAGTTACGCCAAGCTACGGTACGGTAAGGTAAGTTAAGGTAAGGTAAGTTAATTTAAGCTAAGGTAAGGTAAGGTAAGGTAAAGGTGGTAAGGTAAGGTAAGGTAAGGTAAGGTAAGGTAAGGTAAGGTAAGGTAAGGTAAGGTAAGGTAAGGTAAGGTAAGGTAAGGTAAGGTAAGGTAAGGTAAGGTAAGGTAAGGTAAGGTAAGGTAAGGTAAGGTAAGGTAAGGTAAGGTAAGGTAAGGTAAGGTAAGGTAAGGTAAGGTAAGGTAGGTAGGTAGGTAGGTAGATAGATAGACAGACTGATAGATATAAAATAAATTTAAAACAATCCCATATCTTCAAAATGCCATCTGTATTATTTTATCATTAGTCACTTTATAAAAAAAAAACTGAACCAATCCCCGCAGAACATGTTTTTCTGGCAAACATTGTTTTTCAATTATCTTTAGAGATGACTAATCTCTATACTGTGACACGACAACTTTCTTTCTTCCCCTACTAACTGAATTTTAGTTATTAGAATCATCGTCGAGGGCGCCACCAAGGATTTCTCTCTTGGAACCTGGTCACGTAACTTTACATAAACCTGGTCTTTATTTTCGAACGACGATTCACTGATTATAAACTTTGATTATAATCTCACAGGGGTTTTCCTTTAAGAACACTAACTAATTATTATAAATAATTCAAGAATACGTTGGACAAAAAACTTTTAATTTCTTTTACTACTATTTATTATTAATAACCTTATAATTCTATCCGATCCAGAAAGAACTGACTTACAATTTCTGATTTTCCCTCTGTTTACTTTCTAATTATGCTTCCCAAATATTTACCATAGATTTACTCGCGCCTACACTAATACTGCGAATTCTAGCAGACATGTATATAAGATGACTTATAGTATTTTTAATCTTTCCTGAAGTTTAATTTTTAAACTCCACTTTCTTTGGTAAATAAATAAATTGCCAAAATCTTACAATGAACGTATAAGTGTCTTTCGTTTTCTTATACTTTCAATTCTTTCCTTATTTTCTACTAACAAACGAGTAACGCCCCACGGTTCTCTGTTACTTGGCGACGCACTTTTATACCCCCACCCTGTTGTTACTCTCTAGATCGAATAGATATTAAATAATTTAAAATACAGTTATTCCAATACTTCATAAAAAAATATTGAACGAAAACTGACATTAATAGATTACAATATTAAACAAATTTATTTCCCCCCTCTATTGTTGAAACATTCGTAATAAACATAATAAATGAAAATTAAATTAAAGATAAAGTTCTATTACGCTTTACTTCGAGTTCTCATTAATTGAAAAGTTTATAATTACCCTGATCGATCAGAGCGGCCTGATTTTCATAGGTTTTACATTCCATTGGTCGTGCCTTTGTCCTTGTATATGCGAATTCCATGAGTGTTCCTTTGGTTGTCCGGCTAGCAATATCCGTTTCTTCCATTCCATAACTCTCTCGATAGCTTCATTCAGATGGAGTGGCGGTCAATTCCCCAAAGGGGAAGGTTGTGATAACTTTAGCCGCTATACATTTGAAAAGAGTCCGCAAAATTAAATTTCAATAATAATAATTTTTATTGTTCGAAACACAGCTGCTTTCTTTATTGTCCTTGCTGGTCTCTAAAGTCAAGTCAACTGATCTCTCTAAAAGCGATCTTATCTCCACTCTTTCTTATCTTTTTTTTTTAATTAGCGTAATAGCAATTACTAACCAAATATTTTTACTTTGTGAAAGTTTCAACAATAGAGTATAATTACTACCAAGAATCTAATTTTGTTTTCTTTTCCCCACCCTTTTATCTCTCGAATTTTTCTCCCTTTTAATTAAACACTTTTAACATTTTTTTTTTTTTTTAATAAATTATATTCAATTTTATTTGTTTATTTCAAAATAAAAGTTCAAAATTTTTACCCTTTCCATTAAATCAAAACCATTTGTTAATTAATTCTTTTTTTCATTTTACAAACTATTTAACTTCAAAATATTTATGACAAATTATAAATATGTGAGCTTATATATATATGAGCTGACTTAAAATATCAGCTCAATACCAATACATAATACTAATACATAATGTTTGATATTGAAATTAGTCTGCTATAAAGCCATATAAAAAGTGCAATAGACTGAAACACTTGTTCTGAAGAAATTGGTTCAGATTTTTTCCTAATGTAGCAACTGTTAATAAAATAATATAGCTGACATTTTAAAGATTAGATATTACTTCAATTTGTCACACATAGAGTTTCCATAAGCAGTTTTGGACAGATGTTAAAGTGTATTCAAATACCATTTTTAAAATTTAATTTTAATTAAAGTAATAAACTCATATTTTTTTAACATAAAAGAGCCAATGACTAACAATACTTGTTTGATATAAATGCATGTTTGTAAATTTTTGTTTTTGTCAGTAAATTAAATTGATTACATAAATGTTTTAAGATATCACAAATCTCTGCATAAAAATATGAAGATAAAAAAAAATCTATTTTAAAATTTTCAGTGCAACATATATAAATTGTGAAGTATTTTTTTATCTGTAAATAAATTTAAAGGTTAATATTATTTTAATATTTGTTCAAAATTCTATTGCTGCTTATAATATTTAAGAAAATATAGGATAAATATAATGAGGATAATAGTGTAAACTCTTGAATTATTATTACTTCACATTGTTCAACAGTCTAACAAATCAGTTAATTTGACAAGGTGGTAAAATCTACATTTGTGTGTGTAATAAATCTTTGAAATAGAAATGATTTTTTCAATTAAATCTATTTATTTCTTTAGAATATCATATTGATGTTATTAATAATTTAGCATTGTCATATCTATTTAAATTTCAAGTTGTATTATTACTATTTGATCATTAGTTCATTATGTCATTTGCATTTATAATATACTATGTTTCCTTAATCTTTCCTACCATTTTATTCTTCATAGATAATTTTAATCTTTCTTGATTCTGCAGACTTAACATGTTTTTTCATTTTTTTTTTTCTACTAGTATGTATATTAAACCAATGGTACAAACCGTGGTTGCGACATCTCAGGAATCATGTAAAAATTATTGTGGGTTTGCAAAACTTTTAAGAAATTCTCTTGAGTTTTGGATAATGATAATTTTTTTTTTAAATAATTTAATTTTTAAAAATTAGATAAAAATCATATGAAAATTGTTTTGTATGTATCATCAATTTTTTTTTTTTTTTTTGTAAGTATACGATTTGTTTCAAAAAGTTCATTTCAAATTGTATGTGCTTAATATTAAAATATAAAATTAAAATTTGTATATTAATTAAAACTACTATCATTTTATTATAAATATCCTCATATGTTCCTATTTATAATTTAGGCAGGATAAAAACAAATAAAGGTTCACTTCAAATTTTCTCTTGTGAAAGGGGCTCCCAAGAGTAAAAAGGTTGCTCACTACTGTATTAAACAATGCATGATCAGAGGTTAGCTTTTGCATCATCAAAATATATAAATGAAAGTATGTGACTACACCTAACAGCATTAAATGATCATTCTTTGGAATTTTAAAAAAAAATTATTTAAGTCTTATCACTGATTTTTATTCAGTGTTAAATTTGTCTTTACAAATGTTTCTATTTGTGAATCAAAGAAGGATTAAAGTTATATGTGAAAAATAAAATGATAGGAAAATGCCAATTAAGGAAATATGGTTCATTACAAATGCAAATAATGTAATAAACTAATGATCAAATATATATTCAAATTAGAACAACTTGGAATTTAAATAAATAAAACAATGATGGCGCCAAATTAAAATTATTAATATCATGAATATCACTCTAAGAAATTAAAAATCAGCTTGGATAAGTAAAACTAAAGAAATAACTTGTTTCAAAAATAAAATATCAATGTGTATACATAGCAGAAGAAAAAGAATATAGGTATGAATTTAAATATACAAAAGTAGTATACCTTCAGTGGTTAAAACATGCATATTAAAAACATACATTCAAAATTTATTCATATAAATTTTAAGAATTAGACATATATATATATCAATAAATCCAATCAACACTTAAACAATCCCAAGATCAATAACAATCTCAACTATTGTCAAGGCAACCTCCTTCCACTTTTATTTATGTCCAATATATTTATAGAGACATTAAAGATTGCAACTTGACCATAGAGATTGAAATTATTGATACAAAGAAGTTTAATATTCATTACCTCAGAATTATCACCCAGTATATAATTAAGACGAGCCAACATACGAAGACACTGTACGATTTCAGGATGCATTGCACCATAAACATTATTGAGTAAATTAAGAGCTTCTGTAATGAGTTCAAAACCTTCTCGAAATGCACCTTGTTGAATCTTGGTCTGCCCAGCAGAATAGAAATTAACAGCATCAGATGCCTAAAAGATAAGTTGATAAATACATCCATTTATAATCCTCTTGAGTACAAAATACAATACAAAAATTAAAACAAGACACACACACATACATACCTAAGATTCTAAAAATATAATGTTGATATGCCTAGGTTAAAAATGCCCCCCAAAATTTCCAGGTCCTATTCAGATTTAGGAATTTTTTTATTAACTAATAAATCCATAAACAATGATCCAATATTAGTCGACAAAATTTAATTGTTTTTTTGCAAGATGGAAAATTGCTCAAACATCATCACTTGAAAATCGATAAACACCACCTTTTCTTTTATTATTTTCTCTAGGAGGACTATTGGAAAGGTCTTTGCTCAGCAGTGAGCTAATTAAAGACTATTTTACTTTCACTTATACATACACACACACACATGATGTGATTGGTTTTGCAAATAATGCTTCTGAACCAAAAAAAGTCTAAAATAATGTTCAATGGTATTTCATGAAGCAAACAAAGATTGATAATCATGAATTAGATAAAGCTAGTAACTACAAATATCTTGATCAGATTATTTAATATTGATGGAAAAATAAAGAATAAACTTGCATGGAGTGTTTTTGGCAGAAATAACCTAATATTAAAAAGAAAAAATGCTAGTGTTTTTATTTTTAATAGATCTGTTTTTATTAGGTATTATATATGGTTCTGAAACTCGGATGCTTAACAAAAAAATAATACAGAAACTTCAATACACAATAAAGTATGATGAGAAATAATATTGGAAGTAACAAAGAAAGAATGAAAGCATATTGATGAAAAAACACACAAATACTGATATCATTAAAAAAAAAAAAATGAAGAAGCTGAAATGCAGTTGCACCAGATATAAGGCAGAAAAGATGACAATAAATGGATAATTGTAAATCTTAAGCAAAATCCCAAGAGACTAAAAGACCTAGAAAGACAGCACTAAATTGAAGAAACAGAATTAAACTTGGTCAGATTTTTATCTTGCAGATTGATAACAATTGAAAATGATATATATATTAATATACAATAATAATCAGATGGTTAGTCATTCAAGGGGGGGGGGGGCATAAGACATTCAAATACTAGAAATGACAGGTTGAACTTTGATCATTGTACTAAACAGTACAAAGCTAATATATATTTTTATTTTCCCATTTCAAAAATCATTTGCAGTCAGACATATATGAAAGCAATTAATATGTATTCACAATTAAATAATACATTTGTAATATTTTATATACCAGTAATATTTAAAATAGTACTAACAGAAACAGAGAAAATCATGTTTAAACATAAGAAAATGGTAAAGTTATAGCCATGAAAAAGGAAGATTACAAAAAGGTAGGGCAAAAAAGTGAGAAAATAGCTTGAAAAAATATACCAGTCCAGTTTTGGAAAGAAAGGATATACAGTATATATAAGTGCATGAATAATGCATAAAGAAACACAGATCATGATTATGTGTAAAACATATAACAAATAAATTGGAAAAAAAATTCTACAACTTTATCCTTGATCTAAATTTTTTTGATTACATCATGGGCTTATTAAGCCCTAAATATAGATGTTACAACAAGATATATGAAGAAGATGAGTAATGACAACATTACTGATGATGACAGCAGTCACCTGACTTGTATTCTATTGCCAAGTTATCTCAGTTTAACTTTGATAAAAAATAAGTAAGTATATTGTTTTTGAATTGCGATAATATAAATAAAAATAGTATAAATAATATGCACATTCACAAAATAAATATTCATATTATAACGATTGAAATGAAAGTGAAGATCGAATCTAACCGCAAAAACAATATCTGCAACTACCAGGGCGCCATCTAGGCATTTGAGCCTAGAAAAATTTATAGAGTAGGCAGATACGCGCTGTTAAGATTCCACTTTATTTAAATATTCCGATCGTTAGCCCAAGTCACTAGCTCAGCGGAGACGCAGAGATAAAAATCTATAACTTAATTTATATCTTAAATATCAATAAATAAAAGCCACTGCCAGAAATTAACACATAAAAATATTTATTTACGCACATATAAAATAACATTTAAATTTTGAGGAATAAATTCAACATTTTAGATTTTTCTATTAATCTTTTAATTTTACATTTAACTAAGTTTCAATGAGTTTAATATTTTATTTAGATAGTCAAGTATGAATAGACTACATAGATCTGCATTTGAAAAGAAAATATTCTTCCCTGATTTAACCTTAGGCAACAAATTTCGCAATCAACTGGCGCCAATCCATCTGATACATTCATGTATTCAATGTAGCATGATACGACAACACAAAATACTATACTGTCAGGAATGTACATCTGAACAGTAAGTAGAATTAGAGAAGACTTGACTCTCCACCAACAGGAATGTTACATCTGTTGGCAAGTAGAACAATAAACAAAAAACTCCATAGGAATGGACTGCGGTCTTCTGCCAACTTACAAACCCATCCATAGGCAAACAGAAGGTGTGTGGCGTATATATGCAATCCTGCCCGAAGCGGATCTCATACTACATCTACTAATTACACAAATATATCCAATCCATTGAGCCAATTCAACTACGAAACGAATAACCTAAGATTACCCTCCCTTAATATAACTTTACAAAACTATATAGCCATTCACGCCCGACTTAAATTTAACATTTAGATATGTTCGCACAAATGAATTTTATAAAATTTGTTTTAAAATGTTGAGTATAGATCAGCTGCACAGATGCCACGGTCAAAAACATTCCAAATTAAACACAACCGATCAAAATACAAAGTCATCGATAAACGTCACTTGCATAGGGAATATACAAATCCCATTAGCATTCATCGTAAGATGCTGCAGTGATATCGTTGACCCATATATTCTAATCGAATGTGAAAACCACAACATAATCAACCGCTAAAGAATCTATGCAATGTCTATACCCAACCTAAATTTCATCATTTAAAATTTAAACAATAAACACTTTATACAATAAGAAAAAAAAAATGGAAATGATTTTTATCAATCGGAAAACATATAAAATTAAACATTATTAATTTGATTTAAAAACTTACAAGAGTCAGAGAAGAGTCCGTTTTAACATTTAAGTTGGCTTGTTTATCAATTTGTAAAACTTGACGAAAGTTCTTAATTGATTTTAATAATTGTTCATTTCATATAGCTTATGGTAGAAGAGTCCAGGTTTCTGCTTTTAATTCCCGTGACGCCTCCATTGGAAGATGATGTTCTGGAGATGGCAATAGCTGGTTCAAGGTATCAGTCTTTTCATTTTTCTTTTTTAAATACAGAGTGTGGTATGTGCGTCCTACCGCATCTCTCAAACACACAACGCTGGAACTCAATATTTCTCTTTTTATAGTAAATCTCCAGATTGAATGAACAAAGACGTCACTAATCCAAATTTTCGTTCGGGTCCAGGCTGAGGCTTGGTGCTTCCATTGGTCAAGCTAAAATCTCTTTATTCTCTTATCTAATTTACTCTCTGACTTTTTAATTAGACAACTTTTGGATAATTAATAAACAATCATTTCCATTTACAGATTACAGGAATTAATTAATACCTGTTTTTATTTTTACTTACGTTATTTCTTTTTTAAACTATTTTTATATTTAAATCTTTTTTTTATAAAAAAAAATACATTCAAATACCTTTTTTTATTTATTAAAAAAAAATATTTTTAAAGTTTAGCATCTGTGCGAATATATACGTTTAACAAACATTTTAATTTTAGCGTTTAGTTTTTTTTTCTTTTTAATACACTTATTTTTATATGCGAACTTAAAAGTTTTTATTTCAATTTAATGTAACGACATATTTATATATCGTTACAATATACTAATAAGGAGAATAATAATAATAATGTATTCCATCAATTTCTTCTTCAAAATTTATTTTAAAAAATCTTAGCACAATTTTGATTTAGAATAGCTCTACCTATTTCCAATTAACCTGCTTTAAATGAAATATACTGATTGTAATCAATTTGAATTGTTGCTAAAAAAATTATTTAAAATTATTTATATTTTCTTTATATGTATTTTATTTATTAATTATCATAATTTTTGTTAAACTTTCTCATTTTTAAATATTTTTAAAAACATTTTATTGGATTTTTTTTTTTTTACATTATTGTGAAATTTGCTCATATAATTTATATTTATTATATATATGTATATACGTGAAATGGCTTGTGATGAAGTGTGTATAATGTATCTTCACATTCAGACCATTAAAAACTTGAAAATTTTTTAGTATTCCAATAAAACTCTTATTTACAGTTTTAAATATAAACACCTATTTTAAAATTTTTGAAAAAATGATTTTATAAAAATAGGTAAATAATACTTATGAAATATAAAGTAAAAAATTATTAAAAAACTATCTAGAAATTTTTTTTTTTTAAAAAAAACCATTCTTAAGATTTCAATCTGTATTAATTTTCAAAACAGATTATTTTTTATTTATTTATTAGCTTAAATCTTTAATAAATGATAAACTTACAATTTCTCAAGCTTAAAAAATTAGTTAATATATATATAAAAAAAAATTGAAATTTTTGAATCACTGATTATTTTAAAATAGATGTTTATATTTAAAACTGTAAATACATGTTTTATTTTTCTATATTACTTCCACTTTCAAAAATACAATTTCAAATAATAAAATAAATTTTGAAATATTCTACTTTGATAATAGAAGTATTTACCTTAAAAACTTTTATCTGCAAAATATTAAATAATTATATAACACAAATCAACTTCTGTGTAAAGTAGCATCATTTATCTTATATTGTTTACTTACTTTGCTATTCTTTTCCCCATATTTTTAGTGATGCAATTTAATACCTGCCTTCTTTTTTGTTGTTATTGTTTTCTTTTCATAAAATCATAAAAGCTATAAATTATGTTATATTTTAAATAAGAGAAAGTCTACTACCAAATGATCATATAAAATTAGCTTACATCAAATAAAGTTGATATAAGCTGGAGAGAAATTTTTATAAAAGCAATTTTTTCTGTCTGAATGAAAGCCATTTTACAATTCAATGTTGAGATTGAATATGGATCACATTACTATAAAGAGTCTAAAAAATAAATTAAGAAAGGAAGTGGATTTAGGTATATAGTTTGTAACCTTATAAAATTTTGCAATTACCTTTACTCATATTACTAGAATAAAATATAATTCTCCTGTTTTCTCTTTTGGTACGGTAGTGTATCCATACATACCAGGAATGGCGGACAAATTAAAGAAAATATGCAGTCAATATAACATTAGAACTGCTTTCCAAAGCCATACCACCCTTTGAGGAATGCTTACTTCTACTAAACCTAAACTGAAAATGCTGAAGAACAAAAACTGCATCTATGAAATACCATGCGAATGTGGAAGGAAATACATTGGTGAGACCTGTCATCCTGTTCAACAGCGATCGAAGGAGCACAAACTAATGGTTAAAAGAGAAAAAACAGATGTGTCTACCATAGCAGATCATGTATGTACTAATAACTATATGCTTAAGAGGGAAAATACAAAGATATTGGATAAAGAGGAAAAAATGCATAGAAGAAAATTCAAGAAAGCTGCTCATATGACAATGATAAATAATCCTATAAGTCAACCCAGTGTGGCAATACACAATATATGGAAGCCTCTAATTAATCTTGTTCTTACGAAAAAATAAAATAAAATAAAAAAAATAATTAGCCTCATTATAAAAAAAAAAAAATTGAAGGACTCCAGAGGATTTAAACCAACTCTCATATATAAATATATCAAATTTCTACTATATGTTGCCTTTGACAGAATAGCTCAGTTGTAGAGCATTTGCCTTAAATTCAATATTCAAGAATCTAAAGGTGCGAGTTCAACTTCTAAGTGAATATTGTCACTGTGCATATAGGCCAGCAACACCTGAAGAAGAGTGGAGAATAATACTACTCGAAACGTGTAATTACTAACCTGTATTATCTATTTGTGTGTTATTACTAACAAGTTGTTTGTATTTGGAAAGTTTAAATAAAGTTTAAAATTTTCTATACATTCAACATTCACTCATAAATGATGGCAATAGTCTAATATATCACATCTTATAATATACCATCATTACAAACCTTCAGACAAATATTTGTTAATCATCTTCAATATAGCCCTAAGCCACTGACGGATTGATACTAGATGAAGCACATAAAAAATATTTACAAGATATTGTTCTGTGATCTTTTCAAGCATTTTTGATATTCACTTAATTTCACTGACATTAATTTAATATTCTTAGAGTCAAATTTAATGGGCGAAAAAATTTCCAGAAATTAGTATATTGATGTTTATGTGATATTTTGTGTAAAAAAAAAAATGTAAAAAAAAAATCCCTTTTCCTTATAAATAGATTTAATATTAAAATGAAAATTATTTCTTGCACAAACATGGAATAAATAAAAAATATACCATGTAATAATAAAAAAATTGAGAATGACTTCTATATAAAGGAAGAAATGATTACTTAGATTCAACACATTAGCTTATATTAAATTCAATTAGAAAGTAATGACTTCTTTTATTATTTGCTACAATTAATGTAAGCCTTGATTTAAGCCGAATTAGCCTTTATTCAGGCAAGAGCACTTCATTAAATAGATGATTTCTTTTAGAGAGAAACTTATAAGGTCACTGACAATTAATTAAATTCAGTAAATTAATTCTTGATTATCACTTGATAGTATTTACTGAAGTTAATTATTTTATATACTATAAGAAATGTAGCACAAAAGTAATTGTATAAAATCAAGAATAATAAAGTGTATTCTAAAAAAGAAGCTGAACAATTATTTCATTAAATTGATAGTAAAAAAAGACTTATTATGTTCAATAAATTACAAGTGCATGGAACTAGAAATCTTGTAATCAATTAGTTTTAAAAAGAAATTTACTTACCCTAGGATTAATATGTTTTACTACTGGAAAAATATTAAGAATATCTTCTTCTGAAAAAGGTTGCCGCTGCCTGTTATCGAAATTATAATCCTTCAGCATAATTTGGACCCCTGTCTTTATACAGAATTGTCGAAGAAGAGAAATTTTTTGAATGCTAAACTTTTCTACAACTGTTTCAACTGAATCACTGCAAATTAAAAAGAAAAAAAAAAGATTACACAATGTAAAATAAAAGTAATAAAAATTTATAATTAAGGCACAATTAACCATCTTTTTACTCATTCAAAAACTTTCAAATGCCTCATTATATGAAAAAAGAATGTGGAGTTGCTTTTTTTGTGTGACTTTTTCCCTACAGCTCATAATATCAAAACATGATAGTCAGTTGAATTGCTAACAAGTTAATTGCTTGAAAAAAACTAATTATTCTCTAGATTTAAATCTCAGATTACAGGATAGCAGGATAAGGTATAAACCACTTTTCTAGAAAATTCATTTTTTTATTAAATAGTAAATGCTAAGCCTTCTAAATTCTTAAACATTATGAAATTATGACTTTTAAACTTCTCAATACGGCAAAATAAATGTGAACCCATGAAAAACAAAAAAGTGACAAATTCAGATCTACATTCATTCAACACAATATTGGTATACCATTTTTAAAAGAAGTGATGGACATAAAAACTAGAACTTCATGAATCTCAATTCAATCCGTCTTTTCTGATATTAAAAGACCACATAACCTCTCAAGACACTAACCATGCTGATTATTTTTATAACAATAATTATCTGTTCTATGAGCTAATAACTTGTTGCATTGCTAGTAATCTAGAGCTGAAATCTTAACAAATATAATAATGTTTATTTTTTAAAATTATAAAAAACCCCAAAATGAATATCTAAAATCAAGTTCTTACTTGTAGCTTTTAAGTTATCAATTTGCAATTTATTCTTCTAATGATTACAAAAGTATTAGTGGTCGAGAGGTCAGCGACAGCTGCTTTACAAGCAGTTGTCCTGGGTTAGCGGGTTCGCTTCCTGGCTGATGCTATGACACACGAGAAAAAAAAAAGTATTATTTCCTGATTCCAACATGTCTATTGCAAACATCACAAAGCTTCTATTGCATTTTGTTGCCTCTATTTCTTAAAATACATCACATCTCCATTTATCAATACAGTCTATTATTCCTTTGTAATTCTTAATCTTTGAACAATTAGACAATAGTTATTCAAACAAAAAGATAACTGTCTATGAATAAATAATCTTCACAACTTTGCATCAGTCTAATCATAAACCACAATCTATAGTGAAAAATATGCAGGCTCAAAAAAACACATCATATATTGATCCAAATCTTTCAAAAACAAAAAATGCTGATAAATATTTTTTTTCTCAATAAACATTTTTTTTTTTTAAATTATGAAAACATTTTTTTAGGTAGGTAACCCATAATCAAGTCTGCTAGCTATAAATAAAGCATGTCTCAAATTTGTTTGGTTAATTGTCTATGCATAAATTAAAATCAGTTTATATTTAATCTGTATTTGATAGCATAACCATTTTCTTTTAACTGTAGAGCTCTGTGTATATGTGTTAAAAACATAAAAATGTCTGCAGTTAACTATAATTGAAATCAGTAATACACTATTATTAATCTTTTGATTTGAGTTTAAATCTTAAGATGTTTAAAATCTTTAATATATTAGCTCAAACAATTTCTGTAGCTCTAACAATAGTTATACTACAACACTGGAGAAAAAAAAAAGTGTTTATCCTCGTGCAAGTCTTTAGCACAGCTTCCATATCTTCCCAATGTATAGACTCTCTTGCCCTCTATTAATAATATATCTATCCCTCTTCCTAATCTTTTTATTGTTCTCTCCATTTTTCTCAAATATAACAAAAAACAAAATAGGTGACATAGGGTATCCTTTGCCTTAGTCCCACCCCATTTTTAACTCTAACTGATTCTATATTTCCTAACTGATATTATAATAATTATTTTCATATAATCTCTTAATAAGATCCACTAAAACTCCATTCATTCCCAAATTTACTAAACTTACACATAATCTATTTATATTTACTCTATCATATGCATTTTCTATGTCTATAAAGACCATATATAACCGCCTACCTGTATTCCTATTCATATTTATAAATTGTGTAACTACAAATAACTATCTCCTATATACCTATCTAATGGAAAATCTCCTTGCATTTCTCCCACTATATCATTTTCTTCCATCCATTTTGCCACTCGTCCAGCCACCATATATGCAAAAACGGTATACAACACTGATGTTACCATCACCAATCTATAATTGTTTATCTTTCTATAGTCTTTACCCTTTCCTTTAAATAATAACCTCATTCTTGTATTATTCCAGCTATCTGGAAATTCTGTCTTCTGTGCCAACTTATTAAAACATGATAGCAGATTTAATTTTGTCTTATTTCCTAAATTCATCACCACATCTGCTGCCCA
This sequence comes from Epiperipatus broadwayi, assembly GCA_028023455.1. Classification (NCBI taxonomy): domain Eukaryota; kingdom Metazoa; phylum Onychophora; class Udeonychophora; order Euonychophora; family Peripatidae; genus Epiperipatus; species Epiperipatus broadwayi. The sequence goes on from JAQFVV010000076.1 coordinate 2,796,716, forward strand.
TCCATCTAAACCTCTTGCCTCTCCACATTTCAATTTCTTCCCTGCCACAATCAATTCATTTTCTGTAAACCTAATATTTCCATTACTATATGCTTTTATGTTTGTTATCACTCTGTTCTTCACATCTAGTACGTTTTCTATATCCATTACAAACTTATTCAAGATTGTCTTTAATTCTTCTCTAGAGCTACACTCTTTTTCCTCATCATTTAATAATACTACTTCTCTCTCCCCTATATTCCTTCTTTTAATATAATTCCAATTTTTTTTTACTCCCATGTCTTCCACTTTTATTAATATCCTCCAGTAATTTATTATTTAATTTCATTCTCTCTATATAACTATCTATTTTAGCCAATTTCTTTTTAATGAAATAGTTTTCCCATTTAATATTTACATCTTTTTCATTTTCTTTGTTTTTCATAGCAAATTTATATTTTCTGCATGCTTTTTCCCTCTCTTTTACACTTTTACTAATTCTCACTTTTTTACTTTTATCCTTCTGAATATCTCCCCTAAAACCCTATTTGCCACTTTTTCTATTTCACCACACCAATCCTTATATTCATTCCCAACAAACTCTTCCATAATTTTTTCTACTTTTATTTTATATTCTTCTAACTTATTCTTATCATTCACTCTCCATTCACATCTTTCACTATCCTTTCTAATTTTATTATTATTTTCCATCACATTACTAACCATTTCTATTGTAAAGAAATTATGATCACTATTGCATACTATCTCTTCATTATCAAACACTTTAATTTTCCGTACTTTATTCATTCCCTCTTTATCTACTAATACATAACCTATTGTGTGAAATATATTATTTCTAGACTATGTGAATTGGCCCTTATATATTTTATAGATTTACAATGCTCAAATTCACTCTCAGACAAAAATTTTTCAAAAACTGTCCATTATTGTTATCTAAGTCATCAATATGCCCATCCATATCCCCTATAATCATTACCCCCCCCCCCCTGAAACTCTGTATATCCTTAAATAAGCATTCATATATGCTATTGTTCCACTTCATTATAGTTTGACTATCTCCAGTGGCCATATACACTATAGCCACCATCCAATCTTGTCATCCTATTCTTATCTCAAACCACAAATGTTCTTGACATTTTACAATATTTAAAAGTTTTTCTTTTGTATTTATATCTCGCTATACCAAATTTTCCAGTGTAAGTTCTTCTTCTTCTCTTAAATGTGTTTCCACTACTGCTAATATCCCAAGCCCTTCATTTTAAACTGTTTTGTTTAAGTCCAACAACTTTTTTAGTCTCCTACTACCCTGCATAATTAAATATCTAATTTTGACAATTTCTTTTTTTCTTACTACTCTTTTATAAATTATTTTCACTCTTTCTTCTCTATTATATCTGTAATTAGTTTATCATTAGTTTTTCAGACCCATTCCCTCTTCACATCTACATTTATATCTGGATCAGCTACTCTTTGTTTACTTCTTACATCCCATCTATCCTTAACCTACATTTTTGATAATATTATAATTTAAAACCCTAACCCCCTTTAGAAGTTTCCCGAACTATAATATTTTTTATAAATCACAACTCCCTAATGCTTCTTTGTTTTGTTAAATGCAGTTCATCTTTATAACTTCCTCTTACTAATAAAAAAACCCCACTCATATCCAAAACATAACATTATTTGTCACATAATTTTTTCAATCTCATTTATAGAATATGCCCTATCTAACATATACCTATCGTCCAATCTTGGTAATAATCCCAACTACTCCTACTCTTCCTTTAATCTTGTTCAAACCTCAGCTTATTAATTATAGTAGTGACATCTCTCTTACAAAATGGGGGGAGGGATAAATTAACTTGCAATAAATTTTATTATTACTTATATTTCAGAAGATAATAAAATAAATAAATAAAAATCAACAATAATAAAATGTCAAACATATTAATACAAAAATTAGTTCCACAAATAAGCAAGAGGTAAAGTGAGCGAGTTGAAAAAGATGTATCTAAGAAAAAAATTAGATTTATTAGCAATATTAGACATTGTTGAGAGATGAGAATTTTTTTTTATAAATGTAAAGGGAAGGAAGTAAAAATAAATGTTTATGACAATAACAAAAAAATTATAATGATTTTTAATTAAAACTATTATAGAAAACTGCAGAGAGATGTATAAGTAAGAATGAAACTTGATAATAATAAATGGCTATGTGAAAAATAATATGCTATTGGAAATGAGGAGGATATAAAAAAAGGAATATTTACATAGGGATGTAGATAAATTTAACAAAAAATAATTATAGGTAAATGTGGCATTGTTAAAAAAGAAAGACAATGTGTGTGAGAGAGAGAAAATGAAAATTTAAATAAAGTATGTGATATAAAAACATGATCAAGATTGCTTTTAAATATAATGTTCTTTAAGTATTACTTTCCTAATGCTAGAATTAGAAGTATCAGAAAGATAAAAAAAAACATTAGATTGTTAGAGATGGATGAAAAATAAAAATATGACTCTATAATAAACAAGTTTAATATTATTTGGAATTATGAAAGGAGATGAATTTAAAATTTGTGAAAAATCAAGTGATATGGTAAAATTAATAGCATTGACAAGAAAAAAATAGAATCACAAAAAAATAAGTGCTGTTACCTTTATTTGCTTTTTTAATCATCATCAATTTTCATCAAGGGAGGAATGAAGATCAATGCTAAGCTTTATCTTGTAGTTTTTAAATTAAATTGTTCATAGGTAAATATTAATTTACATTTAAAAATGTTGGTATGGGTTTTTTTTCCCCTATGTCATAGCATCAGCCAGGAGATGAACCCACAACAACCGTCTGCAACCAACTGCTTGCTTGCAAGGTTGGTTGCGCTGACCTCTTGGCTAGCAACGCTTGACTAATGTTGGTATTGTTTGTACATATTATATACATATGTACCTTTATTGTTAAAAGAAGGTTGCCTTGACAACAGTTTGAAATTCTTGATTGTTATTGATATTTGAATTGTCTAAGTGTTGAGACTGGTTTTTAATGATATATATATTACTATTCACTAAATTTGGGTATCTGCAAATGGCATTGATATGTCAATCCTATTGTAAGATAAAAGATGTAGAAATGTTATATTAGAAAAGTGTGCAGAGATAGAAAGAAATGTAAATTACTAAATTAAAAAAAAAAAAATTATAATATTAGTAATTAATAGAAAAGTTTAAAAAAAAGTATGAAAAATGGGGGAATGTAAAAATTTAGACAGATACTTTGTTAAATGAGAAATGGAATTATACACACAATGGTAATTAGAAAAGAGGCAATTTATATTGGCTAGAAACTAAAAACTTCGAGTAAAAAAAAAAAGTAAAATCCAAGAATAAATGGAAGTGGATTTATTTTTTAAATGAAAAATATTTAAATATTACATATTCATCCTGTATTCTGCCCATTGCTCTTCTATATAATTAAATGGACATATTAAGGTCCTATGTGTGAAAGTCAGATTGATTTAAGGTCAACATGGGTATGATAATACTATTGGCATCAACAGGGGCTTTGAGCATTCCATCATCAGATTTTCAATGAAATGGATGGCTGAAGAGTTGGAGAAGATTGAAGCTTGTACATTAAAGTTTAAAAATTTGCTATCTTAATATAAACTGAGTATTGATTGTATATGTGTGTGAGAGATGGTGATCTGAACCAACTGATGAGTGCTGGTTCCACATGAAGTACGTAAATTGGAGATTATTTATCTTTTTCACGTGTATGTGGTCATGTGCAGCAGTTGTATAAGATAGATTGGATAGATGTAGGAAGCTTGAAAGTTCAAGTTCAAGTCTCTTATAATTAAATGAAAAAAAATTAGGAATATTTGGATAGCTTCAATATATGATTGAAAATAGATGAATAAAAATTGTATTTAATTGGATTATATGATGAAATTATACAAAAATTAATAGAAAATTTACTTCTTTGTATAAAAAAGGAAAGATAAGCTCCGGTGCGTAATAATAATGGGAAAAGAAGATAAACTGATTAAAAATATTGAATGTGAATAAAAAAAATGGTTTAACATTTTATAAAAATAAAAAAACATGAAAGCATATATAATAATACTGAAGGGAGCTTGTTGTTATTAAGTACAAAATAGAAATTTTGAAAAAAAAAAAGAAAACAAAATTGAGATAAGAATTTGGACTGTAAATGTGATTTATATAAAAATGGAAAGGAAAGTATTTTTGAGTGTAGAATGATTAAAAGATGATCAAAATAAACAGAACGTAGAGCAGGAATGACAGTGAATATGTGAATAGGATATCATAACTAACAAAGCAGCTTTAATTAAAATGAGATAAGAGATGGAGAAGGAATGTAATAGTATTGGAAGAATGATTTTGTAGTTGTTGATTAGAGAATATTTAATTTAGTTTCTCTTTAAAAATGGATTACAAACAAAATCTTCAGATTTTTTTTTTAAAAAAAATCATTTTACATTAGATCATATAACAATATAAAAATTATCAAATTATGCAATGTTAATAAATTTACAAGCATTGTTATCTTAGTATATCCATACATATGCAAAAATACATACATCAACAAAATAAAAATAATTCTTACCATTCTAATTTAAAATCATAATATGATATTAATTCAGCATTAAAATAAAAATAATTCTTACCATTCTAATTTAAAATCATAATATGATATTAATTCAGCATTAATATCCTGCCATAATGACCGTGGGGTAAATAATGACCATTCTGTGTTCCCTTAAATAAATAAAATCAATTATTAAACTACATATACACACATTGACGATTTATTACTAACTTTAATTTTGCAAAAATAATTATTAAAATACTTATAAGAGAAGATACCCATACATATATAATTAATTATGTAATTAAAACTTTATAAAATTTTGTTATGAATGAGAGTATTTAAGAGCACATAATTATATGTTTACTCATCGGCTATAAAAACCATTATTTTAAAAAACAGTATATTTCATTTTTCCATTTTAAAACAAAGCAAAAAAAAAGTCTACTTAGTATAAATAAGGTTTAAGTATATTTTAATTTATGTTTACATGATGCTTAGGGCTTGGCACTACTAATGAAAGCATTGTCTTTGAAACCAGACCTGTTAGTTTGATTGTTATAGCTGACAATTCAGATGAGCCAAAAAGAAGCATTTAAATGCTCTTATTCGTATTATATATATGAATAAAAAAAAAAAAGACTTTAGAAATCAGTAGTGCTAAAAAATTCAAAATAGAAATCATATCAATACAGTTATTTAGAGCAACACTGCACAATAAATAAGTAAATTGTCACAACAATTTTCATTAGGCAAACTTCAGATAATTGCTTGTGTTAGAAAAATAAACATATTTCATGCAGAAAACACACCATGGTGATCTGAAGTTTTGCCTAGTGAGACATGTATCATGAGGATTTAAATTGTTCTTGTGCGGTGTTGTTTTAAATGATAACACAGGGTAAAACCTTTAAAAAAAATTTAACACTAGTGAAATCAGTTAAATCTTCCATTTTTTGTACATCAGTATTTTAATACAAAAAGAAAAAAATGTTTCCAATTTATTATATATATAAAATTAAACTATCTTTTTAATAAATAACTCATTGCAGGCAATTCAAAGAATAATAAATAAGACAGTATTTACTAGGCTTGCCAAACACAGTTATTTTATCTTCTACCTAAAGCTAGCCAGACACTCAACTACCAATTAATGTAAGATGGGCAGTGGGATTGGCTGCCTGAGAAAAAAATTTAATCCTATTGAAGAGAATTTATTTCACTCAATTTCAAATGCCAGGCCATAGGCATAGCACACAGATGTGTTATCTATGCCATGTGAGACTTCTGACCATTGTTCTGAAATGGTAACAAGTAACTATATCTCTAGAATATATGTTGAAGCTAAGTTACAGCTGAAGTATATATGATATGAGAGATTAATTAGCACTAAAATTTCTTCTTAATTTTATTACGTCTTAAGTATGATCATTATTACTATATACATGTACACACAAAACAAAGTCTAATTAAATGGAAAAAGAAAAGGATAGTGTCTATTAACTATGACTTAATAATAGGAAGTTACAAACTTTTACTCAATAAGATTTAGTTTTAACTTCACTCATTTCAAGGAAACTTTGTTAATATATAAGTGTTCTTACCCTCAGTTGTAAAATTTCAGAGAGCAAAACTGAGCAGTGACTTTTTTTTAAACTAAAAAATCTACAAGAGAATTTTTTCAGTTAGTGACTGAGGTTTCCAGTAAAGATTTCATATCACAATCATGCATTTCTCAAAAAATATCATATGATGTTTAGAAAACAGAGAAACCTTGAAAAGAAAGTAATATTATAACAAATAATTATATTATGTAACATTACTAAAAAGATCAACACTGAGATAGGTGTATGACAGGGTGATTCCATACATATCTCCAAAACCTTTAATAGCAGTTATGGCAGAAATATTTTGTGGATTAAAATGAGAAGTTAAGGAAATAAAAATAAATGGACATTATTTAAGTCATATAGATTTTGCAGATGATGTAGTTGTTTTTATAAATAATGCTTTAGAACTTTAGGAAATGTAAGAGCTATCAGATAAAAGTAAGAAAGTAACTCTAAAGGTAAATGCTCAAAAGATGAATATAATGTTCAATGGAATAGAAGAAATTAACAATTACATTTACTTTGATCAGATTATTATGACAGATGAAAGCATAATGAATGAAATTAATCATAATTTAAACTTGGTTGGAGTGCTTTTGGTAGAAATAATATTAAAAGAAAATGTGCTTATATGTTTGAAAAGAAAGGTTTTAATAAATGTGTTTTACCAGTTCTTACTTATGGACCTGAGATTTGGATATTTAACAGAAGAACCATACAGATCTTTCAGACCATTCAAAGAAATATGGAGAGATGCCTGTTATGAATGACAAGAAAAGATTGAAATAAAATACATGGGTAAGAGAATAAACAGATATTATTGGCAAGAATTAAGAGACTGAAGTAGAATTGGGCTAGACATATTGCTAAAAGAGATGATAATAGATGAACAGTAGAAATCTTAAAACTGGATTCCAAGAGATTGTATAAAAGACCTAGAAAGAGACCACATGCAAGATGAATGGATGAAATAAGGAAGTGTGTGGGATGGATATGGAGAAGAGAGGCTAGAGATCAGAGAAGATGGATTAAGGTTGGGGAGACTATCTTGCAGTAGAATGACAATGACTGAAAATGATGATGATAAGTGACATTGCTTGAAAGCAATCATAGGTGATTTATGATTTTTTACATTAGATATCATAAGTGTGTATATACATATGTAAATAAAAAGAATTATTAAATTTCATTTTTAAGGAATGTTTTCTTTCATTATAAAATTTTCCATGGAAAGAGGGCACCCTATAGAATTAATACAAAATATTAAGTAAAATTTAAAATTTTATCTAATAGAGTCAGAAATAGAACTTTGAAGTGAGAAGTTGGAGTAATGATTGGAACTTGTTTGACAGATAAGAATTGATGATTTCTAGTCATTATTATAATTATCATGTACTAGTCAAATCAACATAACCAAGTGACTGAAATCAACCAAGTGACTGAAATCACTTGATCTGTTTGATTTTTCACGCATTTCAAAAATATATTCATTATTGTGATTGTTGGAGTCCACTCACCTCATTGATGGTAATCTATTACTTTCATTATCAACCTTTATAAACATTATATATATATTGTACTGTTTTATATATGTCTAATGATATTTATTAGACATGAACGACTATAAGATTAGTTTATATATATCTGTTAAAGATATATCTGCTAACTCACACACCATTTTTAATTTTAGCATAAGTGTAGTAAATTTCCCAGGTAATACGATCCTAATTATAACTAGCTAACTTTCCCTATATTGTCACATTAAGTAGTTTAAATTTGTTTTTTTTTATTAGGGGCCAGAATTATATTTTAGATATCCCTATTAAAATGACAATGAAGGTAAGTCCTCCCCCCCCTCTCGTACTACACCAAAAACCCCTCTATAACGTGAATGAACTAACAACTCAACTCAAATATTAACATACCCTGTAATATTTACACAAAATAATGCAAAAATATTATATGACTATATTGTGATTTCACAAATAATAAATCAAAAATATAATAATATTGTGTTGGTAACAAAAGTTGAATTTATGCAGATCACTGAAAGAAGATAATTATGAGGCTTAAGAAATGACACATTGTAAATCTTTTTTTTATTACTTTTTTTTTTATGAGCATATTGAATAAAAGCAAATTAATAAAAGAAAATTTATGCCATATTTCTTGGATTCATTAACCATATAAATAGTACTTTATGGTCCATTAAAATATGTTTTCTTTTCTCCTGGTTTGTGTAGGACATGAGTACTCTTATAAAGTTATTTCAATAAGCATATATGTTCAAAAATTTGATTTCTTACCGGTAAGATTGTTTCATGGAATCATTCTTTGGTAATGTATAACATCCTCAGATTTTCTTCGTGGTAGGTCCATTAGGATCCAGTTTTGACACAAGGCTTCTATTTTTTGACAGGTGGTGACTTCACCCCTATAAATCACCGTAAGTAGGTTTGAGGGAACGGAACGATCGATGATGTAAAGATGTTCTAGCCACCCATCTGAATATCAGTAGCTATCACAAGGTAGTTGAACATCTTGTCAAAAATACGATGAACAAAAGACACTTCTTTATCTATATGCATTCCTTTTATATTACTCAGAAAACTCATTATGCATGTATACGTTGAATACCACCCGCATTCCTTCTTCAAAACTTTTATCTTTCTCTATATTTTCATTCTCAAAGCTCCTTTTTTATCTTTGTAGTTCCATATTTAATTATCAATCTCTTCTTTGTATAATTTCTATCAATACTACAATCAATATTCGTTTTTATTATTTAAGTTGCTCTTTTTTAAATGAATGAAAAGAAAAAAAAACACACTGTATATTGTCTCAAGGAAAAGAAATTTTCTAATTTTAATCTGATAAAATATTTATTCTGTACATTAATTTGTATCTATATCAAACATACTTTTATTTTATTTTCCTTTTTTTTTTTAATATTCATTTCAGCAAAATCTTCAAATTCAACTGCCAACACACTTTGCACAGTTGCAATATATATATATATATTAAAAATAATAAATATAATGGTAATTAACTATTATATACAGACTTTCAATCTGAAAAAGTACTTTCAGTTAATTCCTTAATCCTCCTCAACTTTCAGTAAATTCAAAAAATATAACGAAAACAAATGTCATCAACTCAAACCCATGAATCCTGAATTTTAACATTAGCAGCTCGTCTATTAATTATATTCACTTTATTTCTATTTATTAAAATTGCCTCTTTAATTTTTCTTTTATTATGGTTTCTCTCCTCATGAAGAATATTAACACTTTCAAGATCAAAAAAAATTATATTTACATGTCCTTTCGTGATCCAAGTAAATTGAAGCACTCATTAAATCATTATTATTTTTACTTTTTACATGCTTGTATAACAATTCATGCTCCTTTAATCTTATCTCAATACTGCATTTAGATTCACCTATATATGACAACATACATCCACAAAATATTTGATACACAGCATTACTTTTTTTTGCTTAGGTATGACATTTTTGGAATTATTCACTAACTTATTATCATTATTTGTAGCAGAAATATCCTTAAAAAATTTCACTTGAGCATTTGAAATACAATAGTTAATTACCATTATATTTATTATTTTTATTGTTATTACAATAGTTTTTAATTAACGGACATTTTATTTGTATTATATATATATATATTAATTCAATATTCTCATGGATAAATGATAAATTCATAATATTATTTCTGGGAGCTTCCATGTAATAAAAATATAATAGCTAAATAGCTGTCATTTCAATACAATAACTGCTTCTTTCTCGAATCATAAGAATATGTGTGGCAAGATTTAAAGTCATTATTTTTTTTCCTTTGATATTTCTTCCTCATTCTCAAATTCTATTGGTTGAGAAGTTTTAAAAAATATTTTATCTACCAGTAACTTTTTCCAAATATTGTTTAACATTTTCTTTAATTCACTTTTCATTTACGTTCTTAGATCTTTTAAAAATCTCTATAGCTTTCCTTAGCAATCTCTGATCATATTGTTCAATTTTTGCCAGAATATGTGTTTTATTAAAATTGATGTCATGATTAGTTAACTTAATATGTGAATAAATGGTTGATGAATTGGATTTTTCTCTAACTGCCAAAATGTGTTCTTCTTTTCTTATATTTAAATATAATTGATCTGTCTGATGTATGAATCTAAACAAACTCCACATGGAATTTCATATGCACCATGACACTCCAAAGGAATTTTATAAGCTTTAACAGATTATTATACACTCTAAACTGAACAATAGTGTGATGTAATTTGAAGTTAATTGACTTGGAGATGACCTGATGTCAAGTTGGGTAGCTAAGAAACAGAGTATGAAAATAAAACTATGATTGATTATTTTATTAATGAAATGTACTTAACAATGGGCAGCCATGTCAATCTAACCGGAAATGAAGATCTTAGTGGATCAAGAGACATAAGGATAAACTGTATAAAGACAAAAATCTTTTAGAAATCTGTTTTCTTGATAACAATGCATCTGCTATCATGAACTAACAGCAACTGACTTAAAATTTCATTCACAAAAATTGAGTCTTTTATTTGAATTACAGGAGTTTTTTTTAAATCAAGTACTGTATTATAAATTTTGTCAAATTTAGCAGAAAGAGTTATGAAATGAAAATTAAAAACAATTTATAGATTTTTCATAATAACTAGATTATTTTCTGATATTTTTAAATCCTGTTAGAAAAAGAAAACTAAAGCTGCTAATAGTTAAAGCAAAAATGGAATAATTTATTTAACGTATATATATAAAAATTCTTCTATATATAAAAAGTAATTTATGATTATAGTTATCTAATGTTATTCTGAGATGCAAATGGGGTAAAGGGAAACATGTTATGGTGTGATCACTTTCTCCCCTAACATGTTTGCGTAAGACTTCTATTTTTTTTTCTACTATATTCTAACACCCAAGAAAATGCCCGCAGTCCAAAAAAAAGCATGCAGAGGAATATTTAAAAATGAAACAGCTAGGGATTGATGTGTTTATTTTAAATGACGTCAGGAGATATCACTGCATGATCAATCCTTTGCTAAAGAAAATGATTTGGTGAGCTAAACTGCTTATTGGAAATTACTACGCCTAAATCTCATAAACTACTACTACTAGGACGATTCTATGAACTTTGTCTCAACTATCATTTTTGATCTCAAACTTAGATTGGGGGACTTAAATCAAATAGATTGTTTTTGCAGGAATAAATCACAACATTATTATAAATAAGACAATAGATATTTAATTTAGTAAGTCAGAATCGCAATCATTTTAAATCATTAATATTATTTTTCTTGTATATTACATGACTGTGTAAGTAATGAGTGCCATAAATAGATTTCTACCATAAAGTAAAAGGGTAACTGATAGAATGGTAGAAATTCATATTTGACACATGTATATATATTATTTTATTATTATTATTATTATTGTTTAAATATTTTATTTCTAAATTCATTTATTATCATTGTTAATAAATGTTAAATAGTTTGCATTATTCTGGTCTCTGGTTTATTCAGTTGTCATAGCATTCATCAGTCCACTAATAATCATAACATGCACGCATCCATTTCATTTTCATATAATAGTTTTATGGTAAATTAAGTGTTTTCAATGCTAGTTGTAACCTATACAGGGGTGCAGAAGTTGCTTTGTGTATCTGGTTATACTGTTAAGAAAGTCAAAGGCAATATTCTTCCTGGGCTGGAATATTAGGGCATAAAGAAATTGGAAAGAGAGATGTATGAACTAACCTAAATTGTACATGATATTAATAAATAGATATAGAGCTAGTCAATTAAAAGTAGATGCAATCATTTGTTAGGCATTTCATCAAGTTTCCATCAGCATCCTACCTGAAGACCCAAAGTCTGACCGTAGTTAGCTGCAATTTTTTCCCTTTTCCAGCCTGGTAGAACTCTGTGGACTGTGTCATCTGGGCAGTCAATTGTGGTGCATTGAACAATAGTTCCCAGCTGTTACATCTGCATTATATCTTAATCTCCAGGCTATTTTTCCATCCGGTACAATATATATAGCAAATTATTACAATTTAATTAATATATCAAATGTGCTGCCCTTACAACTTTGACACAAATCACTTAATGAAGTATATTAATAATTTTTATTAGTCATTCATTAGACTAAAAATTATCCAATAATGAATCATATTTATGTAGTATAATTTTAACTACCCCACTCTCATGCAAGGTAGGGACTAATTTCTATCCATTGTTAACACTTTGTGGAGAGATATATTGAACAGTGATAAAGATATGCATAGGATATTTTAGTCTGGGCCAAATGATAAATCCTGCTTGACCATGAATTGTGTATCTTGGGGATAAATAATCTCTGATCATATGTTTATGATTACACCCCTCAACAAGTATAGTGAAAATTATACTAAAAAATATTAAGTTAGAATAATCTATGAAGGCAAATAACATTTTTCTTTTTTTTTAAAAAAGCAGACTCTTCAAAACCATTTTCCAAAGGGGAGTTTATAAATGACTGCATCCAAACTGTGGTAGAACTACTCAATCTCGAACACAAAAAAAAATTAGAGAATACAAATATGTTATGAAGAATAGTTAATTACAAGAGTAATTGGAAAAATTGTCATTAAATGTGCAACAGTCATTAATAATAATGATGTTACTTAATTTTTAATTCACAAAAAAATTATGACCCATATTTAAAAAAGGCAAATTGAAATTTGTCTGCTAGTTGAAAAGATTGCCCACTCCTAATGATTAGAGATAAATTAATTGTTTGATCAAATATAGCATGCTAATTTTTAAGTCAATAATTTGTTTGCCCTGCAAATGGATCTTGGCTGTCAAAAGGCTCCCCATCCCTGCTCTCGAGCATAATCTTTAGATTCAAACAGAAATTACCAAATTATAATAAATATATAAAAAATCCTGTTCCAATTGGAACAGTAATTTTGAAAGATTGAGTATTGTAAAAAGAAATTTAAAAAAACTTTTAGATAAATTTTTTTTATAATTGACTATGATAGAGATAAAGGCTTGAATGTAAATGAATTGAGATAAACAGAGACCTTAACAAGACATTTGACAATTATGCATTATTAATGAACAAGTTCAAAGACCAGTGACTATAATATCATCTGCAGAATATCAAATTTCAGCAACAAAATAATAACACAAGAAGAATTGAAAGGAAAAAAAAGACAAATGGATGCTAATTAACAATTTTGGATGAATTATACCAAATAGCAAAATAAACAGAGACACTCCATTCCAAAAAGAAGAGCACTATTTAATAGCACTTCAAATCTGTACTTTGTATTCATATTAAAATGTTGTATAAAAGCAAAACAGTTTTTAACTTAAACACAAAATCGAATTTCTAAAACTTAATTTTACCAATAGGAGGAAAAAATAAATAATTATACTAAAAAAGATGATTAAAAAAAATTACACCAATCTATTGGCTAATTAATTGAGTTTTCAGACTATTGGAGTATAAATTTAGACCTGATAACTATTTTTTAAATGTACACCTGGGTCTCGTTTTATGCGGTAGATAGGTTCCACAGAAAACCCGCATTAAAAAAAATCGCACAAAAATAGACTTGACTTATCTTGAAAAATGGGGGATATGTGCTGTAATTTTCAGAATTCGCATAGAAGCAAAGCAACAAGGAAGAATTACTTGAAAATTCGCATTAAAAAAATAAGCAATTAAAGTATGACTATTAAAAAATTTCAAATATTTGAAAAAAATACAAGACAAACTTTTTTTTACTTTTTTTATTACTACAGTATTTAATTTTACATTTTTCATACATATTTTAATCATTACCGCTAGCGTTCTTTTGTAAACTGGTAAGAAATCAGACTCGATGTAATGTATTGTGGCTTCTCCTTAAACGAAGTGAAGAATCTCTCAGCAATTATGCCCAGAGAAACCTGTTAGCCACTTTATTTTTATTAGTGATGTGATGAACAACTAGTGCCACTTTCAGTCTTGTGCTGTGTTAATGGTTTTCTGTTTCTATATTAAAAAAATGAAATCTCAATCAAAACAAAATATTATACATTATCATTAGAAAGATTATTTTCAGTTTATAAAATCTTCATTTTTTATTTTAAAAATCTAAAAGATTATTTATTTCTATCATACATAACAAAGTACGTTTTAAAAGTTTAAATTTTTTGAATATTTACTGCGATATTTTTATACGTAAAGTATAAATCTATTATTATTATTTACTCATTAGTATAAATAGGTTATTTACATAGAAGTTAAAAATCTAAATACTGCTTCAGGCCATATTCACATTAGCTGCTAATATAACATTATATTTTTGAAAAAAAAAAAAAGTATTTCAAGTGAAAATAAGTTATTAATAATTTAAATTTCTTGATATCTAATAAATATAGTGAAATATGTAAGATATTAAAAAGAAATATGAATCGCATAACTTCAAAATCGCGTTAAAATATTCTGCATAAAACGAGACCCAGGTGTAATTTTATTCCTCATTTAACTTCTGGAATTAAAAGGCTACTGATTGTTATCAAACAAAATTATTTTAAAATTTTTTTGGTTTTGAAATAAACATTAAAATTCCAACTCACCTTGAAATGCCAATATACCTTGCTTGTTTTTTCTTTTACCTTTCTTTTTATGATTTCGAATTTGAATCTGTAATATTAAATAAAAATATAAATATTTACAAAAGTTTATAAAGCATTCATTTAAAATGAAAATACTGAAATCTGATTTTACATTTCAATATTATTTATTGTATATTATTATAATTGTAACTTAATTAGATTATATAAATTAAAATATATATATATATAATAACATGTTCAGTTCTTTGCTATTATATAAATTAACAAAAAAAAAAAACTACTTCAAATAATGCTGTTTGAGAATGTTTCAGCATCCTATATCATAAACTTTTAGAGTGCTTTGTTATTACACATGTAAATTTATAAAAATACAGAAATATAAATACCTCTTCTGTATTCACTGATAAACTAGGACTCAAACAATTTCCAATAAAACAATTTAAAAAATGACTAATGGCGGATGAAAGATGCATCATATCAACACTTTGAAGGTAAATTTTAAATAGATGTTTCGCAGAACGGCATATCAATTCTGTTACAGCTATATTCTTTAATAAAATAAAACAAAAATATACATTAATAAAAAAAAATTCATAATATAAAAAGTAAAAAAAAAAATTTAAAGAATAATACACAAGCAATATTTATTGGATTTATTAATCTGCTAAAAAAATTTTATTATCAAAAATCTAAAAATACATTATCAAATCAAATAATTAACACTCAGCTCTCAGTTTTCTTTTTGATGTATTGTAAATTTTTCTTCACAATATTAGAAAATATCAAAGGATGAAAATTGATATCTGATTATCATCAACCAGTAATCTCTTTTATTAGTTCTTTTGACTATATAGTGCCTAAAAATATTTTCTGAAGGTAAGCATTTATTTGACAGGATAAGTATTTTTAGAAAATATCTTTATAAAATATACATAGTAAACAACTTTTTATTCAATGTAATGTTTTAGACTTTGCTATATGCTGGCTAAATAGATGAATACAATAATCTGAAAAAAATGGTCATGACAAGGAATCAAACTATACATAATTGTATTTTCACACAATATAATTAGATGCCCAGAAGTCACAATACATTCAAATTTCCAAGAGGCAAGCCGAGCACAATGGTTATATTCAATTCATCAACTTTATAATTTTATACTCATCTGAAAAACTCAATCTAGGAATCTTTATTTCTTGAACTGACTAATTTCCTCACAGGATATTTTTTAACTACTCAAACATTAACTCATAAAATAAATCTATTTTTTACTTCTAAAACTAGAACATTTGTTTCATTTCTTGAAATGATGATACTTTAAAATAATCTAAGACAATGGTGTACAGCCCATTAACATTTGCAACCCTCTTCCTCAAAAAATTGATGCAACTCATTATTTGTTTTTATTATGCCTAATACGTAAGGATATTCATAATAAAATAATAATAGTTTTAATTAACATACAAATTTATATTCCATAATATTTTAGTATCAAGCACATATGATTTGAAATGAAATTTTTGGAACAAATCATATACTTATAAAAAAAAAAAATTATGATACATAGAAAAATAATTTATTTTCATGTGATTTTTATCTATTCTTAAAAATTAAATTCATTAAAAAAAAAACATATCATTATTCAAACCTTAAGAGAATTTCTTAAAAATCTCATAACCCCCA
Organism: Epiperipatus broadwayi; assembly: GCA_028023455.1. Lineage (NCBI taxonomy): Eukaryota > Metazoa > Onychophora > Udeonychophora > Euonychophora > Peripatidae > Epiperipatus > Epiperipatus broadwayi. Next base: position 2,813,280 of record JAQFVV010000076.1, read on the forward strand.
ACAATACTTTTATGGAACTCCCTGAGGGATCACGACCCATAAGCTGTGTACCACTGGTTTAAGATATCTCTATAAAGATCAAAACAGTAAAGTTCAATTTATCCCTAAAAAACCCAGTTTAATACGCTTACTAATACTGCAAGTGATAAAAAAATGAAGAATAAACCAAATTGTAGAGTATAAATTAATAATCAAAACCATCCATATTGTCAAGTCTAGATACATAATTTCTATTTGACTAAAAGCTATGATTTCAATAATTTTATATAAAAAGCTTATACATAAGATACAAAATAACACTTTTCAATGTAACTTTTTAAACAAAATCATCTTTTGTATATATATATATTAAACTATTTCCTAATTGGAATGTTATTCTGCCTGAGCAATAATCAGATGCTATTGCTCATCAATTTTGCCCATAAAAAGAACAATGAAATCAGTAGAATTCTCAGAGATAACTATATAAAATTTATATTATATATTAGCTTTGAAAGAATAACCTAATTGTCTGGAACTTTACTTTAAATTCAGTACTCATGAATCTAAAAGTCATCCTATTCTCATGCTAACTATAAAATGATCAGACGATTGTGTTGTATACTAACCTGTGTGTTATTACTAGCAGTGAAATATATTTAGAAAAGTATAAATTTTGTTTGAATTTTTCTAAAAATATTTATCAATTCAACTAGATAGTGTAAATAATCCAATATAAAACTATAAGTAAAATGACATCATGATAAACTTCCAGAGAATTTTTTCAATATAAAGGATTCACAGTTATCAAGTTTTAAGGTTCCAGATACACAAAGCAGCCCACTTAAAATCTTAAACTCAAATGAGGGCAGTAAATATAGAAAAAATAATTTTACATGTTACAAATAAAACATCACTGGAAATTAAATTTTCTTTTGATTTCTTTTAAATTATCCAAGATCTATTAATTAAAAAAAAAAAAAGGAAAAGACAGGAATATAAACTCATATAATAGGACCATTGCAGTAATTTAATCACAATTTGCTTAAAGAATTGTTTGCATTGTGTGTGTGCATGGAGGGGGGGGGTAATAATTATATACCATTTGAATAGTACCTGCAGAGATTTTAGGTTGAACTTCATGGACAAAATTATAAGGTTCTCCAAGAGATTTCAGTGACTGACTCCAACCACTCATTCATTTTTCAAGTGATTTATAAAAAAAGAATAGTACTTAATCAGGTAATTATTGGAGTGGGGGGGGGGTCATTCTAGAAGATAATAATATTTATGCTGTAAACCTTGATCCATCAGGATAATTAATCAGCAGATGTATTTATAATTTCTGGTCAAAAAAATACCACGCTAAAAGTTTCCCAAAGTTCATGGCTAGGAAAAAACTGATTAATGAATTTCTTTCGGTAATTGCTCAAAATAAATCCGTTTTTGTTTTGAAGTAAACTTCAGGCGCCAGTTAACTACAAGTAGCTAACATGCTCTGAATAACGGTAAACTAATTCAGCGCCTAAGAAATCCCAACTAGCTCAATCAAAAGAATAATATAATAAATTGCTGCTCTAACCTCTCTGCTAAATTGTTTTTTTTAGTAGTATAATTAAAAGAAATTGACTGACAAATACTAATTTGTAGAATAATTTATTTTAAATAAAATGTTTAATATAACTTGTAAACTAATTTTATAAATCTTTCAATTAATCTTTCAATTAAATACAAACAATGAGTTATAATATCTCAGGCACACGCATATTATAATAAAACATACAATAGTAATGTAACATAAACATAAAGCATTAAAGATAAGTACAAAATATATCGCACACACATTCCCTCATATGAGCTGTTGGTTTTCATAATTTGTCAAAGTTCTACTGCTATCAGTTTATTATATCAACCGGCACATAAATAGTTCATTTTATGCTGGCTATAGAGTTCATTTATTAGACTGATTTTAGGAGGCTTCAAAGATTGCAATGGCTACATTAATTAATATCAAGAATTGGAATAAGAAAATGTTATTACCTATAGGATTTTTGAACATGGTGGCTTCAAATTATTTACAGCTGCGTGTGTTTTACCAACCGGTTGGATTTTTAGGCTTCTGATGCGGTCCTGATGAATGCGGTTCCAGACTATTTCTTACTCAAGGCAGTTAGACACTTTTTGGTGGCTTTAAATTATTAAATGGGCATTGCTTCTATTGGACAGACTAATGATGTTCTTGCAGATGAAGGTTGAAGCCCATCACATGCTCCGAAAGCTGCTTAACACTGCATTGTATTCATTGACTTTAGATACGTGAACGACTCTAGCTATATGAAAAAGACTAGATATGTGAATAAGACTAACGAAATTTTCATTATATAATGATCCTATTGTTATCCTTTTTAATTAGTTTTTAAATTTGTCCACTGCTTTGATTAAATTCTTTTGATAAGATGTGTTTAATTAATCCTGTTTATGAATTTTAATTAGTAGCCACTGCTAATCCCGTTTTTATATAGCTTATGAGTATATGCAATCTCTGAGGGAAATTTTTATTTATAAACTCATTTATTTTTAATATTTAACTTTCATATTTTATTTTTTTACCATGCACACATTTTACTATTTCTTTATGTTTACAATCAACTGGTTATTTATGCACACATATATTTTATTTTAACTAAATAAATGAAAAGAGATTTTTCTTTTTTTAATTTTTAAGATTTATTTTTAAACTTTTATAGTTTTAACTACTCTAGGTTAAATTGTCTCCCCCGAATTACTCTTAAATTAATTTGTAAAACTTTACAAATGATGTAGGATTTAACTTCCCATGGACTAACTGTATTTACTTTTTTTTTAAAAAAAAAAAAAACTTTCTAAATAAACTTTCTTAATTTATTCTAAAGTTTATTTTTTCCCAAGTTAAATTTTCTCCCTCCTCTAATTACTCTTTAAACCTTTATAAACATCAACTCTCTCAACTTTTTCTGGCTTACATATTATTTATTTATTAAAACTTTCATTTCCTTTTATAAAACTTATTTTGCAGTGATTTTATTTATTAGAATTTTAATTTTAAAATATTTACGTTGTTTATGAAAATCTTTATTTTTAATAATTGTAAACACAATTTTATATGGAGCGCTATTCATTAGCAGTACAATATATATATAATAATTCTGAAGAAGACTGCTGGTTATAATAAAAATAATAAATTGATAGAGTAAAAAATAAAATAAGCATTGTTCCCAGTTTTATGTTATAGTCTAAGATGTAAGTAAATACCTGTTTTATTGTTTTTTCATCTTTACAAGAAATTTTAAATCAGTTTTCATTCAAGAATAATTGAAATTACCTATCATTCTGTTTTATTCAAACAACTGTCATTAGAAATATGCAAAAGCTAGGTTAAGTAATTCTTAGAATCATTAGAGTAACATAAATCTTTGAAAAATAGTTTTAAATGAAACCAAATAATTCTAAAAAGAATAGAGACACTAGAAATCCTAATTTTATGGATAGAATAAAAAGAGAAAGCATGTGGACATCAAATCTCATTAAAAATGTTAAAAATAAAAATGTTAACAAAGATAGTTTTAATAACTTTATATTTGCATCAGATATTAATAATGTTAAACATTTCTATGGTTGAAAACCAGTCAGAGAAGACAGAAACAGCCTAAGAAATATTATAGATACAAAAATTAATCATAGAACTAGGAAAAAAAGAAATCCCAGTCTTAAATTGTTCATAGAAATAAAGTTACGATAGCATTGTTTCAAACCGGAAGTTGCCGAATGTGGCAAATCAGTGCAAGTCGAATAAATTATTTTGAATTTTAATTCGATCTCAATTTTAGAATTGAACATTATAGATTATGACTTAAGCTATCTTCCTGCACAAAAATCAAGTTTTTCCGATGATCACAACAGAAGTTATTAGCCCACTTTGGGTGCGATTGGTGCCCCACAAAAAATATAAAAAAATTTCAAATCAACACAGAATTACAATGAAATGATTCATGAGCTAAAAAACAATGATTTAAAGGCAAAATTAGTACAAATGATGTTTTAGACCTAAACAGAGACATTGAAGCTACAAATGATTCATCCTCTTTTAATTCAACAATTATTGAGATTATCCCAAAGTTTAACAACAAACTTTCAGATTATACAACCGAATCCTTGATTACTAATCAAGACCTAAAATTCAATCCAAAGAAGCAGAATCCAATTAATATCAACAAATAAGAATCATAGTGAACCCTGAAGGACTTTATAGTTGGGAGGGTTGAATAGATATTGTGAACATTTGCAGACACAGGAGGTTGATAAACAGAGTTTCAGCTCTATTGACCTCAGTATGCAAGGTGATATGGACAAATGGTGTGTACTCATGGTGTTCAAGTAAATCTAGCTTGATTCCAGACTATAATGAATCAACTGTTGTATTGGTGAACTTGGTCTGCACTCCTCTTCTTTTCCTCGGGTGTGGTAGTGGTGGTCATGAAGGGCTTAGTTCATTTGTGGGGGTGGTCGGCAAACATTGCCAAGCCTGGGGATACCTGCTGGGCGGGTGAAAGTCACTGCCCTCCATTGGACTTAGCCCTGAGAGGCTGATGCACCCTCTTGATGGATTGTTTATTAGGACAGTGTTGATTTGAGCTCATTATTATTTTGTTTCCTTAGTTAACTTTAAAATTAAAGCATTTGTAAGACGGTTGATCTGCTTTGGCCCACTACCAATTTTTGTAACTTTGATGGAGTTTTTGCTGCAAATAATTTTGCGGACACAGGTCTGCATTCCCCTTTTCTTCCTCAGGGGTGGTGGCGGTTGTTAGGAGTCTGATTTATTGGTGCAGGCTGTTGACAATTGTCGTCACTACTTGGAAAATCTGCCGGGAGGATACATGATCAAAGTTTCGGTGCCATTCCTGCTCTGGTCGGCTGCTATCCCCCTTGATAAGTTGGTTTTGGGCAGTGCGGATCTGTGCTCATTACTTTTAGTTTTTCCCTAGCTGGCTTTCCAATTCTGGACAGGTAGACTGAATGTGGTCCCTGCACATTTGGACTGTTAATTGGGAGACAGAGGTACCTAGAATGGTCTTGGCATGGCTCAGCTGTGGGTCAAGAGTTTATTGTTTAATGGACTTAGGCCTTGGACCTCGCTGCCTGTTGTAGCGGTTGGCGCAATGCTGAACTTGTCCACTTATTCAGCTGAAGCATTTGGATCATCGCTTCGGGACTCCAGGGGTAGGATCATTGGCGGTGATAGATAACTTCTCAGCAGCTGGCCCATGTAATTAAATTTAAAAAAATGGAAATGATTGAACAGATACCCATTAATCAACATTATAGCAACCCTTTTATGGATATAATTGTTATTGAGCATATGTACTTTATATAAACCTGGTCAATAATTATTTTGAAAATTTTTGTAATCTTTTAACTAATAAAGGTTACTTTTGAAAGTAAAATAAGCATTGTTATAATGATAAAAGAACAGCAAATTTATTTAATTGTTTTATTAATGCATAAAGAAAGTATAAGGTGAAAGGAAGAATAAAATACTTCATAGAAAGTACATATTCACTGCAATTGAATAGGTGAAACAAATTAATAGTAACAGATTTTCTAGAAAAAAGGATTTTATGGTAAACTTTAGCATGGTTTTCAAGAAAAGATCCTATTTATGTTATAAAAGTCTCAAAGATACAATAAAGAAATGTCATATTAACTGTAGTAAATTTTCAGTAGGAGAAAATGGAGAAAAAAAAATCAGAGAACTACAAATAGGCAAGATAATGAATTCAGTCACACACAAAAAAAAAACCAACTGCTGCAAAAGAAGTTAAAAGACAGTATTGCAAGATATTAACTAAACAGACTAAATGAATACTATATAATATATGTGGACATATTTGTGCTTATAAAGTCATCACAAAATTAACCATTAAACTTTTTTTGTTTGATGTTCTCTATACCTTTTTCTTCCTTAAATCATATTCATTTACAAATGGATGCTAATGATATATCAAATTATTCGTAAAAAATGTCAATAGTTTAAAAATATAGTTTTAATATTTGCAGGCTTAAAATGCATGTTTTGTATTAGATGACAGATTTAATTTTTTTGACATTTTCAGTTATCTGGCTAAAAATTGAATTTTATTTTAGTCACCAGGTAACACCATAAAGAAATGATAAAGAACATACGAAACAGAAAAAGATTAATGGAACATACACAATAATTTTTGATGAATCAATATCAATTCACAAGGCAACAGATACTTTTGTATGAGAAACGAGATCTAGTTTTTGATAATCAACATAACCCACAAGGTAGCGAAAAATATTCTTGACCAGTGTTACTTTTGACTATTTGCAGTTAATCTTTACATTTGCAGATCATTCTACTATCAATCACTTACGGAATCTTATTAGTAACCTGATTTGAACAATCAACTGTGTGTGTATATATATATATACATATATGTCTATCAATATAATAATCAATCTAAATAAAATTGAAACAAAACAACTAATTATAATTATAATTGTTTAATTATCAAATTAGCTTTCATCTCTTATTGAAACCTTTTCAAGATTTAGATTGATTACAATATTAATTATATGTATATAACAACACTGTTGACAAATAATTTTTATATTGAAGATTTGACCATTATATCTATGTATATATCAAACATTTGCACAGCATATTTAGAAAGCATGGCATTTATGATTAAATGCAAGTTAAATTATAATTTATATATAAATGTGTGCATGGGCATATATATACACACAAATACATACACCTCCAAATATTTCTAGCAATGCACTGAATAATAATAATAGCAATAACAAATTATTTATAATTATTATTCATTTATTGTCTAATTTTTAAAAATATAAATAACATATACTCACATGAGCATAATCTAAATGTTTGAACTTATTTAATGTTTCTGCGACTTTACCAAGGTACCTCATATTTACACCGCTTAAAAGAAAAATAATAATAATCAAATTGCTATGAATATAAGCATATATATAAATCAAAAAATAAAACAAGTATAACCTGAAACAATCATTATAACAATTGTAAATAAAACAAAATTCATTATTCAAAACATTAAGATTATATTACAGAAGTTAAGTTTTCGTTTTTACAAATATGGCATCACATTATTATCAAGAATATGAAATTATATGTAAATAAATATTTCAAATTCACTCATATATATATATTTGTATGATGCTAATATTAGAATTATAATGATGTTTTGATTGGAGTATATCAAACAGCATCCAAATAGTAGACCTTTCACTGATGTTGCAACATGAATTTCTGCAAAATCCATAAATAACCTCCACTTTAATGGCAGATATATTCCATTCAAGATATCGGTATATTATTATTAACAAGAAAAAATATACATGGATGAATCAAAAATCCATGCTGACATCTTTTCTCCAAGAAAATCTTTTGTTTAATAATATTTAACGTAATATAAGTATCAAAAAAAGCAACAAAATGCACCTATAAAATAAAGTATCAATTAATGCTACAAATGAAGATTACAAAACAAACTATAATTAACAATTGTAAATATTTGTACTAAAAAATAATGATAACAAATCTGTTATTAAAATAAGTTAAATAAAACATTGGTACATAGTTCTACAGTCTTATGTATGTAATTAGTCTGAAGATGAAAGAAGATAACCAGGTGGTAGACCATTATGAATATAAAAAAGACATTGTAGTATGCTACCTCTAACCATATTACAACATAAACTTTAATGAGATTTTTAGTCTATTAAGATGCTGTCTAACCAAGTTTTATTTTAACTTTTCAATAATTTATTAAAATATACCTGTTTGTGTGTGAAAACATGTACTGAATCAGTCAGCAAAATTCTAATCTCCTCTGTGTTTATAAATTCTTTTATAAATCACCAAATTAAATATTCAAGTAAACATATATTATAATGAATATCATTACTCTGATTTTTAATGATGTGCAATATGTATAAAATGATTGAGTATTTGCAAATGAATATTATGCATGAATTTGACACACAATTGTACATGAATAAATGTGCTGGCATCTAATTGCTTTGTGCCATATGATTAAAAAATAATTTAGAAAATGAAGGCTTTGGATTTTGATCATAATTCAGCATATTTGTCACAATATTTATACAAATGAGAGGTCTAGAAAGCATGTTTTAATGAATGTTAAATTCAGAAGAAAAAAAAAGTAACATGTTTGAGAGCACTAACTCGTAGAGAAAAATCTCTTTGTTCGATTCTTGATGGGGGGTGGGGGTGGATGAAGTGACAAATTGTAAATCTGGGATGTAAAATGAGATTAAATGTCATGAAAAGTGTCTTCAGCTGCTTTACAAGCAGTTGTCCTGGGTTAGCAGGTTTGCTTCCCGGCTGATGCTATGACACATGAGAAAAAGTGTCTTCAGAATCCTAATTACTATGTGATGTAATAAATCAGATACCACTCAATAGAAAATTTTTTCTTAAAAGTTATATGATATAAATAGGCTTCTATAGAATTATTTAAAACTATGGTCTGAGGAGTATCTTTGAATATGCTGCAAAAAACTGGGGGGTGATTGCATAATATTATCTGCAAATGATAAACCCATCAAACTAAAGAATTATCAATATCTAATAATTTCAACATAAACAACAAATGAGTCCAAGCATCTTTCATATGAAAGACAAATTTTTATTAAGATTTTATTGAATAACTGCCATTGCTTTCTTTGCTTGGAATTCTGGAAAAGACCAGAAAATTGGTCAATACTTTTTTTCCTGTTATTATTTCAAAAAATGTATTATAATAAAAAAATAAATATATAACTTCTTCATTGGTAAATACATTTTTAAAGTTTAATATTCGAAAAGTATTTAATCATATCAACATGTGAGTATTCCTTCTTGATAATAACAACTTCTATGATTTACTTTCCTTTGATATTAAATAATATAAATCCTTATAAGTTTGATATGTCATATTTGTATAATAGACTTTTTAAGATTTATTTATAACTTTTAACAAATCAAGTAAAAATATTATCCCAATTAATTGATTGATTTCCAGGTTGAATATCATAGCCATAATATAACATATAAAAATAAAAAGTTATTTTAAATGTTATTCAAGCTAAATGTTTTGAAAGTAAGAAATAATAAGAATGACTTTACTTATTTCTCACTTTCAAAGCATTTAGCTTGAATTACAATTCCATAAGAACAGTCAAAATGGATATTGAATTTTAAATGTCAATAAACTTTTATGACAATAATTTGTTTGATATCAATATATATATTTCAAATTTAATGAAAAATAAAAAGATGAGCAACTTACCGGTTATGCATAGCTTCAGTCAGGGACCAGCCCTCAAGAGGAAACGATGAATGATCAAAGAAATCTTTAACCTACAATACATTAATGCATCAAAAATTAGAGAACTTGTAAAAATATATTTTAAAAAAAGTGTCAACATTCTTTTACATCCAACAAAATCAAATATATGAACTTGTATAGATAAAATAATATGATTTAAAAATAGTATGCATACCAATTTTACATTGTTTATAAATATTGTTTTCTAATTTACCTCTTACATTTTTGCTGTCTAGCAATTTTTTTCATGGTTATATATTGTAATGAACAACAAGCATCCTAATATCCATCACCAGAGGCACCACTAGATCCCTAGCTTAGAAATGTATAGTTTACTGGTGAGGATAACAAGTATAAATGCCTGTCACAGCTGTACCATCACTCAGATATCTAAAAACCTAGATATCAAAAACTCAGAGGCGGTTAGAAAAAAAAAAAAATAGTGGCAAATGGACACACCAGAGAATCAAAAACAAAATCACTTAGGGACATAATCAGCTGTATAATGAAGAAAATGGATCAAATTCAGCAAGGAAAATAAATATACTATGCAATGGACAGCAGAAACCTAATATCCATTACCAGAAGGCACCACTAGACCTATAGTCTACAAATTTATAATTTACTGTGACAATACCACGTATAAATGCCTACCACAGCTGTATCATCATTCGGATATCTAGCCTCTAGATCATGCAGAGCAGAAATTCTTGGTAAATAGCAATTGGCAGAGCAGACAACAGTAAACAAAAAGCTGAAACAAATCTAATAATCAGTGAAATAATATTTATTTACAATATAATACAGTCCAATATGGAAGAGTTCAAATATGACAGAGTGTTAAATAAGATAACATTCAAGTATGAGTTTAAATGGGACAAAGTTCAAATATAACAGCATTTGAATTTAACAGTTTAAATAAAATGCATTTGAATAGCAATAAACTCTTTTCATGTGAGCATATAGTGTATTTGATATCTAGTAGTTTAAACATTACACTTTCAAAAAAAATTTACTTATAATACTATTAGATTATCTCTGAAGTTTGATAATTAATTATTCTATGATTTATCCAGATGTGTGCACATACATATTTTACTTTCGCATTAAACAAATTGACAACACTGTGCATTTGATTCAACCAATAGAAAGATAATAAATAGGCTTCTTAATCACCCATATTAGAAAACAAAAATATATATAATCATGGGGGAAAATGTCTCTACTCAACACAAATTTCCATGAGTACCTCAAATGGGAATAATAATAAAGATCACAGGTAGACAAAACATATATTAACAAATTCACATGATGGATAAATATACAAGATATATACATATAGTAATTCTTTTAATTTCAGACATGTGATGCAAACAGAATAAACAAGTAAAATATCTAACAAATTCAATCAGCTTATCAATGATTTATATAATTATGCACTCATCAAAAAGCATGCATATATATTAATGATTTTATAAAATCTTCAGAGACTATATTAATTATTAAATATAAACTATACAATATTAAAAATAAAATCTCTCTCTTTTTAAAATCTTTTTTTTCTAATAAAACCTTTTCTCTAAAAGCAACGTGAATCATAATTAAACAAACACAGAAGTGATTTTCTTTCAAAAAAAACTTTTTATGAGGAAAAAAGAAAGACTGAAAAACACCAAAATTTTAAAGGCAAATTAGTTTCTTTTATCAAAACTAAAGCTCCCATGCTATATCAGATACACTAAGTATAACATATAAACATTAAGAAAAAGTTTATATAACAGATAAATGAATATATATAAAATGATAACTATCACTGGCTTATTGGTAATATTTTATAAGATAGTTTATATGTAAAAGTTTATATTAAGATCCAGAGAAAATATGGAAGGGATATTATTTTCAGAAAATAAATGAATAAAACATGTAAGGTATTTACTAAGCACGTTAAATGACTAAAGTCATATTTTCAAGATTTTCTTGCAAAAGTGCTGGGAAAAATTGTTTTTTAATTTACAAATTTTATTTCAGAGAATAGTGGAGGGGGCACTAAAATTTACATTGCACAAAGATGCTTCTTATCCATGCACGGTGCTAATGAGCTCGTAAATAACAATAAATCGAATTCTGACATTAAATAAATCTGTAACTTAACAAATTTATATTAAAATTCAGTAAATTGTCTATTTCTGAGGCAGACTTTCTAGTTTTCTTAAATTGCAATAAAAATATATCACAGAATTTCAATTTAAATATTCAATATATATATGATATAGATTTTTTTCTCAATTACTATTAAAAGAATGGTTGGTTGTTTGAAAAATCATGCGATATTGGAAAATCAAGTGGGATAAGCCAAAAATTTGATCCGAGCACTTTTAACTCTCAAACATATCGCTGTATCAATAAATCTATAAAATTAAGGCAATTATGTATGTTTGTATACTGTACAAATTTCACTTGTTTATATAAAATGCATAAATTGATCCATTAATATAATGTTTGCTTAGGCACCAAATTCTTAAACTGATTTCAATGCTAAATCCATACTTTTTTTTATTCCAAAGCATTATTTTTTTTAAACAATATTCATTAAATCAATTCAACTATGATTATACTAAAAAAAAAAAAGTCTAGACTAACAATGTCAATAAATATAATCAACTAAGTTGAATTCTCATTTAATTAAAAAAAAAAAAAGAGCATACTTTATTTTACATAATAATGTCCTCTTTTTCTAATAAATAAAGTCTAAAATTGTAAAAAGAAGACTGATGAACAGTTGAAACTATCAGCTATTTTAGAAATTTAAATATAATATTGCACTTGCATTGCACTGAGCACATAAAAGAGAGTATTATATTATTTGTTTATATTAGTAATTAATAAATGTACTTACAAATCCAGGAATCTGAACAGATATTAAGAAATCAGAAGCATCTTGAATTAATTTACGTTCCCTTTTTAACTGTTCCTTCTATATAAAAAAAAGAAAAAAAATAATAAATAAAACAGATAATTTTTTAGTTACAATAAAACATATGTCAAATATTTTTATTTTTTTATTTTAATGACCACTATGCATTTTAATAAAACGAATTATTAAATTTATGAGCTAACCCTAAATATTAAAATTCTAGAATGAAGTATCATAAAAATTGTAGGAAGTAATAGCAAACTACCATTTATGATCATCTATTCTCACTAGGTTGTAGTATTCTGCCTTGGGCAGAGTTTAACACACCTATTAACATAATAAAAATACTATAATTCAAAATCAAAATTCAAAAAATTATTGACCATTTTATTTCTCATATTAAATTTAATATTTAAAAATCATTTGGGTGGAATAAATTATGGTCCTTGGTGTAGTGTTTAGTGGGCTGCTCCTCATATCTATCATCTAAAGTACAAATTTGGAGCAAAAGATTGCTAAGAAATTTAAAAGTTCAGATTTTTTTTTTTTTCAAATGATTGGCTTATTGCCAATCCAACCCAACCAATATTGTTTGATAAAATAGATCTTGACTAAAGGCACAGTAAATGTTAACATCAGAAAGAGTTATCTATTGACTTTATAAAGAAATACATGAGAACAACCAAGTAATTATAACTGAATAAATGACTATAAAATATGAATGTGATTAATTTTAAAAAATGAAAACCTTTGTTCTGAAATAAGATACTTTTTCTATGCAGTTTAAATAAATGCAATAAAATCTCTAATGTTTAATACTTATAAATTCATTTACAAATGATCAATACAAATATATTTTTATTAGTATAGAAAATAAAGTAAATATTCACCAATTAACATTAACATTTTACAAATCTAGCACAATTTTTTCATGCCATGATAACAGATGAAAACATTAATTTGTTCCTAGATAAAAACCCGAAACTAAATGGAATGAAAAAAATTATGCTCAATTTGAAAAATAATAATTCTAATTAATATTTCCCTTATGTAGGATCTAGTTTAATGATGTGTTTATTTCTTATTTATAAATATAATAAAGAAAATTTTATAAAAACAAAAAACAGGTCATTTCAAGACCTGTATACCAATAGTATTGATTATTCAACTAGTATATGATTTTCTAAAATTAAAATGGCCAATTAAAAAATAAAAAATAAAGAAAGACTAGCTATGGTTATTTATTAAATTAAGTTCTTATTAATTAAAAAATACTACATTTATAATGTACATATTTCATCTTTCACATTTTCAAATAAAATAAAATCTTTTTAATATAAATAAGATTCAAACCTATTATAATCTATGTTTTGTGTTTATTAGAGTTGGCAATAAAATTTCCTAAAACTGGACATGTGAATTTTGTACTATTGTAGTTTAGAATTAGGAATTTGGTTATTATATATAAAACCTAAAATCTTATTTTCAAAAATGAATTGATAGAAATCATTTAACTACACAGTTTCAAAAAATTAAATCTTATATTTTTATAAAATAAAATATTGTTGGGAGAATATACCTTGATAAATTTTCCTTATGGCTATCCTATGCATCAAATAATTACTTTAATGCAAACTTCACATCAAAAATAGATTTATATTTAGAATAACTCGCAGTTTATATTTAATTCTTCACATAATATAATACAAAAATAAATGCTTGAAATCTAGATATATATAAAAAAATATTCTTTAGGATTAATGAAGAAAATTTTTCTACCAGTACCAATATAATGAAGTATGGGTGTTAATGTTTTAATAGCATATATCACTAAAAGTTTGAAAAAGATTCTCTCAATGATCCCATGTAATAAGAAGGAGATACACTTTTTCTTTGAATAGATTTTCATATTTCAGTAAATTGTCTTTCTTTTAGGAATGATATGATTTATAAATCGAAGGCTCAACTAGTTAATAATCATTTATGGAATAAAGATATTGAAAGACAAAGAAGCATCATTTAGATGTAACACAAACAAAAATATTAATAAATAAAAAAACTAAAATAATACACTATTATATAAGTTATTTTATATTTAAATACAAGTATAGTATATATACTTTTAAGCTAGGTTTAATTAAAGGGACTTGAACCCAGACTTTCAAGTCCCTTTAGTCCATCTTATACAATCGATATACACGACCACATGCATGCAAAAAAGATAAATGATCTCCAATATATGCATTTCGTGCTGAACCAGCACACATTAAAAAGACTGATAATAATAACTAAGTAGTTACCTGGCTTTCAGGAAACTGGACTCCAGGTGAAAATGCATCAGGATTAAAAGCAATGTAAAATTCTGCAATATATATAGAATATATCATTAGTTATCTATCAAAAAGTCCATCAATTTCAAAACCCTCCTTTTCAAATATTTCTTCAGTCATTCATAACTACTTCATTCCTTTTAGATGATCAATTAACAACATCTTACTTCTTCTACTTCCTTATTTTTATTTTCCACTGACTCTTCATCATAACTTTGCCTTTAAACAAATATTCAATCCAATTTCACTTCAATTTAATGTTCATACACACACACACGCATGCACACAGACTGAATAACAAATTTAGTATAAAATATTATTTATAATTATATAAAAAAATATCATTAAAAAATATTATGCATGTTAAAATAGCCAATGGATTTTGTTTTAGCAGTTATCATTCTTTAAAGCCTGTGCAGTTCAGCTCAGTGGTAATATGATGGACTTGAGAATTAAAAATTCTGGGATCTAAATGTCACCTCAGACAATTTCTTCTCAAATGTCACATGATCTATCAAAAATTAACCATTTAAATATTTATTTAATCTTTTAATGAAAAGTTCGACTGTAGTAAAATGATTTTCTGAACAATTTTTTAATCTCATTACACGATATTAAACGTATTTTTAACAGGTTAGATATGTTGGTGCAAAAGAACAATTTCTATCCAAAAAAACTAAATGTATTAAAATACCAACTGATGATATATACCCATAAAGAAGAAGGATATTTAATATTTGTTCTTTGATCCTGAAAAGGCATATAGTAAGAATAAGATGAAAAAAAAGTTATTAGAAAATTTATCTAAGAATCAAATATATTTATAAGACTACATAGTTGTTTTTTCATAGAAGAGACAGAAACAGGAATGAATATAAGACAAAAGATGTTTTCTGTCTCATATTTGTTTAATATTTATTCAGATAAATTGCTATACGAGTTGTTTTGATGAGAATGGAGATATCATTGAGATAGACAGTAGTTCTGATAATAATGTGACAGTATATACAAACATTAAAAATATGCTTAATAAATTGTCAAAAGACTAAGTCTAGATCAATGTTTACAGGTGAATTGAATAAATATTAAGAGTGATAATTGAGTAGAAAGTAACAGAGCAGATTAGTGCCTTTAAATAATTACATAATTTGTTATATTAAAAAGAGCTTTTAATAGAAATAAAGTTATTATTTTAAAAAGAGATTCATTATATGTTTTGTCCAGAGTACAGCTTTATAAGAATCAAAAAAATAGAAGAGAAATAAATGAAGACTTTAGAAAATGGATTTAGAAAAGAGTGGAAACATATACTCACAATGCTGAAGTGTTGAAAAGAATAAGTAAAAAAAAAAAATTATAATACACAAAAATTAAATTGGGTTATAGCTGATGTAGAGATATCACAAATGGTAAATTGGAAGATGCATGGAGAGTAAAAGGGAGAAGAAAAAAAATTAAGATTTAAAACAAATAACCAGTTACACTGTATGAAAAGTAGAGCAAAATACAAGAAGACTTGGAGAATGTCATTGGATTGATTTATGAAAACTATTTTTAGCAAATGACTAATGATGTATATATTTAAAATAGAATGGTTAAATGCTTGTGAGATCATGTGATAGATAAATAAAAGAACTGATAAATTAAACTTCAAAAATCTTTAGCTCTTGAGTTGTTGTCCCACCAGCATTGTGTTGAACCATGCCAGGAAATAAATGGTTAACTGTTTGAGAAATTATACAATGTTCGAATGAGCTTAAATCCAGAAATCTTCAGTTTTTGAGCTAAACTGCACAAGGCACTAATGATAATAAAATAAAATAATTGAATAACTTTATTGCTCAAGAATTCATAAGAAGTTCGAACGCCAGAAGCCCTAGAACTGAAATTCATCAGAATACCTTAAATTCCATAGAATCTCACCTACTACTATTGCACTAAAGCACACAATACATTAATGATAATGATTGTAAATTAAAAAATCATATCATATACAAAACACATTCATTTAAATATTACTTTTCTAGCTTAACAACAAAAAGTTTTGTTTGATTTGTTTAAAAACACTATTTTGTTAGATAAAATATATTATAATGGAACTTCCTCTTTTTTTTCATATATATTTTCAATAAATTTATATCTGAACTATTACACAAACAGAAGGGAAAATACAATCAATATTTTATGTATTAACTATACTAACAGTCAGACTGAGATTGTCTATAAATATACAAACCGCAGTCACATTTCAAGACTGTTATACCCCACTCTATAACTATTAGAAGCAAAAACCTCTCTTGTGAATACTTTTTACTTATACTGGGTTTAAAATCCCGGATGCTCAAGAGAATTAACTGGAATATCCCCAAGAGAAGATTTGAAATGCTCTTAGCAACTGATTCCACAGCTAGCTCAAATAAACAAGAAATCTCCTCTCATTTGCACTATTAGATAATGCATATTTAAGATAGAAAACAAGACAATTGACAAATTTTATCTTAACTAAATTTTATATGGTGATATATGGAGAGAAGAGCATTCAGGCCAAATTAACAATAAAAAAAACATATTTATTTACAAATCAAATTATAACAAGAATAAAATAAAAATGAACTAATTACATTATCTTAGCATAATTAATTCTAATTTAAATGAGGAAGTAAGAGTTAACACATTTCTAATTTTAAGAAAGTTTATAAAGAAAATATAAATCTTACTCCTCTTATTTTGGTTTAAGTCTAGACTTTGATTTATTTTCTTACATTGACCTAGGTTTTGGTTATAGATTTTCTGGAGTGACCACCCTTGTCATCTTAACAGTAACTAGAATTTATGAATAGTGTTCTTGAATTGGTTAAAGGTTTCCTTAGTGGCTTGTAGTTTCTTCTTTCTGGGGTAGCATATATCTTCTTTTCATTGTTCAGCAGTAGTCTTGGATGAATGGCAGATGGATGTCTCAGCAATGGCAAATCAAGCATTTTGGTCACATCTTGGGCTATCGAATGTATAGAAATTGCATGGTGAAAAACTGAATGAACACCCAAATTTTGCGAGTCTAGCAAGACATGGTGGTGTTAGAGCATCTGCAGAGATTCCTATACATTTTCTAGGAGTCCGTGATGGTAAAGACCGCAAAATTCAGAAATCATAGCAGTTTGAATAATCTGAATAACTTCAAAACTATTGTAAATAATTTGCTTCTTTAATAACTTCAATAATAATAATCTTCTCTCTCTAATAACTTCAATAATAATAATCTTTTTTAAAAAGAAATCCCACTAATAAAAATTTATTAGCTTACAGACTCTTGACAAACGATTGTCTGAATTCACTCTCATCATTAATCAGTTTCAATCTTCTTGTCTTTCTCTATTTAATTAATCTTCTTCTTTTTTTTAATTACAGATTACAGTAAAACAACATAATCCTTTTTTCCCCTTGATTAGATAATTTACAAAATTATTTTACATTCTGACTAGATAAAGATTATTTTATATTTAATTAAATAACTTTACATTCATTAAATGAATGCATTAGCTTATCGAATACAATTTTAAGATAACATTTTAGAATCTGTAGTTTTTTTTTAAAAAAAAGATAAGCAATTTCTTTCAAATAATAAATATAATTTAAACCATTAAATTATCATTATATTTTTTCTTTATTCTATTTTTCTGTTAAGAGTTTTACTCTCCTTTTGTTTAATTCTTAATTGTCTTTTGTTCTATATTTTAACATCTCTTCTTTCTTTATTTGCTATTGTACTGACTACTTAAATGATAGCCCTTTTTATTTAAAATATATATACATTCTTATTTTTAGCATAACTTTAAAATTTTTTTTTAAGGTAATATGTATATTTTACATATCTGTTACAATATAGACTACAATCTATATTATCACAATGATTCATACATTGTTTTTATAAAAATAGATTTATAATAGATATTATTTTTGCCCATACATAAACATTTGGGTCGAAAGAATGGGTGGATTCATTCCATTCTTTCTAAAATACTATATCTTGTGTCTGGAAAAATTGAGTATTCATTTATAATTTATCTTTAAAGTGCATTGGCTTAATTGCTAATATTACTATTAAAAATAGATTTAATAAAATTGAGTAAGTAACAATTTCTTATTTATACGACTTATCAAAAACGTTCCCAGTTACTCATGATTCTTCATCTTCCCACTTCTTTCAAGGTCATTGTAATATATAAAGAATTGAATGAGCATAAAACTATTATTTTCTGAACAATATAATTCTATCATAACATATATTTAAGCAAAGAAGTTGTACCTGTGTCTTTCAATGAGCCCACTGCACGAGCTGCTTTGCAGATTATATCTTTTGTTCCACCTTCCACTGAAGAAAAAAAAATCCAATTAAAAAACATAGCCTATTAAGACAATGCAATTAATTTTAAAAAAATCAACCATTTAATGCAAGTACAATAATTTTAACAGTTTATTTTATAACTAAAATATATCTCAAATATTTATTATCTTAAGAAACTGCAAAAATTTTTTTATTTTATTTACAGTTTAAAACATTATAGTTAGTCAGAAAGTTGCCAGCACATATGACTAGAACATGGCAAGAATTATTTAATTATTAAAATATAAATAAAAAAAATATATAGTTGACAAGTATATGCTGGTTAGAAACAATCATCTTTTATTAAAATGCATTCAAACTGATTGGCAACAGTCCAAGACAGAGTCAGATCAAATTTGGGTTCTTTCTTGTAGTACCTTAAATCCCAAATTGCTCGTAAAAATTTTCAGGTCCAAAATCAATTAAATATACCAGGATGTAGAGTGATCTTGACTTAAATAAAATTTCTTTAAATAATTTTATGCTCTGCATGATTTATTGCAATGATAAAATAACAGATTCAAGAGTTAGAAATCCAGAGATTGCAGTTCAACATATTTTCAATCACAATCATTTTATAATTTCATGAGTAACAAACTATTTGATTATTATTATTACTTAATTTATTGAATAGAGTTGCATATTTATTTAGGCAAAATAAAATGGGGGAAAGGGGATAAATTAAAGAAAAAATTCACATATTTAGATTAATAAATTTCTCAAATGCATCTACCTACCTAAGTTAGCAGCATGCAAATCATCTCTGAATCAGTCTATTCTTTATTTTGTGCACTAAAGTCAGTTATAAGATAGCTATTAATAGTTAAAATGATAATTTTACTTTTCCCACATCACTGCTATGACTTATTAAATAAAAATTTTGTTAAAATGATATCAAAGTAGGAAATAATTAATAATAATAATTTTGTGCAATAAAATAATAATAAATAATTTAGAAGTTGTTGGGTATGGTGTAAGATATAAAGGCTGTAAATATGTATATTAATTTACTAAGATTTACATACATAGCAATTTAAGTTTGCTATAAGTCAAATATAACATATTTATAGTTTTAATTTATAAAATCTCTTTACCAGAAGTTGAAGTTTATAGTTTTAATTTATAAAATCTCCTATACCAGAAGTTGAAGTTTATAGCAGAATGTTCAATTTGGTGGTATGCTAGAAGTTGTCATAATTCCACATTATTTCAGGTGTTGAGTTGTTTATGATCTATGTATAAGCATTAATTACTTGTGATGACACAATAGTAATTCAGTGATTACCTGGTAATGCTTAATCAGATGTACACCTATAAATATATAATAAATATAGACTCTGTGTAAAATAGATTATAAGTCTTTTATTGTGATTAATCTATTTATTTTATTGAGTGCATTGATTCCAATCTATAAATCGGATTGATTATCTGGTTAACAAAAGATCTGCTCATTGACAGTGGAAAAAAAAATTATATGCCAAATAACATATCTGAATATGCACACACACATGGACATACCTAGATTTGAATATTAAGTTTGTAAATATGGCCATTTTCAATTTCTTACTACAGTATTTTTCCATAATTTTACTTCATTTTATTGTTGCATTAATTACTTTTGTTAATGTCTTAAAGTTCATAATTTTTCAATTAAATCCTTAATCCGTGTATAAATGTTCCAACATGTGTATCACAAAAAATTCAGTAGTTTTTACAGATTCAAAGATATATATGTAATCTTAGAACAAAAAAGCCATGGTATGAAGGAGGAAAAGACTATATTTAAAAAAAGTTTTCAAAGTTGCTAAAGTATTATTAAAAACAGGAAGCACCATCTCAGAAACTCTAAAATAATAACAGTAAAATTACATCTTTACTTGTTATTTATTAATTTAAAGTTGTTTCTGAAGCCTTACCTGAAACTGTTACAAGAATATGATAACATTACTGTAATAGTTGAATGAAACAATTAATATATTAAGTATTCTGGATGATTTATAACTGATGTTGCTAAAAAATATAGTAGCTGCTATAATAACAGGTCTACATATCTAATTGATAATATGCTTAGAATATTCAAAATTTTAAAGTTTAGTCTAATGATAGAATAAAGTAAAATATGACCTCTAGAAAGAAATGTGCAAAATTGTGGTTCCTACTGATAAAAAGTCAGAAAGTAGCCTGGAGATTTGTATGCTACTATTACAAGGTTTCTATAGACTACTTATGATTGACAAAGTACAGTCAGAATTAGATTACTTTTTATCAAATAAAAGTAAAAGATAACTCGAACGATAGAAAACTCTTCTCAATAAGACTAAATAGTTTAGATCTCCTTAAAGATTTTTTGGTGATGTAAACCATTGTCCAGTAGTGAGAGTGATAGATTCATGGATAAAAGATTCCTACATCAATTTGCAACTAAGAAATGCAAAAAAAAAAAAAAAAAAGTAGTAATAATAATCTAAACATTACAAGCATAAAGCTAAACTAGTCAATATAAAATCAAAACTACCCCAAATCTAAAATTAAACCAGACCAGCATAAAAATAATATTAAAACACAACCTAAGGTTTCACTGCTACAAGCAGACTTCTCAAGTGTAAAGAACTACAAAAAAACCACACATTATATATACTATTAAAAACTACCCACAAATCCATTCACTTCCCATCCACCCTTAATATTAAAAGAACTCTTAAATAAGTTAATTGCTTCAGAATAATAAATTTTCAATAATAAAGACTCTTTAATTCTTCTTTTGATTTCATTTCTCTCAAAGAAGACAACCTTAGCTTCATCAAAATCAATAGTGTGGCCTGTATCATTTTCATGGACATACAAAGCAGAACTAAGATATCTATTTTTAACTCTACTTTTATGAACCTTTATTCTTTCATTTAAACTCAAACTACTCTGACCTATGTAAACCTTCTTACAAAATAAACAAGGAATAAAATATACCACACCAGGAATAGTCTTTCTATCAAAAACTTCTTTTGTATTATTTAATAAATTATTCAATGTAACACCCCTTTTCCAAGCAATTTTCTTATTTCCAAACAATTTACTATTTCTACACACAATTTTATAAGAAGACAATTTAAATGGCAAAGAAATAAAATCATATTTTTCTTTAACCTTTACATCCTTACAAATATTACTATTAAATAAAATACTTTTAACAAATTTATCAGAGTATCCAACACTCAAATAATCTTTATAAAATTGATATTTCTGAAACAAAGCTACCCCACTAGAATTATTTAATTTAATATTCCTATGACAATAATTCCTTAAAGCAGCTACTTTATGAGATACAGACTGATAGCTATCAGGTTTAATTATAGATCTTAATTCTTTACTTTTAACTAAATGACTGCACAATAAACAATTAGTTTCTATATTTCTAATCACCAAAAGATCTAAAAATTTTAACTTACCAAAATCCAACCCCCCCTCCTTCTAACACAAATTTTATAGAAGGATCAAAACAATTAAACTCATTTACAAATTCCTTCAATTTATCATTCTCAACTACAAATAAACAATCATCAACATATCTGACAAATAATTTTACATATAAACAATTCTTTTTAATAATAATTTCCTCTTCCATAAAACTAATATAAACTGAACATACTAAAGGAGAAATAATATAACCTATTATCCACCCTTCCTTAATCTTATAAAAATTACCTCTATAAGTAAAATACATAGAATCTTCCAATAACAAAAGCAAATCTTTAATTACCTTAATTTTATTTTTTGATAAAGAACTTTTCTTAATCAATACAGACAAAAGAACATCAATACTGCTTAACCTATTAACAGACTGATACATATTTTCAATATCTAAACTCCCAAATACCCAATTACTTTCCATTTTAAAATTATTAATCTTATCAAAAGCCTCAAAAGAAGAAGAAACTGTGTACTGACCAAAATCAACAAATTGTTTTAAAAAATTATTCAAGAATCTAGAAATACCCTCTACAACACTACCTGTAAAATCAAAAATAAATCTTAAAGGAAAACCATCTTTATGAGTTTTAATATTCACAAACATCTTAGCTGATGTAAAATCATTAGGATAGCATTTTAAATAATCTACTCTATTAAAAATTTTTAAATTAACCATTTTCTTCATAATATCTATCAATTTTCTTTTAATCAAATTACAGTTTCTTCTTCTTTTGAGGCTTTTGATAAGATTAATAATTTTAAAATGGAAAGTAATTGGGTATTTGGGAGTTTAGATATTGAAAATATGTAACAGTCTGTTAATAGGTTAAGCAGTATTGATGTTCTTTTGTCTGTATTGATTAAGAAAAGTTCTTTATCAAAAAATAAAATTAAGGTAATTAAAGATTTGCTTTTGTTATTGGAAGATTCTATGTATTTTACTTATAGAGGTAATTTTTATAAGATTAAGGAAGGGTGGATAATAGGTTATATTATTTCTCCTTTAGTATGTTCAGTTTATATTAGTTTTATGGAAGAGGAAATTATTATTAAAAAGAATTGTTTATATGTAAAATTATTTGTCAGATATGTTGATGATTGTTTATTTGTAGTTGAGAATGATAAATTGAAGGAATTTGTAAATGAGTTTAATTGTTTTGATCCTTCTATAAAATTTGTGTTAGAAGGAGGGGGGTTGGATTTTGGTAAGTTAAAATTTTTAGATCTTTTGGTGATTAGAAATATAGAAACTAATTGTTTATTGTGCAGTCATTTAGTTAAAAGTAAAGAATTAAGATCTATAATTAAACCTGATAGCTATCAGTCTGTATCTCATAAAGTAGCTGCTTTAAGGAATTATTGTCATAGGAATATTAAATTAAATAATTCTAGTGGGGTAGCTTTGTTTCAGAAATATCAATTTTATAAAGATTATTTGAGTGTTGGATACTCTGATAAATTTGTTAAAAGTATTTTATTTAATAGTAATATTTGTAAGGATGTAAAGGTTAAAGAAAAATATGATTTTATTTCTTTGCCATTTAAATTGTCTTCTTATAAAATTGTGTGTAGAAATAGTAAATTGTTTGGAAATAAGAAAATTGCTTGGAAAAGGGATGTTACATTGAATAATTTATTAAATAATACAAAAGAAGTTTTTGATAGAAAGACTATTCCTGGTGTGGTATATTTTATTCCTAGTTTATTTTGTAAGAAGGTTTACATAGGTCAGAGTAGTTTGAGTTTAAATGAAAGAATAAAGGTTCATAAAAGTAGAGTTAAAAATAGATATCTTAGTTCTGCTTTGTATGTCCATGAAAATGATACAGGCCACACTATTGATTTTGATGAAGCTAAGGTTGTCTTCTTTGAGAGAAATGAAATCAAAAGAAGAATTAAAGAGTCTTTATTATTGAAAATTTATTATTCTGAAGCAATTAACTTATTTAAGAGTTCTTTTAATATTAAGGGTGGATGGGAAGTGAATGGATTTGTGGGTAGTTTTTAATAGTATATATAATGTGTGGTTTTTTTGTAGTTCTTTACACTTGAGAAGTCTGCTTGTAGCAGTGAAACCTTAGGTTGTGTTTTAATATTATTTTTATGCTGGTCTGGTTTAATTTTAGATTTGGGGTAGTTTTAATAATAATCTGTTGATTAATAAAAGGAAATGGTGATTCTTCAATCTCAAATATCATTTGCCTTTCAAAAAAATAACTAAATAAATGCTTTATTTTAAGACAAACATTGTAAAAATTTATTTCAATGTTTTACATATGTCCATAAGCAAATAGAAAATGAGATTTTTTTTTTTTTGTGATATATAGCTAGGTTCTTATAATTAATGATGCACAAGTTATAGCCTCCCAAATATATATCTTCTTTATTTTATTTCTGATAAAATTGTTAATAATAAGATCAGTAGTTCGTATATTAGACTAATAAGTAAAAATCGGAAGAAGAGAAAGAACACTGCATCTAATAGAAAAAGACTTTGAGAATAATTATACAACACCACTTCATTCTTTAGGAATGCTAATCAGCTGTGTGGAAACTCAAAAAAAAAAATCTTTGGAGTACAGCAATTTAAAATCTAAAAGTAAGATATAGCATCAAAGACAAATAACTGCAAAAGTTCATTGATAAATAGAAAAATCTGATTAAAAGCTCCAATCAAACACAAATGTACCACACATAGCACTTGGTTCAATAACTTAAAAAAAAAAAATGTTAGTACCACAAAATAAAATCACACCTTATATAATTGAATGCAAGTTCCAAATATTTCATCCTAAAATAAACTTTCAGTGAAAACCATTATTTATTGAAAGTTATATCTATGTATTGAATAATTTGTTTTTAATCCAGGATGTATTCAGATATTCTCCTAAAATTTATTGACAAAAAAAGGGAAAGAAAAATTTCTTAATATTGTATATAACTATCTTGAGAAAAATTCCTCACAAGAAATAATTTAATATGTTCTTCAATGATGCTAGACTCATAGACTTCGGCAAATAAGGATGTCATCAATAAATACACTAATGTAAAGCATATTTAAATATACATAGTGAAAAAGATTAGAAATAAAAAGAATTTATAAGCAATCTCTCTTCTTAAATAAATGTAGAAGAAATACTTTATTTTTATTAATTATGTCATTCATATTCATAATGTCCCAAACATTTGTAAAAAGTCTAATAGCAATTAAATCCATTGCCGTCCTCTCTGGCACACTTCTGAGATTTTGTACTCAAAAATAGTATATCAGTTTCAAAGTGATCAAAAACATTTGAAAGATAATTTAGGGGGGAAAAACCTCTCAAGGGCTGGGGTCAGCAACTTTTATATCTGAACAGCAACTTTATAGCAAAGATCTCATTTTAATTTTGCAAAACAGAGGAATTGTGAACTTAAATTATATTTACACAGTATATGTATTTATTTTAAATTGATTAATTAATTCAAAATTCTACTTATAAAATTTAAGTATTTGAAATATCTACTTTTAGTTATTTTATATCTGTTTCTATAGAAAAACAATAACATAATAATTGTCACCATATATCTTTAAGCTAAATTTATTATAACCCAGTAACAAATAAAATTTATAGTTTTTAAATTAATAGTCTAAGTGAAAATTGTTAAGTTATGCTTAACATTTAGATTTTAACTTCGTGTTTGAAAATAAATTCACAAGAACATTTTGAAACATAATCGAAATGCATTTTCTTCAAATATTAAATGCAACACATATACAATTAAATTGCTACAACTGAAGTAATCCAATGGAAAAACAAAATAATTGATTAACATATGATAGAAAGCAAAGTAATCGAATGCATGCATCCTGAAAATATAATGCAAGCATTTAAAAAATATTTTGCAGGAATCACATTGCCATTTCCTGGTCAATAGTGATATAAAAGAATGAACTTATAGAAAGATACATTGACTACTATTAAAATAGATGATAAACCAGTTAAGAATGTCTGCATAGTAGTATGTTTTGCATAACTATAATATATCTATCTCAAGAATCTTATATATAAAAACTTGAAACAACACAAAACAGTATATTTCTTAATGTTGTAAACTTGCTCATATATCCTTGTAATGAGATAGAAGAACTACCAAATTAATTATGACCATCTTTGTGTATTAGATCTAATATAACAAAAATTTTAAGATCCAAGATTTTTGATCACGTTATATGAATCTGTATTGTATTAGAATTGCATGTGTTATAGATAAAGATATCAATACAAAAGATATCTAAATAAAATGTATTAAGCAATAAAGAATCCATGTTATATCATGAAAAAAAACAAAAATAGGAAATACTGAGTTTTAAAAGAAATTAATGTATTTTAATATGCATTAAATACTTTATATATAATTTACAATATTCATCTGAAAACTTGCTCCATACAATCTTAATAAATTCATTACATTTCAAGCATAAATCTACAAAGCCTTTTTTTCAGTAACAAAAGGTGTTTGTTACACTTTGGAGCCCAATAAATAGACCTATATTATTGTTAGTGAAATAATATGGCTTTAATTAATATAGTTATCACAATATTAAATGGTATCAATAAATCAAATGCATAATAAATAAAATTTATAATTTTTATTTTGTTTGTAGATAAAATTTTAAGTTTTGATTCTGCAATAATATGTAATGAAATTTGATATATATCTTACATGACATAAAGAAATTCAAACAAAATACTAGAACAAATCACACAGAATTGTCAAAAAGCACAATCAAAACTTAAATTTTGGAAAGTGTAAAAGAAGCATAAAATTATTTACCCATTAGCTGTGTTATATCTGTATTTTTACTTTAAATCAAGTATTATGAGACCCATTGCATAAAATCATTTAATTCTTTCTGAATTGTATAATCAGATAACTTCTGAAACCTATAATTTATTAACTATTTTCATTTGCAATCTGTATCAAATATTTTCAAGTTGAGTATATTATTAATAACTACAATTATTTATTATTTTTAATTTATAACAAACTGATTGCACAATCGCTAACATTACTTCCAATTCATGAATAATGGTAAAACTTCCATCCAATTAGTTTGATCTTCTTAAAAAATTTTAATCACAGCAAATTTCCAATCAAGTAATGATTGAACTGAAGATTATTCAAGTGCCAATATTTTTAAACCTTTTACAACAACATGTAGAAGATTTACTTCATTCCTATGATGAAGAAAAAAAAATCTACTTTGAACTCTTGAATAATATAAAAATGTACTTTGTGAATGTAAGATGTGGATGTAAAACATTATTGGATTCTCAACTCTGGAAATGGTTCACAGCCTTTGCACTATATCTGAAATACTATAGTAACTCTCAAAAAATCGTCACAAACTAATCATAGTTATAGAAATAAAAATAAAACAGATTATTTCTTTCTACAATCAGCTTATAATTTAATGCATTTAAATATGAAGTCGCCACTCAGGTATTAAAATGCCTGAAGATTTCAAGTCATTAATTTGAATAAATATGAATATCACTGAATGGGATAATTAAGAACACTGATTCTTAGTAAAAATACGTTAAGTAAGTCAGAGAGTTCATAACTTTGTATTACCATTTAATGTCTATTAATTATAGATCCTTACAAAATTAACCAATAAGAGAAAAAGATTGCTAATAATAGTTTGTTTTCATATAAATAATTAAAATAAAATACAAAAAAAATCAACATTTTATTCAAACAGCTAAAATTTTTTCTTCAATTATTAAGGGGATCATCAATTCAGCAGCAATTCCTGGATAACAACATATGAATGACTTTATCACCGGATCTTTCAGATTCCATATCATATTCATTATTGTGATTACTGACATTCAATTAACTCTTTGGTGGTTAGCATTGTGATCACTGATGTCTAATTGATTCATTATTCATCTTTATTCTCTTTTTTCACTATCAATGTTGCTAGATATTATACTTGTAAATATTTCTCATAATGCAACCAAAATAATACTGATTTTGAGTACTGAAATTCTTGCCAAAATAAATGGATTCAATATTATCACAATTAAAAACGATTTAAGAATAAATATTTTTAGTGTTAAGTAATGTAATTGGCTTTTTGTTTCCTCCTGGTGTTGGCTGCCAAAAAGAAAACAAAAATGTAAATGAGTATAAGACTGATGATTATTAAAAGCAAAGCCTCTTTAAAATTATAAAATTATTGAAAGTTTATATTAGACAAAAATGCTACTACCATTATTTCATAAAATATGTACTAAACTACAATACCAAATATTAAAAAGTATTTTTTTTATTTGTATTATATGTAGATTGTGAAAATTTATTTTAATATCCTATACAATGAAATAATGTGCAATGCATTTTTCAAAAACATTCAATAATTCAACTCTAAAAAAATCTGAAATATTCATTAGTTTACTCTAATATTCACATAATCACTTATTCATTCTTAAAGTGACTAAACATTTACTAGTATTACCTTAAAATATCTTGAATATTCATTACTTCAATCCTAAAATGTCTATTTATTTGCTTGATTTATTATTTAGCTTTTATTTCTATGAATAAATATTTTATTTCTGATGTGAGATGGTTTTATTATTATTATATGTACACATACTATATGTTATATCTGTTTTCTAATAATAAGTTTGTAGAGCTTAAATGCAAACTATAAATAGTCATCTTGCAAGATTATTTACAATGGACAAACTGAAAGAAACCATCTACTATGAATTACCTCATTGTTTTCTCCATTATTATTTCTCACATGTTTCTTTGAAGTCATTGATAAATACAAGGTTTGTAAATTAAAATATTCTTATGTTTAGTTTATAAGAATTTTATAAGTGCTCATTATGTTACAATGTGACTGAAATATTACAAGTTTTTATCATATATATAGCTATAAAATTTTAAAAAAGTCAATAAATGTTCTGCATCATTAAACACACATGTAGAGTGACATGTTCAAAAGTTAATGATTCCTACTAGATTGAATCCCAGATGGTAAAAGTATTTTTTAAAAAATCTGTTTAATTAATTGACTAGAACTACTAATATCAATCTGCTATTTGGGTGTTTGAATATCGCATCACCTTTCAAGCAAATAACTCTATGATTATATAGTTTTTAAAAAAAAACTATTTCTAGTTATAATCAAGTATCATCATTTGGTCATAGAACTGTTTGCCCACCAAAGCAATCTTTGTATACACTATATTATTGGCAAAGCAATTATATGACACATTTTCTTATTTACAAAAAAAAAAGTCATAAATTTCCAATTGTAACAATTTTGAATTATTCCAATCCAAACTACTTACATTCATCTTCTTTTTCAGTTAATGATTCCATTATTTTTTTTGCTTCATCAGCTTTCATATTTGAAGCTCCTGTTTTCTCATCAAGATCATTATCAGTTCCATTACATAAAACCTGAGAAGCATCCTTAAAATCTACCAATTTTGATTCCTAGGAGAAATTTAAAAAGAAACAGGTATCTTGAAATTTATTTACATATTTTACCTCTATTATCAATTATTCCATTTATTCGTACAAATAAATAAAATTATTCCCATAGCATTGTGGGCACAAATATATAGATAATAAAACATTTTAATAAATAGGAATTTTGTGTTAAAACTTCCAGACAAAATGTAATTAAAACAACAATAAATTAAAAGCAATCATGCAAGACTAAAATAATAGTAAATATTAATATATTGTCAAGAGTTATTTTTAAACCATAAGATGGTTTGCTTTTGGGTAATACACAAGTTCTTAAATGAACTTACAGCCAGACAATTAAACTATATAAATGTGAAAGTTTGGAATATATCAAACTTTTCACAACTTCTCATGTGAAATCAAATCTCTCCCACAATGAATAGTCTATGTTAATTATTTTTCATAGATTTATAGATAATGATAACATTTTAACACACACACACACACATATATAAATGTTTTATATTAATCCAATTTTTTTTTTTTTTCCAGAATATTATTGTTTTGTCTTTGTAACTATGTATCTTAAAGTTAATTATATAGCTCTATGTACTAAGATCATCAAATAAATTCAGTTAAGGATGTGACATAAAAATAAAATACGATCGACTACTATGCGTTATCATTTGGTTATAGTAATCAATGTATTCCATTTGTTTTCAGATAGAGAACTTATCATAAATAAAATAAAATGTCCATTATTGAAATACTATTGTAATAAAAATAATAAAGTATAATGGTGATAATATATTTTATAAATATTTATAATAAAATACTGAAGTACTTTCAGTTAATTTCTTAATTTTCTTCAACTGAAAACTATTTAATTTTAAATTTAACAGAAATAAATGCTTTTCAGTTGAAAAAGATTAAGAAATTAAGTTAAAATTATTTTTGTGTTTTATTCTAATTATTTATAAAATACATTATTTTCGTTATACCTTAATATTTTTATTACAATATATATGTATAATTACTAATGTTATTCGTTAAAAAAAAAAAATACTATTCTTAAAATAAAGCAAGATAATTGCAAAAATAGTTGAAACAAAATGAAAGATTAATAATAAAGTTTGAAAATTTAAGTGGATTTATTTGTATAATTAAAAGATTTTCAGGCTTAAAAATGTAAAGATTATTAATTTTAATGGAATTTCTCCAAGTATTTTTTAAAATAAATTTCAATTAAATATTATCAGTATTTACATCTTAAAGAAAATCTAATTTTTTCATATATCTTTACAGGAGAGTCATATTTACTTATAAAAATATTTAGGAAAAAATTTCCAACTTTTTATATATCTAACATACTAATATACATTCTATCTAACTTCTATAAAGTTAGAGCATAAACTAAGTGCAGTTTTATTTTTAGTTTAAAAATGGAACCAATTATTATTATGATTTCAGTTTAGAAAGTCTGTTTTTAATTAGAATTTGATCTGAATCCCAATAAACATTAGTCAAATTTACACACACACAAATATATTAATTTTTTTATGCATTTATTGTAGTTAACATTTTTTTTCCAAAAAACATGAACGAAAGACTTTATATATATATGATGATATTTATTAGTACCAATTACATTTTATAATAATGATACAAATAATTAATAATAGCATACATTACTATTATATAGAAATAAGTTTAATTACTTAAATCATAATCATTATCAACTGAACTTGTTCAGTCAGGAAACAGAAAATATCATATGATTTTGCAAACATTATATACTTCACTGTTAACACACTTCCTGTTTAATTTTCTTTTCCTATGGTTTCATGGTTTTGAAGCACTTTAATATGATTTACATTCAATAATTATTCAAATATTGCTTCAGTTATCTTGTAACTTTGAATTTAATTTTGGTTTAAATAATACAATACTGCATATAGAAAGAATCACAGAAAAAAAAATTAAAACAACAATTCTTATAAAAAAGTTTTAAAATTCTGTAAGAAATACGTAATATGCTATCAACCGAAATACAACAATGCTTGGAAAATCATATGATTATTTTCTGTTTCCTATCTGAATAAGTAAAGATGATAATGTTATGATTTAAGTAATTGAAAGAACTTCTTTATAATATATATATATATAAAATAAATAAAAATATCCGTTAATTAAAAATAATATTGTAATTATAATTGAAATAATATTTTTAAACGGTTTATAAACAATTCAAACAATCTTTAAATCCGCAGAAGTACTTTCGGTTACTTTCAAACCTGCCTCAACTGTTATTAAATTTAATAGCAGTTGAGGCAGGTTTGAAAATAACCGAAAGTACTTCTGCGGATTTAAAGATTGTTTGAATTGTTTATAAACCGTTTAAAAATATTATTTCAATTATAATTATATATATATATAACAAAGTAAGTTCACGAAATTACTGTTCCTATCAACTATAGGTATAACACTCAAGGAAGAACTTTTTCATAAATTAATAATTTTCCAATTAAGAATAATTCAACAATGTAATGTAATTATTACTTTCTGTATATAAAATTTCCATGTTTTAAAGAAACATATAAATATATTATATATATTTATTTTTGTATAACAAAAAAAAAAAGATCACAAATTTAGTGTTCAATTCTTCCACTCATTTTCTTTTATTTAATAAAATTTATTGTTAAAAAATATTGATATTCATATTGCAATCTGATTTAGAGACCCTCCCTCCCAATCATTTATTTGAAAGAGTTCCCACTTTGCTAAATTCTGGAGGAAGATCAATACTTTTGCTTGTTTATTTATCCTAAGTTCTAGAGAGTTTTTTTTTTTTAAACTAAGAAATAAAACTAGTTAAAAAAGGTACTTTGGGATTAGTGCTGCTGTGATGTAATTGTCCAGTCATAATTATTCTAACTTTAACAAACTTTATATTTAAAAAATGAGTTTTTGAAGTCAACTAAATTTTAAAAAATTATTATGATTACAAACTTTATATTTAAAAAATTTGAATTCAAGTTAATTTTAAAAAAATATTAGGTAATAGTATGAATAATATTGTTTTAATAAACAAATACTTTGTTTTTAGATGGTCTAGGGGTGTTGGTTTGTTTGTAAATTAACGACTAACTGCCCGTAGGTTTCTTTACATAATATTACTTACAGTAAACCAAATCTTTTTTTCACACGGTTTTTTTTTGGTTCGTTTTTTTAAAGAAACAAACACTTTGTTTTTATATGGTGTAGGGGTGTTGGCTTGCTTTTAAATTATCAATTAACACTCCGTCGGTTTGTTTACACAAAAATACGGTAACAAGCACTTTATTGTTTTTAGATGGTGGAGAGGGGTTGGTTGTTTGTTTGCTTTTAACTTATTTTCTTTTTTTTTTTTTGGTTGATGTTGTGATTTGCTGAAAGATTTCAACAATTTGGTACTTTTGAATAAACCAACATGTGGTTTTTTAGAGGGCAGAGGGGCTGTTTTGATTTGAATTGTCTTATTTTTTTTTTTTTTTTGTTAATTTATTACGAGGCTTTTTTTTTTTGTTTTGTTTCAAACCTTTACGCTACAGAAAGCTTTATATGATAGCGAAAAGTTCTTCCTTAATTTTTTGATCCTTTAATTTTAAAAAACGACATAAACAGTTTGTTTTTAAATAACACTTTTTTTTTGAGCTGGGGGAGGTGGGGTGGCAGGGAAAGTTTGTTTTGATTTTTAATTATCGACTTCTTTTTGGATTTTCTTTTTGAACATTTTATTATGTTACCGCACAGTTCTTTATTTTTATTTTTTTTTGGTGGGCCCTTTTGAATCAACTCTTAAACATTTCTTCTTCTTTTTTTTTTTTTATAATAAAATATTACCTACCTACTTTATAATCATATGAACAACAAGTTTCCCCATAAAATTATTTATTGAATAAAAAAGAAATGAAACTTTGGACAAGTTGTGAAGCAAACAAGTAAAAAAAACAAAAACACCACCATTTATGGGGGCATAAAAAACAGCAGCCAAAAGTAACATGCAAATAAAATAACAAGGAAGCCTCAAAGCTGTAAGTAGGAGGATTTTGGAGCCTTCAAACCAACAACTTCCCTTACGCAGACCTACATAGGTACGCTTGCAAGAGTTTCTCTTTCTGGAAAAGCACAATATTGTGATCCACTCGTATAACCGGCCAGCAATTCATTCAGCTTCGACCAATTCAGACAACTTGCAGACGACATTTGACAGTTCTCGCACGGATTCGCACGCGAAATCGGAAACTCTACTGAAAAAACCTTTTCAAGTTGTATGTATTTCAAAAGCATAGGGAAGCGTGTGTGATGACATGACAATTTTTAATATGGAATACTAATTCCACTATGCTTTCTAAAAAATTTCCGACAATGAATTTTTGCAGAGTTTCGTCTCTTTCAAATACGGCCACCATCAAATTCAAGTTCAAGAGCGCTCACTTGACGAATACTGTCGCAATGCAATGGGCGTAGTATTTTGTTATGTAATCGTAGAATACATCACCCTCAGGCGGCCTGTATGGCTAAAAAAAAACACCTATTGTACTGTCAGCCATAAGTTAAGGCCGCTAAAACGGTATATTGATGTGCGTTTTATGAAAAACAACGGCATCAGACGGTAGGGTTCAGTATTCACAATATTACCAAATATATTCATACTATTACCAAATATTATGAATGCAATATAAATGAAAAAAAATTTTGGAAAAAAAAATTAGTAAACAAAAGCAACATTTACTAGACTAAAGTGATACTTCACAAGCAATGAAAATATAATCGCAAAGTTAGAATAATTACAACCTGACGATTACATCATAGTAGTGCTAATCTCACCCAAAGTACTTTAAAAAAATATATGACAATCATGTCAATTAGTTTTTTTTAATTTACAATTATTTGTTTAAATGGGAAATGACAAAATAAAACATTTATTTATTTTGTTGATTATTGAATATTAAATAACTACTGGTGGAGAATGCTTTATTCTGCTAATAACATGTCTTTGACTCATAAAAACAATTATTTGAACTGAATCCATATAGTATTAAGAAGTTACATCATTGATTACGACTGCAAAGCAATAATGCAGTATAAAGTTATTCTAGTAGGTGGCATGATATTTCTAACAGTTGATGCATTTTCTCCCTCTGAATATCTTAATTATATACAAAAAATTTGTTATTGTCATTCAAATATAGTTATCATATATCAATAAAATAAGAGTAATTTTTCAACCTGCTCTTTGCTTCAAATTCTACATATTTTTAAAATAATATATATAATTTTTAAAACTGTTGTAATTTCAAAATGAACAAATCTATTTAAAAATGTTGTACAATCAATTCTCTATTGACAAAATCGTTTGGATCTCCTAGTTTTGTTAATACAATAAAGACAGAATGACAAAAAGAAATGACAAAATTAAAAGTTGTAATTGGCATTTCAATACTAGCTATTATGACCCAATACTTTTGATATCAAGTTGTAAAGAAACACAATTTTTAATGATCATGACTTCTCTTTTAATGGGGGGGGGGGGGGCTTATGGAATTTTGCTAGTTTTAATGATTTAAGTAATTTGTTTATTAAAACTAATTAGAAACTTTGTTAAATCATTTAAAAGTAATATTTTATTTAAAATATTTGTTTCAATTTGTATTTTGATTCACAATGAAAAATTGAATTGCTTTCTCTGATATCACTGCAAATAAGTGTTAAAATATATATATACTGTATTTATTTATTATATTATTTTTATTTTTTTAATTGTATATTCAGAGTTTTTTTTAAAAAAAGTTACTTAAATAAATTGTAGTTCATATAAGGATAATATTTTGGTGACTGTGAAAGGTTAAAGTTCACTGTAATTTTTATACATAACAAAAATTGCTGAAATATAGAGATGAATTAATGATACTCTATCTGGATTAAAAAGATAAAATGAGATAATGATCCATATATATTACTGTAGGCCAATGCTTTCATTTAACTTTTTAATAGCTTACTGTTGAACTTTAAGTTGCCCTTGATTTAAAGATAACCAACCACCACCATCTCTTTGATATTATGACTTTATTTCATCTAATCTCACTGTTAATATAATTGTAAGCTACTATTTTTCAAATGAGTATGCTGTGTTACCAAAAATATTAATCTCAAAAGTATGGCAGTATTTTTCAATAAACTAATTGGTTCCTAATTAAATATTCTGTAAACTATCTGAAAACATAACAGCTCTTTTGTTTTGAAATAGATCTTCTATGTAGTGGCTACTATTGAACTTAATTTATTTAAATACAATAAACAATGATTTTCTTTTTGTTGCAGTATCAAATCTTTTCAAATACTTCTAATTAATAATTTTTTTTTATGATAGTGACATGTTTTCCTATTATAAATCTTCAAGCCAGATTTAATTAAAAAATTTAATTTTTTAATAAGAATAAACAACTATTTGAAATAATGATCAAAAATATAATATATGTAAATATCAAAATTCCATATGCATATACTGTCATGGAAAAAAAAAAAATTATAATTTATGATTCATGTATTAAAAATTCATTAAGCTTTCATATTTTTATTATATTACCTTTTATTAAAACTTAAAATTTTTTTATATAATCAGATACTGTCCTTAGTACTAAACTCATCACAACTTTTGTCTTTAAATTCTTATAGATTTCTCAGAATGACAATAAAATAAATTATGATTTTATTCAACATTTTTTTAAGTAAATACAGGTAGACATTTTTTATTAATACTTCATGGAATAATCATATCTAAATATGTTACTAGGACGAACACTAAGCAGATTCTAAAGAACCATTTTTAAATAAACTTGCAAATATGTTTACCCATTCGTATGTCAATCAATTTTGCCTGATTCCTAAACATTTCATATTTAATCAACAGCAAAAATCATTTATGTGTGATTAAAATTATTAACATTTTTATTGCGCTATAGCCCTGAACCTGTTTTATTTTATAAATATTTCACAACATAGTCGATGTACATGATTAATGGGAACATTATTTTATTTCAAGTACTGGCTTATATAATTTCTGAAAAAAAATTTAATAGTATTATGAATGACTGTTTCCAACTGTTTACAATAAAATAGACAATAAATAACATCAATACATTTCATAATTTAAATATAAAATGTTATTAAAAAATTATTTAAATACGTAAATAGATATGTAAAAAGGGTATATTTAAAAAATTATTCAACACTGATTTAATAGCAACTACAATTTTAAATAATTTAGAATAAATTTAAACAAATTCTATCTTACCAATTCATGATTTTCTTTTAATTTTTTTCCTCCTAATTGCTGAAGATGGTAAGCTGCATATTTGATGAATAAAACATAGCGAGCCCTAAAGTATAAGATAAAATAAAAAATTGCACTTTAATATATTTAGTAGAATTATCTAATTTATTATCTTTTTTAAAAATCAAAAGTTCACTATATTTTGTATAAATATATCCTTAGCCACCAGCAATTTTTTATTAAACTTTTAAAAATATAATTTTTTATTAATGTTTTTAAATATGCATGCTTCATTATTTATTCCTTTTTTTAAATTCAAATAATTCACAACTTATTTTTTCTTCTTTATTTTATATTAGTCGTATTGTTTAAATAAAATTTTATTCATAAAAATGTAGGGGGAAAAAAAATTACAAAAATCATGTGAAAATATTATTATGAATAAGAATAAACTTTATAAAAAATGTCCTTTATTATATTGTTGCAACTTATACTGTTCAAGTTAATATAAAAAGGTAAATATAATATAATAAGACTCAAGAGCACTGAGTTAGTTTGTGGCAGATTGCTGCCAGAATCATAATGCTAAAACGAACTGTGTCATTAAAAATATGTATATAAAGTGGCAAAAATCAATATGCAAAAATAGCACAGTACGTAAATTAGATATTCCATTTTTTTGATAATGGAACACAGGAATCTTTTCTATTAATGGAAAAAGGATCCCTAGCAACAATCCACACTTCTTTATATTTTCTTTTCCTATCATCCCTCTCTGCACATATTGTTATAATATTAGATGGGGAAAAGATATGTCTGGTAGCCTGCCCATGATAAAAAAGATTGATTTATATTCATGATTTGACTTCACTTATTATATAAATATGTATGCTGAGTGACTCTTATTGATTTATTAGTGTCAGATTTTCTGTAATACTCTTGAGTTACAATTCGGATCAGGGCATAAAATTTTATATACAATCTGGGGGTCATGTTCAAATGGAATTCCATTTGAACTGACCCCCAGATTGTATATAAAATTTCATGCCTGCCCCAGCTTGTAATTCAGTGTATTATGGGGAATTTCACAAAAATAGATCAATGAGAGTAACCCAGTACATATATTTATATAATAAAGTGAAATCAAATCATGATTATCATGGGCAGACTACCAGACATATTTTTTCCCCATCTAATGTTAAACAAAATGTGCAGAGAGGGGTGATAGGAAAATAAAATACAAAGAAGCATGGGCTATTGCTAGAGATCCTCATTCCATTAATAGAAAAGATTCCTGCGTCCCATTATAAAAAAAAAAGGAACATCTAATTTATATACTAAGCTATATTTGCATATTGATCTTTGACATTATATATGCATATTTTAGTTTTAGCACTATGATTCTGGGGCCGACCTGCCGAAAGCTAGCTTAGTGCTTTTGAGTCTTATTGTATTATATTTACCATTTCATATTAACTTGAACAGTACAAGTTTTGTATACTTACATATTTTATGAAAAATGTATAATTTTCGAGATTTACATATTGCTGCAAAAATGATTTTAAAAAATATGTATAAATTAATTAATTAAATAAGTACCACATAGATATGTAATCTATTGACATTATTTATTTATACCCTCTATAGAAATTTATAAAAACTTACAGTTTTATATATAGAAATATTTGGTGAAAAATCAACCACACTCTACCAGGATAAAATTGATATAATCAGCTGCTCAGGATACCAGCTGAGATCATATCAAACACAGCAACTCAGTTTCTATTTAAATAGACAGGCAATGCTTAATTTAATATTAAAATTTGAAATTAAATTTGAAATTACTGCTAAAATTCAAATTCATATCTTAATATCAAATTGAATGTGCATATTTAAATAGAAATCGAGTTGCTATGTTTAATGTGAACTTCAATGGTTTAATGAATAGCTGATAAAGTCAACTTTTATTGACAGAAACATGCCCAACAAGAAATTATTT
Organism: Epiperipatus broadwayi; assembly: GCA_028023455.1. Classification (NCBI taxonomy): domain Eukaryota; kingdom Metazoa; phylum Onychophora; class Udeonychophora; order Euonychophora; family Peripatidae; genus Epiperipatus; species Epiperipatus broadwayi. Next base: position 2,852,585 of record JAQFVV010000076.1, read on the forward strand.
ATTTTTTCATCAAATGTTGAAACATAAAAATTCATAAGTTTCCAAAAATTTCTGTAGATGATGTAAACAAATCATATTTACACTATTTTAAAAGAGTGAAAAACAAGGGATTATAATTTCACTAAAATTTTCTTTGTCATAACTACTAATATTCAAAAAGTGAGGAATGATAATTATCCTAAAAGAAACACATTTCTATATATTATCAAGCTAGACCATCAAAAATAGCTGACTCAATAAATTTTTGGTTAAACAGAAATAAATAGAAAGAAAGATATGCAATAAATGAGCATGTTGTCTATGTGATGCACAGTTAGTGATTTAGAAAGCACAATAGAGCTACTACCACCAGGTACAGATGTGGCCTAACAAATTAATTTACAATAAGAAAAAGGAAAAGATATGAACATTCATTAATTCTGAACTTAGAATTTCAATTATAAATATTGATACTATAATTAAAAAATTCAAATATATGGTGCATTATAGTTTACTGAATGTAAAAATATTAAGAATAAATAAAAGAAGCAATATCATTAGTAGTACATAATATAGAAAAAAAGTGACCCAAACTATGAAGAAAACTAAAAATTGCCAATAAAAGAAAGCAAGTGTATAGGAAAACCAAGACTATATAAAAATATTTTGAAATACTGCAGCAGATCAGAATACTTGGTTGTAAAAAAATTGTATTTAAAATTCCAACTCCAATAATAAAGTAAATAAGTATTAGTTAAAAGAATGATAGATACATCCATAATTAAAAAATAAAATTAATTTCTGTTTCTTTCCAAAAGAAATGTAAAATCTGATCTACTGCTTTGTTAAAATGAATGACCAATCCTACAGATAAGAAAAAACACATAATTTCAGTACATGAGATACACAAACTAATAGTAGATTAGACAATAATATCTATAAGGATAAACATCAAATTCACATTGATGTTCAGGCTAACTCATTCAAAGTGACTATAATTTATACAAGATAATGGACTGCTGAAAGAAGTGAATTAATTTTTCAATTGTAATGTAGTTTGCTTTACTAGGAGCATTGTATTCACTGCTCTAATTGTTACATATTATTCAAAGCTGTATAATTTCAATTTTAGCTATTCAATACTTAGTCAATTATTTACAACACTGTTGTAATTAATAGAAATTAATTCTGTCATCAATGTAATTTATAGCAATTTGAATGAGGCTGCATGAACATTTTGTAAAACTGACATTTATCTTAAAAGACATCATTAATCTAATCTGCTAGACTTTGTGAATCACAAATGGAAATAAATTCATTTTTCATCTACAATGTGAAATGCTTCAATACTAGTAGACATTGTACTGATATAGTTAGCATTCAGAAGTTTATCGCTCCAATTATTACAATTTATTTAGTGCTATATAATTTGAACTCTACAAACATTTATATTTATATTTTGTTGCACAATGATGACACATCTACCAGAGATGCTATGACATAGAGTTGAATTGGGCCAAATAAACTTGGAAAAAATTTTCATTAAGTTTAAAATTTTCCAGATAGTCAAAGCATCTACTCTTCTAATATTGATTTGTAGAGAAGTGTGTTGTTATTCTCAATCTGAGAGCAAAACAAAAATGAAAAACCAATCAAACATAAACATTCATTGCCTGACAATTAGAAAGCCTGATGGAGAATGACTTTTTACAGTTTCTCTAAGACAGGCTGTTGGAAAGGCCTTGATTCTGCAATGAGCTATTTAAACGTTTTAATTTTTACCTTATTTTTTTTACATATGCATTAATTTGCTTCTTCACTGTGTATTATAGTTTTATGTATAAGTTTTTAAATCACTAATTTTTATTTATAATACCATTTCAAACTAGTGACATTATTGTTCCAACTCCAGAAAACATAATACAAGCAATGAGTAAACACAATGGACAATATGTAATCAATCAGTCAAATCTTTATGTGAAATTTTTTATCAGAGTGATTTTTTCATAGTCCAACAATTTGCGATTTTTTATTGTCACTATGATATTGTAAACTAATAACTAAAAATTCAAATGCCCTATGGATACACACTTCATTCACCAGTTTATACATATTTGTACATCTGAAACCAATTATATAGCATGGGATTTTAGCACTTTTGACATTTTTGGCAAATATTGTCTTAAAGGTAACTCCCCTACAGCATGATTTTGTACAACATAGTTACGCTCTAATATGACTCCATAACATGGTTTCACTCTAATATGATCAGAAATTGTCAGAAACTCTCATATAACATTGTAATTCTACTATTTAACCTATGTATTGTACTAATAAACTTTATATATCTGCAAGGAGTATGTAAAAAAATCAATGTTCTTTAAAATTACTGTACTTAATATATGATCTCCTGGATATTGTTTCTATGATATTTTATTCTGTAATCTTTAATTACATTCGTTTCCATAATAATTCCTTATTTGGAGTCAAATCCATTAATTCATTCACTTTATAAACTGAAATTCGACGCTGTTAAAATGCTTTTTTACAAAACTATAAATTTAGAAGAGATATGAGCTTGAAAATCTGAGTTCAAACCCTTTCTAAATTACATTAATTTCAGTATAGACAATACAGTATACTTGTATTTAAAGCCTTTATAAAATATATATTTTTGTACAATACATACATAAATCTACAAATTAGAATATAAAATATATTCAAATTATATTTAAATAAAGTTGACACTCCTTTCTGTTCATCTATTTTACATACAATAATCAATATTTGAATACCTGTTTTAAATAAATTAAATATTTTAAAATGATGTTTTCTATGTATAATTTAATATTGTTTAATCATATCAACATATAAATACACATACCTTAACAATAATTCAATGTCCTATTTGTTGATGTTTAAAGATTATTTTGAAATGGTATGCAGTGAACAAATTTATCAATAAGTAATTTATTTTACTATTGCTATCATATAAAACTATTTATATATTTTTATTAATATATCACTAACATAATATACATGTCATTAGTTTTATTGTAGCCCATATTAATCTTAAAGATTTTTCTGCGAGATAAATAAATTTTTCGAGTTGAAACCAAGCTAATAGATTTTTCCATTTTTTATAGAAAATATTTCTATCCCATTACTACATATGTATTTAGAAATCTAATTATACATTATGGGCATACAATACATATGTATACATTCACATAAAAATAAAATAAAATGAGGGAAATCCCCGACTTTTATCAGTACATCATAGAATACATACAATTTAGAAATATCCGAATTTTATTTTATTAAGATTCTTTCTCTCTCTCCGAGTTAAGTGCATATTATTGCACAATTTGTGCTTCAAGTATTCAATTCTTGAATTGTAGATAATATTATTTTAAAAAATTCTAGTATTTGTGGTTTTGGAAGGAATTTAATTTAAGCTTTTGTGGGTATGTTAAGCCTAATTTTTGAAAAACAAAATTCAGTCCCAATCTATGCCTGATAAAAATAAAAACCCATTTAAGAAAAAATTTATTTCTCTGAATGTAAAAATACCAATTTTGGATCATTTTATAAAAATAGAAAAAGCATCATGAAGCAACAGTTTGAACCATTAAAAAAAAAAAAAAAAAAGAAAACTAGAAGTGCTATTGCTGTAGCATTTTCAATATCTGCAAAATATGCAGCTTGCTTCATGCCCGATAATCGAGAAAATGAAATGGACACTCAGCATTTGAATTGATGATAGCTTCCAAAAAAAAAGAACATTCCATTGGATAGCAGCAGCATTAAACAAAAAACTCTTAAAATTTACAAAGACCTTAAAGAAAATGGAGAACTTTCTGTCAGATCAAATTTTGTGGCAAGTAAAAATTGGTTTGAAAAATCAAAAAGTGTTTTGCAATTCATAGCATAAGAATTCGAGGTGAATCGACATTGGCTGATAATGAAGCTGTCAGTAACAGAGCAAGGATACACATCACATCATGTTTTTTAATGCTGATGAACCTGAGCTTTAATGAAAAAAAATGCCTAATAGAATCTTTATATCGAAATAAGAAAAAACTGCCACCTGGATTTAAGGTTTCTAAAAACCATGTAATGCTATTTTAGTGTAGCAATGCATCATGAGACTATGTTAAAACGCTTGCCTGGTCATAGATCTTCATATCCCTATGCACTTAAAAGCATAAATAAAAACACCTTATCAGTATATTGGAAAGCAAATTTAAAAGCTTGGGTAACTAGATTTATTTAAAGTATGGTTTTTCAAGTACTTTATGCCAAAAGTTGGAAATTATTTAAAAAAGAATTTGGATTTCAAGGTGCTGTTACTATTAGATAATACTCCAAGTCATCACAAGATTTGAGTCATCCCAACATCCAAATAGTGTTTCTATCACCAAACACTATTTTGATGCTCCAGCCATTAGATCAAGGTATTATTTATAATTTACTACATCAGAAGATCATTACAATGGATTTTAGACATAAATTAATTGGGATTAATTAGTGTATCAGCAGTTTGAAATTAAGCACTATATCGAAATCATATCTTTATCGCTGAAAGAACTAAAAACGTCAATGTTAAATGCAAGTGATTGTCCAATGAAATAAAAAATGGGCTTGAATCCATTAGAAAATGAAATTGGTGAGATATTAAAACTTGCTAAATCAATCAGAGGTGATTGTTTTGAGGGTATGGCTATTCAAAACGTCCAAGATTTATTGATGGAAGAGGAAACTAGCGAAGTAGATTTGCTGGAAATGGCATCAATTAAGTCAATTCTGAAAAGAATGCCAGTGAGGAAGATAGTGAAGTTAATAAATTAACATTAAAAAATTATGGGATGGCTTAAGATTACTTAAAAATCTGGAATTATTTTTTTTGATTACATATACCCATCTACTTAAAAAAGCCAAAAATTCAAATGGGAGCTGCAAAATACCGGGAAATCTACAATAAACAAATGAAAATTACAGATTTTTTAAAGAAGATGCAAATGATAAAAAAGGATTGAGTGAATAAAGATAATGTCATTTGAGCAAAAAAATGGTTTGTTTGTATCGATTAATGATGAAGAAGAAAATTATGAAATTATGGTTATTAAAATGAAAATAGTTAGTTTCTTTTCATTTGTGTTATACATACATATGCTAATATTTTTAATGGAAATAAAGTTGCTTGTATAGATTTTTTTTTAAATGTATGTTTGTAAGTTTTTGGAACCTAACTCTCACTTTTGTACCGTTTCTCCGATTGTTTTAAACAATGTGGCATTTTCTAAGAACCTACTTACCATGCTATAGGAGAGTTACCTGTATATAACAGATTTATTGCCATAATTTTATTATAAAATCAGAAACATTTATATTTTTATAAACAATCATCTACAATCTATGAAGAAAAACAAAATAATTTAAAATCCTTTTCTTTTTCATATATTTGAATTAAAATATTTTTACTTTTCATAAATTGAAGATGATTATTTAAAACAAAATATTTCTGATTTTATTATAAAAAGTACATAATTAAAACTTCAATTTTTGGTAGTTTTATTAAAAAATTTCCATTTACATACAAATTAATAATCTAGGATTATAAAAAAAAAAAGAATTCAACATTGGATCCAACATAACTATCTTTAAAATACAATTATTTGCCAATTATTTTCATAATTATGAATTTTATAATTATTTAGTATTAAAAAAAATTATATATAACTATGTTGATAGTATAGCAATTTTGATATAAAAGGATATGTTCATTAAAAAATAAAATCTTAAAAGAATTGATATCTTTTCAGTATTCATTGATACTGAAATTAAAGATATTATAAAAACTTATTTAATTATGAACTATCAGTAAATGTTGAATGTTTAGAATATTTTAAACTTTAAAGTTTTCAAATACAAACAATTTGTTAGTAACAACACATAAATAGACAACACAGGTTAGTAATGACATAATGTTTCAAGTAATATTATTCTCCATTCTTCTTCACGTGTTGCTGGCCTGACTAATGTCAGAATTAGCAGAGGAGTCAAACTCACACTTTAGATTTTTAGATATTGAATTTAAGGCAAACACTCTAACCAACTGAGCAGTCTTATTGCATTCAAACATCATAAACTAAACAAACTAATTTGCAACAGTCATTTTCTAAAATGCTCCCCACTGCAATTTATTCAAACTAATCCAACCCTATTGTTTTACTTCTAAAAATAAGTAATTCTTTTTTAAATGCATTAATAAATAACATTCTCCCACATTGTTTATTCTTACTGATTTACTTAAAATTGACATATGAAAAATCAGAAACCAATCAAGTGAAGATTAATAAATTATATTACAAACTGATATCCAATGATTGTTCAAACTTAAAGTAAAAGAAATATTCTTGTTTCTCAACCTCTTTAATTCATATATTTATGCTCCATACAAATCAAGCATTTTAATTTATTACAAAATTGTCATATGAAGAAAGTCCTACATACATATATGAATTCTTCAATTTCAATTATGTTTTATATAGTATTTTACAACTGGAAATGATTACAGATGATAGTATAATATGTATAAAAATAAAGAAGCATTAAATAACCACTGTAGGAGTAATACCTTTTACACATATCTTGAAAAAGAAAGAGTGAAAGGAAAAAAATATTATAAAAAGACTAATTAATTACTTGTTAGTAAGGGTTTTAACAATTTTTTACTTCCTTGTTTATCATCTAATTAATAAATAATGAAATACTCATTTATTGATCAGTAACTGAATAACTATCACCATATCAAAAAAAATTCTAAAAATCCTAAAAATTCTCAGATATTATATTTCATTGGTTTTTTATTCCAAATTGTGGATAAGAAAAGTAGACATACTAATTACCATACAACATAATATATATATATCAATATTTAAGGCAAAAAGATAAAAATACAATTTTTTTGTAATCCTCAAGCTAAAGTGTACCGCAATTTCTTTATATCTATATCTCATAAAAAAAAAATTTTTTTTTTCTTAAAGTTTTCTTTACTGTCATATTTTTCTTTTGAAGAATCATAAATATGATTAAAAGGTTTAACTTTTTTGTTTAAATATGACTCTATAAAGTTTTTTTTTTTTAAAAAAAAAAACAACTATTAAATAGATCACTGCAGACCCAAAATCTCTTCAATAGTTCTTTGTAAATTGCAGTATGGTAAAGATTGGTACTAATCAGTATGCTAAGCCAGCCACTTGCTGGTGTTGTTTCTCTGCTAAAAACCCAGAAATATGACATTTACATGGCCCAATATTTCTGTGCTTTTGCAAAGAAACTTATTAGCGGCTGCAGGCATATATGGCATTGCACACAAATATTACGGCCTGCTAATGTGCTTCGCGACACTATTAGTCAACTATTAGAGTTGGTTTGCCTAAGGGTTGGCGATCAAAAAATCTTAAATTTGATTGGAATCTAAAAAAATTTTAACATTTTACATAATCAAGATTTGACATGAAGTTGCAGATATGGCAGTTGAATGTGCTATCACTAATAATATGAACTTGTGTATATACAGGTGTATAAATACTTTTCATGTTTATTTTCTTACTTATTATTATAGTAGTCATTTTAGTAAAATTTTCTGGGCAATATGGATGGTAGAATAACTGTTTCTAAAGATAATATTAACATAGAACTTTTTTATTAATAAGTTTTCATATCTTCTGCCAACTCTAACAATAGCTACTAAGCCACTCATACTATCCTGATGATAAAAGATGATATCCAGCTTACACATTGGTGTTATAATAATAATGAGACAGGCAACCACGCATCAATTTGAAACTAAATTTCCCAACTACAAAAATCTTCATTTAACATAAATAAATAAATTAAATATTACACTTTCAAAAATTAACTTTTGCTCTACGCAGTTAAAAAAAAAAAAAAATTCTATTAAAAATTTCATAATGTAATTGGATATAACTCACTCTATGAAAGCTTCTATTAACTCTTGCCGAAGACAACAAAGTTTATGCTTATGTTCCTTTGGAAAGTTCATGTTTTGTGCTTCTTTGCTCAATTCAATGCCTGCTGATTAAAAAAAAAAAGATTATAAAATTAAATTAAAACTAAAATAATTTATAATTTAATGTAATTTTTGAGTTTACACTACTGCTAATCTTTTGGCAGACATCAATAAATTCAAAAATTATATTTCATTTTAAAAATTAATTTGATTCTTATTATTTATTTTATTTCTTTACAAAAACAACAGTGTATAATATGAATAAATAAGTAAAAATATACAACAATACTAAACAATTTATGGAAAAAATATAAATTAGCTGATTCTTAACCAAAGCATCTCTTGACTTGACTTATAGAAAAAAAAGCATCTCTTGACTTCCTAAGCTTATGTTTAGATTAGATATAAATTTATTATATAAAATTATTTTCTTTTGCCTTATTTATTTATTAAAAGTCAGTGCTTCGGCAAGTCAAGTAACATTTGAATACTATAGTGACTCGATTATATAAGGCCTGGAATCAATCCAATCTTGAATTCTGTACTCTACTGTTTTCATCACTGAGCTAAACTCCTTGAAATATCTTCAATTTTTAAAGTGTACTTCAAAAACTGAAAAAAATTATTTAAATCAGCCAAAATTTATTACAATAAGTTCAAGGCATTCATGTGTTGTTATTTATTCATATGAAAATTTATTTTAAATATTTTAATTACAGTTTAAAAAAATAATTAATTATATATAATAAAAGAATAGTATTGTATCTACATATGATTATGTTAGATATTAATAATTATTTTTTAAAGTAAAAATGATATTTCTAAAGAGAAAGAAAATATTGTTTTCTATATTACACAAGACAGAATTTAAAACTATGAAGATGAATCAATTTTATTTATAACACAAAGAAGTAGCGAATCACTAATGTAGCAATGATATATTTAAAGAAGAAAATGAAAGATTTAAAGATTGCTAAGTGATATAATCACCCCAGAATGTTTTCCATTTATTTATATAAAATTCTCTAATTCCATCATACATAAAAAAACAAATTTTAACATATATATATATGCAGAAAAAAAAATTATATGATGCTCTTACCATAAATGAGTATGACTTAACTAGAGGGCCAATACTTTTCATTTTCAACTGAAGTCTGTTTCACTTACCTCTTCTAATAATCGTTCATAAAAAAGTTATGTATCTTTATCTTATTGCTACTATCTATGTAAGCAGTGATAATACAAGATAACGTTAGTGATAGCTGATTATAGTTAGATAAACAGAAAAATATCACTTCAACTTACAACACGAAAACAATCATAAATCATTCCCTTTTACTATACAGACAATTTTAAAAATGGGTAGAAAAAAACATTCATACAATTCCAGTGGAGTTGTAAGAATTGTGTTGAACTTGCTAACACCTATAATAATAGGTAAATACTATAATCACAAATAAAAATCATTAACATGTATAAACATATCTAAGATGTATGAACATTCATAAGCAAATGACACTGTTTTTGCCTTTATTCAGATAAGCTTATGCTAGCTCAGTCAAATGATTCTTTTCCTCATAGTAACCAAGCTGGACACCATAAAAAAATATAAAAAAATAACTAAAGATCAAAGAAAAAAAATATAGAATTTTCTTTATATGCATCTGAAAAATGTGGCAGAATATCAATATGTGCCACAGCTTATAGGCTATAAATAGGCCAAATCAAAAATTCAATTTCACTTTTGTAAATACATATTGATTCCAGAAGAAAACTTTTAAAGTAAGACTGCATTACACTAATACAAAACAACAACAAAAAAACCTTTTTCATAAAATTATCAATACATCTTCATTCAGAAGTCCAGAATTCATTAAAATATATCTGACATAAATTATACTTATAAAAAAGATATAGTATTTTTCTTCTTTTATATGAAAATATATCACAGTATATTATTAGTTTTAATGACCTTTAGAAGTCTTCTATCACTGAAAACTCCAGGAACAATTAATTTAAATGTGAAAGGATATATTATTTTGTAAATATCCTACACCCCAAAACAAACTAACCCATAAACATAATTGAGAAAAAATATTTGAGTTAAAAATCTTATGGCTGTTTGAAATTTCAAACTGATAGATTGTCTAGCATAAGCAAAATAAAAAGTGGCCACTGGATATTCATCGATTAGTAAATACTCCCTACTAAAAATGGCTAATATTCAAAAACTAGTCTATCTGTTAGCACTACTATCTAGCAATTACTGATTAATCATGCCTAAATAGATAATTCATTGGTAAATTCAAATTCTACATCTATCATTTGGAATTGAACACAGGCTTTGGTTTAAGAAAAGAATACAACTGTGGGCTATCAGTTCAGAATTTAAATTAATTCAAACTTACAATAAAACTTTAAACACTAGAGACTATATTTTCGTATTTAATGTAAAGTTATATTATGTATTTTATTGTGGCTAACACTAATGATCAAACGTATCACTGGTTTGTTAAAATAACATCGTGTCTTGATTGTTGAACTAGCCACAGACTCAAACTGGTAATTTCTACCAAACAAAATCAAGTCTCTCATCAGTTTGGCCTTATATATAATTCCATTATTATAAATATTGAGCCTTTTCCCAGGCAAATCACTATCAATCACAATGATTGAGTACATGATTGGCTTGATCATAGCATCCTATTGCTTTAATTGCATTGCCAATTATTTCTGATGATGATGAAGTATATCAATGGACTGATTATAGCCTTAATTACTGAAACTAATTTCTGATAAAGAATTTAAATGTCAATATTTGTAAAACTATCTAAATTGATCATACTAAAAAATTTCTAATTACAAAAGTGATTAGCAGTTCGAATTATATTAATAATATACTGTATAGTGCATCCCAAAAGAATAAGCACTTAATATGCCATCAGTCATCATAAATTTTTTTAATAGAACATAATTTTCCTTTTGAAAAATAATAAACACATTGCACTTTATCTAATTGCAAGAAACTTGGAACTCTCTAAATTCTTAATCATTGATTATTTAAAAATTATCAAATATAGGAATTCTTAATGTCCAAATTTGCTATTATGAAGCCATATGACTGCTTTTGGAGCAAAATAAAATGTAATCTTGGTATACTCAATACAGTTATAATAAATGCAGCAAGAATTCTATTTATTTATCAAATCATTAATATTTATTTATAAAATCAAACAATCTTAAAAAATAAAGCATAACAACTTTAGAATTGATTCAAATATCCATTGCTTATAACAACGCCCTTACTATTAATCCAGAATAGCAAGATTCATGAAAAGACAAACAAACAAAACAAAAAAGAAATGCATTTGATAACCTATAATGAATTTCCATTATCAAAATAAAATGCTAAATGGCAATAACTTCCTCAGTTAAAAATTCTTAATACTGTGCACAGTTGAGAGTCTGTTAGAACAAGTCACTTATTTGGAGGAAGAAGTTGGAATTGATTAATAGTTAAGTAAATTTGTGTAACCGCATCTAGACTATATAAAATATTTTTTTATTTATAATCCAATTCAATATAGAATATTGGTAAACAAACAATTCCATGTAATTTATTCTTACCAGGAAGAAAATTAAGATCCGGAGGGAAAGTTCTTAGAAGATCTAATATATAATACCTGCCATCATTCCCAATAATGCCCTACAAAATATAAAAATAAAAAAAGTAAGTACATATATGGTAAAAAAGTATTATTTATAATAAAGAACAAATCTCTTAAAATATTAACATCAAATTGTAATCAAATATAGAGTCAAATAACCTATCAAAATGACAGATCTAAACAGCAGTGATCTCTATGAGATTTTATTGTTTAAGAAAATGGTAATAATAATACATAATTAAGAATGCAATACATAATTGAGATTTCTCAACTAGATTTACTTAAGAAGAGATCATTAAACAATTAAGTTTACAAATTCTTTTAGAATGGCAGGTTAGTAGCTTGAGTTCAAAATTTTAAAGAATTTTGAAAGTTTTGGTCATTAAATTAGATATTTAAACACATCTAGGTTTCAGAATTAGATAGCTAGAACAGCAAATTTTCTTTGGTGAATGCCCAACACTGTGAAACCATGAAAAAGTTGGCAGTCACTTATAATAATAAATAATTAATGATTCTCATTTGTACTAGTTAATATATCTATGACAACCATATGATTCACAGCTTGTTTATAATAAGCAACTATGATTGGTTTAAAAACAATAATTAAGGCTGATATGATTTTAAGAGCTTACTTTCAATATATGCAAAACAGTGACTTCTATCTGCATTCTTAATAATTCACATAAACATAAAATAAATTAATGGATTAATGCTCATAGATATAATCCCTGACTGAATTATATTGCAATTGATTTTTTTATCTAGTCAATGCACATCAACATATCTAACGTACTCAGATTATCATGAAAACTTTGATCTTCAATTAATAAGGTATTTAGCATTTTAACAAAAAAAAAAAAATATTAAAATGTTATCTACTTTTATGCCTGCTTGAAAATTTTTTAATCATATACTTAAAAAAAATTTAAGTTCCACTAATTTTGAACCCCAAGTCATAGGTATATGAAAATGTATTAACATCTGAAAAAAAAAAAAAATCTCATCTCCATGATCAGTTTCTTATGTAAAAACTATAAAATGGACAATAATAATGAACAAAATCTTATATGATCCTTTTGATATAAATATCATTGCTGTCGAGCCATTTTTCCCTGTTTACTTTTGTGAAGTAATAATGATGAACTTATGCAGTAAACATTTGGGATCGAAGCTCAATATATCACTTCTGATGCTCAAATTCCCAAATAACTAATTATTTAATTATCTTTTCTACTTTTTTCTTAGTTGCTATTTTTAAAATTCTATTATAACCTTGATTTAAAAATAAAATAAAATTTTATTTCAGACACAAAAATAAATTATAGAAAATACCAATAATTTTAATACAAAAATGATTCTTTTTTTATTTTTTTAAGGAAAAAAAAAAACACTGCAAAATATACAGGATTTATAATAAATGTATAAATTGTAAGAGTTTTGCCATTATTGAGGAAAGCAACTATTTTATTTAGAAAATAAAAATCTGATTGTAACAACATTAAATGTAATACTGCAAATCAGTTTCATTTCTAATTTGCAATAAATTTCCTTTTGCAAGATAAAATATTAATATTATTCCAACAATTGTGATAATTTTATAAAATACCATTCTTTAAATCCACAACAAAATTAGTAATTCATTTACAATTTTATCAAAACTATTTCCAAAATTATTATCATTAATTGCTTTTCAAATAATAGAAATTTATGAATATCAATTTAACAATGTTTTAAAATCACATGTATAAAAAATCTAATATTAAAAATGGCTCCTTAAAAATTGATAAAAGATATCATGAGTCAGATGTCAATCATTTTCTACATTGTACAGTAAAAAGCACATACTTTCTAGAGACTTTTAAAAATCTGGCAAATATAATCAAAAAAAAAAAAAAGCCAGACTGGCAAAATTCATCAAAAAATAAGATTGGGAGGATTTTTATTCAGTGCTACTATCAAGTGGACAAAAATGAATTATATTTTCACAAATTTTACTTACTTTATTATTATTAAAGCTGATAACACTATTTTTGTCAAATAATTCTAAATTATTTTTTTTTTGTTTTCCTTTATTTAATATATATTCATAAGAATATTTAATATATTTTAATGGTCCACGCTTATATGATTTATTATTTGAATATTTAGAATTAATAATAACAATAAGCTTCATATTTATATTATTTCTGTGATCGTACTTTTAAACCACATAAATTTCTGATTACATATATAACAGTTAAGATGAACCCAATGCTTATTATACAAGCTGAAAAATCATACTGATAATCAACTAAATACAATCAGGAAGATAGTTAGTTGAGTATTTTCCTAAATCAAAAACTGTTGGTTAACAATCTAAATGTTGATTTCAATTTGAAAATGACACATTGCATATGTGTATAAAGATAAAGGTAATAAAAACAATCTTTAAACACTCCATTTCCAAAAGAAAAGCAATGAAAGACATCAAATGTCAATTGTTAATAATTTTTTCTGGGTTTTCATTCTTGTTTTACTCTCATCAATAATCAAATGCTGAACTGGCTATGTGGGGGAAAAAATCCCCCTTTGTTTGGAATCTAACTAAAAATAATTTCTGAGTTTCATTCAACACAGCAATGAGACATGATAATGTTTTATCATGAGGTTCTCTCAACAATTTGAAAAACAGTGAAGACTAAAAATATCTGATAAAATCTAAAATCTAATCAAGGATTAAAGTGAAAGTATTTAATCAAAGAAAAATAAGATAGATACCTATGATAATGTGTGTATATATAATAAAAACAATAGTTTTTCCAATAATATAAATTTATTACAAAAATAATTTGTATGCAATGAATAAATGACAGCAAAAATATAAAAAACTTGCAACACATGATTTGTATTCACTAATAAATTAAAAATGACTTGAACAAATAGCAAGAAACAGAATTTTAGATTTAAAATTTGTTTTAAACTCAAAGTTATAAATAAGCTATGTTATAAGTTTTCAGAGAGAAATAAGAATTATTAAAATGTATTATTCAAAAAAAGAATCCTTCCAAAGTAACATTAATTTATCTTTTCTATTTGTCTGAAAATAATTTTATAAATGTGTTTGACTGATTATTAATTACAGATCTGAGAATTAAACTTAACAAAAAAGCAATGCAAAGGAGATTATAGATCATGTGATTATATGTTAGAAAACAAGTAATACTAACATCACTAAGAACCTAGAATCTAAAATGGAAATGAATTGAACAAATTTCTAGAAGATATGACAATGGATGGATAATTAATTAAAGTCCTAACTAAAATCCTCAAATGATATTTAAAAGATTTAGAAAATAACCAAATATCTTGTGGACAAAAATGGTATTTATCATTAAATTATTCACTGATAATAAAAGGATATATTTGGAAAATAATAAATAAATAATCAAATAGTTAATTGTGATAAATTATGACTTTAGAGCACCAGAAATGTTAAGCTGGGCTTTGATTGAGAAATTTCCTTAAACTTTGGAAAATTACCTTAAGAATAAATTTTGTTATGGGCTATTGTGGTGCTAAAAAAAATTAATAAAACAGAAATAACTTTAAAAGATTGAAATATATTTGAATTTTAATTAAAAAATCTTACCTTGCATTCAACAGATGAACATAACTCTATTTCTTCATTCTTTTCATTCAAAACTCTAAAAACATTTGAAAAAAATAAATCTCATCAATATTTAAAGTTAAATATTTTTACAAATTTAATAAAATTAAATTACTTAGTGGAAGTTATAAAAAAAAAAAATTAAAATAAATCTTAGAGAAATTAATAAAGTTTGGTCAAATAAACCTAGAATTAAATAATGGCTTGTAAATTTTTTTGTCAGCAATAAAGCTTTAAATAAAGCAGAAACATGGACTATTAAAAAAAAAAGGGTTAAAAAAAACTATTTCTACTATGTTAAAGCATTATGAAAGCACACAGTATTTTAAATATTTAATAAAATAATGCAATAGAAATAAAAGAAGTATTGGAAAGAAGATTGAGTAAAATGGGAATAATATATTAATAATATTGAAGTATTAATAGGAATGAACAAAAAAAGTAAAAAAAAAAACAAAACAATTGGCCTCGATACATCTAATGAGTGTAGAGAATGATATTTTTATTAACTGCATATTTAAAATATTATTTTTTTATAGTATAGAGAAAAATATATATATAAAAATAAATCCTCAAAATTTTTTTAAAATTATTTTATGAAATTTTTTCTTTCATTTATATCTAATAGTTTTTATTTTTTTATGAAGTAAAGAAATACACACACACACACACATATATATGTATGTATAAAAGAATTTAGATAACAAAACATATGAAAATGATTTAGCAGATTTATTATAATTCTTCAAATTTTAATACTTTTGGAAATATATATATACATGAAACAATTTTTTTTTTTTTTTGTATTCTCTTTATTAAATGGTTTTTATTTAATGTGCATTATTTTTTGTCTGATTTTCTAACTCAATTTTCATCCACTTCCCAATTTCTGATCTAATTGAAATTTTGCATACATATGTATTCCCAATAATAATATATTCTTTAAAAATTTGTAAGCAATTTTAGCAAAAAAATTTAAATTTTAATTAGATTCATTACTCTTACTGTAGTGTCACTTAGAAATATTTAATTGTATCTAAATTTAATTTCTGGAACTATATAAAATTAAAAAATTGAAAATAAATTCTTTTTTTTTTTTTTTAAAGAAACACTTATTTCTGAACATGAAGGCTGCACATTTTTATTTTCATTGTATAATATCAAATATATGGTGAAAGATGAACCAATTTAATTATTTCACATTTTAATGCATTTTTTTTTTTTAATGTTTGCTTTCATTAACAATTTCTGTTTATATGTATACAAATAATACACTCAACACCTTTTTTAAAAGTAAAATTAAATTATTTTATTTAATAAAATTGAGAGAATATTTTTGTAATTTGTCAAAATAGAAAACATTAATTATCACTTTTTGCAATACTACCATTTAAAAAAATATTGTTTAATTTGATTTATTAATATCCCATTATTCTATAAATTTTAAAATAAAATATAAAAGAAAAATGCTAAGGAAATGCATAAATAACTATCATGTTTTAAGTAACGTATTATTTGTTTTTTTTTTTTTACAAAACACCATGTGACATTAATATTAATAAAAATTGATATAACTCACTTATAGCACACAGTAAATAATTAACATTTTTATTAATTTACATTAAAACTTTTTACAATCATTCATTTTAACCAAAAAAAAATTTAATGTTTTCATTTTTTTTTTGCTTTGATACTCACTTGTGAGGTAATATCCTTAACTGCTGCCCTGCTTTCTTGAGCTGAAAAAAAAAATTTTTTTTCTTTCTAAATATTTTATATAAATAACTTACACTTTTAGGCTATTAGGAAAATCACTGAGAAAATAAAAATTAAATAAGCAAACAAACAAAAAAGTAAAATCTAATAACTTTATGTCACATGACGTAATTACTTTTCTATGTAATTGTCTTCTAATTATAAAGACAATTTTATAAATACCTTATGTATAAAACTGCAGTAACAATATGTCAATTTAACTTCTATTTGTTTACCATGTTCCTGCTTATTCCTTTTATTCATAGACATATTCACATATCTCCAAGAGATGATAATGAATTTCAAAATGAATATTTTTTGTCTTTACAAAATTAGATCACAAATGGCACTTTGAAGTCACATAAGCTACCTATTTTTTTATTAATTTTAAATGACATAAAGTCACATGATTTCGTATGGATGGATTAACACAATACAAATTGTAATAACATGAAGTATGAAAACAATATGCAGAAATAATTCTTACTTTTTTAATCATCTCTTGTATTTTTATTTTAAACAATAACACATCAATATAACAAAAGCTGGCATATCATGTTTTAAAAAAGGTCATGAAAAAATAAGCTGCAAGACTTGTATATAACACTAAAAATATCTTTAAACTTTAATTTAAAATTATTGATAACAAAATATTATTAACATTAAATATTTTTTTAAAAGATGTACCAAATCAGATCATTAAAAGTCTTCTAAAATATTTAAGAAATATTGCTCTTATATGTAGATGATTTTCTTTGAAAAAAAATTCATACAAGACAATACATGATGAAAAAATAAAAACACTGTCAAAAAGATTTATTTCCAGTATAAACTAATAATTTGAAACTATAACTTATAATCAAATAATATGAAAATGACATGAATATGAACAAAAATTTAAATATTATCAAAGAATCCTTGAAAATATGAAAAAGAAAAAAAAGATTCTTAAAGTATTAAAATAAGCACTATATTCAATGACTAATATTTTTTAAAATCTTGATTTAAAACATACACTTTAATAAAATTTGAAAACGTTTAATAAATATTAAAATAGAAAGTAAAAAAAACAACACTCTCTTGCTACTGAAATTTTATTATGTTATTATATTAAAATCTAATATTACCAGTAGCAAAATCTGGTAACAAACTCCTATACTACTTTCATAGTTATATATAGTAACACTAAATACAAGTAAATGCCTATTTGCTGTAATAACCAAGACATTTAATTGACAACTAAAATAAAGATCTTGAAAAGTATTCTGTAAACCTATCACATCTATGATTTGAGATTCAATTATATTAGAGAAAAAATGAAGCTACAAAAATATGAATATTCAAACTTTACTCCATCCTTGTAAAATTTTGAATAATAGAAATGATAATAATTAACTTTAAAATTAAAACTTACCATTTCAAGATACTTTGGATGGGTTACAACTGTTTTACCAAAATCAATAGATCCATAGATGACCGATTGATCTTGTTCCCTTTCCAAAATACCTAATTAAAAAAAAATGTAAATTTTTAACAAACTGTGAACAATTATATATAATTTAAATCACAATCAAAATAATGTTTAATATTAATTCTAACATTTGATACATTTACAATTCTAGACATTTTTTTATTTTTTGACAGAATATAAAATAGAATCATATTTAGATATATTATATTGTAAATTTAAGAGTGCATATATATCCATATGCACTTAAAAATGTAATAACTATATTTTTATTCATATAAACTTACTTTGTACATACTGTACTCAATATATAATATGTATATATAAGGAATTCCACCTTTATTGTTAAAAGATTGCCTTGATAACAGTTTGAGATTGTTGATTGTTATCTATATTGGGATTGTCTAAGTGTTGACTGGTTTCTAATGGTTATGTATATATTAATTATTAATACAGCAAGATATATATATATTAATGTCAGATATATGACATTTATATAATCCAGAGTAATATGCTAAATGTGAATTCACTTTTGATTTAAACTATGTGAGATTCATACTAATATTAGATGGCAAAATTTCAATTTGTAATGCCTGTTTCTAATTAGTACTTTGCTTGGTTATATCAAAGCTAAAATTTATATATAAAATGCACTGAAAAAATCTTATTAAAATTAATATTATCACAATATATATATCAGGGGTCCCCAACCCTATGCCCGTGGGCACCATGATACCCGCAGATCATTTTACGTGTGCCCACTGCTATCCGAACACGATAAAAAAACTATTTATGTGATACAAATAAATTTAATTTTTAAAATTTCTTATAAATTATTGTATTATATTGTAATCAAATTGTAGGGCATACTATACTTTTACAGCGTAAAAATATAAACGTTAATTATATATTAAAATTTTATTTTTGAAATAAATATTTTTTTGTACATTATGTGTATTATTAACAACATCCAACTATAAATTTACATTGAAAAAATAAATGGTGCCCACCACCTGGCCAGTATTATAGAATGTGCTCTTAAGTGCAAAAAGGTTGGGGACCACTGATATATATATATATACATGTAAATATAATTTTCAAGTTTATTCATATATGTGGTGGCTTGTTATTCAACTAGTTTTCATCTACCACTATCTGTAAAGTATTTTGCTATTGATTATTTTATTTAATATAAAGTTTACAAATCAGATTAAAATGAGAAGTAAAATAAATGACAAATATGATGACTCTGATGTTTGATTGACATACTGGTATTAGATCTAGATAATTATACAAATGAATTGGTTTGTTCAAAAATATAATTTTTTAAATTTCAGATTGTAATTTGAATAGTATAAAGGAGCAAATAATAGTTGCTAAATATATAATTGTATTAGTTCCATCTTTATTATCTGAGAATGGCGATATTATAACATTTTACCACCTAGTGTTCACTGATTATTCAAACTTGTAGTAAATGACTAGGGTAGAGTGAAACAACAAATCTTGAAAGCATAAGCCAAGAAAGTCAAGATTCAGTCTATTCTGATTTATGGATAAAAATGTTTGAGAAAAAGGCATAGCTATTAAAGAGGTTCTTCTGAAACCAATTCTAAATCTTGTACTGTTTACAATTCAGAATTTTGGTTATTATATATTTTATTTTCACAATGAACTGAAAGATGGTAAACATCTGTATAAAAACATATATAAAATATTAAAAAATATCTTTTTTATGTGAATCTCTTTTCAAATTAATACAAACCTGGAATTATAGACTGAGCTGTAATCCTATAACCACGATAATCTATTACAACAGTTCCCAATGTATATAAACCTTCTAAATCAACTTGACTAAAAGCATGTACTCCCTGTAAATCATTGACCTAAAGTAAAAAAAAAAAAAATACATTCATAAAAATAAATTTGTAAAATCTAAAAATTAAAAAAACATTAAAAAAAACTTTTTTTTTTTCAAAATTAATGTTTAGTTAATTTAAAAATAAAGTAATTATTTCATATACAATAAGAATTCCAAAATGAACTGGGGTTCTCATGATACCTTTAGTAGTTTATATTTTTATATGAATATTAAGGTCTAATTAAAATGACTACATTATTTATGAGAGAAGATATTCCTGTCTGGTTTATTGTAGGGAGATAATTTTTTTTTATTGTTTCTCTATTTATGCAATGATATATACCTGTTTCTTATTTATGGAAAAAGACCATTAGTGCTTAGTGTTTATAGCAAAGAATCACTTCCAGTTCCTTGATTATTACAAAAATTACTTTTTGTTTTTTGCTAATTGCAGGAAGACATTTCTATTTCTGTTTATACAGAGAAGCCTGTTTTTGTTTATATGTAAATATAGATTTTTAATGAAGCAGTTTTAAGATCCTCAGCATATATCACAAATTCTCTGCCAAATAATTCATCTCAATTTTTTTCTAATAATCATTTTTACTCAATCAATAATAACTGTTTATCATAATCAATTACTAATTGGATATAGGTACAAGTTCAAAACTTTTTATCTATTCATTTTTCATTCATTCTTGCCATTATTTCCCACAATTACTTTAGCATGACAAATCCAATCAAGAGGTCTGCTGAATAAATAAAAATAAAACTTTGTTGCATTGAAACACATACCAAAGCTGGATGAAGACAATCAGAGCATTACAATAATATGTTTTATAAGACAAATGAGGTATAACTATCTATAAAAGAAAACATCTTTGAAAATGTGAAAACATATAAAATCAAAAAGTAGATAACACTGTCTGTCATGTTATAATTCAACATGTAATATTTGTTAAATTTAAAAATCAATTTCATAAGCAGAATGAAGAGATCATCGAGAATTCTTCTAACTGAAACAATAATATATATTAACAGAATTTTTTCAATTTACTTATTCATTTAGCATATGAATTTTTTGATAGTTTAAGTATTAATAGGTTCCAACTAAAAGATAGAATCACTAGTGGATTTATTAAAACTTTAAATTATACCACTATAGCCATATCAGTAGCAAATAAATTCCATTTATGAAGCAGATAAGTGCACCAACCATGATTGGTCATGAATCTGTTGATGAGACTCAACCTATGTCTAGGAAGATCAAAGCCAGCTGGTTTTATTGTTGAATTTGGAAAAAAAAAAATTTAACATCATAAGATTTCTATTTTTCACACTGTAATTCTTCAATAGTAGATTCTTGGTTTAACATTCAAAAGAAGGGTCTTGATTTCAATAAGTCTTTGATGATAAAACTATAAACTGAGTAATTAGTAAGTGTGATCTGCTTAATAGCTTTTTATATATTTTCTGTGAACAACATCTCTTCTAATATCTGATCAAGGAATACATGAAAGAACAGGAAGTCACTGTGTACCAGAAAAATTTCTTATGGTATTAATTAATTGAATATCAAGATGTTTTTTGTAGAAATTTTTCTTCCAAGAAAAGGGAATAGAATTCACCAGCAGAATATGCTAGTGCTAAAAAAGTTGTCCTTAAAGCATTTGCATTGCAATCTTAAATAGACCAGCTATCTTTCCAAGGAATGTTTTCTTATAAATTAATTTTGATTTAATTTTAGTTAAATGAGAAAAATAAATTAGGCTACAATCCAAGATTAATCTTAAATAGTATGGGACAGAATTATGTTTCAGTCTATCATAACAAAACGTTATATTAAGATTAAATTGAGTACACTGTCTTCATATTCATATTGAGAAACTTTCTATTTCAAGAAAGGTCTCTTTTGACAAATCAAAGCAATGTTATAAATATAAATGAATTTCTCATATTTAAGATCACTGATAAATGTATTAAATAAAGTAAAGAATAAAAACCTGGTTTGATGCTTTAAATTAACTTTTATTTACATTAAGATTGTTTATTATCAATTTTGTTTATTATTTTTAAATTTTATACAAAAGACAACATTAAAGATAATTTTTAAGCTTGAAATTTGACCATTTGAAATGAAATTAAATAAAGTAGATAAGAGAAGAGAATCTTGATAAAAAACCTTCTATAAAATTTTTGTATCTACTTTAATTATTATGAAATATCAAATTTTTCTATGAAAGAGCATTTTGTCAAATAAATTAATGATTTTCCTACATTTAAGAATTTTAGAAACTTTTAGAAGAAAACCATTTTCCCAAACAGAATCATAAGCTGATATTAGATCGATAAAAATTGTACCGGTTTTTAATTTATTTTGAAAGTCTTTTTCAATATGAATTGTTAAAGATAAACTTATTCACAATAATTTCTTTCTGACCTAAATTCAGCCTATTCTATGGATGATTTTTAACTACTGGAAAAATTCTTATTCATATGATTTTTTTAAAAAGCTTGTAAGAAACACATAATAATAATATTAGGTGTAAATGTTTTAGATTATTACTAAGTTTATTTGGTTTTAACACCACTACAGTTTTATTTCTAAACCAAATTTTTGCAATGGGATTTGTATGAATAATATTACTGAATAGCTTTTCCAACAACGTTTTCATTTTTGGTATTAAATTTTTCAAAAATTTTGGAAGTATATTATCTAATCTTGGGGCCTTTCCTGATTTAAGACACATTCAAATTCAACAACATTCAGGGATTTTATCAGACTGATAATACTGGAATAATGTAAAAGAGAAGATTACAATTCTGCTATAATCATGTTTTTTTTCATTCTATCAATCTTGGATTTAAAAATCTGAGCTATAAGATTGGCAACCTCATTAACATTTAACAGTAGTACTTTATTTACAGATCAATTTTACATTTACAAATCTTTCATAATAGAGAACAGTTTTACAAGTAGATCTTGTAAAGTTTTAATTCTCTATAGTCTCTCTTCATTTTTCTCTTCTAGCATTATCCAGTGATTTTACAAGTTTATAAGTAATTCCTGGATCATTAGTAAATAAAAGTTGGTTATGTAGATCGCTGCCATTTTCTTTCAACTATAATTGAATTATTTTCGATATTCACAAGATATAGTCTTTCTGGAAACTGATATTATAAGTTTATTAAACTTACCATAACAACAGAAAAAAAATTCTATTAATATTCTTTTCAAAATATCTATTATATTCATTCCAATTAACTTTCTTTAAAACCCATATCTGAAAAGGGTAACTTTCAATTATAGGGATGTGAATTCCAAGAGTGATTAAACTTAATTGATACTGATTATGAAGAAGATAATAATAAAGTATTTTTTATTAAAACAAAACATAAATCAAAATAGAAAGCATCTCATTGCTTGCCATCACAAAGTAATTATGAGTTGTTTAAATCCAACCATTTTAAAAAATGACAATCTATTTGAATCTCAATTATACATCTCCAAAGAATACAATGAGAAATTAATATCTGCTATAAATACAGATATAAGAATATCTGAAAGATAAGGGTAGATCCAATTTATTGGGAGATTTGTTAATATTGCATATGTAAAAATTATCTATTCAAATTGTGATTGCAGTATCATTTGAATTATCTTCAGTGGAAGATTTTTGCTTTACAAGATGATTTAAAACAAAAGTAGTAACCAAGTTTACAATGCATTTGATTAATAATCAAAATAAATTTAGAAATTTTAAGATCTGTATTATTGGAAGGATGAGTTTCTTGAAATAAAATTATATCAATCTTATACTGAACAATTAATTCACAGAGGATTATCATTTTTTGATTATGATACCCTCAATATAAAGATAAAATAATTGTATCTGTTTCCTAGTGAAGAAAAGGTCGTTCTTTTAGAGGATATACTAGTATAGTACTATATAATGATATAAAAATAATGTATTATTATTTTTATTAAATGGTGCTGGTAATATTTTTTAGTGATCACATCATAAATATCTTCTGAATATTTATAGAATATTCAATGGCATATTCATTATTCTGATGATGACCATTTATTACGTTGCTGCTCGTTTTTTTTCTCTTTCACCAGAAACTTTTCTGAGAATTATGTCTTTTCTAACCATTAATAATCATTGTTTATTTTCATATGCTATCAATGATTATTTTCAAAAATGTTACTATCCCAAATTCAAAAGCATTCACACTTTTCTAATTTCTTTAATATTAAATTTTGACAACAAAAAAATTACAGTTAAAACCATAACTTGAACAATTTACACATTTAAAACCCTGTACAGTTTTAAGTTTAAATTCAAAATCAAATAAATCCCCATTTCTTTTTACTTATGTAAGAAAAGGGGAATTAGTATGATTTTTGACAATTTTATCAATACATAAAGAAAGATAAGTGGATAATATACTTTACGAAATTCAAAATCCATGGAATACAACCCAACGTAATCATTTCCAGTGCTTAAACTTCTTATGAATCCCGAACAATAAATCCTTACTAAAATATCTAAAGACCTTTTCAAAGCCCAATCTGCAATAAATCATATTTGCAGTATATTTAGATCATGTATTATTCAAAAGACAAAAAATATTTTAAACTATATATTTCCCATTTAAAATAAAAACATATTGAAATCAGACTTAGAGAGACCATTTTTCTCTTGAATTTAATGTAAAGAGCAAAATAATTATAATAGAAAAATAAATGAGAATACATTTACTTTGCAAATATTAATAACTGAGTTGAAAAATCAAATTGTACTAAATAAAGTTAGGTAAATTTTTCATTAACCATAAAAATACAAAAATATTTTTCACACATTATACTCTTTAATGATTTCAGAATGATCTTAATTAAAGCAATCAATTACATTATCATAAATAATAATTATATTTATAAATAAAACCATCAAACATTCTGCATGTAATTATCAAATTTATTTATTTTTAAACTATCACAATTCGTTTTTAATTGTAATATATTTTAAATATATATATATATATTGTGAATATTCAAATTAATGATCCAGATATTTAAAAAAAAATAAATAAAGAAGTTTGTTGATCTTATTTGATTTTTCTTTTGCTTGATAGATAGATAATGGAAGATCTTGGAAATATGGATTTAAATTGATCACCATGGCAACCTAAAGCTTTTAAATAGAATTGTTTACTGTTGATTCTAGCTTTAAAATAATAAATTCACTACAATCAAACTCAGGAAAAACATATAGATAAATAAATAAATTTTGAAAACAATTCAGTACAATATAAGTTTACTTAAATAGGATCGATATTTTTACATATTTCATGTATATTAATGCAGTCACCATAGTAACATTATTACATATAGTTCAATGTTTTTGTGTTATGTATATTTGTTTATAAATTAATTTAAAAAAAATATTATTATTAAAAATATATATATATGTAAATTATTAGTGTTTATAAAGTAAATAAAGGTTGTTATGTCAATTTTGTATTTTGGTTTACAAATAATAAGAAAAATCTAATCGAATTTGGATTTAATTTCCATGTATCCATTTTCTCCAAACTTCCATCATACTTGAATGCCAGGTGGGAAAATTTGCTCTGTTGTATCGTTTGGCATTGAGGTTTATTCGAGTAATATTCAGTGGTTGTTATGATACCAGAACACCAGAAAGAGAACACATAAATAGCAGCCAACAGACTATAAGAGAAGCTATCGTCTTTTTGTAATTGACACGGACGGACCTATTTTCTGTGTTTTTACAAATAAAAGTTTTTCAATATTTTTTTTTTGTGTTAAACCATAAAACATGAAAAAATAAGCTTAAATTATCTGCCCGTTCAATCAGTTGAAGGGGCAGTTGCGAAGGATTTCCAAGGGAACAATAACAAAACGTAAAAAAAAAAGGAAACCTATAAAAAAAAAAATACTTTATATAAAAATCGGCTATTTTAGTTTTAAAAACAAAGATATCTCTGGTTTAAAGTTTGGCGTATAACTACCATTGGATTTGCGTAAACATCGTGTCACGAGCAAAGGAACACAGGATCAACTGGATTACTTCACATCATAAAAGAAAAAAAAGGCTAATTAAATTGCACTCTCCTCTCTGGAAAAGAAAAAGGACTGTTAGTGAAGCATTGTAAAGTTCGAATTATTATTTCTGAGAAATAAACTTCTCTTTGCATCATAACAACTGAAGTCAGTCAATGGATAAATAAATAGTGAACGGACAGACTCTTAATATATATATGGTATGATATTTTTTTTTTATATAAAAATGTGCGCATAATAATTTTTTTTTTACATGTATTTAAAAAGGATGTGTATTTTATTTAAATTATCTTTAAGAGTAATATAATTTATTAAATGAAAATGATCGGAGAGATTCAAATATATCATATGATTTCATATTCATTTATCGGTTATTATTTTGATAAACAAATAAACTTCAATCTCATCTGACTTCATATCTTTGCTATCTGTTATATATAAATTTTTCAGTAAAATATCCAAAAGTCTCTCCATTCACTCATTCATTTTTTTTTATGTCGTTATTGTTGTTGCAACACATTTAGAGGTACACATAGTAATTTTATCATTTTTATTTAGTCAATCAATCTGAAATATAAAGTAATTTCCAATGTATTTTATAATTAATCTTGCCAATTTTCTTTTATATAATCCAATAAATTGAGTTAATTTAAATACCAAGACTACGCTTAATTATTTTATTTTATTTGGATTGCATAAGATGACGTAGCTATTTAAATAGCAAGGTTCAAACCCAGCTTGATAAGTGAGCTAGAATATAAGATATGGTATGTTTTGCTTATTAGTATTTTATTTTATTCCCATATAAATTTTATATTTATATTTGCATTCGAATATTATATATATTATCATTTATCTTAGTTAATATTACAAAGTCAATCATTTCATGTTTGTCTGATTCCGTCATAAAAATCTAAATAGATCGTGCTTTATCGTTGGTTCAGAATAACTCGTCTTAGATATTTTTCTTAAACTTCTATAAAATGAAGAGAACAAACTTCATTGACCGGTTTAATTGAATATTGTTTTGATTTGTATAAATATCAATCATAATCATGTGTTTTAATCATTGCCAACCAATTTTATATTCAATTGTTTAAAAATTCAAATAAATAATATTAATACTCATAGGTGAATAAACATCCAATAGAAACTTAATATCTCTTTTATGTAATGTGGTTGGACATTATAGAGTTAGAAATGAGCTAATAGAGTGTTAATAATAAATTCCAGTGAAGTATTCTATTTTAACACATAAACGAAGCAATAATTAAGTATCACTTTATTGGAAGATATGAATAAATTATTTATATATTACTTTATAGCTTCTTATTAAACTAGACGCAGATTAATTTGTTTAAGTTTTAAAGGAGTGCATAGGTTTTCAAAGTGTTTATAAAATGATGTAAAAACTAGTTGATTTCAATAGAAAATTATTAATTAAATATTGGAGTAGAAGAATTGTGTATCGCTTATTGATACGAATGTTTATACTTTCTATTTAGCATTTATTAAACTAGATATATATTTGAGTCAAGTATTATTTTGTTTTGATATTTAAATAGTGTCTATATGTAAAAATGTTTTGTAAAATACAATTATAGGTATTTAGAAGCTTATCCGTTAGGATAAAATGCAGCATCATTAAATAATGAAGTAGATCTAAATTATTACAATAATAATAGGTTAATAAGGTATATTGGAATCTGCTTTAGTTATTAATTGGATTTGATTTTCATTAGATTGCTAATCAAGTAGTTAGCCTAATCATATACTATTATTGTTTAGGGCGATGATATGCTAGTGCATTGCTCAGTGCAGTGTACTTTCTAATGTGATGGATTTGTTGATGTCTGGAGCAGATAATGTCATCATTCTTTCGTTTCACATTTAGCTTAAATAAATTAGACTTTAAGAGAGATTATTTGTGCTTTGTGATGGTTTATTACATAATGGCGACCCGATTGAGCTAGACTAGATTAATTTAAATTAGATTTTGGATTTTTTTATCAGATCGGATTGATCATCCTAACCATCACCTGCATTCATCAATTCAATCAGTTACAAAATGGCACCAATGTTTGGAGCCTTTGTTCTTCAATTTAAATGGAATACAGCATTCATCAATTCCATCGGTTATAATATATATTTAAATATATATTAATTAAAATAAGTATTATGAATTTATTTTATAAATGTATAAAATATTTTTATCTTTCAGAATATGACACATTATATTTTGATCATTATTATTCTTTTATATACTTATTTATCAGTTATATGTAAACACTGTTGATCTTTCACATACCCATTCCAGTCCATATCTCTTAACTAGCAATTCCAACTGCATTATATTATTTTATTACAAGCATTTATTTATTATGTAATCAAGAGATATAGTATACACATAAATGAAGAAACAAAAGTGGCAGATAACATATGATGAGCTTAAACAAGCTCAAAATTATATTTTTATTTTACTTAAAGATTAATAATTAATGCAACTCAGAGTCTAGAGATGAAATATGGAAGATTTTTATTATTATAAAAAAATACTTAATACTTACAGGTGCTATATAAGCTGCAGCATCACCACCTATATCTTTATAATGATCTCTAACATCAAAACCCAAGCTAAAGAAAATGTTATTCCAAATAAACATCTGCATTCTAGAAAAAAAAAAAAAGAAAAAAATTAATATACATGTGTCAGAGCACAGAACTGCATTCTAGTAGAGAAGTTTATTGTAAAAGATGCTAAATTACATTAGCCATGAAGAGCGTTTTTCTGAAATTAATCCCATAAACCTTGTTGAACTTTCATAATTTATAATTTCAGAAATTAACTACAATATATTTTATTCCATATTCTGCTTACTAGAGGGCACTTAGTATTCTGATATATAAGTTTCAACATCTTAACACTTTGGTATTGATAAAAATATTCAAATTATATATATAATATAAGATTACTGACATTTAATGAAATGTTCACTGATATTCTTTTTCTTTGCTTCTTTTCTTGCATATATATATCCTCTAACATTTATTCAACAGAAATAAATGTAATAACATTAGAAAAATGGTAAAAATAGTGTGGGCATTAGCAAGAAAGCATATTTTAATTTTTTTGTTATCAACAACTATTATTGTAATTATTATGAGTAAATTGCTCAGGTCATATAATATTTGAATATACAAGTGCATCATGAGTCTTTTTTTTTTTATTGCAATACGATCATTTCAGTTTTTTTTTTTTTTTTATATTACAGTGAAAATTCATCCAGGAATTTTGAGCCCACCACTTTATTCCTGTGATTCACTCTTTAATCTTAATGATCACTTAATACTTAGTAAAACATCACTGATGAGATAGCAAGAAAAAAAATCTTTTAAATGATAAAAATATTTAATAATATTGCATAACACATCATAAAATTAAAAAAAAAAAGGTTTATTTTTTTCTAACTACTAAACTCACAAATTAGTTAATTCATTTCTAATTACACAATATTGAAAAAGGAGGGGTTAATATAATAATTTATATAATACATTTCCCTTGCTTCTTATTTAATAAAATTTTACAAATATTTAAAAAACTATCTGGAATTAACAATAATAATAATGTAAAATACATTAGTTCTTCTAAAATAGTATTTCCCAACATGTAGTATATGATACATTATCATTGGTTCATGACTGCATTAACGATTTTAGTGTTAAATGCATTAATTGTTCTCTGATCCTTGCTATGTTTTTAATCATTGCATATAATATGTAATATTTTATAAAAATGAATGAGTAATTATTTTGAATTTATTAAGTTGTTATTTTTCCATAGTTTATTTCTACTTCCTTCATAAAATTGGTACCTGTTTTCTAATTACCACATGCGCTATTGCCAATTACAGTTTTTGTTTTTTATCTGCTATTTTTCAGCATATCCATTTTAAATGCATAAACAGGTTAAATTAAAACTGGGCCAAATGATAATGAAGTGGAAAGATTATTACAAATGAACAAAAATTTAAGAATGTTTCAATCTATAAATACAACTCATGACATATTTAATACAATTTTATATGTGTATGTAAGCAATAGCAGAATATAATAAGAATATAAAAAAATTTGGGAATCTTTTTCAAAGATTGGGGCTCTACTCCTAATCCTACAAAGACAGTCTAGTCATTTTTCACTTAAAGGATAAAAAGTATACAATAAACATATTATATTTAAGGGTAACTTTGAACCATAGTCCAGCTCATTTATATAAACCAGTGGTTCTCAACCTGTGGGTCGCAACCCCTTTGAGGGTCAAACAACCCTTTCACAGGGGTTGCCTAAGACCATTGGAAAACACATTTTCGATTCATAACAGTAGCAAAATTAAAGATTGGGGGTCACTACAACATAAGGAACTGTATTAAAGGGCCACAGTATTAGGACGGTTGATAGTCACTGACCTAAACAAACTTTATATAAAATTTTTTTTTTAGAAATAATCTCTTTGGATAATTTAATGATAATATTTGATATCCTGTTGCAAATATTTTAAAAATAGCTTCCTTAGAATTAACCATTTCTGCTGCTGAATACTGAATCCTTCTTTGAAAAAAAAAAATCCACACTAAACTTTTGTACGTACAAATTAAATATTACTATGAGAAAATATTACTAAAATATTCTAATTCACTCCTTTGAAGTAGCTCCCATCTATTATCATCAGATTACAAAAACATATCTGCCCTACAAAAAAATGTGTGCAAAACTATTAAGCAGTTCAGATTTAGCATTAAACCAAGATATATTCTCTCTCCCACTAAGCTACATCTCAAATCAAGATCCTTTTAAATATTCAAACTAAAAAATTTTTAACCAGCCAAAAAATGTGTGGCATAAAAAATGGGCTCATTGCAAGGTCCCAATTTTTTTCCTCCAATATAAACAAGAAAGCTGAATTTAATTTCCTTAGATGTTACTAATGCTCCAACCACAAGTTTAGTATCTTCATGGTTGCTGTGTTTGAACTGAACTTTAAAAACTTTTGAATTATGTAATTGTGGTTGATACAAACCATGCGCAACATAGTTAATGACTGTCCAATCTGTGCATAAAATTTAAGAATTAAAAGACTTAATAAAAAAAGATACTTGACAATTTATCTCCTAGTTGGAATCATTTCATGAACTTCTGGACATAAATTATTTAATTTTTTTTTTTTGTCTGTATGATTTAAAACAAAAATAGAATGAAGACTGGATCTCAGATCCATAGATTGCATTACAGATTTGTAACTTCCGGTACTTGAACTTCTTCTAAATTCTAAGCAATAAACCTTTTGATTTATTTTATTACTTCTCTCCAGTCTTCAAATAAATATTATAGTGATAATTTCCTCAGTAATATCAAGTTATTATGTAACTATAGAATGGGAAACCCACAAATTAATTTACAGTACAATTCAAGTCAGGCAACATTTCTATCTTAGTAAATAGTTATTTCTTTTTTGTCCTTATATAATAAAAAAAATCTGACATTTAGAAAGATAACATATAAATAAAAATATTTATTCAAATACAAATATACTAACTTGGCTTCTTCTCCGGGATTGATGGCCATGACATTACCATCAACTACAGCCATGGCACCTCTCACAGATGCTGATACAAAATCACTATGAACCTAATATATATATATAAATCATGTATATATTCATACATTTTACATATGCCCTTGAGAGTTGTGAACTTAATAACATAAAATGTACAAACAATACAAATATAAGAAGAAAAAAATATTTTGAAAGATAATTATTTAATCTTTTTGTATACTACCTCAGTAAATTCAATTAAAAAGATAATCAAA
This sequence comes from Epiperipatus broadwayi, assembly GCA_028023455.1. Classification (NCBI taxonomy): domain Eukaryota; kingdom Metazoa; phylum Onychophora; class Udeonychophora; order Euonychophora; family Peripatidae; genus Epiperipatus; species Epiperipatus broadwayi. Next base: position 2,884,962 of record JAQFVV010000076.1, read on the forward strand.
AGAGCAGAATCTTTTGTTTGTTCACATTATTTACTTGACCCAACACTTTCTGGTGTTTGTTTTAATAGGAGAACATCAAAAAATAATTTGCCCAAATTTTATTAGAAGTTAGAATAGCAAAAGCAATTCATGTTTATTACTAAGCATTCTATCATTTATAAAGATGGTAGTGTTAAAAGTTTAAGAATAATATCTGCTCTGATATAAAAATTTACAAGTTCTAAATATATTAAGATGCAAGAATCCTAAAATAATGAAAACCAATGGAAAATTAACATCACTCAGCTTGTCATAGCACTTAATCTACTTTAAGGCAAAAAAATTAGCATACAATTTTTATATAGCATCTTTTTACATATTTTAAATTATTAAAATTTAAAACTGCACAAAAACTTTTCAAAACTACTGTATATAAAAGACAGTGTATCTGTGTGTATCTAAAAATATGGTTTTTGGATTTACTCATATGATTATTTGTTATTATATCTGATCTATCACCATCTAGATAGTAAAGTCAGTTCAGCAGTTGTTTAAAAACCATTTTTATTATTACAATGAAAATAGGCTATATTAGATTCTTTCTAATAATTTATATTTTAATTATACTCTATTTAATGTTAGAAAAACTATGGATCTATTTATTCACTTTTTTCATAGTTGCAATTCTGTAATTTATAAACTAATATTTTATTAAATTAAAATCATTTTATTATACAAAGTAAAAACAGAAATCTTAAATTTTTTTCAATGGATCACCATTAATATAAATTAAAAAGATTATTCCTTATAAACAATTATTATTTAATAATAAGATGTCACACAAGATTCAAGATATTTCCATACATAAGTTTTTTGGAAAGTAATTTTGATTTTTATAATATTCTTAACAGCAATAACTACAAAAATGTGTAGAATATATATATGTGAGTGTAGAATATATATATATATATAGAGAGAGAGAGAGACAGTGACCAATGAAAACTGTAAACACTTTTTGCTTCTAAAGAGAGAACCTCTTTTAATTGCATTCTTTTGTTATTTATAGAGATAGAGTGCTATAGTAAACTTATACAGTTTTCACAGTCATTGCCTGCATTATTTGACTAATTTTTCTTAAATAAAATAGAACAGATATTTCCACATTCTTAAAAATATTTCAACAATAACAACTGTTAAAAATTATTAATAATTAACATTCAACACTTGGTGGAAAATTTATTATAAGAAAAGTTGTGACTTTGTTTCCTTAAACATATACATGTTTATTGTAGCACTTTATCTCTATAAATAACAAAAGAATGCATTTAAAAGAGGTTCTCCTTTTAGATACAAAAAATGTTTAGTTTTCATTGGTCACTGTCTATATGTGGCCAAACTTTTAGACATTGGGGATGACTTTTTTGATGAAAGTGTACCTGAGGGCGACTACATTTTTTTCAGGACTTTGAAACGAAAGTAAAAAAAAAAAAAAAACTGTTATTTTTGCTGGAACAAAAACTGGAATGGAAAAAAATAATGTTTCGAAGTCCTGGTTGGTGTTTTTTTTTTTATAAGGGCTTTTTAGGTATTCAGAAATATTGGTGACATTTTTAGAAGATACGAACTGATGATTTTTTTTCCCATAAGATACGAACTATTAAAGACATTTTATATGACTACTACTAAATTATCTCACCTCCCTCTAGTATTACAATTTGTCCATGTCACTTTATAAAACATTTATTAAATTACAATTGTTAAATTACTATATGAAGTGTTTTAAAAAGTTCACAACTTCTTTGTTTTAAAATCACTTCATTAAAATCCTTGCTTCTCCAGGACAAGTTATTTTCATTTATCCTCAGGAAATGGTAATTAAATATTTCTAAGATTTTAAGCTCTAGCATTGCATAAAAATAATTTAATTCTTTTCAGGTTCTTCCAATCTGGGTTTATTTTTGAGATCAACAATAACAACAGGTGCTATTTTAAATTTAACTATTTTTAAATGAGAATAATTTTGAATTTTTACTTTTTTTATTTATTATTATTTTTTATATTCAAATCAGTTCTGAATTTATTACTATAATTTGTCAATGTTCATGTCAGCTTTGCATTTAACATTTTGGCCACCCCTGATCTATATCATCTGAATCTGATTTTTCTTAAATAAAATAGAACAAATATTTCTGCACTCTTAAAAATATTTCAATAATAACATATGTTAAATATTATTGATAATTAATATATATATAATGGGATACAGTTTGACAGAGAAATTAACTTTAATTACAGAAAAAAATAATAAAGTAAGAAAAAAGCCACACTAAAATTCATTTCAATTTTTGAACAATGAAATTATTAATCCTTACACACTCTAAAATTATCTTATATTTAAACTCTATTTTCTATTACTTAATTAATAACTTTAAAGATTAATTAACATTCAATATTTAATATTTCTATTTTTGAACTACTTACTAAAAAAGTCTGTGGGTACATGTATATGTTTAATAGATTTAAACATGTATCATTAAACAAACATAAAATTAGATAATATTAATACAGAAAAAATTATTTCTAACAAATTAAAAAAAAAAAAAAAATAATAATAATAAACAAGAACCATATTAAATTTGATATTAAATTTTATTTTATCATTAAAAAATAAACTTTATGTTTCTTTACAAAATATTTATTTAAATGAAAACAAGAAATGCAGAAAAATCAAATTTATAGTCTAAAATTTTGATATAACAAACATAAAATTTTAATTGTTAAAAAAAATGCGTCTTTATGATAAATAAATTTTCAAAAAAATCAAAATTAATTCCAATTATTATTTATAATCCCAAGATTTTTCTAAAATGTTTCTCTAAAATATATTGTTTTAAAAAATATGATTCAGTTTCGAGAAAAAATTTAAACTTTTTTTTGTTTGTTTGTTTTATTACTAATATTAAAAATCTTTGTTCCAATTGCTATGTATAGATCAATCAAGCACTAACTTTATATCAAAAAGGATTGGAAGATTCAATTTTATTTAGGACTCTATTTCAATATCTTAGTTCTTTAAAAAAAACCAATAATAAGAAGTAACAGTTATTATTTAAAAAATAAGTATATATAATTTTAAAAATATAATTAACGTTTTTATTTCATAAACATATCTATGTCATCTATATTCAAACTAGATTGTTTAATTTTAAAAAGGAAAAAAAACGTACTTCAGTATTAACAAAAATGTACAATGGGTTTATAGATTATAATTTTCATTTCTATTTTATTTTGTTTCTATGCATCATTTTATATTAATAAAAAAAAAAATGTTGAAAAAATATGTGCACAATTACACTAAAATGCAATAAATCATTAATTGTGAGCTACATTAATAGAGCAGAAGATGATAAATAGATTTCTTACGATTACTTAGAAAAAAATGCATAACTAACAGTTAGACTCTATATTTGAAATTATTTCAAATAAAAATGAGAAAATCCTTTAGTTATGATGCTTTTAAAAATTAAATTACTCCCACTAGAACATGTTAGGATTGATATTGAATGTGATTAATTGTATATGTTTATTATTCCTAGTAAAAAGCATGATTATAAGAAATATGTAAGAGAAAATTTTATCTAAGTCATGATAGTAAAAGAAATAGGTCTACATGAAATTGTGTTATATATATCTTGTGATATGAAGAGCATTTTATAATAATAAATATTAAAAAAATATTCTAAATTCCTACAGAAAGAAGGGACATTCTCTCATTAGAAATAAATATAAGTTCCTCGTGAAATATATATATTATCACTATGGTATTTTAGACATGTGAAACATATTGTAATATATTATTGTATGCAATGAAAGGCAGAGCACCATTATTTTATTAGTTGATATGATAATATTTAGTTATCATTTAAAAAATTATATTAAATAGTGTGTTCATATTTTACTTATATCATCATACATTATACATTAAGTGAATAAAAATCAGATACATACATTATACGAATGTACATTAACTTTTTACTACAAAATTTGTTGTCATTCTTAAATATACATTTGTCTATATTTTACACAATAGAAAATGACTGGAGTTTATCTGAAATGTATATGATTATAAAAATCTATTTTCAAATCATTTATTTTTCTTCAATAATCATATGTAATAATTATTTTGAATAAAGTAAAATTCAGTTTAAAAAAACCAAAGAAGATTTTATATATATTTTTTTCCCCTCAGTTAAAATAAATTATTATTATTATATTGCAAAAGTTATAATAATTTATCAAAAATATTTCCAAGTATTCATTTAATCTCATGTCTCTGCTGATTGATCTAGTTTGACAAGATATATGTCAGTGGGAGATTTATGGATGTGTGTATAAAATTATATGTGCTTGCATACACCCTAACATGAAAAATACTATATATTTCCTCTCCAATACTGGTAGAAATTAATTTAGTTATAGATATTTAGCGTTAAAAGAATCTTAACATAAAAGCACCCTGTTTATGTGGTGTTTGTTAAATGTTCTTTCTACTTGATATTTTGTCATTTAAAACACAAATCTTAAAATAAAAAAATTAACCATTCAATAAGAATTATTATAAATGATTGAGATTTCATAATAATTATAGATATTCAAACTATTATTTATATTTTATATGATGATAAAATATATATTCGTTTTTTGAAAACACATTACTTTAAAAATATTTTCCAATATAATATAAATTACCAATGGGTTATCATATAGGGATTAAATACTAGCACTAATTATTTCCCAAAATAAAAAAGAGAGAGAGAAAATTGTTAAAATGATACCTTAAAAATAGCTCTTTCCCTGAGTAATCGTTCTGGAAGATTTTTACGAGGAAGTTCACGTGTTGTTTGCAATTCTTCATTCCAATCTCTTGTTTGTCCTGGAATGTGTTCTTCATATCCAAGTTTGGAAGAAAAGGCTGAAATAAAAAAAAATAATATAAAAAAGTTCTAAAATATTTTAATAAATAAACTTGAATATAGTAAACAAAATAGAGATCAAATCACATAATCTCAAAGTTCTATAGATCTATGTTATTTTCAAATTAACTGGATTGTATAGTATCCAAAAAAAAACAAAGATCTGCTTTTAAAAATACTGAAATACTTTTCTTATAAATTTACTGACTAAAAAAATGCTAGAGATTGAAACATATAAATACTGTTAAGGAGAAATCAGCTTGCTCAAATCAAAAAAGAATTAAATTTATAATTTTAATAGATGCTGGATGTCATCTCACTTTTCTGCTTTCATATAGATGAATTCCCAGGCATTTCATTTTCAAAGATCCAAAGTAAATCTACAGTTGGAAAGAGGTCATACAGAATTTAAATTATAATTTTTGTAAGACTTAGTGCAAAGTTTGTAAACATAATGTGGGCAATTATTTACTCTAAATTTAGCATGTATAAAAATATTTTTTAATAAATAAAATTGCAAGTGATCAAATAAATGTAACATAATTTATTCTGTTTTGCCAACCTAAAGGTTGAAATCATAAATAGTAGGCTTTATGATTCAAATAATCAAAACAAAAACTCTCATAATTATATAATCCAAGGTCTATCAAATTATTTTAGTTCACAACCCTCTAGACACATCTCTAGACTTTTACTTCAGAAATTGCTTTCAAGTAGAAATTAAAAATTAGAAGACTATGATATAGTTCTTTGTGATGTAAAAAAATTGTGTCTATGTTTTATTGTTAGAGGAGACATTCTTGCAGCATTTTCTGTAATGAATGAGCAGTGATAGTTTGAGGTAACAGTCATTGGCTGATACTAATACATGATATGAGGAAGCTATAAAATGTGGAATTCTCCAAAGATAAAATTAATATTAATAATCAAATGGACATACATAAAACCATAAATTTGGAGTAAAACAACATGACAGTAATAATCCTTATATGTTATTACTGTGATAAATCATGGCATAATGCACGCAATTGCATTAGGAAAAGTGAAACTTGAAAAATTTGTAAAAAACAAAACAAAACGAACACATCAAAATAATGTACAAAAAAAAGAACAGTGCAGCTAGACAAAAAAACAATTTATCACTAAAATAAAAGTAGATAACAAGTACAATTCTAAAATAAGCAACATTAAAAACATTACACTTAGTAAATGTGATCAAATTATGATTCAAGTAAAATTGCGCTGCAGTTATATTTAATGGAAGTAGATAGCAGATCAGGAGTGTCACTAATATCTATGCATGAATGATCTTCCATTACAACTAAAAAACAACAATAATTATAAAATTGAGTTAAATGCATTGAAAGTAAATGTCGATGTTATTAAAATAAATAAAAAAATGATAAAAAGTTTTATTAAAATGGAAGAGGTGGGATTGTTGTTCCTATATATTATACATACTAATATAAATTTAATTGGAGAATGCCTTAATTATATTAATTACAAACAGTGAAATTGGAAAAAAAAAACTACTCCATTAATATTAAAACCAGTTCCTAGGTGAAAAGTGTAATTTGTAAACTGCATAATATTTCATTTGTTCAAGCAGAAATAATTGTTTAAGTAATTAAAGAATTAGTTAACAATGGCATATTGGAGCCAAAAAAAAATTTTTTTAGAAAATCAAATAATCAAGTTCAACAGCTCAACCTGTTACTGTACTGATTATAGTATAATGATAAATAAAACCCTCAATAAAAATGCATATCAAATCACTAATGCCAGGAAAATTATTACATCTTTACAGAAATCAATTCTCTTTGAAAAATGTATCTTTAATATGGATTTCCATTATCAGTGACAAATACTCAACAAAAATATTAATGCTAACTATTAATATGTCTGTATAACTTCTGTTTGGAATAACTATATAGATCTTTTTCATAGAATCAAGAACATCATACCATATTCTGATATTCTGGTTATAGTTAAAATTGGCTGTATTTAGAGTTAAGTTTAACAAACAAAAATGTATTTGGAATGCAAGAAAAGTAAAATTCCTAGGATATATTTTATTTAAACAGGAAAAAATTTCAGTACATATAGGATGTCCAAAGCCAAAAATACATAAAGCAATCATAGGATATTTTGGACCGTGTAAATTACTTTGAAATTTTTTAAAGGAAAAGATTCATATAGTCTAACTAACATTTGCATAATTTTTTTTTTTTTAAAAATCAACCATGAAAGTGGGGGACTATGCAGGAACAAATGGTTATGCAGATTAAATTATTTCCAATTTCTAATTAATGATTAATATATTAAAACAGTAATTTAGAAATTATGCTAATGATAGAAGCATTTGAATTTGGAGCAATTCCCTGCCATTCCACTCATGTAGGTAATACATCAATTGCCTATATCTCTCATACTTTGTCTAAAACTGAAATTAATTGCAACCAAAGCACTAGCTATATTGTTTGGAATCCACAAATTTCATCAATTTTGTATGAGCAAATGTTCAAGATCTTAAAAGGAGAAGCCATTGTTAGGATCTTAGCCTATAAATTCCAGAACATCAACTGCTTAAAGAGCTGGATGTACTTTCTAGTTATGATTATTCCACTAAATATAAAAAGGGCAGTCAAATTGGTCATACCTGTGATATTCTACATACCTAATAAGATACAATTTTAGCAGAGGCATAGAAATTAATTACATAGATGTCTTAAAATCAAAATCTTTGAATAGTAAAACAGTGGCTAAATGAATGCACAAAAATGAAATGCATAGAATCCAAATTAACAATTAAGTTGTTTTGAAATGCCAAAAAAAAAAAAAAAAATTTCAGTGTACAAAAATTTCAAACTAATGGGTAATTAGTGGTAATTCATTTATAGGAAAAGACAGAATATTAAAATTATTAAATGAAAGACACCAAGATATGATAAAAAGCACAATAGTTCATAGCTATGGTAGACCAGGATAAATAATGATATTGAGAATATGATCAATCATCTGAGATTGCCAGTTAAAAACTGCAAGGTACGGCCAAAAACATTAAAGCCATGACAAAGCATTCCTCATAGATTAGATGTCTGCTTAATGGACACTTATTTTTAGTAAACATGAATTTTTTTCCAGATGAGTTGGGTATCAGTTAATTAATAATACTAGCTCTGATGAGATTATTGCAAAATATTTTTGTGTCATGGTCTCCCAAAAATTATAGTTTCTGATAATAGAACTGATTTTATATTGGCCAAATTTAAAAAAAATTTACTAAAAGATAAAGTACATTTGCACATCCTTTTACCAATCACAATCTAGTGGACTCACAGAGCAAGTAGTATAATGTGTAAAAAAATCATTGAATAACTTAGGGGGTATGAACAGAAGTGATATATAACCATCAATAAAATCACTAGTGGAGTTTACATTTAGACCAAAAGCTTTAACAAAATTGTTTTATTTATATCTTGGTGGAAATAACAAAAACCAAGTAAGTGGTAAATCATTTAAGTTTATATTGCTGAAGAAAAAGCTGGGGGTCAAATCCAACTAGAAATATACTGGAATCAAGCCTACATTAAATAAATATTATCTAGACAGATCATGATAGTTTTGTCAAGGGGTGGAAAAAAATTATGAAAGCATATAAATCATCTGCTGAAGAGTGAAAGTAAAAATTTTATAGTCCTCACAATAATAAAAAAAAAAGAGTTCCAAATCCAAAAATTCTTTTGCTAATCAAGTTAATAAGGAATAAAACAAAGAATAAGCAAAAGTTTTTCACCAAATAAAATAAAAGTCGAATGACAAGTTAAATAATTTGAAGGAAGAAATGGTGTTAAGGTAAGAAAAAAACTAAGACTGGTGGAGCAATGAGTACTAACTATATATGTATTAAAATTATGTGTGTGAAAAATATATACATAAATATAATGAAAAAAAAATTAATATAAATTAGAAAAATATATTTTAAGATAAAATATATATAAAGTTTTGACTATTAAATAAGTTACAACAAGTTGAAAACAAATTAGTAAAAAGTTTAATTTAATTTTTTTTTCCTTAAATGAAAAAAAAAAAAATCAAACAATAAATATATTTAGAAATAGATAATCCGATAGTAAGACTTTAAAATTTGGATTATCATCTATTAGTGAATCTAGTGATAAATTAAATGTCTGAGATTAAATGATTTATAAATCAGGACTGACCTGAAGCAGTGTCTATCAACTGGCTGGAAAAAAATTAACTTGCTTCAGTTAAAAAAGGAATTAATGGACAATTTTAGCAGATGTTAGATGTTATTCATTGTTAGTGTACTTACACAGATCCTACAAATCTTTATTACATTTTTTTATAAGCTTTATGACAAAGTTTTGTGAGTCTGTTTATATATATATGATTACTAAATTGTTTTATTATCATATTTAATCATATTGCGTGTGTTATTCTGTTTCTAAATATCAGTTAAATCATAAATATAAATTTATTCTCTGTCTGGCTACAAGGTTTCTGCAGCTAAAGACGTAGAAGAGATGGGTGTATTTTATAATTGAAATTATTAATTGCACACCCTTTTAAAGAATTTTCAAAAATTGCATATATTTTATTATCAATAATGACCATGGTTTTCATCAAATAAAAAACTATAGTAATTTTAAAAGCCAACAAGAAATGTCTCCAGTCAAATCACAAGGTCAAAGAGAAGTTAATTATTATAATTCCACAATAGTTTTAACTAGGTTCTTCTAATTTAGAATGTTTAATATCTAAAAAGCTGAATATAAGACAAAGATATTAAATCATTAAGATAAAATTTTGTAATATTTCCAAGCATCAAGGGATATTTTACTGCTAGATACTACCCTGACCTGCAATTAATACATAAATGAGGTCTCAAAAATTAAATAAAAAAATAAACATATTTCAAATTCCTGAATCAACTTTAAAATGCATAATTAACCCAATGTGTCAACTGTTTCATTATAATCATTCTCTAACATAAAAGATAATTAAATATTCACATTTACATTAAAATATATAAATATTTCCACATAATACTTCTTAATATTATAAAACACAATTAACTGTACATAATTTTAATACATCAAAATAAAAACTATTTAAAAAAAAAAAAATAATGCTTGCTTAAATTCATCTCACTTTCATTTAAAATCTGTTGTAACACAGTTTAATTTCACATTAAGTTGTAGTACTTCATTATAAGTAATTTAACACTAAATCAGAATTTTAACATCATAAATAAATTTCTACTATTTAAAATTCTAAGATTCATTCAAAAATAACATATCAAATTAAAATCAAAAATATCTCTAAATAATCTTATTGAAATTAACAAACTAAAAAATTTATTTAAAAAAAAAAAAAATTCCTCAGATTAATTCTATTCATAGTACTTTTTTAAAAATATTAAATAAAATAAATGTAAAGAATGTAGTGCTTGAATATTTATACAAAAATTAGTAGGATAAATAGATGAAAAGAAATTTAGATGATTTAAGATATTTAAATTAAATTAATAATTAAGGCTATTTAAGTTAATTATTAAAGCTATTTAATTAATTATAAGATTATAGAAGATAAATTAGAAAAAAGGGGGAGAGGGAGATGGACAGAGATTAAAGACAAAATTGTAGAAAAGTTATATATATATATTGATATATTTATTTTATAGATATGAGTATATAACGTAAAACAGAATGAGTTTGCTTAATATGAAAATTTAATGTACTTATATGTTTGGAATATAGAGAATTTTATAAACTTTTGAAAATAACTGTAGAAAATAGATTGAAATGTTGGAGACGATATAATTTTTAGTTCACATAAAGAATATGTTTTTTTAAAAAAAGTGTTTTTTTATTTTTTATTAAGTTATATAAAGGTATATATGGATTACAATACAAATTAAATCTGGAAAGAAGAATTTATATACATTTAAAATGATTGTTTTTTTACAGAATTGTTTTATTGTTGAGAATATCTACAATCAAATAATTAAAATATTGGAATAAAAATGTGTTTCTGATCCAATTATATAATACATTATTTATATATAGTAGATCAAGGTAATAAGGAAATATTTGACGAAGACTTTTTTTTATATATTTTTAATTTATAAAATATAGTTACTAGATTAGTATAATTATACAAGCAAATTTTTCAAGTTATTAACTAGATAACACAAAAAAAGTTCAACGTGATTGCTCCACAAATCTCATTAAAAAACCCAGAAACAAAATGAGGAAGATGAAAAATATATAACTATCATCTGAGATCTAATAATTACTCAACCTTATCATAGTTGATTCTTGAATATAGTAAAGACAACTTTTCCTAAGCATTTATGTTAAATGTAATCAATCATATAATGTTTTACTCATATAACATATACTTTGAAGAGACATTTTATATAAATAGCAATATTTTTCAGTAAAACTAAATTGTAAAGCTTAATATTACAAATTCTAATAATAATTATTATTAATGAAGAACAGTTCAGTAATAAAAAAAACTTCTACTCACCATCTTCGGCACGAATGGCATCGATAGAATGCTCAATGGTTGGAGCAATCCAAGTATAAACCTGGTATGGTGTGACTACACGTTCAAATGGATGCCGTAATAATCTTTTAAAAAGTTAATAAAAAAAAGTTAAATTATATATATTTATCAGTTTATACAAAATAATAATGAAAAACATATTTGGAAATGGCATACCTTTTCTTTTGTAGATTTGCAAAATTTTTCTTGAAACCAGGACTAATCTATAGATTATAATAAATAAAATTTCAAATGCAAGCATATATTTTCTTAACTGATAAAAAAAAGAAAATACATTAGAATTTCCAATATAAATATAAAAAAATTTAGCAAAAAAATTACAATCTGATATAAGTGCATATATGTATATGCTTATATATATTCTGTGGTTTATTATAGCTTTTATAAATATATTTTCACCATTATATTCATTACATATAAATATAAACACAAACATGTATAATCAAATAGATATGATATAATAAAAAGCTGTACAATAAAAATAATATCAAGCAATAATTATAAATGCCAATATCCAGTTTTTTTTTAGCTGTTTGAAAGTTAAATGAAATAATAAAATTATGATACTAATTCAGTTTTTGCCTCAAAGTTGCTGGGTTATTACATCTGCATATATAAATAAGAATGAACTTCAATAAATAGAATAACAAATGTACCTTTTTTTTTTTTTAATTTAATAAAATTTACTTTGCTTATTAATAATTTACATGGAAGATTTATGAATATGATATGAGATGTATTAATTTCTGCTATCAATTGTAAATTATATGTAAACTAGAGAAGTATGAAGAGGGGAGTGTAAAACGAATATTAATATTAATAAAAAAAATTAATAAAACAATATTTATAGTCATTAACTAAAATATCAAATGAAATAAATTAATTGAGCAGATCCCCCCCCCCCCCAAACTGATTATTTGTTCATATGCCAAGATCTTACATTTCCACTTCTATTTTAGAAATAATGATTTAAAACAAAATATTGTATGGCAAAGCAAATATTCACACACAATATGTCATCAAAAAGAAAATACTATATTTATTTAGTGGTCTTTGATACACTTATTATGATACATGGATTAATGAATTAAAAATTTCAAACACTAATGTTTTGAAACAAACTAATCTGTTTTTGCATCTAGGTCAGTAACTAAATAATGTAATGACTTTACAAATTAACTGGAGTCATCTCAGATTGTGCACACAAAACAATTGCATATACCACAACTAAGCACACATTATCATTTGATAGTAATATGCTATTAAGTATTAAAACAAAACATCACATGATCACCATTGGTAGTTGGTTAATGGTCTTTGGACAGATATATCACATAGTAAGAGTGCAATGAAATTCCATTTTATTTATTAGTTTATCACATTGTCAGATATTATTTTGGAGAAAATATATATATCAGTAAAGTTTGCTTTATGTGTAATTTGCTATAAATAATATGGTGTAAAAATTTTACTCATCTCTCAATTATAAAAATATCTTTAAAGATTTGTAGAATAAACTAAAAAAAATCTTAAAAATTACAATGATTACATAAGTTTTATTGAGAATAGTTGGCTTTTTTTAAACATTTCACTTGGAGTATAGCTTTGAATAGAGCAAAGACTTAGACATTAGAAAAAAGAAAAAGACTATAGACTTAAAAGATATAAATTTGAAAGAGAATAAAAAAGAAAGTTGAAAAGTGATTAAAAATATAAAAATGTTAAAAAAAAATAAAAAAAAAGAAAGAGGTTATTTATTAATAAAAATGAAGCAGAAAGGGATTTGGCTGGTATTAGGAATAGAGAAATCTTGATGGAAAAACTGAAGGTGACTATGGAAAGTAAAAAGAAAAGAGTTAAAAAATAATAACTAATCTTAAGAAATGTGCAGCAATCTGAAAGTAGAGGAAGAAACAGAAATGAGGAAAAAACTGGTCCAGGTTGATACATGACGTCTGTTTTAGAAAATGACTAATAACATTACTAACAAATGTCTAAAAGACTTGATTATTTTATTAAATAATTCCAAACATAACAGGTTTTTAAACTACTATTTACTTTTAAACATTATCTTTAAAAAAAATGGGCAATCAGGGTTATTTAATTTAAATTATGTAATTTTCTGGATTACTGAAATTTTTTTAAAAATATTTTACATTTGAATTTTCACACCATATTAAAGCAAGTAAACAGACATCAAAATTTTATCTCGGAAAAAAACTGAACAGATTGTATGGAAATATCATAATGCATTTACAATGTAAATTATTTTATTTCTGTTACTATTTAAACTATAATATATTACTGTTTAAATATATACATGCTTAAATGTTTTAATCACAATTTTAGTTGCTGTTTTAGATAAATATTACATCAATAACTATACAATTTACTCCATGTATTTTTTAAATATTTCAATAATTATAAAAAATGTTTTCCATTTGTAACTAGCATGAAACCAGTTAAGCTTTGTGAAGCCCTAGCAGGAAAAAAAAAACTAAAATAACTACATGATATGGTAGTAAAAATAAATAAAATAAAAAATTGCAAATTATATTGAAGCACATTTTGTATTTAAAAACAGAAAATCAATGGAAGCCACCAAAGATAATGATCAAATATATAGAATGCTAATGTCAGCCCTTTGAGTGGAAAATTGAATAAAAGTATGTTTAATATGACTGTTTGCAAATTCTTTTCAATATATCTTATAATAATTTCTAAGTTAGAAACTTCTACAATTAATTTATAGTAAGATTCAAAGTTATAATCATCTCTTCTTATATTTGACAACATGAAGAAGTTATATGATATAAAACTTATTACAAATAGTCCTCAGTTTACATAATGATCCATAGAATTTTACATAAGTCGAATTTTCTTTTCAGGTTTATATTTTCCCCAATTGCCATAATGAAGAATATGAAAATATTTTTAATAAATAAAAATATAAATATGACAGTATATCATACACATATATCTTTTTTTTTAACTTTTTGCTGCGAATTGTTTATATAGATATGAATTTATGTAAACACATTCTTATTTAAGTAAAAAACTAACAATGTAATGAGCACTCATTTTTGGCCAATTATTAATAGTTAATATAAAAATTACAATCACGGATGGAAAATTTCTATAACATTTTAATGGCCAAAAATTTACATAATCGTAAAATTACTGTTTCCATAACATAAGAATGAATCTTCATTTTATTACCACTCATTTCGCTATTATTATGCCCACTAAATTAAAAATTTGTTTTCATTAGACTTTAACTTTAAAAATAAGTTAAAACTCTAGAAAGGTAATGAATTTATAGGCTTCCTGCACATAGATGATTCAATATTCTCTACCCATGTTAATAACCTAGTATTGGGATATCCAAGCTTTCTCAAGTGTGAGCACAGATTCAAATCTTTCCAGAAAATGGAGGCATTGTTTTAAATTTATTCTTCAAATTTTCAAGATTAGCATAGATGATATAGAAAAAAATAAATTAGAATAATATATATTGTGATTCAAACATTATAGACAAGTATATAAATATCTCAAAATATTTAAATTTTAAATTCTATTAAAAGCAGCAGACAAAAATCATTAGTAAAAACATTAAAATGAGAGCATTTTAAGCAATTAACTAAATTTCAAAGTGTTATTAAATAGTCAAAAATTCTGAACTAATATCACATGATCACCATTTCCTTCTCCAGGCTGTTGAAACAATAACAAGCTCTCCATACAGGGGTACCAGCCAATATAAGCCATAGTAATCAATGAATGTGAAAAGGTTTGTGCATAAAATCCCTAACTAGTGCCTAATCATCCAATATCCCCAGAATAATTTCTAGATTGTGGCTTTCATCAGTGAGAAGTCTTGGATCTATGTACAATACTCTCAGATCCAAGACTTCTCAATAATGAAAACCACAAGCTAGAAACTAGTCAGGATATTAGATGGACAGGCAACTAGATAGGGATTTTATATACAAACCTTCTAGCAACCATTGATTTCTATGGGTTGCACTGGGCAGTAAAACTGTATTGGGAGTTTGCTATTGTTTTAACTATGATAATATATGTCATAGGTCAAGGTCCAATTTCAAAATAATTTATTTATAACAGATATCACACTAAACATTTCATTTTATTTCAAAATATAAAAAATGAAACACACATAACTATTAAATAGAATGCTCTTTATAGTTTAGAAACACACAAATAATTATATTCTGATAAATACATATCATAATCAATTTCATTACTTTTAAAAACTTTATCATATCACAGCATATATATGAATATTTTTAAAAATGACCTTATTGCTTTTAATTCAGTTACAAATTTTTTGAAAGTCTGAATAAAAAGATTTTGCAAGTTATATTTTAATCTGAAGACCAAAATATAAAAAATCTTTATATAATCCATCTATCAACATTATTAGAGATTAAATTTTTTTACATCTGTAGGTGTTAAACATATTTTATTTTAAAAAAAATAATAATAATCATAATGTGAAAAACAGTTACTTGATTAAGAAGTTCGATAAGCGAATGATAAATCTGAGGTGGGTTAGCCGGTTTGGGATTAAATTCTTCTTCAGATGATCTAATAAAAAGAAAACAAATTGTAGTGAAAAGTTGCCTGTTAACTAAAAAATTAATTTAAAGTTATAAAAACTACTTTGAACTTTAAAGTGGATTTTCATATCCAATAAAATACTCACAAATTAATATAAAATCCATGTGTACAGCCGGTGATATGAAATTTTTTGTCTTCTAATGTAACAACATATAAATAAATTAAATCACCTGCAAATAAATATGGTTTATTTAAAATCAAATATTTTATTTTGATTCTATTTAACTTTAAATTATAATAACACTATAGAAATATATTTTAAGTATATGTCTTTTTATTATGGTATAATGTTTCTCAATCTTTTTTACAATTCACAAAATTAAAATAATACTTATCTAAATCGCATGTTGAAAATTGATAATAAATTGAAAGTATGCTAGCCTTTCTCACATGCGCAATTATAACAGAGAAAGCCAATCAGATTTTAAACAGATATCTAATAAATAATCAAGCTTAGACACGAGACAGAGATTTTGATAGAAAAGGTTGATACCAACCTTTTCTATCAATTTTCAACATGCGATTTAGATAAGTATTGTTTACAAACGTTGCTGCTATGAAAATTGCGGTATAGTAAATCTGAGATTTCGTGCCGTAATATATTATATTTATAACACAATGAATGATAATTGTATTTGTTTATATATTTAAAGCTTTCGGGCTAAGATGCTTAAGACTGGCTTATATATATAAAAGTTAAGTTTAGAAAAGGTTGGTATCAACCTTTTCTATCAAAATCTCTGTCTCGTGTCTAAGCTTGATTATTTATTAGATATCTGTTTAAAATCTGATTGGCTTTCTCCGTTATAATTGCGCATGTGAGAAAGGCTAGCATACTTTCAATTTATTAAAATTAAAATAAGTAATTCAATTTTTTTTTTTAAAAAAAAATCAGTTTTTAATGAGATCAATTATGCATATAAAAAATTTAAATGCAAATATATTAATTTTAATAATTTTTCATGGAACACTAGTGTTTAACAGAATACAGACGAGAAAGCACTAATTCAAAACAATCAAATTATTTTCTTATATTTGCCTATTTAAGTTTGGATAAAAAAAATTGATTGATACATATGGAAATCATCTTCATTTGAAAATAATTTATATTAATTTTAAACAAAGTCTTTTGAAAAGCAATACATATGCAATGTTACTATATTTAATTATATTACAAATATTTGACTAATAATTCTTCACTTATGGGGCACTAAAATGAGTAAGAAATGAACTCTCCCAGATAAGCAAAAACTAAACTGTATATAAAATAGACAATGTTTATAGCTGGAATGTTTTGCATTCATCTTTGTTTAAAAACTTGTTAGATATGCTACCTCTATATTATCTGAGACTGCTAATGTTAATGATTAATAAAAACAGACATGCTGAAAAGTGTATTTGATTAATTAGTCAAAAATGAAGAAAATACTGTATTTAATTATAATATGAATATTTGACTTAATGATAAATCTAATACTTCTGTTATTATAAAATATAAATCACAATATAACAATATGACTATTGTATAAAATAGAGAAACATTAATATAAAAAACATTATTGTCAAGTGCTTTCTATTCATTTGAGTCCTTATTAAGACTGTATAAGAAACTATTATACTCTACTAAGTGACAAACTCAAACATTTCATTATATCAGCCAGGAACTAATCAAAAAATTGGTTATAGCACCAGAAGAATTTTTTTATAGCATATGATTCCTTGATATTACATTTTTTAATTTTGTGCTTCATATATTAATATAATAAACTCTCATGGACAACATACACATCCAATAATATTTTGATGAATATGGGAACATGAATAAACTATGTCATCCTCTATTGTCTTCTTATATGTATATTTAGGTGATAACAAGCAAAGAGGATAACAATAGTATTGTGTATCCACAAAAAGGTTGTAATGCGATATATATTGATGAAACTAAGACAAATATTAAATAACGTAGTCAACAACATAAACATACATATAAGAAGGCAATCGAGGATGAACAATTTATTCAGCTTTCTATATATATCAAAATATTACTGGGCATGTATGTTGTCCATGAGAATTTAGTGTATTAATGTATGAAGCACATGATAAAAAAATGTAAGATTAAGGAATCACATGCTATAAAAAGTTCTTGTGGTGCTATTAATGCAAAGTTCTGATTAGTTCTTCCTGGCCGATATAATGAAATGTTTGAGTTTGTCACTTAGTAGAGTATAATGGTTTTTTATACAGTCTTGATAAGGACTCAAACAAGTTGAAGGCACTTGCCAATAGTGTTTTTTATATTATTTTAATGCTTCTCTGTTTTATACAATAGTCATATTGTTAAATTTCAAATATTTGACTTATAATTCTTCACTTACATGGGCATTAAACTGAATAAAAATGAACTATCTAATGTAGATCAGAACTAAGCCATATATAAAATAGGCTGTGTTTATATCTAGACTGTAGATGATTTCATTCTTGTTTAGAAACTTCTTGACTAAATAAAGCCAGATTTACATACAAATCCCAGCATATTTAAAATAAAAACAAACAAACAAACATGATCATTAAATCAATCAAAATTCGATTCAAATATGTCTTGTGCTAAAAATATTTTAAATTCTGCACGAAGGTTAATGATTAGCATGCATCTGAAAAGAAATCTGGGAAATGTGACTTAATGAAACATTAGATTTATCCAAAGATTTATAATAGGAATTATTTATATAAATTGAAGATTGCATGTATACATATTATATGTTTAAAATATTTTGTATATCATTATCACCATTTTCAATTATTAGCAATCCATTGCAAAATGGTCTTATCAACTTTAATCCAATTTCTCCAATCCATAGCTTCTCTTCTCCACATCATACCAGTAAACTTCCTTATTTTATAATTCCTTTTACATATGGTTTCTTTCTAGGTCTTTTACAACTCCCTCAAGACTTTAAATGTCCAACTATTGCTATCTCTTTCTGCAATATGTTCAGTCAAACTTGCTCAGTCTTTTAATTCTTTCAATAAAGACAGTAATACTTATTGGTTTTCTCACTCTTGGTATTTTGTTTTCCTAACACATCCATAATTTGTTGATTAGAATGAAATCTACGACTTGCTCTTCTGTTAAGAATCCAAGTATCACATTCATAAGTAAGAATTAAAAAAAAAAGTCTATTAAAAACTGTTTCTCTTCAAACACATACCATATTTCTTTCTAATATTAAGTTATTTCTGCCAAAACTATTTTAACCAAGTTTAATTCTATTATTAATTTCATTTATTATGATTCCATCCATTGTTAACTTTTTCTAATTCATAAATAACAATTTTTATTTTCTTCTTCTGAGAAGAACATTATTGAAGCCTTTTTTAACATCTACTTTTAGTCCTATTTTCTTATTTTCATTTGATAACTCTTGCAACATTTCCGGAAGCTCTTAAACATTATTTGAAAAATCAACCACATCACTTGCGAAGTTTAGATGACGTAAATAATCTCTATTTACTTTTGCTCCCTTAGTTTTCAATTTTAATTTACAAAATACTTCTTATAAAACGGTTATAAATTTTTTTGGAGATAATAGAATCATTGTGTTATATATCTGTAATAATGTTAAATGAATCATTACATGAATCTACATAGATAATTGTTTTTGAAACATAAATGACAATGATTAAAGTTGTTTTCAATAAATATAATATGTATACATAATTAGGTCTAATTTTTTTGATTGAAGATGACTGATAAATAGAATCATTTAATTCATCTCAGAATCTATGATAATAAACAAAACAAGGCATTTTTTTAAAAAAAATATTGGTGAATATTTTATGATCACATATAATTTACAACAATACTATAAAAGAGTGTGTTTCAACTATTACTACTTTTCTTTTTTAGAAGATAAATGAGAAAAATTATATAAAATGTTATTATTATAGTATTAATTATATGCCTGCCAAGTTAACAGTGACTCCTGATTGTCATCTAATGACATTTTTCCAGAATGGCCTCATAAAATTTTCAGCATAGCTTAAAAAAATAATTTACAACTCTCTTTTCCCCCGAGATGTCTGAAAAGATATCAAAATAACTTTGATCAACAGTCATCCATTACTGTTGGACTATGTAGACATGGCTAATAAGATATTAAATAAATAAAAAGAAATAGAAAAAAAGCTAGAAAAAATTAAAAGATAAAATTATATATACTGTATACACATTCCATAACTGAAAGCATTTAAATAAATCTATTAGCTCATTATGAAGGATATAGATGTTACATGAAATAGAAAACTTCAAACATGTAAACTATGATAATACAAGGTTCACATGATCACTTTCAATGGAACCCCTTAATCAAGTTCTTAAACATTACTAATCATAAAATTAAAATAGGCTTGAATCTTATTTATATTAAGCAGATTTTATTTGCTTTTATTTAAAGTGTGAAAGATAGTCAACCAGTATAATTAAATTATATGTTGAATGGGCATAAATTAAAAAAAATTCAATTTTTATAGACTATCAATATATACATATATGACAGTATATGTAAAAAAGGAAATTATTTTCTTTTACAAAAATTCACAATGTATTAATACAGGGGTGGGAAACTGCTGTCCCATGGGATACATCTGGCCCATGATGATGTTGAATCCGGCCCACTCCGTAAATGTCTAAATATAGAAAATCCATACCTGATTACAAACGCAATCTTTAGGCCGATCACTCACATATTCATATAATATTAACTTTATCCTAATGCCATGAGAAATATAAAATTCTAATTATAAAAATTAAAAATATATCATAACTTGCATAAATTTAATTACAACTGCTAAAATACCAATTTTACATTACAAAATATAAAAATATGGGAGGAATCATATCGCATTTAACATTAATTTCTGTTTTTAAAGAATATTTCTATGCAGCATCAGAGTATTATTTCCTAATTATTATTGTAGCAGCAATCAAACCAAGTTTCTTTGGGTTTAACTTCTTATTGAAATAAATAATATTGGTGCATGAAATTTTATAAATAATTTTGTCTTTTCTAATTATTACAATTTTTAATTTAATATAATTTATAGCCTATAAAATGAACCAATTAAAAAAAAAAAAAAATTGATGCTGAATGCAGCATTTTCTATGATAATTCTTTGACATTCATATATTTATTTGCAAATAGAGAAGATAAAGCTGTTTGTTTGATTTGTAACAAAACTATTTTCATTTTTAAAGAATATAATCTAAAAAGATATTTTTCAACAAACATTTCGTAAAATATAAACTATCTATAATCAATTCCTATTTAAGTCATTAAATATTGTATTTATTTTAAAATACATTGATAATTCAAGTAATGTATCATTTTTTTGGTCTGATTATCGTTCAATCTATTCCAGCCCGTGTTATAATACAAGAAATTTTATTCAGCCTGCTGATGAAAAAAGTTGCCCACCCCTGTATTAATATATTGTTTTTTTTTTTATGCAAGTAAAAAGCAACTACATTATAGTTAAATAGAACTTTAATCAATTCTATTTTATATAAACCTTACTAATTAAATTAAATATGTTTATAATATAATTAATACATCCAATAGATATAATATATTCAGAATACTCTCTTGCATAATATCATGTTTCTAATGCTATAAGTCACAAAAGAATCAATGTGCAAATTAAGTTCTTATATAACAAGCAAATTTATATACTAATAAATGTGCAACATGGATATATTTAACCCTACTTTAAATTGACTCAATATTTTAAAGTCAGACTAATAGTATTCATTTTTAGCAACTTGTGAAAGATCTAAATCATCTCCAATATGTTATGTATATATTGCAGTGAGTGACGTGTAATGCATCCAGAACATTACTTCTCATAATGTCATATATTAATAATGTTTTAAATCTCATACCAACTATGTATAAATTGCTAAACAACAAAAATGGTAGTACTTTTATTTGCATAGCAATTTTTATTTCAAAATCATAAGATGTAGAATATTATCAATGTGCAGAATTATGAGAAGCTAATATTCTGAGCAAAATTATATAACACATAATGCAATAAATTTATATTATAAATGACATAAGTTTTTCACAAAGATATTAAAAACGAGTATTAGGTGATACTAACTCAAGAATATTTATTTAGTCAAAAACTTATATGAATGAAATTATTTCTGTATCATCTATTAGTTCATTATGAAAATAAAATACAAATGTTATAAATAAAAGCAAAATTCTGAATTATAATATAAGATTACTAACTAATAAGAGAAGGTAAAATTCAATATAGATTTCAGTATGAAGATAAGATGTATAATAAATAAAAGTTTATATTTAAGTAAGAGACATTATGTTTTGCCAAATCATACATAAATTTACCATTTTTTGATTTATTCTAATTTTTATTTCAATAAAAAAATTATTTATTTACAGATAAAATGAAAATACAATCAGATAGTAATATCATTCAATTCGAGAATGGGAATATATATATATATATTTATAGATGGATATATGAATGGGAATATAGTGATGCATAATTACATGATCTAAGGTAAAAATAAATATTAGTATTGCACACATAAATGTTCTTTAATAATTTTACCTTTCAAGTTAAGTTCAAATTTATTGAAATAAAATAATACATGTGATAGTATGCCACAATCTTTCAAAAATTTATAACATCTATCATGGTGAGATATGATTATAATTTTGACATGTCTGGCTGGATATAATCCCAAGATGATGTTCTGCCTTCCCACAAGATAACCATAAGTTATCAATCATATGGCAAGTCATTTTTAATATCTTTGATGGATTCTCAGCCTTCTTGAATGTATGTTGCAATTAAGGGGATCCCAGTTAAAAATTAAACTTTGTGATTACAGATTAAGAAAGAGATTTCCTCAACCATTAACAAATTTAAGTTCCTATTAATATATAAATAAAACTGATTAATAATAGTTCTTGCACAAATTTAATTTTTTTTATTTAAAACAATAATTTACAAGATTTTCTTCTCCCTGTTCTTCCCAATTTTTTTCCTTCAAATTGACCTATTCTCATTTCCAAGCTGGTGATAATAACTATTCAATGAGAATCAATTGAATAGATTAAAATCTCTCTTCTTTTTAAAGTGACTGCCATTTATATCTTTAAAAATAAGTTATAATTTTAATATAGATTTTTTTTTTCTAACATGTATGTATTTCAAATATGGGGAAAATTATTTATCAGTTATGGAATGCAACTTTTAATGACACCAAAGTTTTTATTTCTATTTATTTTTCACTAGAATTATATATACAGTATTTATATTATAACATATAAAACAGAATATTATTGCACATCATTATAAAAATATAATGCAAACTTAACCAATAGTCTCCAAATATTACACTTGCCATAATTGTATATGTGCAATATCTTTGAAAATTTATTATTGTAAAATTATTATTTGGTGGATAAAAAAGTTAAAGTGCTATTTAAAAACTCAAAATGCAATTACGCCAGCAGTCTATCAAGCAAAATTATTGTATATGTAGAGCAGCAATACTCAATCTTTTTCTTTCCTGGAAAACATATATTTGTGTGCTACATTAAGTGGCCACGGCAACCAATTGGTGTCACATTAAAAAAAAAATGTCTGACTTCTCAATTCATGGTAGCCACAGCTTGTGGATCACTTTACTATATCTTAGAATTAACATATTAATAAAATGCAAATATTTTTATTTGATATAAACATTTATTTAAATATCAGTGGGATTTTTGATATCGAGATAAACTTTTAATAATTTTAGATAAATCTGGTTTATATGTGCTACATGCTACTCTTAATATATCATCAAGGTGTAAATCAGTAAGTCTATTTCTATGCACATTCTTCACATATTTCATTTTCAAATAATATGATTCACAAAGATATATTGATGCAAACAATGTGAGCAACATTTGTGCACGTTTTTTCACAGTTTTATATTTTTCAGGCACTAATTTCCAAAATTCCATATACTCCTTCCCCTCCCTTTTCTCTTTAAAAATGGCTTCCAAATTTGTGTCATTTTTAAATTCAACAAATTCGTTAAATAGTTTAACATAATCATGTCCAAATGCAGCGAATCGTGTAATAGTTGCTATTTTTAAGTGCCAGTGATTTTATATAAGCAAAAGACAACTTTTAATATTTCTTAAATCTTGAAATCTATTTTTAAATTCTTTAAATAAGGTACCTAAATAATTTTAAATAATTACATAGGTTTCTGAAGAAATGTCAATACCACCTTGCTTAGCATTTGTCAATGTTGGAAAATGATGTAGTATTTGGTTTTGTATATCTTGGTAATAAATATTTAGTTTTTCTTCAAAAGCAAATACTTTGTCATTTGTGAAATAATTTTATTTTCCCCTTGCAAACTAATAATAAGATCACAAAAGTTTTTCTGTGATGTCACATAAAAAAGCTAAAAGACACCATAATCCATCTACTGTCAAGCTCATTATAAGTTTTATTGTTTTCTTATAAAAATAAAATAATTTCATGATGTAATAAAAAAAAGTGATTCAAAACTTTACCTCTGCTTAGCCATTTGCACCGAAGTATGCAAAAGTACATCACCATAATAACTATTTATTTCTTCCAAAAGATTTTTAAATTTTCTGTGATTTAATTCTCGGGCTCGAATATAATTCACAATGTTTATGATGGTTTTCATTATAGCATCTACTTCTTTAATGGATATATGTGCTCCCAAGTTTTCTTGGTGAATTAAACAATGAAATAATAAAAGATTTGTTAAATTATATTTCTTTTTTAATAGGGAAACAAATCCCTTTTCGGATCCAATCATTGAAGGACATCCATCAGTGCACACAGAAGCCAATTTTTATTTCAATATTACTCTTCTCTAAAAAAGTACAAACACTATTGAGAAAATCATTACCTCTAGTTTGATTCTTCATAGGAAGAAATTTCATAAAATCTTCACAAATTGAATTCCGTTCCATACAGTATCTGACAAAAATAGCACATTGTGATGTTGCTGAAATGTCAGTACTAGAATCAACAGCCCAACTAAAATATTTGCAGTTTTTCAAATCTTCTATTATATTATCAAAAATATGTTTTGCAATATCTTCAATATGTCTAATGCAGGTAGAATATGACAGTTGTAATTTCTTAATTTGTAATAATATTTGACTTTTATTACTAAATTTATCAAATAATATATTTGAAGCATTTAGGAAACATTCTTTCACAACTTCAGCATCCATAAACGGTTTCATATTTTTTGCCAAGAATATAACAAATTTCATATGATGCTCGTATCACCACAGCTTCTTGTGAGATTGCCACTGACATAACATTTTGTTGTTGTTCCAATGATTTCTTGAAGAAAGCTATTTTTTCACTTTTTATTACAGACCCATGAGCAAAAGTGTCATTAAACAATTAATGTTTTGCGGTGTAATGATGACCCAATGTTATATTTTTTTAATGTGACACTTTCTTGACAAATCAAACACGTTGCTGAACTTTTGTTATTCAACACAACAAAATATTCCTCTTCCCAGTTGTCTTGAAACATTCTATTTTCATCCAATAATTTTCGTTTGTTGCTTGAAGACATCATAGTTTGATATAAAATACTATGCGTCTATGTGTATACTAATTCACATATAAAACTAAAATATTTCACTTTGCTTTCAAAAACACGGACTATTGACTGAATTAAAATCAAACTTCTGACTGGTCAATTATACAATCTGCAGTAAATATATTTGTCTTTTTAAAATTATATTTGTTTTAGTTTAGTATCTAAAATGGAAATTTATAATTTGTCTGATTACAGAAAGGTTTTTAAAAAATAAATTTCTATTTATAATTGATGATAATAATCTAACACTGTCAAATTATAATAAATGCTTACCATCCAATTATAAATTTCAAAAATAATTCATTGAATGCCTTATCAATATATTTTAATATAAAAGTAAATTTTTTGACTAAAATCTGAGAAACAAACAAGTAGAGTAAAAAAAAAAAAGCTTAGTAAATTATGTTTTCATTTTCGAATTCAAAATGTAGAAATACAACTGTCGAAGTCATGGATTGGTGTTCCCTTGCGGAGAAAAAACAATCAATCAGAAGCTTGAAAAGACGAATTTATGTCATTATTATACCATTAAATTGAAATTTAAATATTTACTGATTTTTTTCCTTGCAAAAAAAAAAATACTGAAGGTGCTAAAATTAGCGAAATAATGCTGAAGATAGCAGGTTGAGAGCGAGTACAAGTCATATATGAAGATACTCAGGCATTTCTGGTACAGACTTGGCAGGTTCTTCAGATCTGTGAAATTAAAAAAAAAAAAAACCATAACGTTATTAGTGCGTCAATAAAAAATATCAATCACACATGGTTATTCGTTAATTAAGAAGTGTTGTCATATCTGTTGACCATCAGTCTATTGCTGCACCACACATAAAAGCTTGGCGGGCAGCAGGTTGAGTATCGCTGAATTGTAGAGTATGAATATATATATATACACACAGTGTTAATCAAGATTATTTTAAATAAATACAAATAAAGTTTCATTCACTTTTTTAATTATAAATTTATGAGGAATGTAATAAATTTGTTATCAAAAAATCAATTTTAAAATTTAAATATTAAAATTTGCAATTTGTGAATAAACATAATATTAACAATTTTAAAAATATCTAAATTGTGCTTTTTGTCTTTGTTTTTATTATTTTATAATAATTAGATTTTTTTAGATAAATTGCATTCCATGATAAGTTGTCCTTACAACATTTATTTTATTTTTGCATTAAATAAATCTAAGTTTTTATGAAAATTATATTTAAAATCAATTGCAAAAAAAAAAATCCAATATAGCATTTTGATTAAGATTTATCAATAACTTTTAAAAATTGGTGAAAAGCAGAAGACATTTTTATTTCTTGTTCAATTTTCAAATTTTTATTTTAACAAACTATTTTTAATTAGCAAAAAAAAAAATATTTTTTTTATTATTGAAAATAAGTAAGTAAAAATATACAAAATTAACAAAGCGTATGACACACTTGAATGAGAAGCTATAAAGATACACAGAAATTATTACACGCTAAGCGCTTTCATATTCATAGCGGTACTGTGAGCTGCAGTACCGCTATGAATATGAGGCAAAAGCGCTTAGCGTGTAATAATTTCTGTGTATCTTTATAGCTTCTCATTCAAGTGTGTTAATTTTGTATATTAAATTATCGAATGAGAAGTCTTAAAATCTTTAATATTTTATAAGTAAAAATATGAAAAATAAAATTAAAAAATTATTGCTATTACAACAATATGTACATTTTTTACTAAAAAAATAAAATCAGGTTTTTATTTTAGCAAAAGAATGTGAAATAAAATAATCTTAAAAACCAGGAATCTTTTGTCAAAAGATGATAAAACAAAATAATAGTAAAAATAAATAATAAATTATCCTAAAAATGTAATTAATGAATAAATAAAAAAAACAACAAGAAATAATTTAAATAAGGCAGGTTGGATAATTAAAACATAAGAGTACTACTATGACTAAAAAAATCTGCCAATTTTTAAAGTACAGTAACCCCTCACAAATTTAATAGCAGATTAGGGATAAAACTGCATCATTAAAAAAATATTGCTGCTAAGTAAATTTGATATTTTTTCCCAGCCACAAATAACTATAATAAGAAACCAAGATGTTATCATTATTATATATTGAATGCATAATAGTATTACAACTATATAACAGTGATATGAAAACAAGATAAATATATGTTGTCTAATGCTTAATATATGTATTTCTTATTGACAGATGAACACAAATTTAAAAATAAATATACAATTTAAAACATTAATCCACTTTCTGTTTAGCTAATAATTAAGCTGTAATTCTTTTAGGTGTTATCATAATTGTTAATTTCTAAAAATATATAAAAAAATCCATTTTCATTATTTATTTTACAAAATTTAGCAATTTGTTATTTTTCTAGAATCTTGAAGTTCAATTCCTAGATAGAAAGAATGCATTAATATTTTAAATTGAATATTCATATATTTAAAAGCTAATTATTGCATTAATGTAATAAGATTGTATTTAAAAATAAATATAGAAGGAACGAAAGTTGAAGGAGATCCTTTTATCATAAGCATGAGATAAGTATCATTTAGTTACTGCAAGAATATAATAATTTTAAAAAATTATTAGATAGATGGCAAACAAATAAAACAGTTATGTAATGTTCCAAAAAAGAACTGGAGATTGTCTTAAGCCAGTGCTGAGAATGTAAGCAGATAGCTATTAACAGAAAATCATATTGTATTATATAACCAACAGTAACTATTATATATATTAAAAACATTTTTAAAAACTAGTGCAATAAATAAATTACTGATAAAATTGACATTACCGTGCATTTTGCGTGCCCCTGGTGGCGGATTCCAGCCGCTGGTAGTTAACACTTTTAAACACTGTGGAGACTAGAAGAAAAATAACCTGATAACTGTTTATACATTATTTTTATCATTTATATTATTAAAAAATAAAAATTAAAAAATTCATTAAATTTTTTAAAAATATTAATGAAAAAAAAATTTTAATTTTGTAATATATTATGTTAAACACAGAAAGAGTTTTAATAATTTTATTCATGTGGACTTAAAGCAATGGCAGAATGATAATTTAAGAACTAAGACCTGGATTGAAACTCAATCTATATTCTCTAGTTCTTGATTGTCGCATAATCTTATGAAAAACAAACTAACCAATTACACATAATGAATTATCCAACTCATATGCATAAGTATATCTTTTAGACTTTGTTTTACATGCACTATTAATATAATGTTTAATACATTCACCAAATATACCCATGACCTAGGATTAAAATTTTGGAGAAATTTGATTTTATTACTTATTATCATGTTTCAAGCAAGTTTAGAATATAACCAGTGCAGAAACAGCTCAACTCATAGCCATTCAATTCTTGTTATCCATTTAACTCTAGATTAATCAGATCAGATTCAAAAAGATTACTAAAATAAAAATATAGTTAATTTGATGCAACCTTCATCAATAGTAAGAAGGAGTCATATAACAATGGGAAGAGAATTATCCATACCTCTTCCTTCAGCAATTGATATCAAACTTTTGGACATTCATTATTCTTCCATTCTTGTATAAAACCACTAAACATCATATGATCACCATTTCTTATGCTTGCTCATAACTGTTATTAAAATAGGCAAAAACTCTCCATACAGTACTGCCACTCAGTGCAAGCCAGAGTAATCAATGGATGCTAGAAGGCTTGTACATAAAATCCCTATCTAGTGCCTACTCATTCAATATCCCCAGACTAGTTTCTGGCTTGTGGCCTTCGTCAGTGAGGAGCCTTGGATCTGAGAGCACTGCACCTAGATCTTAGAATCTAATGCAATCTTCCAGCAGCCACCTTTTATCTCGATTTAACTACAAAACTATGAGAATGAAATTGAAATCATAGTTCAGCGCCCATATATTTTGGTGTCTTTGGCTCTTTAACAACCATAGCCACCATTATCCTATTAGGTAGGATTGGTGTTAAACCACTAAACATCACATGATAACCATCTCTTATACTAGCACATAATTGTTATTAAACAAAGCAAAACTCTCTCCATACAATAGTGCCAACCAGAGTAATCAATGGATGCCAGAAGGCTTGTGCATAAAATCCCTATCTAGTGCCTACACATCCAATATCCCCAGACTAGTTTCTGGTTTGTGGCCTTCGTCAGTGAGGAGCCTTGTATCTGAGAGCACTGCACCTAGATCTTAGGATCTAATGCAACTCTGGTTGGCACAGGGTGGCACTACTGTATGAAGATAGTTTTGCCTGTTTAATAACAATTATGTGCTAGTATAAGAGATGGTGATCATGTGATGTTTAATGGTTTAACACCAATCCTGCCTAATAGGATAGTGGTGGCTATGATTGTTAAAGAGCCAAAGACACCAAATGTATAGGTGCTGAACTGAGTTCAGACCCATATGAACTACATAAGATATTGAGCTTAGATTGAAAATATTTTTGTGTTTTCAATTTCATTCTCATAGTTTTGTAGTTAAATAGAGATAAAAGGTGGGTGCTGGAGGGTTGCATTAGATCCTAAGATCTAGGTGCAGTGCTCTCAGATCCAAGGCTCCTCACTGACGAAGGCCACAAGCCAGAAACTAGTCTGGGGATATTGGATGAGTAGGCACTAGATAGGTATTTTATGCACAAGCCTTCTGGCATCCATTGATTACTCTGGTTGGCACAGGGTGGCTGTATGGAGAGAGTTTTGCCTTGTTTAATAACAATTATGTGCTAGTATAAGAGATGGAGATCATGTGATGTTTAATAGTATTATTCCTTCTTACTTTGAAAACAATTTCAACTGTGTTGTAAATTCTTCCATAAAAGAGACAAAGAACAATGATGAATAGTTCAAATCATGCAATAACGATGGAAAAATTCCATTAATCTCTTGGTATAGTGATAATAATGGAGAACTTAAAAACCAGTCCTTGGATTCATTCCCAAATGAGAAAAATTAAAATCATTCTGATTGATTTATTATTATGTATCTCATAAAGCATATCTAAACATGTATACTCTAAGTTTATTATATTTATATTAATGAAGATTTTTATAATTATATGTATATAATATTGAAATTTATATATAAATTAAATGCATTAATATGCATATAAATTTAACTTATTTTATTAGAAGTACTTTTGACTATACTCCTTGTAGTCCTTGTCAACTATATAATGTTGAATAATTAAACAACACATTATTTCATAACTCCCATAATTCATTTCAGTTCTCCCACAGTTCAGTTATTTTAAGGTTTGATGGTTGACGATTCATTAACATTTAATGATATCTTGATATAACCTCTTTTATTTTATGTTTATTGTACAATATTTAGATGAATCTAAATGTATATTAAAAAATTATTCTCAATTATTTTTTAATAACTTAAAGCAAACAAAAAGTTTGAATGTTATATGACTTTAGCATGTCATCATCATCATCATCATCATCATCAACCATTATCAATCCATTGCAGCATGAAGGTCTCTCCAAGTTCAATCCATCTTTTCTGGTCTTTAGCCTCTCTTCTCCACATCACCCCTGCACACTTTCTTATTTCATCCATCCATCTCACATGTGGTCTCTTTCTGGGTCTTTTACAATCTCTTGGAATCCAGTTTAAAATTTCAAGTGTCCATCTATTATCATCTCTTCTAACAATATGTCCAGCCCAACTCCACTTCAGGCTTTTAATTTTTTCAAGGAGATCAGTAATATCTGTTTGTTCTCTTACCCATACATTGCGTTTTCGACCTTTTCTTGTTACTCCCAACATGCATTTCTCCATACTTCTTTGAGTGGTTTGAAGTCTCTGTATTGCTCTTCTATTAAGTGTCCAAGTCTCAGATCCATAAGTAAGAACTGGCAAAACCCATTTATTAAAAACCTTCCTTTTCAAACACATAGGCATATTTCCTTTTAGTATCAAGTTATTTCCACCAAAAGCACTCCAACCAAGTTTAATTCTATGATTAATTTCATCCATTATGTTTCCATCTGTATTAATAATCTGACCAAGGTATTTGTAACTGTTAACCACTTCTAATTCATCATAATCAATTTTTATTTTCATATTTGAGAAAATCTATTAAACATTACTTTAGTCTTTTTAACATTTATCTTTAGTCCTACTTTCATCTGATAACTCCTGCAACATTTCCTGTAACTCTAAATGATTATTTGAAAAAACAACTACATTATCTGCAAAATCTAAATGACTTAAATAATCTCCATTTACTTTCACTCTTTTAGATTCCCATTTTAATCCACAAAATACTTCTTACAGCACTGCTATAAAAAGTTTTGGAGATATGGAGTCACCCTGTCTTACACCCTTATCAATGTTGACTTTCCTACTATCATTGTGTAATCTAATTGTTGCTGTTGCATTTTTTATAAATATTCTTTGAAATATGACAATGTCCTGAATCTATACCTTGATGATCCAATGTGTTAAATTAGGAAACTTATTGAATAAAATACCAAATTTCAAATTTTAATTTATATAATAAAAGTAATGTCGATGTTATTTCACAATTGCTTTAAAAAAAAAGAAGGGAAGAGGCACTAAAGTGTCAACAAGCAGTTTTACATAGCATGTATAATAACCACAATATTGATCAAAAACATTCATTTACCTGTGATATTCTTCGACAAGATCAATAATCTCTTAAATGTGCTTATAGACAGGAAAAACTGGAAAAATATTTGCCATTCCTTACCCTCAAAAATATCATGTCAATAAAATGGTAATTTAAATATATTGATAGATTAACTTCTATCCTTTCTGCATTTCATGCATTTTTAGATTAGCAATGATTACCTTGAAATGTTACAAGGGAAATATATACTAGTTAACTTATCCATCACCAACAGTAATCGAATCCTATTAATGAATTTTCCTATTACTGTGTATATATATATATATTAAGATGCATCTGAACAAAAAATGAACAAACCAAGTAAATCAAAATACAAGAAACTGTAAAATTTATACAGATTATAACAATAACACAGGTCTCTATGACAGAATTAGATTAGCAGACTTGTTGAAATATTCAACATAAAAGAATTCATAAAAGATAAACTAGGAATATTTCTGAAATCGATGATATAGTGATAGTATTGAACAACTTTTGTAAATAAGTTTTTATGACCCCCACCTGCAAATATTAAAATTTGGAATTCCCATTATTACATATATATATATATATAATATTTATAAATAATAATAATAATAATAATAATAAATGCACATTTACTGTAACATACAAATACAGTATACAAGTATGATACAAGACAATAACTATTACTAATATAATAAGCCATCATAACTCTTTTAAATACAAATATAATATTTTAACTCTTTATCATTATGAATATATATATATAATTATATAACTGAATATTTGTAAATACAGTAACTAAATAATTAAAAAATATTATGCACTTAGGAGCGCTTTCGATTATCCCAGTAATCTGTGTCAACTAAAGCTTTGAAATGCTAACTTTCCCACAATTCCATGATCTTAACGTTTGTTCCTAAGCGGATAATATTTTTTAATTATTTAGTTACTGTATTTACAAATATTCAGTTATATAATTACGTATATTGCTTTAAAAATACAGACATCGAATCATAATATTATATATATATATAATACCCGTAATTGAACTAAGTGGTTTTTTTTGGTTATTATAATTTTAATTAAAATTAGAAATAGACTATTAAGGGATTATCTGACAGCCAACTTTTTCCAATTGTTAAACTAGTTTGATTAAAATTTTCTACAGTAATGGCACAGTACTCATAGATATATGAAACCTCATCCAACAGCAAAAAAAACTGCATCATATTACAACATGTTTTTTTTATTTTTTTATAGACAATTCATCAACATTGATCTGACCAATCCAAATTAATTTAGGACCTTTAACTTCTAATTAAAAATAGCTAGCAAGTTCACTAATGGATATCAAGCAAGGGTTGACTATGGATATCGGTATAAAATTAAACTAAATATTTAATCTAGCAGTGGTAATATTTATCAACTCATGTAAGATTGCAAACGAGAATAAAATTGTTTCTACATAGAATAGTACATATTTAATATTATGTTAATGAATTAACACAGTACATATATGTGAATGTGTATCAATAAATTATCACTTTGAAAATAAAATACTTTGAGATACTTATATATAAAGTACGCCCATTATTCTAGTATGGTTGATAAGTGCTCAAGGCATCTAGCACAGCTGATGATGTTGGAGAGCTAAAATATTTATATGTATAAAAAGAATATTAAAAAGCCAGATATCATTTATTTACATACATTTCTAATTGCAGTCATTTGTATTCAAAACAATCTTCTTTGAATACAAAGAAAACAATAAGAAATTGATTTACTTTCTTGTTACTGTAATATATTGTCAAGAATTGATGCAGGAATGTGTATTCTTTATTATATTAGCATTGACAATATATATTAGTTCAGATTATGACAGCTCAAATAAATCCTGATTACATTATGTCATTCATCTAATAACAATGATAATAACAACCATATCCATATGCACACCATAATACAGAAATTTATGATCATTAATCATGCAGTTCTTAATTATACATAATTATGTAATTGTATAATTATCCAAACACATACTTTAGTGTATGTCAAGCTCAGAATTAATATAAATATAAAAAATTTAGCCTTTAACTGATTTTAGAATAATAATAAAACCATATAAATATTAATGATTATTTAAGTAATACACCACCGTCATTATATCAGTACTATAACTGAAAAGAATATTTTTTCTATCCTACTTTCCCAGCATCCAACTTTAATACCCACAATAGCAGAAATGTGCATAATTTAAACAAATTTGAACTTCATTTTTAAGTTAGTCCTTTACATCTACAGATCTTTTTCAGGATTACTGCAACTCTGTCCAGAATCAATCTGCAGAGTTCCGAATTGTTAAATTGCTTCCCAAAATCAGCTATTTTCCTATTGTTATAATCTTTATAATTTTGATGTTTACACATATCATCTTATATTATTTTATTTCCATTAAGAAATTCAATGTGATTGCAAATATAAATATAGAAAATTTATGATCAGTTTACAGCTTTGGAATAGCAATACATAATTATTAATTATTTATATTAAAAATAAATTTGTTAGATATAACTTTACTTTTTGATCTTTACAAAATGAATGCAGTGGTAATAGTGACCGTTCTTTTGTCCCTGGCATAATGTAATTGGGAGGAGTGCAATCAACAGAATCTGGTCGATTTTTTCGTTTTTCTAAAAATAGATTAAAACAATAAACAAAAACTTAAAAAAAAAAAGTGCTACATATAAATAATTGAAAACTATTCCCAATTTAAAACTAACCTAGAATATCTCCCCCTGTAATAGTATTGAGAAATGACAGCGAACTGCATTCAACTCCATTATATGCATCAGAATTATCTAATGATTTTAGAAGATCCCGCACATGACGAACATGAATTCTTGCTTCACGAATTGTATATGGTTCTGAAATACAAATATATATATATATATATTAAAAAATAATAATAATATATCTTAAAAAAAAAGTTGTACGACTCGGTCGTGTTATCCTAAAACAAACAATGGAACTAATGATGATCGAGTTTATTTCTTGGTCTAATATTCTTTGCTATATATATCATAAACCCAATTAATCACTCGTAATTTAAAACTAAATGATTAGTTGAAAACTAAATCAATTAATTTATTTATTTTATACATTTATTTTTTTATATGTGAAATATTTTTTAAAGTTTATTCACAAAAAATGCACTCTAAAGTAAAAGATAAATTTTCTTTAATTTTCACAGATAAAAGTATGAGATACTCAAGTTTAAAAATATTCTTAGTTATACTTTATATAAATAGAAATGAGGTATATTTTTTTCATAGACATAGTAGCAAAATAATTAAAAATATTTAAGTTTAAAATGTTAAATTATAATTCTTGCTTGATAAAAAAACCATCAAAATTGATAGAAAAAAAATTCTTGCAATTTAATTTAGCATAATTTCTTCTTCCAGAATTACTTACCCAAATGATTCTAATATTAATTATAAATACGGTTTGAATTTTTATTTATTTTTAATCAATTGTATATTTAAATTTATAATAATTTAATTCATTTCCAATATTGCAATTACTTTATATCGTCTTTTTCAAGAATACACTTGCTACATACTAATTTTATATATCCATCTAAATCTCTGAACAATGCACTTTTTCTTTACACTTTCCAAATGCAATATTTTGAAAATATATGTATGCATTTACTAGCTGTACATATTCTTTATCTAAAATCAGGAAAGGAATAAAATTAAATGAAGGATTACATAATGAAAAATATAGTATACAATTTTTTTAAACTCCTCCAAAAAATAATCATAATTATTATTATTATTATTAATCACCAAAAAACAATATTTTTACTTTATTATACATCAAATTTATATCTATAATAAGAAAATATTCTAAAAATTCTTCATTTTCTTTTTAAATTTAGATCAGTTTCAAAATATTATATAAATTTCACCTTTTTTTTTCTTTATTAAAAACTTGCTCATTACTGAACTAATCTTTGTACTATGTGAACAACCCACCAACACTAATTATTTTCTACAATCTTTGTTAAGGCATAAACATATTTCAAAAATTTATCAGAAACACAAAAATAGACCAATCAAAAAGCACCAAAAAATATATATATAACGTAAAATATATTGACAAATATATAAACTATGTTACAAAAAGTTTTTTTTTTTTTATTTCTTTTTACTTTTTAATATTTTAAAGAGAATGGAATCATTAATATTATGAAAATCTATTTTTCCAAGACTTTATTTCATGAAAAATTGACTAACACTTAAAAGTTAATATATAATATATTTTATCAGGATAGGATTTAATTATAGTAAATTTATATCAAGACAAGAAATAATAACAGCAAATTATTTTTTTAATTAATTAAATATTGATAAGATGTATTATATATATATAGTTTTAACTTTTTGATCAATTTTTAATACTAGTTATATGTGATGCCACCATCTACATACTAAATAGATAGAGAAGTAGGAAGAAATGCATTAGATGTAGATGTGTGGACGGCAAAGGAGGCAATTCAAAAAGAAATGGGATGTTGAAGTTTTTATTTAAGGGATGCAAAAAGCAAAATAAAAATATTTGGTAGACTGCAGTTTATGGATAGTAAAAGAATAGCCAAAATAGTATTTAATTGGGCTATGAATAAAGGGCAGGTAACAGTTGGGTGAGAAAGGTAATGCAGTATGCAGAAGATTTGAATAAAGAATTAATGACAGTCAAAAGGTCGGACGATTGTGTTAGGAGGATTGTTGAATGTTATAGTATTAAGGAATGGGATAGAAGATGCATTAATAAAGAATAGGGAGTTGGAGAGATGAAGAGCTAGTATGGAGAGTAAAAAGAGTTTAAATATATATAGACATAAACAGAATATTGGGTACAAGTTAATTTACGATAATAACAAGGAAAGTAGTTTACTGTTTAAGGCTCGAAGGAATATACACATAAATAGAAAAATGTGGGTGATTTAGTCTGCAAGTTGTGTAAGGAAGACATCAAAATAATTAGGTATCTGTTAGGAATTTAATACATGATGCTGAGTCCATTGTGTTTATACATGTACATACTTATTTCATTTTAACATTTTCAGATTTTTTCGGTTTCATTAAAAATATGTGTTTTATCAGATTTTTCTAATACACGCATATTTAGCACAAACTATAGTATTTTCTGAAGGTCTTTATGGAAATAAAAATTAAATGTTTAAAAAAAAAGGTTAGATAAAAGCCATTGATACTGGCAAAAACTTTTGGGAATTCCATTGATAGCAAACAATCAGATTAAAATTATTGTATTTAGTTCATATGAGTTAATCTAATTCATTACAAAAAAAATGCAAGATGTTTGAAAAGATTGTTGCTAAAAAAAGAGGAAGGCTAACAACGAGACAATGGAGAGACTATCATAACAATGACTGTAACTTTGACCTACCTAAAAACCAAAGATGGTAATGATAATACAGTTATTGAAGCTGCTGCATCTACTATCAATATTTGTTATTTAAATTACAATGAACCCATAAACTATGCTATGTCAATATAATCAATCCCTGTTATATGCAATCCAAAAATACATAAACAAACAACAAAAAAAAGTTGTAAATTAATACATTTTATAATACCCGAGCAGCCATTTTTCCTTCTATGAGCATTGTATATGATCACAATAAAAAAAAAAAAAATTAAAATTTGTAAAATAATTTAACAATATGCTAACAGCCAATATTTCAACTCAGAGCACTATACATTATCTTGCTTATTAATAAAATTTTCATCATTTTATATTGAAAGCATATACATTTTATTCTTCCTTTTTATTCTTTCCAAATTTGATGAGCAGTATTTCACTCAATAAAATGTTTTGTTGACATAATGCTAAAAGTTTTACAACATTTGAAAACAAATTTAAAATTGATACCGACTTAAAAATATGAAAACAATTACAGAGATTGTAGTTTCTTAATAAAGAAAATACTATTATGTTTCTATAAGAGAAAAAAAAATATTGGTTAAAAAAAAAAATATTGCCCAGAGTATTTTTTTTCATATTCTTAGTTGTTCAGTGAATGAATGATTAAATACACATTCAATAAAATATATATAAATATGTCCACTCAAGTTTTTATTAATTATATATATTATTTTTTTTTTTTAAATTTTGCTTACATGATAATTGTAATTTATATATGCATACTACTCACATAAAATATGTCTGTTACATAAATATATGGACATATTGAAAAGTACTATACACTTGCAGTTTAATAAATAATATTTATTCTATTGTAATCAAAGTTTAGTCAACAAAATTAATTAATATACATGATGTATGATGAACGCAAGGGTTTGGAACAAAATAAGAGATATTGCATCTCACTGTGTGTTATCTCAAAATAAGTAAATAAATAAAAAAAAATTAAAATTTTTAAAATTTGTAAATTAATCAGAAAATTATAATTTTACCCCTATATATATATATTATTTTCCAAAAGATAATTCCCATTTCTTGTCTTGCAGAAACTCTCATGCCTTCACAAACTCATGTGCACTATTCATTCTATCATGCAATCTAAGTTGGAATAAATCTCAACCTTTTTTTTCTACAAATGTAAAATTTCATTTGAAATGATTTTAAAACATAAAGGCAATAATGATCATATTAATTCTGCTAAGCTTAAAAGAATGTATGACATGTTAAAATAAAAATTATTAATTTTAAAAAAATAAATTAAAAAAATCATTTTTTCAATAAATAATAATAATAAACAAAATGGGAAATTTTTTTTAAAAAAATGTTTACATTAATCTTATTTTATTATTATAATTTGGAAGAAATGTGACCACATATGTATATCAGTTCTTATATAGACAATTGCATTATGTGTTCTCAATTCATTATATCACTGTCTTTTTCATAATTATAATAATAAAATTGTGCCTATTGATAATTTCAATTAAAATAGATTCTATAATCTTTAAATTAATTGTACTATTCATACTAAAAACAGTGGTGAAAAGAATGTATTTTGTAAACAAAGCATAAGCTATTATCTACTAATTTATGCCATTAGTAAGAGAGCTTGGAACAAAATATAATGAATACAGCACTATCATCATGTTTTTCTAAGCATTATAGTTTTTTTTATTATTATTAACTTCATATTAAAACAATATTCAATTTATATATTCTTGTTACTTTTATAAATATTTTACCTATATGCACCATTTGTCATCAATAACATGATAAATTATTTACCAATTGTTTTTAAAAATCATTTTACAAATGTTAATAATAATACGATTGAAAAATGGACGAAGATTGGTAAACCCTGAAAAGCTTTTCATATAAAGCATTTATAAAATTTTAAAGTTCAACTTTTTATTAATTATTAAATATTATTACAAGAATGCATTTGAACTGTTAATGAAAAAAAATCATAAAATACAATATTTATAATATAAAAAGATACCATCTAAGTACTTACTTATATGCATTCTGCCAATTGAAATAGTCTAATGTTTAGTCACTTAGGAGATTGTGATATTTGAATATCATATTAGATATCCAGAAATTTTTAGCTTTAAAATTCTTCACTTTAATACTATGCTAAACCACACATAGCATTCAGCCAATACTAATTAGCATATTTTCAATCTTTATTTTTAAAGTTTGATATTTTGTTTGTAATCTAATTGAAAAAAAAAAAAAATTGTTTTGTAATAATTCTTAGTACTTCACATATTAGCCATATGTAACTTTACATCTTTTTTATATATTTATATCATTAGAAGTATTTTATTGTAAACTAGTTTTAACCAGATTATAATAAATTGCATAAATATTTACCACAATGCATATTAATTGTGATATATAATTAAATGTCTGCATATAAATTCATTGAA
This sequence comes from Epiperipatus broadwayi, assembly GCA_028023455.1. Lineage (NCBI taxonomy): Eukaryota > Metazoa > Onychophora > Udeonychophora > Euonychophora > Peripatidae > Epiperipatus > Epiperipatus broadwayi. Next base: position 2,925,420 of record JAQFVV010000076.1, read on the forward strand.
ATGCATTATCCTTTAGTTTATCTAAGTATGTCATAATTAAATACCTATCATTATGTTTACATTGTTATCTGTGTTGGATTGTGTATTTAGATGTTTATCATAATTTTCTCCTATCTATCTATATCAATGGATATCAGATATAATATCTGAATTAAAATTAAATTTATCTATAACATGTGTTGTTACATTTAATATATCTATATATTGTCAATTTTATTTGCCATAATTCTCAATTGTGAATGGCAGTTATAAGACTCCAAATTCACTTTAAATATATGTTTTAATAATAAAGATCAACATTAAATCTGAAACAATAATAAAAAGCATGCCTATCAATTTTTTAAGATAAAAATTGAACATTACTTTTATTGCCTAATTTATCACAAACCTAATAAGATTTATCTCAATCTAAACTAAAAAAAAAATTTTTTTTTTAAAAAAGACTTTTTATATACATATGGTATGTATGTCTAATATATATATCATATAAAATATATATATACTTTCCCTTATTTTTCTACGTAGACACAGCAATGACAGCTATCTATCAAGTAATCTTGCTCTAACGTAAAGGTGCAGATAAAAATAAAAATATATAATGTTTAAAAAATATTATAACTGATGAGATGTTACTTTAGTGGAGAAGAGATGGACATCTATAAGCTCATAAATGGACCATTATTAATCATGATGATTAAATACAGAATTTAACAATTTATTAAAAATCAAAATCTACAATTTTATGGAGATTAAATAATTAAAAAAATATCTTTGTCCTAGTTAACCACAAATTATAGTAATGCTAACAATTTATATAAGTACATTTCTCTTTTTTAAGTTCGGGGGGGACATAGTTTATAATTCAACCAGACAGAACTATAGATCATTATATATATATATAAATTTTAAAAAGATATTATTTTACAAAAAAATTAATTTCTACAAATGTGCAAACTACTGTAGGACTTATAATGGACGCAATATCAGTTTAGATACAAAACAAAATGGCAGGTATTTCAAAAAATTTAAATAAAATAACTTCTGCAATAAATAGTACTGTATAACAAAAATTAAACATAGTAAGACAAATGATTGAAATCAATTAATCCATAACTTAGGCATATAAGATTAATATCTAAACATCACATGATCACCATCCTATGCACAAGCCTTCTGGCATCCATTGATTACTCTGTTCGGCACAGGGTGGCACTACTGTATGGAGAGTTTTTGCCTTTGTTTACAAAGATTAATATCTACAATATTTAAGATATAAAACACTGTAGCTGATATAATCTTAAAAGTCCAAAGTTCAAATCGGTTAATTCTAACGCTCGATTATACATTATAGGATACCAAAGAGCAAAAAATCCCCTGCTTCTACTGAGAAAGTCAAAAAACTATTCTCCCTAATCATACTTATAATAAGACACAAAGATGTCTTAATGCACATTGGCTGATCGGGATCCCCCCCCCCTCCAAAAACTCAATAAATGTTGAAGAAAGTCAAACACTATCCAATAAAATTCAATCATATTTTCAAATGCAGACTACTATGAAAAAAAAACTTATAATATTTATAGAAACTTTACATTCACAGCATCATAAAAACAAGAATTCACTATAGTATTTCACAATAAATTAATATCACAGTCAATAGAAGCAAAGACAAGTTAGATAAAATCCATCCAACTGCCGCAAAAAATATGACAATTTGATAATTCCTTAATTAAAAAAATCTAGCACAAATAATCACAAATCCTAGTCTTGATGTAGATGATTATTTCTATAATAGTGAAGCATGATCCAAAAAGCATTCATAAGGGAATAGTAATTACTCAATGAATAACAAAACAGTAGATACAACACCTAAAACAGGAGTGTCCAACTTGTGGTCTGAGGGCCACATACAGCCTAGAATGGCTATGAATGCAGCTCAATGCAAAGTCATAAATTTAAAACACTACAAGATGTTTTTACGATTATGTGTCACAATGTGATTAAAATAAACTTACATATGAACTCAAATACAACATCAAATATTTAACTAATTTTATGTTTCTTTCTTTTACTTTTATAATAATATATATAAATATCAATGTTTTATTACTTAGATATGTATATTTTCTATATTAGTGATTACAAACTTGAAACCTATTCAACAATTAAGATTCTCTGAATGGGTTGCTACATAATTAAGATTATTATTTAACAATTTTTTTGCTTATCTGTGATGATGGATATCAGGAAAATTATATACAATCCTTTTTGTTGTTGTTGTTGTTTATCAGCTTTCAATAATGTTTGTATATCTAATGTGTAGTCCAAAACAACTCTTCTTTTTTTCAGTATAGTTCCCAAATGCAAAAAGTTGAACACCCCTGATCTAGAGTGATAGTAATGAATTATCTGAATCACAGAAGAATAATTCCACCATTCACCAAAGTATAGATCACTTTTGGTGTACAAAACTAAATCACACAGCATTAATTTAAACGGTGACACAATTGTTTATGATAATGAAAGGATTACATGTGCTGCACCAATATGATAAAATTTTTATCAACAAATTATTCTTGCTTGTAACTTGTATGACTATATAAGCAAGTAGGCTTCAAAACTTTGTTTTTTTTTTAATTTCAAACTATTATCCTGGTAATATAAGTAACATATGGTTATTATATGCATAAATGCATTAGGCTCCACATTAGATCCAGGTTTATTGTTGATTAGGCCATAAGCCTTAATCAAAACTAGTCTGGATATGTAGATGTAACAGCATTATTATGTAGTGATTACTCAAACACTCAGTAGGTTGATGTCTACGAAATCATAACTAGTGTATGAGATTATCTTTTCCTATACCTATAATGATAAATTTTAAATTACTCTAAAAATTATTATTTGTAGAATTTAGCCTTCTTAATAATAAAATTTTAAGCTTAAGACATCTTAGTCCTCATCAAAAAGTTAGGGAATAATATTTATACCATCAAAATTATTGAAAACAATTTTTTAAAAAAAAGTTCCATAAGACAAAAAAATATTTGTGTGTGTGTTTATATATATATATATTGTATGATTAACAGAAATGATATTAATCTTCATGCATTTACTATGATATTTTCTAGAAGTTGTTTACTTATGAAAAAATTGACATGTTTTGAACTCAAATCTTTTGTGCCTTAGACGTACTGACAATAATTTTGTCCTGGACAATAAGATCAATTAATTCCCAAAATGCCTCATAAATCCAAAATCTCATATAAAACCAAGCAATTACAATCTAGGGAAAAATATTTAACTTATTATTTGAGATTCAAAACATAAAATAAACATTTAAATTATGATTTAAAAAAAAAGAAAAAAAAGTGATACTTAATGTACAAATATTTCACTAAGCATATTATTAATTTTAAAAAAGTACAAAGCTGTATGTCAATAAAATGTATAATAAGTATACAGTCAGTCCTCAACTTTCATATCTAATTGGTTCATGAAATGTGGATGAAAGTTGAAATGTACGAAGGTAAAGTAATGTAAAAAAAACATCAAGAAGTGTTTTAAATTACTGTATACACTAACCAAAACTAAATGTAAATATGGTACTAAAGCATCTATTTTGTCCCCTTCACTAAATATCACATTTCAAACATGAATTTATGCCTGGAATCACATTTTCTTTGTGATTATACCTCTGTAGTTCAAAGCATATCTGATTTTTTCTGCAGCATTTTTTTATTAATTCTTAGAATAGAAATAATACGCTTACCAAAACTAAATGTAAATATGATTTGGAACCATCTATTACTTTCCCCTCATTAAGTATAACATTTCAAAACAAATTTATTTACTGTATTCACATTTCAAAGCATATGTACTAATTTTTTTCTGAATGTTTTTTATTACTTCTTCGCATAAACACAATAAAATGCAAACCAAAACTAAATGTAAATATGGTACTAAATCATATATTTATTTTTTAATGAGGTGTATTGATTAGTATCTGGGTTTTCTTTATAAATTTATCAAGAGATAGTTAAACTGTACTCTTATTTTTCTTTTCTTGATAAAGAGTTCTGTAACATGCTGTGTTTTTTTTCTATTGCCCTTTCTCCATGAGATATACAAAATATGTATAAAATAGCAAATTGTATAAAAGTAGAATGTATGAAAGTCGAGGACCACCTGTATTTCACTTGCTATGATTTGTTTCTTTTTTTTTTTTTTTAAAAAAAGATTGCTTTTACAATTTTTATTTTAAATTTACCTACACCAGATGAGGTCAATAATTTAAAATGAAGCAAGCACAAAAAAAAACAAAAAACAGCATGCATATTTTAAAATTTATGTTTATGTTATCAATGTTTTTTGTTTTGTAATTATCTAAGCAATAAAACTTTTTTATTGTTTAAGAAATATTTTAAAAATCTACACATCTTTTTATAGTTTTTTTTTTGACAAAAATACAGTCTTAATTAAATAAAAACTTAATAAAAAATATCATGTACAACTGATTATTGAGAATTTTTTTTGCCAGTATTATCCTTAGAATAATTAGTATTTTTATTTCAAAGAAATACAAATTTATAATGGCATAAAATTAGTTAAATAAAAATTGATTTAAATAATGTATATATTTTTCAATTTATTTCTAGTGCATTTTAATTCTTTGTACAATAAAAGTAAATTTATGTGTAATTATATGCTGAATATAAATATATATACAGTTCTTTAATATATTAGATATCCTCTTATAGATTTCAATACAAATATATGAAATAAAAATTAGTTAAGTCATATTATCTATTTATAACTGCATTTTAGTATCTTCAAGTTTGTTTTAATTACATAATGAATGAATCTTAATCAGCACTTTTTTGGGTGATGAATCTTGCCATTTTTTTTTTAATATCACTGTAATAAAAACATATATGTAAATATAAAAGATGCAAATATAAATTTATTTCTAATAACTTTACATAAATTAGCAACAAATTGATAGACTAGCTTATTTAAAGTTATTAATAGTAATTAATTTACATTATTTCCATTTTAGCATTCTGCATATTCAATTTTTTTTTATATGAATATACACAAAAATACACCAAATACATCTTATAACTATTCACTGATAATTTGTATTTACAACTTAATATATTATGTTAAAAAAAAAAACTGTTTCATAAAATAAATATTAATCTTCACCTGCTTTTAAGCAATCACTACTTTCCTAATGTAATATACAAATCTTTATCAATATAAATATTAAAACAAACACAGATTAGATTTTTAAAAGTGAAAAATTGAAATATAAAATATCTGAAACTGTGTTGTGTTTAGTTGGTCTTTACAGTTAGTATTTACAATGAAAAGAGTTTATAAAACTAGTGATTGCTTAAAGGCAACTGAAAATCAATGTTTATTTTGTGAAAGATTGATAATATATAAATATATGTGAGTTAGGTAGTAAATATAAATTAGGACACCAATTAACCAGCTGTCTTATATTGATAATTAATTTACATTATTTCCAATTTAGCATTGTGCATATTTTGTTTATCATATGTTAAATATTTTCGTGGTTTAATTAGGACATAAATAAAAAAATGTATCCCGATATTTCCATATAATAATTAGAGAAGTATGTTAGCAATGGTGTTGTTAGCTAACTATCAATTACTATTAATAACATTTAAGCTAAATTATTACTCTAGTAACCCACAATTTAAAAAGATCTTTTGTTTCTAAGTAAACCCAAGTTTAAAAAATTATTGTGAACTATTGGAGCAATATTTTAGCTTAAAGACTAACATATTTCTCTGGTTAAATATATCCATTCACCTCCTTATTTACCTATATATTGTAACGAACACAGACGTTCGTTACATTGTTGTTTTTTTTTTATTAAACATGAAAGTAAATTAAAAAGTTCGCATTTAAAAATTTTCTTTAAGAATTAAAAATTGAAATTAAATATCATCTTAAACTCGTATATGTTAAATCGCACAGATAATGAAAAATTATTAAAATAAAACTTTATTAAAGAAAAAGTATTTTAAAACTAAATTTTAAAAAGATTTGGAGATAAAATTATATCTTTAAATTTATCTTTAAATATATTTTTGATTTGGAAAACAGGTTAATTATTCAGAAATGGAAATGATTGTTAATTAGTTAAATGTAAACCAGCCTTGGGCATTTAAAATGTAAAAACATCGGTCAGATAGGAAAACAATAGAAACAAATAGCCAATGAAAGAAATCCATCGGGAAATCGGACCTCAGCGAAAGGATCATCGCATCGATGACATAATGCCAAGTCAATCCTTCGAATATGTATAAAAGGAAAATTTGGAAGTGATAGTTATTGATTACTTACGATGTGACAGATATGTGTTAGTGCGGAAGTGAAGGAGAAGGGATTGAAAAAGACTCACGTTCAATCCCTTCAGTTGTTATAAAATGGAAAAATGAAACATCGCTTTTCTTATATTCAGAGGACCACAGGATCATCGGGAAATTTAACGCTGGATTTCAAACGGCAAGCAACTGTTAAAGATGAACATTTCTAAAACCGTAAGAACTTTATAAAATATAACGAACAATATTATTTTGAAAACACTAAGAACTTTAAATTTTAAACTTTCCTAGTAATTTAATTGTTACAAATAGAATCCTATCTGACCAAACTAAATTCTTTATTAATAGTGTTATTTGATGTATTTTTTTTTCTTATTTATGTAAATCATTTCCATTTATTTATTTTTTGTTCTTTAAGTTTTTATCTTGATTTTTTTTTGTTTTTCGTTAAATTAATTATATAAATGTTAAACTTAAGTCGGGCATGAATGGCTGTATAGATTTGTAAAGTTATATTAGAGGAGGGTAATCTTAGGTTATTTGTGTCGTTGTTAAATTGGGTCAATGGATTGGATATATTGATGTAGTTAGTAGATGTAGTCGGAGATTCGCTACTGGCAGAATCGCTGCATACGCCGCACTCTCCCGTTTTGCCTATGGAAGGAATTATAAGACGCAGAGCGCAGTTCCTTTCTATGGAGTTTTTTTTTATTGCTCTTCTTGTCTGATAGATGTCATATTCCTATCTGATGAGGGTCAATGCCTTCTCTTAATCTTTTTGGTGCTGTCGTATTCCGTATTACATTGAATACATCGATATATCAGATGAGTGATGCCAGTTTGACTGCGAATTTTAGCCTAAGGTTAAATAGGGATAGAATATTTTATTTTCAAATGCAAATCTATGTAGTCTATTCATACTTGACCCTAAATAAAAATGCATTAAATTTAAGTTGTTTATAGACGCTTGCATGGATTGGTTATCGGTTAAGTATGTTTTGGGTTTTCATATTTGATCAAAATATATAGACATTCGATAAATAATGATACCTTACGGTGAGTATCTAAAATGTATTTATTCGGATGTCTTTTAAGTTATTGGTGACAATGCAAGTATCTTATGGTGAATGCTATTGGGTTACATATAAATTTCCCTCCGCAATTGTCAGTAATCAATAATTTTGTATTTTGATCGTTTATGTTTCTTTTGAAATGTTTTTGACCGTGAAATCTATGTAACCGATCTATATTCAACATTATAAACAAGCTTTAATAAATTTATCTGTGCGAACTTAATTAAAATGTAAATTTAAAATATAATAGTAATTAAATGTAAATTAAAGTCAAAAATCAAAGTTAAAAATGTAGGTTGAATTTTGAAATGTACAACTAATACTAAAATAATTTTAAATCTTATATATATGTGCATAAATAAATGTTTGTATGTTAATTACTGGCAGTGGCTTATTTTATTCCTCTTATATATATATTCTTATATTATTTTTTAAATCTCTGCTATTCCACTGAGCTAGTGACATGGGCTAACGACCGGATGCAAAAAAAAAAAAAAATTTTTTTTTTTTTTTACTTACGTATCTGCCTACTCTATAAATTTTTCTAGGTTCAAATGCCTAGATGGCGCCCTGCAGTGCAGTTTACGTGAAGTCGCATTCTCCGGATTGTTACAATATATATATATAACCATTCAAAACCAGACAACACTTAGATATATATGCATAGATATACAAATCATACCTTCTACTATTTTTATCAATGATTTTTCCTTAAGACCGGAAATATTTTTTAATTCTGCAAAATTATCTAATGTGTTTCCTTCTAATTGTAATGAAAAACATGTCCGATGACAAGTATCTTCTCGGTCCATCAAAATTTGATGTATTTCATGAACCAATTCCTGAGGACTAACCTAAAAAGACACAAAATCATTTACATCATTTAATTTTATTTTATTTTTTAAACTTAGATTTAAAATATATATATAATTGATGGTTTCAGTAATACATGGTGTGAGAAAATATTTAAAAAAAAAATGGAGCTATGTAAATATGAATTAATCATCATTTAGTACACCATTTCTTCATCTGATACAGTCAGCGATGTGATTCCCCTCTTTTCAGTCAATTTATTAATGTTCTACTCTTTTCATAAACTGCATTTAGGCGTAAAATAATGAAAACATATATGAGATCTATTGGAAGCATAACTTATATCAAGCAATATCCGAATTGTATATGATTCAAATTTCAATAACATTTGCAACAATATCTAGAAAAATATTAAATTATCTTCACGACAAAAAATAAAATAAAACCTCCATATCTTTGAGTTTCTTGTTGTTAGTTGTTTTTCATAGAAGTCTGTCCGGTTTGAAAATTGAATTCAATGTCACAAGTGGGAGTACAAGATAATTAAATGGTTATAGTGCACAATTCTATTTTAGCACCATAGCTGTTCACATATTTGGTACCCTGTTTTGTGTTATACAAGACTAAATGCTCCCTAATAAAGTTGATTAAACTAAAACCCATTGATGATTACTCATGTTTACATAAATAATACATAAGCTTGAAATATAAGAGTTAATTTCTATTATTTAATTAAGCAAAAAGACTATTACTTTGACAGATATGTGCATACACCCCCACACACAAATATGGCTGCATAAATGTGATATGTAAATACCCTGCATATATGTGCAAGGTATATACATATAATATATACACGCCTATAACTTGCACGTGTTTGTACATTATATGTATACATATATATATATCAAAGTAAAACAGTTTTTTTTTTTTTTTTGCTTAAATTTAAACTGTTTTAAACAGTAGAAATTAATTCATTATATTTATGACCTCGTGAGTTATTTATGTAAACTTTAATATTATTGCAAAATCTTAATGAAGATATAATAATATCAATCATATCCAAAAAAAAAAAAAAAAAACTCATATTGCCTAAGAGGCATATTAATCGGATTTGTTCACAAATAAGACAAATTTAAAGTTACAAAGAAATAATGGACTCTTATCATAGTTAATTCTATAGTTAGAAGAGCTCACAATTTATGCTCTTTTAATGTACGATAAAAATTTCCAAACTTACAAGCTTAAGAGATAGGGTCATGTGATCTATGAATTGATCTATGACTTTTATTTTGACTATTTAAAACTACTAGAGGAAAAAAACTGCTAAAGGTGAATAATAGTATTTTTTTTTTTCCAATATTACTTAAAAATATACTAAATAAAAGTATATTGGATAAGTAACTTTTTCAATGAAAGTATCAGAATTAATAATAAATACATTTTTAGTAAACAAAGATGCATTAGGCATGTGATTAAATGTATATATATATTCAACTACAAAATATTGAAGTTAAAATTTAAAAATTCTTAACAAAAGTCTTTTATTCTAAAAATAAACTTTTAATCCTATTCGACAATTAGAAGCTTACAAGTTATTAATTTTACTTCCAACATTAAAATGGGAGAGTTTAATACTCTTTTACACCTTTTGTCAAACAAAAGAATTATATGTAAATAATGTGACAAAGGATATTAACGATTTCTGATTAAATACATTGAACCTAACACTAAACCATTAATTTATTACCAAGCTAATCCATTCCATTTATGATATATTAATTGTAATAATAATTTATTTTCCAATAGTTTCTATATTAATCAATAAGTAAAAAAACTGATTTATTGCCTAACAGAATTATTACATTACTAATTCCCTTTAATAGCTTGCAAAATTTTTCCTTATTGTTATTTGAAGGACTTGAAGGCAACTTTAAATCAATTAACTAATTACTTCTTCACCTACCTCTCTACTTTTTAATTTTCACAAACTCAGCAGTCTTTATAATTCCTCTAGCTCAAAATATATACTCAAATATTCTTCTGTTTTCTAATTTCTATAATAAATAATCTCTATTCATTTACTGCTTTCAAGATTTCAACTTTGCTTGCCTGATCCTACCAACTTATCTTTTACATTTATTTTTAAATCTCCCAAAATTTTAATCTTTTTCCCCTTATCCAATTATTTGCTGCAAATTAAGATATACTCCAAATAAAATATTTTAGAAAACTACAAAATAAAAGTACGACGATAAATAGTTTAATAAAAAAAGAAAAGTAAAGATAACCTTAGATTCAGTGGCCATGGGAGTGTGGCATTTTCCCCATGAGTAGTGATGGCTGCAATATATTACAATGATAGCAATTGATTCTCATTTGATCAACCCAGATTAACCTGGATTTTTTACTCTCTAGCTAAATATATTCGGATATTCATTTATCAACCTCAAATGGATGGTTGATTACAATAGCTATAAAATAGTATCTGAAAAAAAAAAAAAAATCCTAAATCTGCTAGTGAGATTTACTAAATCTAGACAGCTTCTCATCAGTGTAAGAATCTTAAGAAGAAAAAAATTACATTTAAATGAATCTCAGGGTAAAAAAGATTTCAGTGACATTATGCTTTAAACCACTAAATGTCACATGATCACCATTTCCTATGCTTGCTCATAACTGTTATTAGAATAGGCAAAACTCTCCATACAGTAGTGCCACTCAGTGCAAGCCAGAGTAATCCTAAGATCTAGGTGAGTGCTCTCAGATCCAAGGTTCCTCATTGATGAAAGCCACAAGCTAGAAACTAGTCTGGGGATATTGGATGAGTAGGCACTAGATAGGAATTTTATGCACAAGCCTTCTGGCATCCATTGATTAATCTGGCTTGCACTAAGTGGCACTACTGTATGGAAAGTTTTGCCTGTTTTAATTGACTTAATTAAGTTGTATCTCTTAGAGCTGATGTAGATTTTGAAAAATTATTACTAATTAATTAAGGCAGTGTTTCCCAACGCGAGTTGCTGGTTGGTAGTACATGAAAAATAATCAATAATGGCGGACATAAAAAAAAAATCACACGTTTTTTCCTATAATTCATAAAAATTATTTTAATTAATAATATTATACAGTAAAGTTGTTAATATGTACAGTTGATAACGATCTTTAATGTTAATGATAAAATTGAAAGTATGATTAAGAAATTAGATTTTTGGAAACAGTAATATATATAAGTATCGAAAACAATCAACTGGAAGTATTCGAAACTCTACATATTTTTTTGTTTGAAAATAAGGTTAGTCTGTCTCAAGATATACGAGAAAATATAATAGCACATTTAACAGGATTAAAATTGTCTTTCATGGAATATTTTCCAAAACCCGAAAACACAAATGATAATTGGATTTCAAACCCCTTCTATGCAGAAAATTTGGAAAAAGCTACATCATTATCAATAAAGGATAAAGAAAATTTAATAGAATTACCATGTGACAGAACTTTACAAGTAGAATTCAAACGTCACAATCTAATTAATTTTTGGTTAAACATTAAAGAATATGAACAACTTTCTGAAAAAGTTCTTAATATTATTATTTTTTTCTTTTTTTGAATTAATAGGAATTGTTTTTTTTTTATTTTTTTTATAAAAAAAAAAAATTAAATAAAGCACCAACCCGGCGGCTGGAGTTAAAAATATCCCCCCCATTTTTCAAACAAATTTAAAAAAATATGTTGTTCAAAACAAGCAAAAAGATCTCATTAAATTTATTTTATAAAAACAACTTTCTGAAAAAGTTCTTAATACTAATTGTTTTTTTATAATTTTGTGTTTTTATTAAAACCATTTATTAGTAAACGAAATATGACAAAATAGTAGATAAATAATGAGTTGTATCAAGGCAAATCAATCTAAATCATTTAATTTGAAAGAATGTATCAGAAAAGGATCATACCCAGAAATTAGACTCTCATTAATTTTTGATCATCTATTGTCGATTACTAGATGTAAGCTAGTATTTAATCATCAAAATTTTAATTCTATTAACTTCATGCTGAACAATATAAAGAAAACAAGAACAAGAGATAGCCTGATAACCCCTGAGGTTATTTTTACCATGACTTGGGACATGCTGGATTTATCCTCTCCATGGCCCAATCAATAGCAGGATGCTCCAAAAAAGAGAAAACAGACTCAAATTCGGGAAAACCAAATGAAGGAATGAGAAAACACCTTGAACAAAATATGTACCAAATAACCTTTAATGTAATAATGTAATCTCTAATAAATTATTTTGGAAAAAATATGAAACTTTGAACAAACACATACATATAAATATGTTACAGTGAGTTTATAATCTGGTGTGACGTTTAGGCATGTTTCAATGTAATTTGTCTCATTATGAGATGTGAATACATACATGGTCACCCTATAATATTTATAATGCAAATAAAATAACACACTCGCAATAACAAATTTCACGAAATACAATCATTTTTACGAAGTGGTGCAATTTAGTGTGATATACTACCAAGTGGTACGCGAGCCAAAAAAGGTTGGGAAACACTGAATTAAGGAAATACATTTGCCTATTTACAAGAACATTTGTTGAAGATACAATTTTTATAATAACTTTATTAAATCTCTCTATTTACTATATAGTAAACATTCAGTATACTGAATAAATAGATTAATTAAAAATAAAATTTCAATTCATTTTAAATTTTTTAAAATTTAACACTTTTAAAGTAATTGGTTTTATATTTATAAAATGCAAATTTTAATTGATAAATTTTCAAGATTTATTACATTTCTTATAAAATGACAATTAAAATGATATATAAAAACTCTCACCAATAATAATAATAGTTCATGCCACCAATAAACAAAAAAAAAAAAACAATTTGAGAGCAAATTAATGCATGTTTATTAAAAATAATATTGATAGATTATAAATTTTAAGAGTAAATATTGTATAAATTGTTGGCAAGTTTGCATTTTATTTATTATGATAGCAATATTTTTTTTTAATCTACTAAAATATAATTTTGAAATAGTAAAATAATGTTGAATATACATTTTCAAGAACAAATTGTGTGTGATTTATATATATGATCACACATAATAAATATAATGGTAACAAACTATTATAAACAATGTTACTAAATTTGCTTAATATTTTTGAGACTCATAAAATATATAATATATATATATATTCAAAAAGCAAATATATTGTGTGCAATTTATTATATATGTGGACAATTATATGTACATGAGTAATGATTGGCATTCTGCCTAAAAGTCTTACATTTTATATTATGATATCCTTATGCAATATATATTTTTTATGAGTTGTAATATACATATTTTAATAACTATTAAAAGTCATTTATTTAAAAATGAATATAACATTGTACATTGTTTTATAATTATAATAAAATTTAAGAATACTGTACTTATATCATTAAATAATTATGAAAAAAAATTATATTGTTTTCAAAAATCATAATAATGTACTTTTTTCACTTTTAAAAAACCGAATGTTATAAAAAATTAATTTTTTGGTGGCTATTTGGGAAGGGGGGTGAACCAAATGGCATATTATTGATTATGTTGCTTGATTGGTTTTCCTGCAAATTTGAACAAAAGTTTATGATTGGTGAATATTTGAAAATGTTGGGGGTGGGGGGGTGGAGTAGACAAAGCAGTTTAAAAAAGCTGTTGCAATTAAAAAAAGCCTCGGATAATTGCAAGTTAAAGTTTCACTATACTGACAAAAATTATATCATCATAAATTTTCGACCACTATTGATCCACTAAAGCAGGGGTGGGCAATTGTTTTGGCTCGAGGGCTGCAGAGGTTGGCGGAGGGCCGCATTGGGCTACTTTGTGGAAGCAAAGATTAGTGGAGGGCTGCACCTTTTTTTCATGATACAATAAAACATACTGCTTTATTTCCTGTATTACCAAAGAAATATTTGTTTGTTCATTCTTCATTAAACACATGACATTCATCACCAATTTTGCATTTTTTTTGGAGGGTTCATGGTTTCACTAAAGTTGGAAATGTATATATTTGCTAATGCAAAGACAAAATTGAAATTAAGCAAATCAACTGGAAAAGCACTGCACATCAACACTGTGCATGTGTATTGACATGGCCATCCTAGTGGAAAAAAAGAGATGAATCTTTGATAGCGCACGGGAAGGAAATCTCAGTTCAAGGCAGATTTTTCTAATTGTCTTGCAGGCAGCATAAAAACTATTAGTGGGCCACATGTGGTCCTACCCCTGCACTAAAGGATAAAGGTCTATATATATTAAATCCAGTTCCTCAGACCTATATCTTCTTTTTATTACATTATTCTAGCAAAATTTCTTTATTTCATCCATCCATTTTACATGTGGTCATTTTCTAAATCTGTTATAATCTTTTGAAATCCTGTTAAATATTTTAATTGGCCACCTATTAACAACATCATTTTAGTCTTATTTCTCTATATAATATAAATAATGTCTGTTTGATTCCTCACCCATATATTTTGATATATCTTTGTTATTTTCAACATACATCTCTCTAAACTCATTGTTTGGACTGAAGTCTCTACATTAGTCTTCTGTTAAGTGCTCACACTTCAGATCCATATTTAAGAATTAGAAAATACATCTATCAAAAGCCTTCCTCTTCAAATGTAAGATACTTTTAATATTAAATTATCTCTACCAAAAACATTCTATCTTAATTTAATTCTAAGATTCATTTTGTCCATTATGTTTCCATCTGTATTAATAATCTGACCAAAATATTTATAGTTTCAAACTTATATATATATAATCAAAAAATATTTTTTAAAAAAGTCCAAAAGCACAGAGATGGTGATATGGGAGATAAAAGCAAAATTTTAAGTTATTAGGAAGGCTATAGAGGTGGTATTCAAAACTTTAGACTTTGAATTTTTCAATTTATGATACCATTAATTAGGGTTCAAATTCCTATATTTATAATTATTTAAATTACAGAACTTCTCCATTAAATGATTTCATGGTACTAGCATGAAGATATTAACCTATCTTTAAAATAATAATTAGCTATCAAAGTTTGCTGTTAAAGGCTATGTTATGTTGTTATAATTTCTATTATCTAAGCAATCCAATATAGAGGGAGGTATTTCTAAGCAGCTTTTAATCAAAAATTCAAAGGCATCAATTTCTTTAATACATCTTCATTAACAGTGACATTTTTCTAAAAAAAAAAAAAAGTAATGTATTATATTGCAAATTTTATTTAGAAAGTCAGTTTTGTCAATTCTCCTCAGCCATTGTACTTCTCAAAACCAATAGTCCAGAAAGCAGACATATAGCAAGTTCATTCATTTCTCCAGTCAGTTCTCTTCATTGCCCAAATCTTCAATTCCACAAATCTCTTTCCATCTCTTATATCATTCAGAAAGGTCAATCTTTTCCATTCTTTATTCTTGTTTCCATTCACTATTCCCTCCAAAACATCTTTCATTAAACTATTCTTTTTTCTTAATATATGCTCAATTCAATTTCTATCTTTAATTTCCTCCATCAATCTTCTTTTTTTTTTCATTTATTCTTTTCACAAACTTCATTTGTCATTTTATTCATCCAACTAATTTTTTCCATTCTTCTCCATGATAACATATTAAAAGCTTCCTATCTGTTCCTGATTTTTTTTTATTCAATGCCCACATTTTGCAAACATTTGACAGTACACTCCATATGTAGCATTTAATTAATCTTTTCCTTAATTCTCTCTTCAAAAACTCACAAAATATTTTATTTTTCTTAATAAATGCCTCTTTTTCCAATGCTATTCTTCATCTTTATTTCTTCCATCCTTACTCAATCAACTATCCAAATATTTAAATCCATTTATCTTATGAACTACCTTATTAGGAATTTCAAATTGTAGTCTTTTACTATTCATCCCTAACCATAAACACTTTGTCTTCTTGACATTCATCACTCAATATTCCATACATCCTACCTCTAGTTTATTCAATATATTCTGAAGACTTCTTTCATCCTCAGCTATAAGAGTCATTTCATCTGCATCTTATACATTTTATTATTTAATCTCCAATATTAATTCCTTCACATTCCAAATATTTCATTCAAAATAAATATTTAAAAGAACATATGACAAAGAACATTATTGTCTAACTTATCTTTCTATATTTAATTCTTCAGCCTTATTATTCTTTTAATCTGATTCTTATTCTTTGCCCGTATATATTTTCCAAATCAATCTTCTCTCTTTTCAAAATATTCTTTAAGGTAATCATAAGTTTTATAATTTCTTTTTTTTATTATGGGTATGACCTAGTATTTGATAAAATTAGAAATGTCACTTAGGAAAAAAAGAAATGGCTAACGAGAGAAATGGTTAATGAATAAAACAGCTATTTCACTCATTAACCATTTCTTTTTTTCCTAAGTGACATTTCTCATTTTATCAAATATTAGATCATATCCATAATAAAAAAAAATTATAAAACAAAGTCCTTTCTCAAAACTTAATTTTTCCACCAATAATCTTCATTACAGGCTCAAGGCACTAGCTGTTTCCATAAAATGAATATTCATCTACTTCTTCTCTCTTCACTGTTGTCATCTATAGTGATCTTATGCTGATTTGGAAGAATGCTATTGTTGACTCAACACACAATGGAGTGCTAACATATTTAATGGTGACCAGCATTCACCATTACACATTCATCATCATAGGAATTGTGGATTTTATAGTAGACAAGCCACTGCCTTCTTCACTACACCCTGATAGCAAATGCTTTCCCATTGTCAGTGACTGCTTATTTGCATTTATTTTGTTTAATCACATCTAACCTATGTATCTGAAGCAATTCTCCTATCCACAACCTAGGGATGCCTTGAAATCCACAAATGATAGAAAGAAGATAATGAAAAAGTAAAAATATTGCAGAAATTTGTGATGAGATAGTTTTAAAAAATACAAAGAATGTGCTTTAAAAAAAGATGGTAAATAGTAATGTATAAATAACTTGTTTGGAAAAAAAAATTAATAGAAATAAAGCAATAATTAAAAATTAAATACTATTAAAAAAACAAAAAAAAAAAAACAAATAAGAATGTAAGTGTAAAAAACAATAAAATGCAATGGAATATAGTATGATGAAGAAGGAAGGGATTATAAAGATTCTGAATTTACTCAACATATTAAGAACTTAAATTGCAGATTTTACCACTTTGAATTTTAAAAATGACCTCTTTTTTTCCCACTGCAATACTGATCAATTTTTGGCTCTGTTTTTCTGACTCATTATTAAAATTGTTATTTGCCTACATATGATCAAATTTTTTTAAAAAATTAGTAAAAATGAATAAATTGCAGGAAAAAAAAACAGCCATATGATTGCAAAATGTAACATGAATATCTCATGCTTTATTCAAAGTTGAAATGTTCTGAAGTCTTAGATATATAGTTACTATATCAATCTATAAAATTGGCTATTTCAGCCAATAGCATTTACCATTTTAATGGCTCCATGTTTAATAGTTAGATTTTTGCTATTCTTTATGTGAACATGTATTTTTTTTTGTCCTGTGCAGTTTTGTGCAGTTGGTAGAGTATCCTATTTGTGATCGGAGGTCCCAGAATCGATTCTGGTGCTTGAATTTGTTATGCACTCCGAGCAATAAAGCCATATGTGTTTTTTTAATGAGTAAAATTATTGCACTATACTTAGGTATGAGATTTTTAAAAAAAAATATGAAGAATATTTTTATTATTAGAGATTTAAAGATTTCATATTTTGTGCCTGGATTTCAATCCCTTTTTTAACCTTAAGTTC
The DNA here is from genome assembly GCA_028023455.1 of Epiperipatus broadwayi. Taxonomy (NCBI): domain Eukaryota; kingdom Metazoa; phylum Onychophora; class Udeonychophora; order Euonychophora; family Peripatidae; genus Epiperipatus; species Epiperipatus broadwayi. The sequence goes on from JAQFVV010000076.1 coordinate 2,943,523, forward strand.
AATTCAATTTTTCTGATATCAATATTAATCAGCTTGTAAATTCTGCATTTATGGCTCATGGCAAGAATTACTACAGTATTCACACCTAGGAGAATACTTTTAAAAAATGAAGTGCAATATTTTCACCATAAGATAAAAAAAGATATGTGAGGCTTAGTTCCAAAGATGTCTGCTAGTTTGCAATTGTTATATAAATTTTAATTTAATGAGCAAAAATATTTTGTGTTGTTTATTCACTCTATAATTTAATCCAATTCTCACTCTATTCTTTTTTAATTATTCTACTATATATATATAATTTTAATCATGAACTTGAATTAACAGAATTAAAAAGTTAATTATCCTTAATGTCACACATACAAAAAAAAGTAATTTCTAAATGAGAAAATAGTAAAATTATCATAAACTAAGTACTGAGTATAGAAAGATTAAATCAAGAAATGCTAACTTGAAAATCATTGGCTGATATAAGAAACACATTGATAAGATATTTCAGAGCTTTTCCGTTCCAGCACCAACACTAGACTAAAGATTGCATGACTTCAATTTGTTTAGATTAAAGAAGATTGCTTATACATTTCATATGTGTAATATTTTTTATGCATTTATTAAAAAGTTCAATTATAATTTTCACAAGGGAAAGAATATTTAAATATTTCACAATTACACATCAAATTAGAATGAAAAAGCTTACATTAAATGTTTTTTCCTCATAGTATAGTGATCTAACATTTTCAGTACTGAGATTGAAGGTTATATAATTTCAATTTCTATAAATTAAAAAGATTGCTTTATGCTTTAATTATAATAAATTTGATTACAATTTTCACTACGGAAAGATTGTTTTTCACATTTACAAATGCAGAATAAAAGTTAAACAAGTTTTGGATTATTTTTGCAATTTTATATGTTTGATTTTGTATTGAATGATATTTTTGCTTTAGATTGTAAACTTGAAATGGATTATGCCTAAATACATATATTTCAATGTAGGCTAAAATGAATTGGGACCTATAATGAATGAGAATCTAGAAAAAATTACTTTTATTGTAGGAGAGATATAAAACATAGAATGCTTTTCATTTTTTCCAATCTTTATTTTAAATACTGCAAGAAATTATACATTTTCTTATGCTCTAAAATATTTTTCACAATTTTGACTGTCTAGTAGACTTCTTCAGAGCTGAAAAACAATTTATTCATTTTTTGTTTATTTATACAAACGCATGTTTTTTTTTTTTAATGTTTTCTGCTCTTTCTATAATTATCTATTTCTTTCACTGTCATTTCATTTAATGTAGATATGCAAACATATATACCAGGGGTGGCCAAACTTTTAGACAATGGGGGCTATTTTTTTGGTGAAAGTATACTTGAGGGCTACTACATTTTTTTTTCAGGATTTCAAACTGGAAAGCAGGAAAAGCATTTTTGTCGAATGAAAAAAAATATTGGTTTGAAGTCCTGGTTTTTTACAATGTACTTATGAATTGGTGTTTCTTTTTTTGTGAGGGCTTTTTAGGTAGTCACAAATGTTGGTGACATTTTTAGGATACAAACTGAAAATTTTTTTTCCCTGTAAGATAAGAACTGTCAAAGATATTTTACTATGACTACTATTAAATTACCTCAACTCCCTTTAGTGTTATAATTTGTCTATGTCGCTTTGTAAAATATTTATTAAATTATAATTATTGAATTACCTATAATTATTTTCTAGAACTGGTTCTAAATTTTAAAAAAAATTCAAGAAAATATATATATATAGAGAGAGAGAAATTGTTTTAAAATTTTATTAAAATAAATTAGATGCAAATTTTACAAACAAAAAAAATTACAAAGTAAAAGCAAAGTATTTTTTTTATTATTTTGATGATAGTTGGCATTGCATAATTTCGGCAAGTTTGTCAAAATTTGACTCGTATGAACTTAAACTAAATCTTAAACATGATTCCAAATGTAGATCCAATAACTGTGACCTATGTTTAATTTTTATCGCCTTCATGCAGGAAAATGCTTATTCGTATAAATATGTTGAACCAAAAAATGCATTGAAATATGCAGCAACTATCAAAATATTAGGATATTTATCCTTGCTTATTAATCTCCAGAAGCTCTCATTTGAAGCCTTTGATTTCAAATGTATATCACATTTAATATTTACTATTTATTCTTCCAAGCCCACTGAATCTGTATGTATAAATAGTGATATTTTCGATATTGATGTTAACATTAAAGGGATAAGACAAAAAAACTAATGATATCTTCAAGTTCGTCAAATTCCACAAATCTTTCTTCAAATTCCTTTATGAGGAGTATTATATTTTCAACATATTTGTTGTAGATTAGATTCTTTCTATTTTTAGACTGCCAGCCATATTTTTGAAATGTTTTAATTCACAATGCTTCAGTTGCACTACAAACATACTTAATTTTTCCTTGAATGACTTCAAAGTGCTTATCATAACTATTATTGTTTTATCTTTTTCTTCTAGTTCTACATTTAAGTTATTTAGTTTTTTTGTAATATCACAGAAAAAGGTGAGGTCAAAAAGCTATTCTTTGTCATTCAGTTCTGAATATGAATCATCTTTAGTTTCCAAAAATGATCTTAGTTGTGGAAGTTCTCTGAATCCAATTTAAAATTTTGCTCAACTTAACTACTTTATGTCTGTATGTAATAACAATTCACTATGTTCCCTCTCACATTCCTTTAGCAAATCCTGGAATTGACAACGTAACAAGCTTTTTGATCTTATTTATTAACAATTTTGTTGAAAGTAACACTTATAATATGATTAAATTTCAATACTTTTGAACACAAGGCATACTGATGTATAATACAGTGATAATTCATAAAACTAGGTATATCATTATCATTTCTCCTCATCTGATCACAAAGTCAAAGCAACAATGTAGAAAGATGTTGCAGAAACTGGCATATCAGATAATACTCCTAAATAAAAATAAGTGAGGTGAAGTTTTTAGAGTACATTACCTATTTCAGTTAATAAACAATAAAGCAGTCTCTTTGAACACTGGTTTGTGTCTAATCAGCACTCTGTTCAATAAATAAAACTTTCAAGACTTTTTTCTAGACAGGCAACACAGTACTTTTTTTTTTGGAATATTATGAAACTACTAAGAGCACAACCTGAGTAACCAGATATCAGCAGTTGTATTTTTATCTATGAAAAATTATATGGTCCACATTGACATTATTGTTATTTGCACAGATACATAATTTGAACCCAGTTCCTAATAGCTATCTGCTGCAGAACCATCATTTGAAATATCTTTACTGGTTTTGAATAACATTATTAAATGTTAATTGTAATTGGTAAATTTCTTTTGTCAACTATACTTCTCTATATATCTAATACAAAGCTCTAAAGTTTACATCTCAATGGTCATGTTTACATATATAACTGTGGTCACACATATATATCTAATTGGCTAAATTTTATTGCAATTTTTACTTTTAATATTTGGATTTTTTTTTTGGGGGGGGGGTTAAAATTTAGACAAGAAAACATATAAAAGAAATATCATAAATGATTTTTTTCCAACTATTTTTCTATAAAATAATGACTAAAAAAAAAAATGCATAGGAGTGACTGAAAATCTACTAATAACGTTCAATCGTCAAAAGTCTAATTCATCAGAAAAAAGATCGTTCATTAAAGATAATCTCTATATTTATGAGCAAAGATGGTTTGTTAATTCTTTTTTTTTTTTTTTGGACATTATAATTAATTTTACTTTTTAAGGAATCATTAGCAAAAATTATGAGAGAAGCTTAGCTTGTTAGCTCCACGATGAGAAATCAGGAATAATGTTAGAATCTGTTAATTAACCAGTATTCTCCACTATAAATTTCTCGGTAAACATTAAACCGTAAGAATAACAAAAATGAAAAAAAAAAAAGATCTATTTAGAAAAATCATAAAATCTTTATTTTTTATCAAATGGTGCAAAGTACGCACGTATAGTGCGTATGGTTTTCATATTATTGTAATTTGAAGCCGAGAATCGCTAATTAGAAAATACAAGCCAGTTTAACTTTTTTTATTTTTTATATTCAAATCAGCTCTGAATTTATCATTATAATTTGTCGGTCAGCGTCCACGACAGCTTGGCAGTCTATTTTCAGAACCCTTGCGGGTTCCCAGTAGGCCGCGGCGCCGTCTTGGACACGCCTGATATATATAGTCCATAAAACTTTGCAAACAAAAGAATAAATGAGATTATTTTGATAAAACTGACTAGAAAGATGCATTAGCAATGGTGTTGCTAGGTGACTATCAAATACACTGAGTTTTTTTTTTTTTCATATGTCATAGCATCGGCCAGGAGGCGAACCCACAACCGTCTGCAACCAACTAGGTGGCTGTGATGACCTCTCGGCTAACAACGCTTGACACTGAGTTTTTAGGTATTCTGTAGTAATCAACAATAACTGTTTGTTTTTTGTCTGGGTTTACTTAGAAATAATAAGAGGTCCTTTTTTATGTCTAATTCACGATATTATATGGATTTAAACCCAGATATATAAGTATTTGAACTTGGAAAAAAAATCATCTCTTTATATCTTTTAACTATTATTTCATCTTTCTCAGAGATATATGCTAAATTAAATATTTTCATTATTATTATGATGTAACAAACTGGAGTTATTTCCATGTAATTGGCTAAAGAAATGTATTAGTACTGGTGCTTCTATATAAATTATTAATTACTTGACAACTTTTAAGCAAAACAATTTGGTCTAGTAGTTCTAGCTTTTTTGTCTTGGGTTTACTTAGAAAAAAATGTTTTTTTTATTTTTAACCCAAGATGTAATATGGATTTAAAGTTTTCATGATTAGTTGACTATTAATCACTAAGAATTCTGCAGCAGAGAGACTTAAAGTTGGGTGACCTTAAGACTGAAAATTGTCATCAACAGATTCTAATATTGGACATTGATTATGATAATGGAAATGAAAAAATCTAGCAATGGGAAAAATACATTAAAGTATATATTTTAACTGAAACTATGATATTCCAATGTTGATGCTATTAGAGTCTATAGGATGTTTGACTAAAGACCACTAAATGGGTAAAAGTTTTCCCATTCTTGTGTGTGATTCCTTGAAGGTATAAAAAGTCTAGGAAAATAAGCTTTAAAATGATAGTCTGTTGCTTGTATAATTACCTGATAAATTAACCTGAATCACGAGTTTGACTTGTAAATTATCTACCTAAAACATAACTAGGAAAACTTTAGCAACATAATAGGCTTATGGAAAAAACTGTCTGATTGTAAAGATGAACTATACAAGGATTATGGATAACCTTATTAAAAAATTGAATCATATTTTAAAAAACAGCCTATTTTAGACATTTCAATACAATAAAAGAAATCAACCATTTAAATATGTTGCAAACTGCTTATACAAAAAAGACAAGAAATATGTGCATAAATTCAAAGTTAATTTATCTACCAAAAGTTTATTTAACAACTCTCTCTATACAGTAATGCTATCCAGTTCAAATCATGGTAATCAATGGATACTACAATGTTTATGCAGCAAAATCTCTATCCAGTGCTTACTCATTCGATATCCCCAAATTAGTTTCTGGCTTATGGCTTTTATCATTGAGAAGCTTTGAATCTGAAAGCACGGCATCTAGATCTTTTGGATCTAATACAACTCTCCAGTAGCCACCTTTTACCTTTTAATTAACTATAAAGCTACGAGCTCGAAATGAAAATATAATATTTTCAACATAAGCTAATTCCCTTGTATAGTCATACAGGTTTTTATACAAGTGAATTAGCTTGGATTATCGTGTTTTCATTTTGAGTTCATAGCTTTATAGTTAATTTAAAAAGTAAAAAAATGGCTGATGGAGGATTGCATTAAATTCAAAGATCTAGGTACTCTCAGATCCAAGGCTACTCACTGATAAAAACCACAAGCTAGAAACTAGCCTGGGAATATTGGATGAATCGGCACTAGATAGGGATTTTAATGTACAAATCTTCTAGCATTCAATAATTACTATGGCTTGCACTAGGTGGCACTATTGTTTAGAGAGTTGCTGCTATTTAAACAGATTGTATAACATAAGAAATAGTGGTCATGATGTTTTAATGGTTCAAAACTTTACTGATTTATAGGATATGTCTAAATTTATTACATTTTATAAATTTATATATATATATTCTATGCACATAACAACTGTCCTTTTGAATATATTTCTCCCCATCTCATATTTATTTCAATTTGTAGAGGACAGAAGAAATTATAAATTTTTTTCTTTCTAGCTCTTGTAAATGGGGGGAGGGGGTTCTTTTTTCCTTTTCTTATTTTCAGCAAATGAATATGCTATTATGTATTGGATAGAATGCATTCAACTAGTATATCAATATTATAACATTCAGGAGCAGATACTAAAATAATCTTTTTTAATCTGCATTTAATACTCATAAAATTATACTATTAATATCTAGTTTAGTACTAAAAAATTGTTATTGCTATTAAGAAAGCTTATTTCCAATTAATTCCCATTTATTTATACATGTGTATCTTATCTTATTGATATTGAACTAGAAACCAGAAATGCTAACAGGAAAATAAATTTAGTATATTATAGAAGAATTAAAATAAATGTTTATAAGAATGATTCAATCCTGGAAATCACATCCCTTTGAAATAGGACTTATTTCACAAATAAGGCTATATTTATAAGATGACCCTTTAGCTGACTAAGATGATGTGGGATTACTAACATATGATGAATCTAGAATTATCACCACTATCGCCAAAGAAATTAGTTGCAACACATTCATTCCAAAAAAGTTCATGGTTTGATCATGATCATTATTTGCTGGCTGGATTAATATTATTAAATAAAATAAATATCATCTCAACCAATTAGTTGCTTCTTGCTATATGAAAATGCTGCAACTTGTGGCCAAATATAAAATATAACATCCTTATTTGGCAGTCAACTTTCCTTCTGTTATATACATGGACATTTTACATATATATTTAGATCAAGCCACAATAATACATATAGCTTACTGTAAGAGAAGCATTTATTTTTTAGTTTTAGCTATTGTTTCTAAATGGCTATTGCAATTCAGAAAAAAAGATTGTAAAATCAAATTAAAAAGCATATTTATAGTAGGATTTTTTTAAAAGATTACATCATAATGTCAACAGGGTAAATTTTTCAATATGGGTTTTTTTTTAAGTTGTAAAATATTAACTTTTTAAATTTAAGTATATTTAATTTTTATAAATAAATTGTTTTTTTTTTTAAATCTCATAAACTTACATGGTGGGATGATGGGAAAATTAAATAGTTTATATTCGAATGTTAAAAATTGCACCCTCCAACCTCAAAGATATTCATCTTATTTCTATAAAAATATTTTTAACAAATATACCAACTACATATATATTTTACCACATTAACACTATTAAACTGAAGGCTACATATATAAAAAATAAATTTGTCAATATTATATCTCTACTAGTTCCATTAATTACTGATTGAGAAATTAAGTGATTTTAAAAGTTTTCAAGTTTCTTTTTTTTAATTGCATCAAAGAATACAAAGAGTTCAAATGTGGCAACTTTTTTTTGTTTGTTAAGGAAAAGTCAGCAGTAAATGTTTTTAAATCCCAAAGTACAATTAAAAGCAGACTTATAAAGAAATGAGTTTTATCTATTATATATATATATATTTTAAAATTAAAACAATATAGGTGTATGTATATATGGCAATCTATATATGTGTGTTAAAACATTTTGCTACACATATATAAATTTTGATATATTTTTTTTTTACTAAGTATATATTATTGAATATTTAGAGTTCATTATTATCTATGATCCACATCATCATATAGGAACCGATGAGACCCAAATAACATGAATGCAGTGATTCCCTATACTTTCTATTATTTTAAATAAATTATCTACAGAAAGTACATAATTTCTTTACAATTTGTGGTAGTTTATCAATTTTAATAGATGTATATATAGTACTTACCAGTGACCAAAAGATAAACTGATAAAAAACAGTTTGCATTTATTAGTGAATACATGTCTGCAAGACTGTATTAAATAAAATCAAAATAATATATTTTGCAATAAAAAAATTTATGGTACTAAGGATTAGTCGTCACCAAGATTGATTATGGATAATTCCAGATATTAATTATTAATCAATGAAATTAATGATTCAAATTTAAAATTGTTTAATTTGTTTCTACAAATTATAAACTACTTTTTAAGAAAAATTGTGGCAAATCAGAAGAATATACACAAACAATATTAATAGAAAGGTTGAGGGCAGTTTGTCTTTTTTTTAAAAAAAATGAAAGTTTGTAAAATTTCCTGATTAAAAAAAAAAAATTACATCTTTAATTATTTAAATTCTAATTGTAGATAAAATTAGATACTTAACTGATTTTATACCCATTTAGTATATAAACTACCCATCTTTTGTTTTCCTGGAGGTTTGTGATGATGATATTTTAGTTGTATTTATATATTGGATTATTTCCATCATCTAATATAAGTATTGAATGATGGAAATAGTCCATAGTCCAATATATAAATACCCATCTTTTGCTTTCGTTTACCTAATAATATTTTTTTATTGTAAAATGTATTATTTTTTTCATTTTACTTAATATATAAATGTAATAGTAAATGCAAAAATAGATGTGAACATCATAAATTCAATCATAAAGATACTGCTTACAAACTTTTATTTCTGCATATACTTTTATCATGACTGATATATATTTTTATTGAATAATCGATATTGTTTTGTTAATTAAATTATTTGTATTGCATAATATGTTTTTTGCTTGATTTTATTTTTTATTAGTTTTTCTTTGCTGTACCTAACTCTATTAGGCTGATAGACTGTATACTATATCAACACCTTTTGTTCTATAAAGATCCAGCACTCCTAAACACATACATTTTCAGTGCAGCAACAAACTAGAATATTACACAATGTAAAAATAAAGTCTGATAAAATTTCAATGTAGAACTACATAAAAATAAATGGAGAACTTGGGCCTGAAAGTTTAAATATAGGAACAAAATTAAGAATGATATTTGATTTATTGCACTAAAATGAATAAAATCAAAGGAATTATTTGCATATGGATGTTGATATGTGTGGAATCAAAAATGCAAAAGATTAAAGAGTTCTATACAAAAGTGGATACATTTCATGAATAAAACTGAAAATTAATACTTTACACCAAAAAAAGGTAATATATTGTTGTGATAGGATTTCTGCTTAAATAAAATAATTATTTACTTCCCTTCAGACTGCTGTTAAATTCTGATGCACTGAAAATCTTGGGAAAAACTGTTATCTACAGACTTTCTATATTTCAATATTTGATTTGCAAATTGGACTAAACTAAATCCTATACTAGTAGTATGATTAAGCTAAAAAATAAGGTTAACACATGTTCATTTTCAATTTTTATTTATATGTTTAATTATGTAATGTGCACTTAATTTTGTTGTAATTTTAAAAAAAAATCACATCCTTTACAATGAATTATATTACTGCAGGGGGGGGGGGGTTCGTTTATTTATTGTTAATTTATAAAGTTACTGTAATTAGTTGTTTTTTTTTAAATATATATATTATGAGAGAGAATAGTTCTAATGTGCATTTTTCAGAGAAAATCCAAATTATTGATGGCTTATTTTTGAATGAAAATGTAAATTGAAAATGTGATGGGTAAAAAAAATAATGTTAAAATAAGCATAAAATAAATGGTTGAAAAATAAGTTAACAATTGATTGGAAAAACAAAAAAAATATTAAGCAAAGCGAAAAAAAAAAGGGGGGGGGGACAAATTTAATTAAAGGAGCTGCTCACATAATAATAAATAATACCATAAATCAACCCTAGAATAATAATCCATAATGTTTGGGCAAGATCCACATACATAAATATATAAAATTTCTTCCTACTAATTATTGCCTTCAGTAAAGTAGTTTAGTTAGAGCATTACCTTCACTATAAAATTAGCATTCTGAATTCAATTTCCATATTAAACTATAACTAATGAGGCTCCCAACAACAATTGAAGAAGAGAGGGGGGTGTTTTATATTAACCAATATTATTGTCATCAATTACATGTATTTCAAATAATATAAAGTTTGATTTTTTGCTTTTGTTTATTTGAATGTTAATATGTATAGCATTTAATAAATAATGTAAAATATTAATCAATTGTAAATAAAACTGATAATAAACAACTTAAAAGTAAATAAAAATTTATTTTAAAACATCAAACTAGTTTTCATTTCTTATAGAAACCTTATCAAGATGTCTTCTTTTAATAATCACATGACAAACTATTCTATAGCAATTCCAGCCAGTGGATATCATTCAAATCAATAATGAAAAATATTAAAATATATATATAATGATTAATAAATAAATCAGTGTATAAATCAAATCTACAAAAAATATTTTAGTTATACTTCTATAATTTCCAGTCATCGAATAATGATAAGTTTCCACCTAGTTATAGTGGTCTTATAACCATGTTTATACATTTGGTTAAAAGTTCATTGCAGTGAAGTGGGAAATTATTATTATTAGATGACTGAAAACTTTAAATGTGTAATTAAAATATTTTTTGTAGATTTATTACTCTGAAAAATTAGATAGCAATATGCTGGCATTTATGTATTAATCTTTATATATATATACTTTTAATGTTATTAAAGTATTATAATTAGAATGATGTCCACTGGATGGAGTTGTTATAAAATAGTTTGTCATGTGATTATTAAAGGAGACATCTTAGTATGATTCATGTAAGGAATAAAAACTGGTTTGATGTTTTAAATAAATTTTATTTATTTTTTAAGTTGTTTATAATAAAATTTTGTTTGAGATTGATTACTATTTTAAATTTTATAATGAAGACAACATTATGGACATTTTTTAAGCTTGAAATGCAATCATTTGAAATGAAATAAATAATGTATATATTTAATTTTTTCTTTATATATGAATAGGAAAAATGCAATCATAACCATATCTTTATTCAGATATACATTTTTACTGTAAAGTTGTACTAGCATTTATAAATTTTTTTATTACTATCTACACTATTTTTAAAAAATTATTATTTCTAAATGTATACATAAAAATTACAATAAATATTTTTATTACTCCAAAAAAACACTCAAACATAATTTTAAAAATTCTGCTCAATTGGAAGGTTTAATTACTTTTGTAGTTTTAATATATATACATAATTTTTTGAATAAAACATATTATAATGTACATGCTTATTGAACATATTTATGTTAAAATATATTTGATTAAAATTTGTAATATAAAACATTAGACATTATCTATAGATTCAGATTATCCACAGTAGGCATTGGATTCAAATGCTATGAATAGAACAATCCTATTCAGCATTTATCTTTAAATTCAAGTCAATACTTGTCATTAGTAAATGCTTTGATTTTAAAGATCAAGATTGTTCTCCTGTATGCTTATATCATCACTAAACCTGACTCTTTGACAGGCCCAAGTAGTCCTATAATCTGAAAACAAATGATTAGTGGGTTTTTTTCCCATGTATTTTCAAAAATATTAATATGTATTTTAAATAATTCTTCTTATAATCTTTATTTATTGTGTATTCAAAATCAATTTATAGATTGTTTTGTGTTTATATTAATTTGTTTAAAGATACAGATATTGTACACACAGGTTACAAAAAAATTCAAACACATAAATAATAATAAAGATAGAAGGTAGAATAACATTACTAATATTTTTATTTAGTAAATCAAAAATTTCATAATTTAATAGAATAAAATGTGTTTCCAAGGTTAATAAAATTTCAAGAAATATTAATGGATAAATAATTAAAAAACATTGAAATATAATGTCTAACAGTGAATTATTTAAATGTTGACACACACACACAAATCAACTTACATGTATGTCAAAGGGTTCTAATCCTGGTGCAGACATAGTTACTGTAAATCCCAGGTCCTGGATAAAGACTATGTCATCATCAGATTCATTCTTATTTTGTTGCGAATCAGATGTGGTTGTGGAGGATGGATCTAGAAGAAAAATATAGATGTACAAAAATTATTTTTAGTAAAAAAAAACAACAACTAAAAAATAAATCATAATCACATCACAAATTAATAAATATAATCACTAATTTGCGCAATCAAGTCCATCTTGGAAATCAAAATCTTGATAAAGTTTTTTTTTTCTATTTTAGCTTAGTTTTATGATATTTAATAAAATTAAAATATTTTTTTACATAATCATGTTTTCAGCAACAAATTCTGATTTTTTAATATTTTGTCATAAAACTCATTACAATCCATATAAGAATTCCATCTCATAAATTAACATAATTTCATAGTTTCCACACAAATCTTTCAGTCATCATATTCATTACAGAAAATATTATTTCTACAGAAACAACATTAATTAATATATTATTAATAAGAAGAAAATCTAGATATCAGAATGTTTTCAGTATTTTATTTTTCTACATGTACATTTTTTAAATGCCCGTTGATCAAATAAGTGGGTTTTGTCTGCAGCTATTTATGTGATGAACTGCTAATCAAAACTATTTTTAATTTCTATCCATTTAGGTAACTTTCAATAAAACTCATTTAAATTCTTCTATATTTCCCAAGTACCCTTTCCATTTGTTTATATATTCTAAACTAGTTTTGCAGAATTTCTTGACTACTTCAAAAAATGTGGCTTTATGAATTTAATCTTTATTTATCAATAAGCTTAGTTTACTTTGTACATTCTTAGTTATAAAAAGTTTGTTTATTCTAACATCAATATATCAATTTGCATAACTAACTCAGTAGGGAGATAGTCTTTTCAGCATAATTAATATATTTTTTTAATATAGATATTTGATCTCTTGTGAATAACAATAAATTTAATTTCAAACAAAAATCTTCAAATAATTTTTTTAACATTACTGGACATTTTTCTTAAGAGAAAAAATATGAAAGAAATCTATCAAACTTTAATATTCTATAATTTTCCATAATTGATTGTGTATCTGTATATTTCATCGATAAAACTTTCAATATCAAATGACAGACCGTTGATAGTTCATTGGAGACAATTATATGTACTTGATAACCAATACCAATAATTTCTATCTAGTTGACTTTCAACCTTTCACCATATATTATATAACTAATTTTCTTTTAATCTCCAAAGTTTATACGTATCGTATACAGTGGAACATTTTTTTTTTTGTAAGAATTTATCTATTATTTTTTTGATATAATACTTTATAGTTCAGATATTTTAGGGATAAAGAAATAAAATAAATAACTTTTAACAGCTTTATTAGTCCAATAAATATTACATAACTTACATAACAATAGAAAATAGTTTAACATCTTTTTTATTTAATGCATCTAGATATGATAATGTTTTTAATTTTATTCAAATCTTATTACTGTTTCCACTACATATGGTGAGAAAATGTTAGTGATAATTGCTTTTGATTTTGTATCCATAGAATAAAATTTTGGTGGCAAATTTTAATTCATTTTGACAAAACAATCATGAGACCAAAAATTCTGATTATGACACAACTTCATTCATAACAATTATAATAACTTATTGTATCTTACTAGGAATAAGCTGATACTTTGAATCAAAATTTTTTTTTTTTTGACACTTTAAGCAACAGAAAGTAAAACATTACAATATTATCAAATCACTTTTGTTTTATAACTACATGAAACATTCAATTTAATGCAATTAAATTCTTTTTGTGGTTCATCATTAAATATGTAATATTTATTTGACATTTAAAATTTTGAATGGTAAAGCTTTTGAAAATTAGTGTAAAATAAAAATGTTAGAATCTCATATAAATCATTAGAGAGTAAATCACAAACAGATGATTGAATAAAAAATATAAAAAACTAATGTCCCTATCTCTGCCCCTCATTTTATATCCATTGATAGATAGATGACTGGTCTTCTCTCCAAGTTGCTTGAAGTACCATCTCCGAATCAACATAATTTAGCTAATCATGCCAAAAATTTTAAACAGTAGCATATCTGGATCACAAGTTAATATATATTGCAGTTTTAGTAAATCATAATGATCATAACTGGGAAATTTGTAGGAATTATCTTAGTTGAATAAATCATCATTTGCATATACAAAAATAGAACTGTCTCATTGAAAATAGTCAGCCTACTAAATCATCTGTTTTGAGCCAAAATACATTCACAGGTGTCTGCAGTTGAATATACATACATTGAAGAATATGATTTTTTAATACACAAGCATGAAGGATATAGTATTTACATAGTAAATCATTCCCATAAATTAAGGAAATGCAATTAAATAATCCAGTAACATAGAAATTATTAATTTCATTTAAACCTCTTTAATAATATTATAATAAATCATATAGTCAACGTTGCAAATCATTAACTGAATCGAACACTTTTATAGTATATCATTATCAACAACTATTTTGTAAAATGAAGATAACTTTTGCAATATTAACCACTTTCATCAATATTTAGATTATCCTTCACACTTGTATATAAATAATGATTCTTTTATAAATGTAAGTGTAACTACAACCATTCATTTGAAAATAGGTTTCATTTAGAAAATATAACAATTCTGAGATCATCAATAAGACTATTAATCCTTTAGGGCTACGTATAATTTTACAAATTACGTTTGTTTGTGTTAATTTCATTTTATATTCTATAAAACTGACAAAATAACATATTCATTTAAAGATTTATCACTGATAACCATAGACCAATTAAGGTCAAAATTAATAAATATCCATATACATCTAATTTTAACATGTTAAATAATAGGGCAATAGTTAATTTCTAAATATTAATTGTTTCAGCTTACTTTAGCAAAAAATTAGAATTTTATCACTGAAAGAAATCTATTAAAAAAAACGCTTGGTTACATTATCTGCTCGTTATCCTAATCCAGAGTTATAATATCGTAAGCTTAAATAATCATAAAACATTAACTTATAGTCAATATTCAAATCCCCAAACTAAATTTCTAATTGCTAACTTGCATCACTGTTGTGCACTACATTGTACTCATGCATAATCCAGCCACTTTATATCTTTTATACTGTATAAATGCCTGGGTACAATATTATGCTTTATTTATAAAAGCCAGTAGCCAAAAACTAGCCCAGAGATTTGGATGAGAGCCTGTCACTTACTGTCTTGATTATTCAAACTTATAACAGATTGTGTTGGAATAAATAAAATGAATTATTGCTCCTAGTAAGATAGTTGAAAGTAAGCTATGAGAGTTGTGTAATACTTTGTAAGCAAAAATCTGTAGACATTTGTAATTGTAAAGTTGGTAACTCTTGGCTTCTGTGGATAATTTTATTAGGATAATGACTGAATGCATCTTATTTTTGTACATATTATATTATTAATTCCTTCTTGATGATAATTTCTTATAATAGGTTTATCTTTTGAATGTTTGCTTTATTTAATATTTTCTGGAACTTTTGCTCTAAAATTTATGTTTAAAAATCTATTATTATTTACCACAGTTACATCTATACACATTAGGTCTTTAGTTAATGTTTTACAAAATAATAATCTTTAATTGTATTGTCAATTACTGCAAAAATTTTAAGGCAATCTATGATAACAAAGTTATTAAGACTTGAAAGGATTGAAGTTTTTATGATCAATAGGTACACAATTTTTGAATTAGATAAAAGTTACTAGTATGTTTAAAATCACATATTATTTATATGTATAAAATAATGCACTGATTCTAAATGAAGCACATAAAGGTGATTAAGAGTTGGCAAAAAATAGCAAACTATTATCAATGAAAAGCAAGTAGTCATTTACTTTATTTGCCTTGGTTCCATAATCTTCTCTTTGAAAAGAAAATTTAGCTAAGGTAAAAATGATCTTTAAATTGTCTAATAGTCCATCATAAAAAAACAGTAGAGATAACTTAACCAGCTTGCCAATTGCTAGGTAGTGAGGGTTTGAATATTTTTCCATCTTTGTTTTACTAGCTGAAAATAGCTCTTTAAAGATTTACTAATCTGATTAAGTATGAGTTTCCTATATGAAAAAATTCTCAAATTTATCTAGTCAAAGTTCAAACTAGGTCATATATTGTGTAGCAAGTGAATGAGTTACTATTGTAATGCAAATTCCTCATAAAAATCTTAAAGAATATATATATGATTACAAAATTATGCTAATCATTATTAACAATAAATTTAAAAAAACATGATAGTTTCTGAGGATGTTTGAATGAAGATAGCAAATATAAAGGAATAACTTAAAAAATAATTGTTTAAAAATATTATGTATATTTGTGCTATAAAAAAGTGTAAAATTGGTGTTAATATTTTAGACATTAGTAATTGCACCTCAAATATAACACAAAAATAAAAATTCAAATTCATCAAAAATTGTTTACATCTATGTTTTGTTTAATATTCTTACCAAGTTTTTTGTAGCTTGTCAAACAGGATACCATAAACAAATGAGTTTATTAGATAGTAATTTAAGAATACATTTGCATAACCCAAGTGATAACCCTTGGCCAAATATAAGTAGTAGTTTGATAATGCTTACCCCCTCCCCCTCAAAACAATTTATTCTAAGTATTTCAATACAAGCCTTTCACATCTTCCAAAATGCTTAACTGATAATTTTATTACTGTGGCAATTAAACATTGTACTATGTGTATTGATTATTTTATATCTGTATTTCAAATATTAATTACAGAATTATGATAAGAGAATTTAGTTTCCCTTTCTTGTTCTATATTCTAGTTAACAATAACTAAATACTCAATAATTTGATGGTTAAAAGACTTTCTAGTCATGGACAAACAGGTGATTGCATTAACTATTTAATCATAAGTGCACCTACCTGTATACCCATGACTAGAATTTTTTTTCAGGTTACAAACATCCCTTTTTTTTCTTTCAGGTAGTCAATTATAAACTAACTCAGCCATTACAATTATTGGGCATTTGAAATTTTCATAGGCCCTGATATCAGCATTCATTCTAGATTTATTTCTCACCCCAAATTTGATAAAGTGGATTAAAATCAATATATATATAAAAGACATATTTTGTGGGTTCATCCATGTTAAAAATTTAAATATTTATATACCGACGTTTCGACTTGATCACACAAGTCATCTACTGGGTGATAAAAGATAGAAAGACAGTTGTAGAGGCACTACAATTACTGATTTGAAAAAAACGTTAAAGTTCCATAGCAAAAATGTTAAATTAAGAATGTTTTTTTAAAAAATCTTTCCAAATAGGAGGAAGTTTGACATGTATTATCTCACTTATTGATACAATCTTGCCTTTTAAGTATCTCAATGGCTTCTCTGATTTTGCACTGGTAGAGATTATCACATCTGGATATGATCCTGGTACTAGAAAAATCAATTTTATGATCTGAATCTATAATATGGAGTGAGAGTGCTGTTGATGATGAGTGTTGTTTAACTACATTAGCATGTTCATTTGCCCTAACACTGATGCGACGATTACTCATACCTATGTAAGAAGCTTTACAATTTTCACATGAGATTTGATAAACACCATGAGATTCAAGAGGGATTGAATTCTTAGGCTTGTTTATTATATTGCTGATCTTTTGATGAGTAGAAAATGCTATATTTATATTATAGCATTTTAATATACATCCAATACTGTCTGTAGTTCCTTTAGCATATGGAACACAAATCCTAATAGCTGATTTATCTTCTTATTGTTTCTTATTTTGTCCATTTTGGGCTTGAAATAAGGCTGATTTAATAAATTTATAATTATAACTATTTGCTAATAAAACACTATTAATATGATTAATTTCTTCTTTCAGAAGTGACTTATCTGAAAGGTTAATTGCTCTCTTTAAAAGAGTTTTGGCTACTACAGAAACTATCTGAGTTGGGTGATAATGAGAATATAAATGTAAATATCAATTCAATAATACATTTTCAAAATGATTTGATATACCAATCAAGTTATTACCAGTTACAGACATGATTTTGCATAATACAGATTAAAAATGAGATGCAAAATTATAATTCTATAGTTGTAGCATAAGTACTGAAAAATAAAATTCTATATGATAAAATAATGTAATATTGGAAAACCTCACCTATAAGCTGATACATCCCTATATCATCAACAGCTCATGTAGCTTTTTTTCGAGTTAGTTACTGAATTGCTAAAGAATGTGAGATTCAAATGTTGAAAAATTCTTTCAAACTTGGAAACAGATGATAAAAAAAACATATGACATTATTTTGCAAAGACAAATTAATATCTTATTTAAAATTTTCTCCCTATCATTTTATGGTGCAACTTAATAAATCTACAGATGTCAATGGTTTGGTCATTTTGATTAAAATTGTTCCATTAAGCTATTAATTCTACAACTAAAGAAGATATGTTTTGTTTTTTGCAAAACTTTTATAGAAAGAACCACAAGAGAAAATTTTTTCAAGCAGATTAATAACTATATAAATGAACATGAAATAACTTGGGATTTAGATTTGCACATTTGTAATCTGAAACAAAATCATTATTGAACTCAACCAAAAGGGCAATATCAAACAATTGCAATATCACCACACATTAAATATACTTTTGTTGTCCTCACAGTAAAACATATACCAAAAATATTAAAGAAGTTTTTGGATGATGTAAAAAGTATAAATTTCATAAAATCAAAAGAATTAAACTTAAAATTATTTATTCTATTATGGGACAAATTATTTAGTAATGATGCCTCTCACGAGGAAAAATCTTCAACTGATTTTTTTGAGTAAAAACATACATGATCATACTTCAATATTTCATAATGAAATGTAATTATAATTGATAACTTATTTGGCAGTTATATTTTCAATTTTAAATGACATTAATCTCTTCAAGGACTTATGATGCAAATTATTAAAATTAATGAAAGAATTAATGTATTATTTTCAAAATTAAATATGTGAGCATCATATGCAAATAAAAAGTACAATATTTTGAAAAACTAAAAATGTTTTCTAATATAAATGAAATTAAATGCAGATAACTATGTTAAAAATTATTCATTAGATCATATTTTTCTGTTGGAAAAAACTGTCAGAAAATACTTCACACAAAAAATGGATTTATATGACTAGATTAAAAATTTATTTCAGAATTATAATAAAACAGAACATTTGTTAATGAAGATCCCTAAGAAGATTGATCTTGTTGGATGATATAAGAGATGGAAGATGGAAGAAATATGTGGAATCAAAAATTTGGGCAATGAAAAGAATAGACTACTATTGATTGATTGATTGATTAAGTAATGTACTAATGATTAATAAATTATTAATTAATTATATTTAAAATTGGATCAATAAAAAAATTTCTTAAAAAATAATGCCTTTCTTTTCATTTTCCATATAATTTGCATGCAATATTAATGTTTCCAGTGATTTTTTTTAAACAATTTCTTTTGGAGATAACTCAAGTTCTGTAAAAGTAAAAGTAAATGAATATAATTTTAAAAGTTGCATAAATCAACAAATCTTAAAAATCACTGTTCTACTATAAATAAACAAGAAGCAATCTATTTACATTTCTCGATACAGTGGAGCCACAATTTCTATTATATTTTGTCCAAGCATCCATCGCTTACATGACACATCATGTATAAAACCTTATATTTTATTGATAAGCTTTGATTCCAACAGAATATGTATTTTACTGAACTGCAAATGTATTGTACTTTTCACAGTCACTTATATATACATAACAGAAAAGTTTTTTTTATATACAGTATATAGTACGCATAAATTAAGATTATAGTACAAACAAAATTAAAAATAATAATAGTAATGTAATTAGTAGTAATAAGTTTATTCATTCAAAAAATTAATAAAATTACTATAACATATCTTTATTTTTAAAAATAAAATGAACAGTAAAGTGTTAAGACTTTTATTGCAACTAAACTTGCTCTGAATAATTTTTTCTAATACAATTTTCTCTATAGAAATGCTATATCCGACTATGATCTTTCTAACTGTTTTGATGTTTTTAAGTCCATATTGACTTCAGAATATACTTGTTATGGCCCATTTAAATTTAGATTAAACTCTTGAAGTTATAAGATTTCTGGTACAATTCAAGAAAATTTTATAATTCTTTTTTTTTTTTTTTCTGTAATTACTAAATGCTAATTTTTATTTTATTGCTCAATAAATATACCTTATGAATTTTTTTAAATTCCATTAAAACTTTTAGCTTTTCATTTAAAAAACCATTGAAAGTTTGGAAATGATAAAAAAAGTGAATCATAAAATTTTACCCTAAAAACATTAAGAAACACAATTGTATATAACACTTCAGGATGAAATATTGCTGATCATATATATATATATAATCTGTATTTGTTGTCTGATTTGTGGATGTGTTTGTCCACAAGAATGTCAGGTGTCAAATTCACAAACAATTAAAAAAATATTACATATGTGTGAAGAAAGTAATTTCGCCATTAATAAATCATAATTTCTATATGTCAAATTCACATATCAAATAGAATAGGTAAAGACAACCTTTCAGGCCAATGAAATTTCTCACAAGGATTTATTTAATACACCTGGGTCTCATTTTACGCGATAGACAGGTTCCTCAGAAAACACGCGCAAACGAAATCGCGCAAAAATAGACGTAACTTACCTTGAAAAAGGGGGGATACGGACTGTGATTTTTCAAAAATCGCATAAGAGCAAAGCACCAACGTAAAATTACCTTAAAATTTGCGCAAAAAAAAAATAAAGAAATAAAATATGACTAATAAAAAATTTCAAATTTGAAAAAAATTGATACAAGACAAACTTTTTAAACTATTTTTTAACTATAATATTTAATTTTATTCAAAACAATATGTATTTTTATGCATACATTTTTTTATACACGTTTTAATTATTATCGCTATTTACCGGTAAAAATGTTCGTTTGCAAACTGGTTTTTGAATCTTCACAAGGGAAAATACAACTAGCGCCAACTTCACTCTCATGTTGTGTTGTTTTCTGGTGACAACGTAATTAGTAATTAATCTTTGCGATGATGATTTTATTAATTGTTTATGAACGCGATATCCAGACATACAACCATTTAGCTCTCGTTGGAATTTAAAAGCACGTTCGTGATTAGTGTCATTTATAAGAAAATAATTTGCCAACTGATTAGAAAGTTGAAGACCTTCTCGAATCATTTTTGCAGTGAAAGGAACAGGTTCCACTTCTGTTTCATTATCTTTTTCTACATTTTCTTCTGTATCTAAACTTTTATTTTTGTCTTTAATTTTTTAATTTTCAATTCCGTTTAAAAATCAAATTTCGTTTCACTGTTATTACTCACTTTTTAAAACTAAACTTGCGGACACTAAATGATTAATAATTGATTACATTCTTTTTTAAAAAGCAAAAACAGAATGTGATTTAAAATGCAAAATTAACACGCACAATGTTTGAACAAATTTAAATTATAATCTTGTCAAATTTAATGTGTGTATACATAAAATGTGGAAATCATGATTTTAATTTCATTATTGCATAAAATCTTACTATTATAAAGCACTGAAAATATTGAAATTACTAAGATGAAAGTCGAATTCCAATAAATGTTCTATTACTTTCAATATAATGTAAGTGCGTGAAATTTATTATTTAAAGTAATAACGCATTATCGGAGTTCGACTTCCGGTCAAACACGAATCGCGTAACTTCAAAATCGTGTTAAATAAGTCCGCGTAAAAAGAGACCCAGGTGTATTAAAATCTTGTTTAATTTGCATTAATTTTTAACAAAAAATTGCTAAAGCAACCAATTAAAAAAAAACTATTATAAAAACAATGGATTGAAAAAGATGTCGTTTTTGTATTTCACCATTAATAAAATGGAATTTTTAGAATTGTTCCTAATGTTGTCAAATTCACATATCAAATATAAGATATATTTAAAAATTTTAATTTATCTCCAAATATTTATTTATTTTTTCAATTGTGAATTTCTCACATTTATTTATATAATAGTAAAATCTTTTGTTAGTTCACATTAAATCTTCAAAAAAAATTGTTAAAGCAACCAATTAAAAAAAACAATACAAATATAATATTTAATATGTAATTTTTATTATGAAGAATTTAACGTGAAGAAAGTAAAACTGTAAAATTCACATATAAAAATGATGGCCTTTCAAAGGGCGGGCGCATCTGGTATAATATAAAATTTCTTAAATTTTAATGTTTCTATTTTTTATTTTTCTACATTTTTTTTTTTTGTTGTTGTTTAGCATATATGGTGGCTTTATTATAAATAAATCTAGACTGATGTAAAATATTTGTGGCATAGAAAGGATGTAAAATATTTAAAATATAGTATGATAAAAAAGAGAGTATCTTTTTTAAAATTCATTACCAGCAGAATAAATTTTACTTCATTTAAATGACTGTATAGTTGAAAAAAATAGATGCTTTATTTTTTTTATCATTCATTAACAGATAAAATATCAATTATAAAATTATTAATTTCAGTACCAATGTTTCAAATAATATATGCCTTATAAAAATATTCTCAATACAGAAACACTTTGTTAATATTATCATTAATATTAGTGTCACAATAATAAAGATTTGTAATTTTTGAACTTAATCAAAAATCAAGCTAAGCAAAAAAAAAAAAATGTGGAATGAACTACTAAATTGGGACTGTCTTATAGAATAAACACTTATGATAATTAAATAAAATAATAGAAATAATTAAGATATTTAGTGATATATGATCATTAGTTGCATCAAAATTAAATTCTATACATAAATATGTAACATTTGAGTAATATTTCAAGCAATATTAAATCATTATTTTTGAAAATATTTCAAATTCTCTTAAGAGATGTTAATGAAGCATATTAATCTCTCTGACTCAGTCTCTATAATATTTAAATAAAAATTGATTAATTAATAGGTTCCAAATATTTTTTGGTAAAGATGAAGTTATAGACAGCCTAAAATTGTAGACATATTACCTTTGTAAGCAATGAAGATATATTTTTCTTTGTGATAAGCCTGCATCCATAAAATCAATTCATAATGGTTATATCAATTGCTTAGAGAAGTTACATACTCACATATAAACCAATACTATATGCTAAAAAACCTAGTGGTATAGAATAGAATTATACTTGAATTCAAACATGGATTTGAATCAAGAATAGCAAAAAATATTTTCAGATTTCAATCATACTTAACATTTTTATTAAAGGCAACTATCCCATAATCAGACATGCAATATGGGTAAGTATCTACTACAGAGCTATCTTAATCTAGAGGATAAAAATGAAAACTGTTCAAATACTTCTCATCATCCAGCAATATGAAAGCCTGGTGAGTAATGCCTTCTTCATTATTTTATTATGGAAAACTATTGGAGAGACTAAACATGGTATATGAAAAAAACCTTTAAAGTTATCTGAAATATTTTCCAGTTTCAGACCAATTTGTATCATAAATTCATAGGTTTAACAAGTTCATCTCTAAACCTATGTATGACCTTTTATCTAAAAATAGTTTCTATATATATAAGCCTACCGCAGAGTAAATAATTTAAGAACACTACATACTGCAAAGGTAACCATGCACAAGACCAGCCAGCTGGTACTGCAGACAAACAAAAATGAAAAGCAAATGATAGTTTCAGAGTAATCTGTTAAATAAATAATCAACAGTTATATAATGAGAAAATTAAATAGTATTTTGGGGTTTGATATATATGAATCAGAGCTATGGGGATTTTTCTTTCTGCAAGTTATGTGTGTGGCACTAATGCTGTATAATTATTAGTAAGTGTTATATAAAATAAAAGGTATTATGACAGTGTGTATTATAAATTATACTTGCTTTAGTATATGCATAAAATAACAATCAGACAAATTAATAAATAATAAAATAATTTATTGATGAACAAAATAAATCAATAGAATATTATTTGTGGATTCTCTCTTGAATATTTCCCAAGTTGGATATCAGGACAAAAATTCAAATCTTTTATAACTCTTAACTGTTCATTATAACTTCTTCCATATGTATATAAAAAAGAAATTATTTGTTTCAATATAATTTTCATTGAAATCGTTTCATTTGTGGAAAAAAATATACGTCCTAATTGACAATCTCAAATTTCATTCAGTTTTTCATTCCATATTCTTTTATAGTTCATTATATCTTTTATTTAATTCTCTTTAATATTCAAAGAATTGATACAGAAATCTTACACTTTTAAGTGGGGCCACCCCAGAGAGCAATGTACCTTAGTGATTTTTTAATGTTACAGAAATCAGAATTCCAGATGGTTATGACCATCTAACAATGTCATCTAGTAAAGAATTGTACTTGTTTAAATGTAAATGCACCTTTTAATTAATTAATTAGCATCAATCATCAAACAATAGAAATTTACATGCTTTTTTAATGCTACTTTGAAAATTATTACAGTCATAGTTGGATTCATCCTAAAATTATAGAAACAATGATTAACTAACATTATGTA
The DNA here is from genome assembly GCA_028023455.1 of Epiperipatus broadwayi. Classification (NCBI taxonomy): domain Eukaryota; kingdom Metazoa; phylum Onychophora; class Udeonychophora; order Euonychophora; family Peripatidae; genus Epiperipatus; species Epiperipatus broadwayi. Next base: position 2,968,217 of record JAQFVV010000076.1, read on the forward strand.
TATACAATGGTCAAATATCCAATATATAAAACTTTATATCTTGAAAAGGTCTCAACAAGAAATGAAGGCCAGGTTGATAATTAAATAATTGTAAATATAATTAGTTGTTTATTTCAATTTTATTTAGATTATTATATCAAATACAATAAAATATTTTAACACAATAGAAAGAATGTATGATATTTATGTTACAACAATAATACCACTATAATTGTACATTATTTACTCAAAAGCAGGTAAAAGTAATCAGGCAAACTTGATCAATGTTTTGTCATTCCTTATCATTCTTTTAACCTAATTTATTATAGCAAATTAATATACTTGAACAGTTATAAATAAATTATTAAACAAAAAAAAGATTACAACAATCTCATAGGTTGTTAGCCAAAATATATTCATTCATATTAATCATCACAGGATAAATATATGTAACCCCCCCCACCTAATTCTGATATCTTTTGAGGTTTATAATGTCAACTGATATTGCCATACATTTTATCTGCTCATTTTGGAACTCACTTAGCATACTTTTTTTATTTTTGAAGACTATTTAGTTAATTTTCTGGTCAAAATATATTAAATTCTAGCATATAATATCAATCTTTAATGCAGAAATTCAAATATCTAATCTTTGGTGCCAATTTTCATTTGATGACAAAAAGTAATGATTGGGAAAATTGAAGTTAGAAAATCTTTTGGCAAAAATTTTACATAAAATATATTATTCCTTATTTTTACAAAACAAGATGCAAATATCCAAACAATATGATGAAAGTGATATAAAGGATCATGAAAATCACCTGCTAAATATTTTATTAAGTTTTCAATTAACATTCCAATTCCAATAGAAAATTGTGGTACAATATAGCAATAATTACTGGAATAAGTGACTTTAATTTTTAGTTAATTTCATAATTAATAGAATTTCTTTCAACATTACACACAACAAGTATATTAAACTCTCTGCCTGAAAGATTGTTCTAACTACAAAATAGTATACAATGATAAGTATTAATAGTTATAATTATCGGTGGTAGTTTTTGCAAATGCTTGCCACCACCTTAACACAATTTATTTTAGCACCCGCAATCTGAAGCTATTATTTAGTCATGAAAATGCATTAAATTCATTTCTATTAAAATATTACCCATTTTCTTCAAAATTATATACATTAAAATGAAACAAATAATGAAATAAATTTAAATTAAATTTGACTTTTTTTTAAAAATATATATCTCACAAATAATTATACAGTACTTCCCTGGTATTCATAAAATTTGTTTCCAAGATATGGCATGGATATGGAAATAAGAGTAATTAATAACATACACATATAATTGTGTGTATACACTGAATGTGTGTTGACAACTGTAAATTAAAACTTAAAAAAAATAATTTTTTTTTTGAAACCTAGAGAAATGAAACTACAAGGTTATTACATTTTAAAAAATAAAAGAATAGCTGTTGTTAAACATTTTTGAAATATTTCTATATTCAATTCAGTAGCTTTATCTCAGAATCAAGGTATGGTTGTTAACTATAAATGCCAATTAAAATTTGTATATATAAAAAAGGAGTGAAGTCTAGTTTATTTCTAAAAAAAATATTTTTGTAGAAATAAATCTATAAATAAATGCTAAAGATAAATGCTAAAAAGACTAAATAGTTTTGAATGACTTTGCAGAAATATAAAAATAAAAATAACAATGAATTAGAATCTAATTATAAATACCTTGGACAGATTATTAATTTGGCTGGAAACATAATCCATACAATTCAATTTATTTGAAGGACTAGTGATAGAAATAAGGCCATGATCTCAGAAAGAAAGGTGATATCTGGATACTTAATAGATGTGCATACAGAAATATCAAACAACATAGTAAAGTATGGAGAGATATATGTTGGGATTCACAGTAAAATATAAGGGTAGGATTACAATCAACTATCATTGACATTATTGAAAGAATTAAAATGGTGAAATATAGCTGACATGCCATTAGAAAAAATAATAACAGATAGATAATAGAAAACTTCAATCTGAAACCAGAGACTTAGAAAAGACCACACAGACAATGGATAAAATAAGAAGTTTGCTAGAGTAAATATACTTTTATTTTTAAAAATGTTTGTCTCAATAAGCAAAACAGCAGTCAGATTAAAATCACACTACTGACTACAATACTGAAAAAAAATCATCACAATGAAAAAAAGTCAAATGTCTCTTGAACCCCATATCAAATCTTCATTAATTAAATACAATTAAATAACATTTTGGTAAAAAGCATTATTAAAATTTTCCATAAACGAAATGCTGTTTGATATATATTCTGTATCTTTTGTAAACAATTCATTTATAAAAGAAAATAACCCAGTGACAAGTTATTCATGGCCAAAAAAAATCATTTGAACTAAATGCTAGAAACCAATAAGCAAGTCAATGATATATCATTATATAGCATTCCAGAAACATTTATTGTAAACTAATTAATCAGTATTAATATATCCACACCAACAAATACTTTTCTATCCACATCCCTAATCTTTTTTTTTTTTTGAGTAATGACAACTTTAGATATAATGCAATTCTCATCTCGCAGCCATCTTTTTTTTTTATTATTATCAACCTTAGAACCTGAAATCCATACATACATACATAATTTGAATCCAAATCAACTTCATTATCTGAGATCAGGTCAGCAACTGTATATTTTAGTGTCCTCGGTTATATATTAATTATAGGCATCAGTCAACCTTTTTTTTTTTGACTAGAATAATATAAACAAATAAACGTTCTATGATTATCTCTGCATACATACACAGTATATTATATTTAACCATAAGTTTCATATGATGTTTGTAGGCATATAAATCATACATCAATATATCTTTAAATAAAGCAACATCAGTTTATATTTAAATATTTCTTTAAACACTTTTCTAATTCTTTGTTCAGTTTTAATTTTCTATAATCAATTATAAATAGTTTTATATGCATATCTTTTATTTATTTTAAATTATACGTTTCTTTCCACTATAATTGTCTAAATGTCACTTTAAATATACAATAATGTTTGCTTTATTTAGAAAACTAAAACAAATAAACAAAAGCACAGAAAACAAAAACCTTTCCTGTCAATTTATTTAATCAAGTTATAGCTAGTGGAAGAAATAAATACTGTGAAATACTCATGTATAAAATTTTAAAAAATCCAACCACGCATAATGTTTTTATTCTTTTAAATATTAATAACATTTTAATCCCCAGTTAAACTACACAAACTTACTGCCAATAAAAAAATATCTCATATGACAATTCAGCCAAAAATAATACTGGATAAAAAATTATATCCCCCCAAACCCCCATCCCTTTTTATTTTTTTAGTTTGTATTCTAAAGGAAAACAAACAAACCCCCAAAAGGAAACGATATAATTTACTATTATTTCTTTCTTTTTCTTAATGAATATAACTTGAAACAATATATGATTTATTAATGCCACCATCAAATCTTAAACTGCAATCTATATATATATATATTATAAATGAATATTTGATATTACATATAAATAGTAACTCTTTAAAAAATTATGTATAAAAATATTTTATTCGCATAGATAAATAATGTATTTTGCAGAATGAATATATATATATAGTCCAGCATAATGATACGCTTTGTGATAAAGTAATAAATAGCAACTCCTAAATGAATATGGCCTTTCTACCTCCAGCAATCTGAAGAAAATATTGATAGGTTTTATGATATTATATTTTTTAAATTTTATGGAGCATCCTTAAGTAGAACTTTTCTAATGCCTTTATATTGCACTGATATAAAATCCCAAGCTTCACTTCCACAGATTACCTAATTGCAGTGGTTATTTCCCTGTTATGAAATACACTTTTACTTTCTCAAGTTGCTGAGGATTTTTCTTGAATCACTGGCTGAAAAAACACTAAACCAATATCTTTAAATGTTGCATTCAAATCATTAAGTACTTTCTGTAAATTGTCTTTCAAACTGGCAAACATAGCACAATTGTCAGGATACTATAAATTCAGAATCCATAATGAAGAAGTTCTTGTTTTCAATTTTAACTGATTTAAATTAAAAATTCCAACATTAAATCTGTATCATGTTTTGATCTCTATTTGATTAAATCATTTATAAACAATTCCAAAAATCGCTGTCATAAAAATTGAAAATAATATTGAAGCAAGTACCCATCCTTATTTAATACTAGTATCATTTCAAATGCTAATTTTTCACCTAATAATAACATTTCATTTCATAGAAAGTATATAATGCAAATAAATTTTGGTGGACAACAAACCAATTTCAAACAAAGCCATACATGTGCCTTATTTATTGGATCAAACACTTTGATCAAATCAATAAAAGCAATATGTAAATCATTCCTTTGTTCCCAACACTTTTTTTGCAATTGTTTAGCAACAAAAACCATGTCTGAAAGTGCTTCTTGATTCTCTAAAAACATACTGAATTTTCAATAATCATTGATCCATGATTGGAATCAACCTATTCAATAAAATTCTTAAAACTACATTCGCTATAGTAGATAATAATGATATTGCATGATAATTACTGCAATGTTGTCGATTTTCTTTATTTAAAAAATTGGAACAATAAAAGCATCCCTAAGAATGGGTGGCATCATTTCATGGGTTCACATATTACTAAAAAATTCTAATATTTTTGAAACTAACATATCACCATCATATTTTAAAACTTCAGATATTTCATCAGGATTTGCAATTTTTCCATTTTTACGATTATAAGAAGCTGTTTTGAATTCACTAAGCTGAATATCTTTGTCCAAATCTAAATGAATAGATTTTGGATATATCATTAAAACACATCATCCCATTTCTTATATAATTATTCAAAAGAAGATCTAAATACTTTTTCTACCTGTTCAAAAGATCACTGTTATCATATGAATGAGTGCCAGAGCTGGAATTAATAGGATTATGATACCACTTTTCAGGATCATATGTTGCTTTCAATGCATTAAAAAAAAGATCTAGAATGACCACAATCAGTGAATTTCTGTATCTTCTTTACAGTTTTAAACATTAATTAGTCTTAAGCCTTATGGTCCTTCAGCGAACTTCTGCTATCAGGTCTCTACATTTATTCTGAAATTCCACATTTAAATATATTATTCTGCTAAGCACAAAATGCAACATCTTTCCTTTTAATCAAATCAGTAACAATAATATTATTGATAGAAAATTTTTAATAAACCCAAAAATAATTTATTTGTATCCAACGCAGACTTCCCAAGAATTTTATTGTTCAAAAGTTGATTTAGTATGTGTAGAAGATTCTTCTAAAGAACAAGCATCAATTTTCTTATGAATATAATTGTAATAATATTTACTTTTTAATATAACTATATAAGTAATTATTACAGTATCATTTTTCTAAGATTGTGCTAAAATTTATACAGTATTTCCATATAAGAGGATTTTTTTTATTCACTTTTTTAAATTTACCGAATAAATTTAAAACTATCCAACACAACTATTTATCCAGGTAAAATATAATACAAAACCAAAAATATAAAATATTATACAATTAATCTATTTAATTTTTGTATACTATACATATCAATTTAAAAAGCATAAACAATATTTTCCTAGCAAAATTAAACTATAATCAAACTTTTCATTATAAAAAAATCTTGTGCGCATGAAAACTATAAATAATCTTCCTTACTGTCTTAGTTTCCTCACTCAACTTTCTATGAATTATGGCTAAAATTATATTGTGTGGAGAATATATCATTTTAAAAAATACATAAGCAGATACCAGAATTAAAACTGATAAGTAAACTTTACACATTTGTTAAAAAACTGTCAGATACTCATAAAAGTAGAATGATCTTGAAAATAGTATGGTCACTGGCCAATAGTAATCTTCCATATGTGATGAAAAAGATAATTTTTATTAAAAAAATTGTATATTTTTTTATCATTTGTTCATTATAAAATCATTCACTTAGTTTAACCCACTGTATTCAAAAATATTTTGGCAAAAAATGATCCTCGTGTTGGCTTATGTGGAATTTTATATGCAGAAATATGTGAACACAAAAATCTGACTCCAGCTGAATTAAGCCAAGTAAGAATATGTAAGTCTATCATATATAAAGCAGGGGATACTTCTTAAATTTGAAGATTAATATTTTAACATTATAACTTGAAAATTATCAGATTTCTATTTTTAGATTACATTTATTTTTGTAGCTCTTTATACTGATATGCACATAGAGGCAAAACTGTCCAAACAGTAGCACTACTCAGTGAAATCCAGAATTAGTGGATGCAGGAAGGTGTGCATAAAATCCCTATCCAGTGCCTACTAATTCAATATCCCCAGATTAGTTTCTAAAATGTGACTTCCATTAGCGAGGAACTTTGTATCTAAGAGCACTGCCCCTAGATCTTAGGATCTAATGCAACCCCCCCACCAGCCACATTTTATCTTTTTGGTTAACTATAAAGCTTTGAGTCCAAAATGAAAACACAATATCATTCTCAATTCAAATGCATTTGCTTGTATAGTCATATAAATCTGAACTCAGTTCAGCATCTGTACATCTTTGGTTCTTTAATAACCATGCCATTATAATCCTATTGGGAAAGATTGGTATTAAAGAACTAAAGATTCCAAAAATCTGTATGACTATATAAGCAAATGAGCTTGAATTAAAAACATTATTGTATTTTTATTTGGACTCAAAGCTATATGGTTAAAAAGATCAAAGATGGCTGCTGGAGGGTTGCATTAGATCCTAAGATCTAGGTGCAGGGCTCTCAGATCCAAAGCTCCTCACTGATGAAAGCCACAAATTAGAAACTACTCTGGGGATATTGGATAAGTATGCATTAGATTGGAATTTTATGCATAAACATTACTGCATCCATTGATTGATTACTCTGATTTCCACTGAGTGCTGCTACTGTTTGGATAGTTTTGACTTTGTGAACAGCTTGTGTAAGCATAAAAAATGGTGATCATGTGATGTTTAGTGGTTTAATACTAATATGCTAAAAAATAAATTCTGTTTGACAGATGCATGTGAATAAAAGCCACTACTGATGATGATCAAATGTCGCTGCTTAACCATATCTTTTTGCCTAGTTAGTTAACCTGACCAGGTAACTTTAAAGATGCAAACATAAAAAAAAAGATTTGGACAAAAGCATGGATTTAATTAATGAGCATTTCAAAAATTATTTCATAAAATCCAAGAATTTCTTAGTGTACTAGTTACTGTTTGTTATGACTTTATGCTAAGTTCAAATTCAGATTAAAATTTGGGATCAAACACAGGATTTTTTCAATGAGCCAATTCAGATAACTATCCAATTAGTAATTGGTCTAAATATAGTTATTCTTAATTGGATAGCAAAAATTTCAGAATTATCTGGGTTGGCAAGATAAGTATCGATATAAAATCCACAAAAATAATGCAATCTTTACTATTGGTGAAAGTATCATCTACCTACAAGTGAAGATCCCAGGACTTATTTTTTCAATAATTTTTTTATAACTAAATGACTCTAACATCATTTTCTTTGTGTTCTTATTCCATTTAAAAGGCTGGCAATAAGCAAAAAACAATTTTGAAATTTATACATTATCATTAAAAAAATGAGAATGGATAGACCGCCTTTAAATATCATTTTGCTATGATAAAGAATACTGATATAGGGTATTGGAATTCAATATTAAACCTACCAATGTTTTCTAGTCCTCCTTACAAATTATTAAAACATCTCAATATATAATATGGAGGGCTGAACGAATACATAACTGGAAATAATGAAGTATCTAAATACAAGCAAAACAGCCATGAACATTTACTAGGAATAATATTCACATTTCAATCTAAATATACGATTCTGATTCTTGTTAAGAATATAGGATAAAAGAATGAAATTTAAAAAAATCTCTGTTTAGATAAAATTTTGTAACTAAGAAATTGATGCAATACATTTTACCATACTGAGATTTAATTACATTAACATCTCACTCAGACTATATAAGACAATTTAACCATGCTTTTCTTCAACCTTCTGAAGTTATCATCAAATTTAAGTAATTGAATTTAGTTGTTCATATACAGATGCACACACACATTAACATTGTTTTATAGATATGTGGATAAATAAAAATCAATATAATAATCTGTGTTGTGGATAGTTTATATTTTGGAGATATAAATTTATGTGCTGAATGATGGCTTTTGTCAACCCATTTACTATGTTGATATTGTTGACAAACAAGCAGAACATAATTGCATTGTTAGATTGATGATAAAAACCATCTTTCACATGAATGGATTTGAGCATTTATTGAATTGGCTGGTTAAATACAAAGATAACCTTGTCAAACCTTTTTAATCATTATAACATTAATATTTCACTCCTACTAAATAAAAAGTGAAATCTGGCAATGCTACTATATGCAACATTGTCATTTTATGTAAGTTTAACTTTATATCTAAATTTGTATTGGAAATATAGATATTTGATATGGCCAAATATGATTTTCTGAATCATATTCAAAAATAAATACAAAGGCTTAATAATCTGGATCTAATTTTTTACCTGAGACTAATAAATTTTCTTTACATTGATTATGCTGACATTCAACTTTGTTAAAATTGCTATTATAAAATCTGAATGTAAGTACAGATTATAAAAGGAAAAGGTTTTATTAATATTTAATATACGGAGACATTTTCTAATTTTTTGAATGTTGCAAAATCTAAAAATATTAATTATTAAACTGATTCAAAGTTTGAAAGTAATGAATAAACATTAATTACTCACTTTTAAATAAATGTAAATTTATAATTTGCTCAAAAAAAAATCACTTAGGTTAGATAGTTTTAGAAACAAGGTAACAATTTTCCAATCTTTACATTCTTATTTATTTATTTTTTTGCATATGTTAGAAAAAGAAGAAATATATAGTATATACATTTTGTTAATTCCATCTTAATAATCTTAAATTTTAAAAAAGAAAGGTATACTTTTACTAAAAAAGTTTATTCATTTCCTTTTATATACTTTTACTACCATTAACTATTGACAATAGATATTGATTTATGTCAAATAATTATTTTATAAATTAATTTTGCTTGTTTAAGTGCCTTCATAGTAGCATTGTTTATATGATAATACATAAAAAAAAATTATTTATATATACATGGATTTTATTTAGTCTCTAATTATAAAGTATAGAACAACCAGTGGCTTCTAATTACTAGTTTTTAAATTGTGTAAAGATTAAGTATAATAATAAATAACTTAAAATCTAGTCATTAATTTGAAGAGAAAAAAAGAGAGCAATTAGCAATATCAATAAAGAGATAAAGTTTGATTGTTAATATCATACGCTCTTTAGAGATAAAAATTATGAACAAACAGTCCTCTACTAACATAAAAGATCCATTCTGAGACTTTTTGTTAAGTTGAATTTCATATACATTAAATTTTTGCATATTTATTATTAAACATGATGCAAAATATACAAAATATGTTTTTTAACAAATGAAAACAAGCACTGTAATATATTATAAAAGATCAAAAGATGTTCAAACAACATGAGATACATAAGAAATGACAATTATTTTATTTTGGACATGATTTTTTAATGTTTAGCACTTTATATATGGTTGAAATTGTTTGCATAAATAAATAAATACTAAAACAGGCAAAACTCTCCATACAGTAGTACCACTCAGTGCAAGCCAGAAATGGTGATCATGTGGTATTTAGTGGTCAAATAAATACTAACATATTTATTTTAAAAACTGAAGCATATTTATACTTTAAATAGAAGTATATTTATACTTTAAATCAAATGATTAATATGAAAAAAAAAAAATTAAAATATAAAATTAATATGCTAGATCCCAATTTTAGATTAGAAGTTATTGGTTTACATACATTATTATTGTTAGCTGCTATTAAATCAACATCAACTCCTGACAATCATATAAATAGCATTATTGTGATCATGCCATTTTGTTTTTAATATGAATTATAGTATAAAAGAAAATATATAAAAGCATGCATATTTTTTATTATTTTTGATGATTTTTGATATTAATATATTTTGTATTAATAATATATTGTGCCCTTTGGATTAGGTTCAAATAGATTCACTGAGTCAATTTTTAAAAAATTTTAAATTAAAGATACCTTTTGAATGGTGTAACTACTGTGTAATGTTGGTAATGTTTTAAAATGCTTTGTTAAAGTAAAAGTGAGAGTAGTAAATACATAAAAACTATATTAATATGTTAAAATAACAAAGTAAAGCTAAATATTATAATTTTTGTATGGTTAAGAACACTGGCCATAGTAAAATAATATGCTAAAAAATCCTAGTAAACAAGTGCTAAAAGCTAATTTTAAAATAATGATTTAAGATTAAATAAATTAGTGTATTTTAAAATAAAAATTATATTTAATATTTATGTTATAAATTATTTATTTAAATGTAATATTTTGTAATGGACAAATGTGTTCAATTTGTTACAGCTTAAATAGTATTAAAATTATTAATCTAAATTCTATTATTGTATTATTATTTATTTAATATAATATTCTTGTAATTAGAAAATTATTTGTTTTCAGACAATAATTGTTACATTTTGTCTGGTTAAGTCATGTGACACAAATATTCATACTTGTGTGCTTACAAGATTTCTAAATAAAGTTTCAAAATTACCTATTGAGCCACTGTTCGATGGCACTGATTCTATGCTAAAGCACATGGCCACTCATAGATCTTATGACCTGTAAACTGTTCAAACACTAAGATGTTGAAGTGCACCCTTACTCCAACATCTCTAGCATGTTGAACATTATTAGTGGCAAGTATACGACACTCTCTCTAGACATTACTCTTGACTATTGTACAGCGTAGGATATGAAGATTTCTGTACTTGTAATGATGAAAAGTATATTGAACGGATTTTTTTTTTGCTTCAATGTATTGTAATTGATGTGAACTGGTAAAAATTGTAATGAATTGTCAAACGCCCCTCCTTTCATTGTCCGGGGTTAGAATTCATGAAATGAGAAGTGTAAATCACAATTAGGCAAAGTTCACGATCAAGTTGCACACTTTTCGAGACTTTTTCAAGATCAAAACAGTTCAATGGCAGACGACCATTCAGCGTTGTAGTTTTGAGATTGACCAGCTACAGAAGGCAAATGCACTGGCCTTCCTTCAACCCCAAAAAAGAAAATATTTGACACAGCCAGAAAAAAACTGTCTTTTGTGATGGTTTAATGAAATTAAGGCATTGTCAAACATCTGGAATGGAATGTCCATCGCATCAATGGCGATGAAGGGGTTCCATTCACTCATGGGACAGGCTTTGAGGGCTGCCTGTGAATCGCTTTTTCCCAAGCGGTACGGCTAATTGATTCTTGAAGACAGGATCAGCTTATAGTGAAGGGTATTACAGCTGACTTGGAAAGGTGTCAAAATGCCGTAAGGAATATGACCACAGGTCTTAGAGAGGTCTGTCGAGAAAGCCTTGTTTCTCGATAAACAAAACAAACAAAAAAAAGTTTCTTCAAAAACAATCAAAAAAGACTTGGTTATAAAAAAAAAAACTTAAAAAAAAGTTGTTTCTTTAAAAAAAAAAAAAAAAGAGAGAGAGACCGGACAAAAAGAAGACGGAATATTTTTAAAAGCCAAAAAAAAAAAAAAAAAAACATTTTTTTATTTTTAAGAAAAATATACATCAAACCGGTTACAAAAAAAAAAAAAAAAAACAATAACAAACAAAAAAAAAAGTAAAAAAATTCAAACAAATCCAAAAATTAAAAACATAAATCAACCTAATTTGAAAAACAGCCTGGTAATGTTATATCTATTCGTTTTTCACTAGCAACAGCGCCATCGGATGGTGTGGCTCAATAGATGCTGTATTACCTTACTTTAAAATTGTGCTAAAATTGAAACATTTATTTGTCACAAATTGAAACATTTATTTGACACAACATAAAAAGTAATTGTTATAATAATTATTTAATTGGGTGATTTTAAAAATATATAGTTAATAAAGTTAGATTTTTAAAAATAGATACATTAAAAATAATTATTGGATAAATTAATAAAATATTATTTTTAAAATGTTATTTTAAAATGTTTAGTTTTTTTAAATAAAAGTATAAAATTAATTTAGAGTTAAATATATTTAATGAGTCATGATTTTTATTTTTAATTGTGCAATCTTGACTGATATGTAAATTAGATCACCAGTTAAAAATCTAATAGCCAATTAAATCATCGGTTCCATTTACTATAAAAGTAGATGTTCACATGTTTCTGTGTGCTTTTAATAACTTAATTACGTGCTTTTAATAACTTAATTAGATGCTTTTAATAATTTAAATAGGTACTTAGTAACAAATTAACTCTCTTAATTTTTTTTTAAATATCAAAATATTGCTTAGTTTATTACTTGGAATAATTATTTTAAAAGAGAGTATTGAAAAGATTATAAATTTATTAAGCTAAAATCATGCATTGTTAAAGCAACAAAATTCCCTATCAAGTATTTCTATTAAAACTTGAACCAGCTTCACGGTAGCCATGGAATTCATACCAGAAATAAGTGTATATTAGAGGAAAGTAAGGATGGAGGTACAGATACCAAATGAAAATATAAATCTAGAAATATTATTAAATATATATATATCATTTATTTTGGTATTTTGGACATTGTCAAGGAAATTAGACAGAAAAGTTTGTCAAAAATTTAGTTTAAATGCATTATATTGTAAGAAAAGATAGCCATATCAGTAAAGCAAAGCTATACGATAAAAACTTTAACTTTTAATATTTTAACAGGAGTATATTTTAAAAGAGTTGCAGTAAATATTTTAAAGAAATATTTTAAAAAAAAGTTTATTATAAACTTTTTCTTTAAATGATAAAGATATAAAAACCAATAGTACTGCAAATATATTTTACATGACAAGTCATCATTGTTTTTTTTTAAAAAAAAAGACCGCATTTATTTAATAATGTAAAAAACCGATTTTGGAAAATTATTCTTTGGAAAAGAAATACCTGGGTAATTAAAATTATCCTGACAAGATAATTTTATAATGTCTTTATTAAATTAATAAATGCTAATTTTAATGGAATATAAGTATGTATTTTCCATACAAGTGCACACGAATCCATATAGCCATAACTGATGCATCAAAAAGTCCATTTAGGATCTTATTGAATGGGAAACTCCAGAGGATTATTTTTTAACTTTCCCCATGATATATCAATTTAATAATCATTATCCTGAAAGATAGACAGTTGACTATAATTTTTATGAACTTTCATCAAAGGATTAATGATTATTTTTCTCAATAATTTCAGATTTAAAAATCGACATCATTTCATTTTTTTTATTATCATTTAAGAGTTAACTATGCTGCATGCCCGAGGGGAAGAGAGCTCTGTGTTTTGTTATCAAGTGTTGGACAGTAGCATTGTCTTAGTAACTGCACTGGGGAGGAAAAGGGGAAGAGAACTCTGTGTTTTGTTATCAAGTGTTGAACAGTAACATTGTATTAGTAACTACACTGGGGAGGAAAAAAGTTTTTGTTCTAAAGCATTTGAAAGTAGTTGTTTTAACAAACATTGTGGGAGAAAAAAAAAGAAAAACTTATATGAAGGACTTCTAATGAAAAATTATTAGGAAAAAGAAAAGAACATTTTTTTAAAATTTACTTTATGGAGGATTGGAGTTTTTCGTAAATATATTTTTAATTATCTTTTTGCTTACTAATAATAGTATTAAGTTGTTGTTTTTTCTTATTATTGTTAGGCAGGAAAATTACATATAAAAAATCTATTAATCTAACATAATTATTATTGTAAGGAATATTTAATTCTTTATAAAGTTTTTTATAAATATTTTTCTAAGTATGATAGTTCTTGCTGAGTAAATGCTATTATTATTTAATATGTTTCTTTTATGAAATATGGACCAGAAAATGTCTAAGAGTGACCAACTAGCAATTTATCACTTTGGATAAACTTTGTAAAATATATTAATTTTTACATAATGTATTTTTTTTTTTAGATTGCTTAGAATATTTTTTATATTACCTTATCAAGTAAACGTATGAGTAAGTGTGTGTGCATTAAATACACATAAAACTTATTATTATTCTAGAGATATGAGCTAGACTTTTTTTAAAAAAGATATGCATACTTTTCTTTTATATTACTAATGTAATATGATTTAATGATACATATAATTTATATGATTCTTTAGTGGAGGAACTGTATTATTTTAAAATGTTTTAAAGTATTGATTTAATACATTGATACAAAATCATTTATTTTTATTGCTGAATTTTGGGACAAAATGAGCTATTGTTTTACTTTTGTTTCTTAAATTTACATTCAGTTGTAAAACTTCCACTCCAGAAGAATCAATAATTTAATGAGTCTATTTTCTTGCTTATTTTTCAAATTATGTTTTATTATTTAGAAAACAATAGGATAATCAATGTTACAGATATATTTTTTATTGAAAATTAAAGTATAGCAATTGTAAACATTGCTATATAAAAAATAACAATGGCCCATTAATTTCTTACCATTCTATAATGCTCTATGATATCACTTCATTCCCAATCACCATGCTTCTCTAACTATCCATAAATCTTTCAATAAATTTCTTTCTAAATTTCTTTATTCACTTTTTACAACTGCTTTTTGATTGTCCCCTTTCTCTCTTAAATATTAAGAAGAAATGCATATTAACCATTTCTAAGGTATAGTTCATGGTTTTAAATTTTATTATATTAAAAAAAAATATCAAACTGGCAGGAAAGAATCATTCCAGAAACTCTTCCCACTATTGCTTTATACAGCATAATTATTTTATTTTGATCAAAACCTATAACACTCAATGCAAAAAAAAATATATTTAAAAAGGGAAACTAATGATTATTTTATTAAGAATTAACAATATTTTATAATATTCAGAGTACTATATTGTTAATGAAATAGTTAAATCTAAATTAACTAAGTCAAAAAAAATATATTAATAAAATAACTAATACTAGAATTTTATTAATGTGAAAAAAATTATATCTTTTGAGAATTCACACAGACTATAGTAACTGTAAAAGCTTATCAGCTTAAATTATCTGCATCATTTTAATAGAATGCAAATATTTAAAAAATACTGTATTGTTGTAGCACTATCTCACATCAATAATTAATAATCATCGCTAAAGTCTTAAATTATGATTTCTTTAATTCAGATATATACTTTAATCCTTCATTAAAGATTAATATATTAAACAAATAAAAATCAACACACATTTCCAAGTTACATACATGGGCAAGATACAATTCTTAAATAAGATAGGGAGTTTCAATAAAAGTAACGGCCTTTATAGATGACATAATAATAATTTTTGAAAACAGCTATAATATTGATATAGTTATAAATAAGGTTAGAAAATTCCAACAGGCTACAGGATCAGTAGTACAGTTTGCTAAGTCAGCAGCTTGGCAATTGACAACTGGGAAAAGAATACCAAGTGAGTTTTTAGCTCAGCCTAAGTCTTTTCTTGGCCTTCCCCTTTACTTATCCAAAACTAAAATGAATTGTCAGTTAAATCAACTAGTAACAAAAAAAATAGAAGAAAGAATTAGTAGTTTTTCATATTTTAAACTCTATGATAAGTGACTAGAATCAAGATTTTCAATGCAATTGCAATAGAAGTGCTTAGTTATTATGGACCTTGGTTGAAACTTTATAACAAAACTATCCAAAAGATTATACAGATGGCAAAGAAGTTCATATGGGGGAAGAAATCTAGCCTCCTCTCAACCTCTGTACTCCAGCAACAATAGATAAAGGTGGGCTTAACTTAATCGATCCAAAAGCTTATGTTAATTTTATTACTGGCAGGGCATATTTGAATATAATGAAGGATCAGTCCTTCAGACCTCCAACGAGAGATATAAGAATTTACAATGAAATGGGAGCTGAGAGAAGATCACATCTTGCGGACATGTTTATAATATACAAAGATTTACAAGATGATCTAAATGTCCAAAGTCTAGATGGAATAAAATATAAAGATTTAACAAAAGGAGATTATCAAAATGAGAATGCGTGTTTAGGCTGTTCACTGAAAAGTGTTCTTAAAAAATTCCACTTGATATATACGCCTCAATCATCCATGAAGTTTATTTTTAAGCTGTTAAATGGAATCCTGCCGACTATCTCCTACCTTAATAAAAGGCTGGGGATGGGGTTGGATGATGTGTGTATCTTTTGTAAGAGAAAAGAAACATTTACGCACCTGCTTGAGGAATGCCAGGCATTCAGGGATATGAGATCACAAGTCTTTCATATGCCAATAATAGACCTAAAGGATCTGATAAAAAATATGTGATTAGGTTTAATCTGCATAATGCAATGGTTATAATCCATGCATTAAAAACAATATGGCTAATTAGATGTTCTTTGGTATTTGACAATAAAAAATTCAACTGTCTGAGAAAGCTGGAGAGAGATTGGAGTGATTACTTTAACCTATGTTTAAAATATTGGCCAAAGAAAACTGTAGAATCAGTGTGGGGAGGGTCTGCTCTATCCACATGTGAAATATGGTAGGTAAACATCATTTCCAGTCTAAAAATATATTAGTAAGGTAATGAATTACAACATGTAAATCACTGAGGAAAATACCCCTAGTATTATGACAGTAGTTGAAGAAATGTTAGAGGAACTTAAATAACCTTTGTAATTATGTAAATATTTTTAGTTTTTAATAAAGAATATTACTTTAAATAAAAAAAATTCTTAAATAAGATAGCTTAATTGAAATAAATCATAAGATTTGCTTATATTTTTCCAATGTCTTAAGCTATATATTTCAATAATTCTGAAAAATTATGATCATATCTATGCATTGCTCCTAATGTACTAGACAAAGAATGTGTTAGAATTTGAGGAAATCACTCAATGATTTTTATTAGTTGATATATTTAACATTTAATTTAAAATTAAAGTACAGCATATGTCTATGTCTAAAAATATTTAAGACCATAAAAGTGATACTAGATATTAAGTTGAAGTAGGGTAATATTATTTAAATAGATGCATTCTGTAAAAGTTTTGCTAATGATTTAAACTGATATAACATCTATTTAAAAAATAAAACAATAGCAGTATTAAGTTATGATATTTTAATAATCTGACCACTTATGATTCAATATCAGTCATATTGCATTATAGATTATTTATGTTCCTCATACTCTGAGCTATGTGTTTCAATAATTGAAGATGAACACTAATTCTTATTTAATATATATTAGAACTATTCAATTTTTCTTATTTACTTTAAAATATATATATAGTTATGTTAAATATTTAAAATTTGAATATAATAAAAATATATTAACTTATTTATATATTTAAAACTATTGTTTTCTGCTTTTATTTATTATTTTTCTATGAATTCAATTCATTTCTATACATATGTTGTAATTTTTTCATTATTTTCTTAATTCATTATAAATACTTATTGTATTACCAATAAAACAAAACAAATATATATTTAAAAAGAAACTGTTACTTTTATTTCAATAATATATATATATATATTAATAATAATATATATATTAGTTGCCAATTCCGTGTATTTTATAATAAATCACACTTACGGAGAAGTAGCTTGCAATAAGTAGATTAGAACCTAGATAGTTAGACATACAGTTATAAAGCAAATATATAGTACAATGAAAAGTTATTCTACCATAATATTATTTTATTAAGTTACATTTCATTATTTATATTTCATTAATTACTTTATTAACCCAATTAAACACGTAGAAGAAAATGAAAAAGAAATTTAAAAATAAATAATATTATAGTAATTATTTGTTTTTGTTTTTAAAAATCAGCTTTTCTTTTTATTATAAGCAATAGACATAAATGCATTCATTGTAGCTATTTCTCAAACATTATAACGTTTGGAAATTATCAGAAATATTACAACTACTATAAACAATGATGATATGAAATGAAAGGAAAGCTTAATTAGTTCTTGGACTATATATTTCTGACCAATTGATTAATATATTGTCTAATTTAAAAGCAGTGCTGATGTAATCAATCACAGTTAAGCAAATTATCATTACTACATATATATATGATTTTAAAAGAAAAATCATTAAGTATATTCTATCACACTTTACAATCAGCTAATACTACCAACAATTTCAGATCTTTAACAGCACAGTTGCTGATTGCTATTGTAGAGCTCTCTTACATATTATACATATTGCTTTTCATATCTTTGGAGACAGATTTTAAGATGATAGTAATAATTATTAAAAATTAACCATCTCTTACTGCCACTTCTTGCTTCTGGTGATGAATATAATGCATCCATTCTTCAATGCTTCCCCCTCCATCTATCCAATTTCCCAATAAATATTGCAAGACTAGCTAGACTGGATATAGAAGTTCTGAGCTTACATCTGATTTTGCTATCTGAAAAACATTCCTCCATTATGGGTTCTTAATTACTGTTCCACAAAACCCATTACTATATATTTATACAGGCAGAACTACATGTATGTAACAGTATCAGAGGTTGGACAAAATAACAGGAAAATTTATGATAATTTTATTATACAGGAAGCTCTCAATTCTTGTTTATCTCAAACTATGAACATTTGTGATAAGTCCTTATTTTCATTTGTTAAAAAATATTTTATTTTGCATCATGGCTAATGCTAACTATATATCAGAATATGATTTGGTCAAAAAGTCTTGTAATACGTCCCTTATGTAAATGAGTCATTGCCTATATTGAAAAAGATATTTATAACAAAAAAAAATCTGTTTGCATTCTATGTGGGATGAGATTATATAACAGTAAAATGTGTCTAAGAAAATGTTTAACCATTACCAGCAAAAATAAAACATGTTTTCTGTGAGATGTTGCTAAAAGACATCAATATCCACCATCCAACTATTCATCAACAATGACCCACAAAAGATGAAAACAAAAAAATTAATCAGATAATTGAAAAGGGTGAGAGATATAATTTATAGGTATGATGAAGAGAATGCATCATGATAATCCCACATTATGTTTCATTGTAGGCAGTTTGTTTGAAGAATTACTTTTCTCAATTATTTCCAGTAATTGGAAAAATGAAATTGATTCATCTACCATATGTCATTTCAAAGCTTTGACCAATCCTTATGCTTTTGACATGCCTATTTCTATGTCATAATATCAATGTCAGGAACCAGTAATTTGTAAATAGGAGTTTGGTATTAAACATTGTACAAAGCTCCAAGGTTATTTAAACAGATACTACAATATTTGAGATTATATTGAAATCTACAGTAATTTGTTCTGCTGAAATTATTTTTTCTATAATCCATTATAATGTTTATTGACCACTGTAAGCATTAATTTCCAAGCAGAAATTATAATACTTTCATTCTCCCAGTGAAAACAGTCACTAGCTTTGAGATAATTTGAAAGAATAAATAAAACATTAACTTTGGAATGTTATACACCATCTAATAAGGAGTTAGCAATTTAGCCCTGTTTAATTAAACCTATGAGGACTAATGATTCAATGGGGAAAAATATTAAGAGTTATCAAGATTGAAAGCAAAGCAAAATAATGATCTCATAAGAAGTGAATGACTATATTAAATAGAAGCCATAAGATTTATAAATGTGAATACTTATTGAAAAAAGAAAGAAATTGACAGATTTGAGCATCAAGTCATCTGAACCCAACAAATTCAGACAAATATGCTTCAACAGGATTATAAAATCATGAATTTGTTGACAAATATTCTTTATGTCATCTTTTGGATTCTTTAGGGGGGAAAAAGTATATATAAAAAAGTACATACTGTGTTTCTCTCCAAAAGACACCATAGGGCTTATTTTCAGGGAATGTCATTTTTTCATGTACAAAAATTTATATAAAAAAGTACATTTATTTAAGTACTTCTTTTTATGAAAGTTGTAAGATTCTTACTCTGAGAGCCCCCTGCAATTCCTTTCTTGTATTCACCAGAATAATTCATTCTTTTTGCACTCATCTGGTAATCAGAATATTATTCCATTTAAATTTACCATTACATCAAGTATTAATTGAAGACTTGCAAGACAGGAGTGGTAATAAAAATGATTACAGTTAAGAATGGTTTGTCCATACAAAAGCAACAAAAAAATGCAAGCACAACAATTCAGAAATTGTTTTTGTACTTCACATGTGTACATTAAGTATATCCATTACAACATACATAGTGAATTACAATGATCCATATTACCCAACCACATCCATCCATCCATTATCTGTATACATTGTAACCACTTTCCAAATTATTTGCAATAGCCCTGCATGGGTATTCTTTTTAAAAACTTTTCTTAAAGAAAAAGATTGATAATTTAACTTAAGCTAAACTGATTATTAAAATCACTTCCATTATTTTAACAATCTTTTAGGATGAAAAAAAATGTTTAAGAAATCAAACTAATTTTTTCTTTTACCTTGAATATTTAAAAGCTACCACCATGAAACTCTAAAACTAAATCAAGCATTCTAAATCTAAGTATTAAATATAAATAAAACAAGTATATAAAAATATATAAATGAAATTATAAATTGTCTGATATACTGACTTATGATAGATAAATTATTTCTCTATACAGGTAGAATTACGTTTGTCGAAAATGTCTGACAGAAAAATACAAAAGAACCATATAATTTATATTATCATTTATTTAAAGCATTAATGTTAATAATATTATTTATTTCTACATTCATTACTTTATAATGAATACATCCATTGTATGCTTATTTATGGAGTAGGGATTATATTATAAGCATCTTAAAAAATCATGCTAGGTCTTATTTTCTGGTTAGATTTATTTTCAGGGAAATATGGTATTTATTTCAATTTCTGCATTTTATAGTCTCAAAAATAATGTATTAGTATGATAGAGGTCATAATTGTTAAAATAAATTCTCATTGCTCTTTAAAACAGACAGCCAATCATTGCTTTTTATTGTTGTTGTTTTTGCAGTCTGTACATGAACAACCTGATCAACCCAGATTAATCTAAAATCTTTACTCTCAAACTAATAAAAAGTTAAATATTTACTTACTAATCAATATAGCATAATTATTGGCCATAGACAGATTAACTGAAGAAAAAATCTTAAACCTATTTATATCCTGAAAACATTTTCAAGGTTCATTCAGCCTGAATTCAAATCTCAAGTCTTGCATATGGTAGGCAAATATGCTAACCACTATGCCAAAAAACCTTCTAATTAATATTTTATTTAAATTTATTTTGTTCAACTATTGTATTAAAATACATAGATATACCCATATAGCAACAAACTGATTTAAATATATTAATGCTTAGATCCTCCTATAGTTATTAAGCAAAGATATAATTTCTACAGGAAGCAAAAAACAATATCATTTTAATTTATTCTAAAAGGTTAAAATGGGGGGGGGGGTAATTTATGAGTTCGTGTGCATATAGGAATGAATAGTGGTACAAAAATAAAGAGTGTGAGGCTGGTGTTTTATTGATATAAACCAAGGTAACCTTCATAAAGAAGCCCAGACACAAATAATTTTTCAGGAACACATACCGGTCATTACTATTATTTGAATGAGAAACTGTCAATATATATATATGATCAAGATATGTTTGCTTTGTATTTTCTATCCTTTAGATATGGCCAACCTGGCATTTAGCATGAAAATTCAGAGCTAAGATTACAAAATAAAATGAGTTTTGACACATTAAAAAATTTTCACATTTTTTTGTTTGTTTTTGATTTTTCTGGGAATCAGTAATTAGATTGGGCCCAAGTTCCTTGCACCCAAAGATTGGCCTTGATATAAGAATACGAGATGCAATTTTGAAGCTTTAACATCTAGTTTTAACCTATTCTTAGAAGTTATCAATACATGTAATGCCCCCAAGTTCTGATGGTGTAATGCAAGCATGGAAATGGCAAACAAAATTTATTACCATTTCCTGAATTATAAATATGGTATTTGGGAACCCAGGGTAAATTTTTTTTATAGGACTTGTCTATATTTACATATATATTGGATGTCAATGATCTAGGTATTATTTTCAATGTCATATCTTTAAGTAGATTAAAACTAATAGGAATTATTTAATATATTAATGATAGAATTTGTATTAGCGCAGCAGACTAACCATAAAAATATAAAGGCAAATTTACTGCTAATATCAAAATATAATATCAATTTAAACTAATGTACAGGTGCATATCAAATGTATATTCTATCTGTGTACAAATTCCAAATTAAAAAATGAATAAAAAAGTTAATTCAAATTTCCAACTTTTGAAGCATTAAAAAACAGACTGAAATATGTTCATCCATGCATTATTGAATACATGTAATACAAATTGCTCTAAGAATAGTCTTTGTAGTATACCGTTTTATAAAAAAAAAAAAAAAAAGTTGAACTGTCAAAATATAAAGTTCAGTCCTATAAGTTGTACAATGTTATATCTAATATTTAGTCACCTATATGTTGTACAATGTTACATTTAATATTTAGTCCCTTTTGTGTATCTCTCATCACAGATTACAATTTATATAAATGAACACTTTTATGAAATAAATGAATTGTTAAAAAATCAAAATCAGTTATCTGTTAAGGATTCTCAATTGTAAACAAAGTATAAAAGCAAAATGTTTATTTGCAATTCTGCATTCAACATTTAACCTCTTTAAAAACAATGAATTTTTAGTGGTCCATTCACTTTTACATACAAATTTGTGCCTAAAGATAATTTGTGAAACAGCATATAAAAGGAATATAATTTTCATAGTTATTTTTGTCCTACATTCAATGTAAAATTTCTTTATCAAATAAATATAAAAAATGAATTTAAATTTGGTATAAAGTTTAACTGAAGAAAAAGTATCATGTATATTCTTTATTACTTTTACAATGCTTCATATAATTACAACCCATTATTGATGTTTTCGATTGCCCTACCAATCTTCTTCAGAATAAGATCTGCTGGGGCAATTGAAACGGTCAATAGTGACTTGTAATTATATGAAGAATTGTAAAAGTGATAAAGAACATAAATGATATTAATATTATACGAATTTAACAATGCAATAAAAAAGATAAAGTTATAAACTTTTTTAAGCAATATTCTCAAAGTAATTAATCTTTTTTAAGCAACGTTCATTAATAAATTACATTTAAATTAATCTAAGAAATTATTTAGTTAATACTATTTAAATTTCATTTATCAATAAGTATACAAATACTTTATACGCATTTTCCCTTTTTATTACTATAATTATTTGAGTGTTTTTGTTCATATTAGTGAAAAAATTTAATTCAAATAAGATCAAGATTAAAGGATTTCAGAATAATGGTATTTATCCTATAGGAGATACTAATAGCAGAATATTAATATTATTTAAGTGTCAAGTAATTAGGCCTAATAATCAAGTAAAAAAATAATTTATATTAAAAAAATTAATAATTCACAATTACTGTTGAAATTTTTTTTAATAGGATATTGTATCTAATAATCATATAAAACAATAGCAATTGGATCCAATTGGAGGCTTTCAAGTTGTGGATTTGGAAAACCAGAAAAAGTTGGGAGAATACTTATTGATAAAAAGTATAAAAAAAAAAAGATTATTATATTGAGAAAATTATTACACAGAAGGATGGAAATTAAGAATATGTTGAGACTGAAAAGAAAGAAAAAAAACTGGTAATTTAAATATAGAAAAGTGGACGAAAGATATGTGGGATTGACGTTCAAAGATTATGAATATATAAATTGCCAAAAATATACATACTAAAACAACCCAATTCACTTTATTAAATTATTTTACTATTATTCCATTATTTGAAATCTTAACAATGTTATTTCTTCGATGCACACCTTTAGAATCTTTTCTCTTTCTCTCTATATATGTGTTTCATATTTATATGTGTGCATATTTGATCACTTTCAACATTGGCAATGTATTAACATTTTAGCTTTAGCCATCTTCTTGATAGAAGTCATTCAGTTAAACAGTATAAACATCCAAAATCCATTGTCCAGTTAATAGATGTCATTCAGAAATGTTATAAAGAAGTTTAAAAATCAGTTTTCAACTGTTTTAGGTATGTCCTGCAACTTCTTTGAATGATCTTTACCTAGAAGATGCCTGGGGGAACCCAGTCAAAACAACTATGCAATGCTAATGTTAACAATGAGAAAATGCATACATGACTGAATCATAAATAAATTCACCTTTTTCATCATTAAAAAATTTCTTTAATATATATAAATGACTACAGGATTGAGATCAATTTATAGGGTACATATATAAATAATCTGATATAAAAACATGTACTGGACTACAAAATTCATGAGTAGTATGATATACATTCATTTATTGATGGAGAATAAAATATAAAATAGCTTCTATTATACTATTTCATAGACTAAGCTTTTTCAGCATTCTCTACATAGCAAAATAGAAGATAAAATCTAATTATCTGACAGGCAGGAATATTTTCCTATTTATTTCAACCTCTAGCTATTAAGATTCAGAAACATATTAATTAACCAATAAGTGAGTGAGTGTAATTTTAGATTACATAAGTCACATTAAAAAAAAATGTTTGAACATATTCAACTATCTTAAAATTTTTAGTTCTGTTGAAATTCAAATTCTGAGTTATGAACATGGAAGACAGATGAGTTTATCAATTTTATTTATTTTACTCATAGACCAAAAAAAAAAATTGCACTTTAACTTTATTCCAATTACTACCATAATATGTTATATAACTTAAAATTGAAATTGCAAAAATAGTTGTTTAGTTTATGCTCTACAGAATTAAGAATTTACATTTTTAACAACCCAAGTAAATTTTATAATTTTTTTTCTCAAAAGTAACCTTTATTAGTTAAAAAGATTACAAAAATTTTCAGGTACACTTACCCGTTGAGAATTACAAAGTGTTTAATGTTACATGATGAAACAATTATTGACCAAGTTTATATAAAGTGGATATGCTCGATAACAATTATATCCATAAAAGGGTTACTATAATTTTGATTAATGTGTATCTATACATGGATAATAAATTCTTGACCTGCAGCCGAGCCATGTCAAGACCATTATAGATACCTCTTTCTCCCAATTAACAGTCCAAATGTGCAGGGACCACATTCGGTCTAATTTTTAAGAAAAGAATATAGATTATTACAAGTTGAATATAATATTACATCCATATTGAAAAATTAATATACTGAGACAAGTAAACATTTTTATATTCCCAACTTTGGCAATTACTTCACTTTATTTTCTTAAAAAAACTAATATTCTCCTATATTTGCAATTTCCATATCTGATTTTTCAACTATTCATGGTTGAAAAAAAATTAAATAAAATGTAACAATTAAAAAAAACCTAAAAAAAAGGAATTTTATAGTTTTTAATTTTTTTGTTAATAGTGCATTTACAATATTAACACAAGTATAATGTTATACATTTCCAACTTATATACATATACACATACATATAAATACACATAAATGCATGGGGAAAACATATATCATAATATGGTTCATGTCATGACTTAATCCAAGTGTTGTGGCTGTAAATGATTATTGTAAATAATAAAAATATTTAAATAGTAGTTTATAATGCTTCTTTATAGAAATTGAATATAACAACATATAAATTAGTAATCATTTTATAAATTCCTTTATTAAGAATGAAATTGCTTTATATATATATATACACAGAAGGTTGGTCATTACGAGTTCTTCACAGGATTTTTTTTTCTTTAAAAAAAAAAAGGCTTCTAATTAACCAAAAATGTCTTTTATTAGATATAATACATCAGAATTATTTTTTTATTATTCCTTTTAGAAAGTAAAAAAAAAAAAAATAATGTAAAATTTCCTGATGGAAAATTCAAAAAAATTAACTTTTGACTATTAAGTGTAAAATTCTTAAATTGTTGATAAGATTTAACACCTATGCATAATTAGTTAGAATTTCTTTCCTTTAATCCACCTGCTATATATTTTTAAAACAACATAAAATAAAATTACAAATGTTAGTAAAATATACTTAACAGGATGCAAAAAAAAAAAAAAACTTTTGACTAATAGGTGTAAAATTCTTAGATTCTTGATAAATTTTAGAAAGGAACACCTATACAGAATCTAATTTAAATTTATTTTCTTTAATTCATCTTTATATTTTCAACAAAACAACTACAAAAAATTATATATGAATTTAAAAATTAGCAAAAGATGTTTAGTTTGATGAAAAAAAAAAAAAAACTTATGACTAATAGATTAACATCTATGTTAAATCTAATTAGAATTTCTATTCTTAAATTCACCTGTTTTATATTTTCAAACCAATGTAAAATTATGCACTAATTCAAAAATTGATAAAAGATAATTAGCATTTACAGTTATATTAATAGTCTACAATTAATTTTTAAAACAATTTATAACTGTTTGCTACAAAATAGAATATTCTTATAAATGATATTTTAAAATATCATAGTAATTTGTTTCATATAATTATACTAATAATACTTTTCACTATTATGAAAATCATTGTAATATATGGAAGTGAGATTTTACCAATGCATTAAACAATGAAAAGGGAATTGACAGTTATTGAAATGAATTACTGGAAAGATCTACACAGATAAAAAAAATATAATGAACACTGAACACACTATAGGAAATAAAATCAGAATAAAGCAACTAAAATGGTATAGAAATGTATAGACAATGTCTCAGCAAATATCAAAACAATATTCAACTGGACAACATCCAGAAAAGAAAACATCCAAAGAGAAAAAAAAGAATAAATATAACAAGTGAAGAAAAAAAATTGCAACAGAAATATTCATGGATTAGCAGAGGGGATAGTGATTGGGAATCTGAAGATATCATGGAGCATTATATATCGATAAGAAATTATAATACTAATCTACAATTAATTTTAATATTTTCAGGTGTTAAGATAAAAAAAAAAAAATCAGAATATTTTAACAATTCTTTTATTGTTACTATCTACATCTTTTTTCTTTTTAATCATAATACATTAATTTATATATTTTCATGCATGCAATAAAAAATTTAAGAGAATAATTCAATCTTAGTGAAGTTTTAAACATTTCATATATTTTTACTAATTTTAATAGTGTGTGTATGGCTTATATATGAATGCATCACCATCAATATTAAATGGCCAAAATAAGAACAAAAAGTTAAATTATCTTTAGTTAATTATAATGCTTGCAGATCACTGTGTTAAAAAGTGGATCATCATACCATACTGAAGCAATGGATCTGAAGCCCGATCCATGCTTCACATCTTCCTATAAACTTAATTAGTATTGTAGACTTGAATTAAGTTTATAGTTCAATATCAGCAGGGTTTTGCATTAGAGTTAAAAATAATTATGCTTATCAAATGTGTATTACATTTAAATATTTTGTTTTAAATAAATTTCATTCTATTAATAAAAATTGCTTAACCTATTAGTCAAACATATATATACATCTAGCGTATATATATGAGTTAATGCAAAATTCTGCTGAAATAAAATGCTTATTCTACTATAAAAAAAATAATAATATATTGTTGTTAAAATTTTGTTAAAATATTTAGTATGATTTGATTTTGAGATAAGCCCACCAACATTTCTAAAAGAATGTATATTTTAATTAGTTAAGCCCATTCAAGTCTAATTAAAGATGGCCTTCTCTTTCTTTCTTTTTAATTAATAGAATTCAAACTTTAAAGAAAGAAATCTAGAGTAAAAAAGTAAAAGTTATTTTTAGAAAATGTTATTTTGAAACAAAGGAGCATGGGGAGGCTTATCAAGATCTCAGATCATACAAACAATAGAAGGTAGCTGACAGAGAGGGTATAAATAGAAGTGAGAACAAAAGACTAGATGATTCAGATTTTTCTTTTTGAAGGATTCAGATTTTTCTTTTTGAAGGATTCAGATTTTTCTTTTTGAAGGATTCAGATTTTTCTTTTTGAAGGAGTCAGATTATTCAGATTTTTCCTTTGGAAGGATTCAGTATTCAGATTTTCCCTTTGAAGGATTCAGATTATTCAGATTTTCCTTTCGAAGGATTCCGTTGATTCAGATTTTGCTTTTGAAGGATTCATTCAGAGTTTTCTTGCTGGTTATTCCAAGTTTCCTTGAGAGTGCATTCATATTTCTTTTTGGAGAACTCTCTCCAATTTGCTTCACATTTAGCTTGTGCTCCAAAAAGTTATACAGCTGTCGTTTTCAAATAATGGAGACGTTTGAACATGCTCCAGTTAAAAGCCATAGTATTTTGAAGGAAATGAATATGCTCGGCTAGGCAAATAAATAGCTTTGCCTATCGCCGAGGTTCCTGAATACCATCCAAAATGCCATAGTATCCACTCAATAGTCATCTGAACTTTGTGCCGTGTCTGGAGAACTTTTCGTGAAACCATACTACATATTTTCATTGTCCGGACAAATCCCTAATCGACGGTCAGATCAAGCCACGAACGCCGGAGGGAACATGACCAAGGAAAAAAAAGGACGGTAATCGTATCTCCTCTATTGAACTATTTCTTATGCTACCTTTTGTTCATATTTTTTTAATTGCTTCATTGAATTATATGTATTTGTTGATGTAACCATTTTTATTAGACTAGTCTTAATTATATATATTATGTGATCATCTATCTATATTCAACCTTTTCCCTTCGCTATTCTTCCTTACTAACCTGTGTAAATATTTAATATTCCATTGCGGTTAAGTTTAATAGTTAATTTTTGTTCATTTAAAATCTCTTTCCGGTTTTATTTATGTTTGTAAATTAAATACGAGTCAGTTTCTTTTGTGTGCCAACTTAATCTCTATGATAACACCTCTTTTGTCCGCCATTAGCTTTACGTATATCTGATTTAACTATATACGTTTTAAATAATTTGTAAACACTGTTTGTAGCGCAAAGCAATTAGAAATGCTTTGCGAAATATTCTTTTTTTATCGTACTTTATCGAGAAGATCGAGTTGACAATTTTATTAAAATTGGGAAAAGATTTAGACCGCAAACCTATTAATCCGTTTTTATTGTCTAATTAGTTTGTTTCATTAATTTAGAGGAATAGCGGAGGCCATTAAATCATTTTTCATATTTTAAAGCCATTAATTAAACATATTATTTAACAATCAAAAGCTTGAGTTTCCTAATTTTATTATAATGCTTTATTTTACTTTTCTAATGATCCAGGCACGCAAAACACATATTTCCTAGTACTTTTGCACATTTAACTATTTAGTTCCGTAAGTTTCCTGTCCATGTTTCTTTCCGCTGATGCTAAGCTGTCGCCGGTTGAAAAATAATTTATGCATGGCTCAGATAGTGTTGTTTGTTTGTGATCAGGCCTCGAGAATAGGCGAATGGGCAGAGGTCATAGTATTCTTGATTTAATATCTCGCGTATGGGTGGCCACGAGGTACTTTCGCCTAGTATTCAAACTGGGTTAAACCAACATACATTATCTGACTGTCACAATACGATATAGAAATATTTCCAAATTATTGTATACTGTGGAATCTTATAATCTAGTTTTGAACAAACTATTTACTAACCAATCACAGAACTTAAAACAGCATTATCAATTATTATTTTAATTAATTATTTTATTGGCTCAAATATAGTAACCAACCATATTCTCAAGAAATTATTCAAAAGTACTTTCTAGGCTTAGTATTTAGATAGCGTAAAGTGCTCAAAATAATAATAATTATTATTATAGATAATAATCTCCAAAAATCAATGCTGAATTTTTACAAACACAATAATTAAAGTTATCATAACTTAATTACATAAAAAATAGCCAAGCAACTTAAGCTTGGTTATGTCTAGATAACAGCTAAAATGTGGTAACTTATTCTGCAATAAACATGCACAAACACTAGTGGTATGGTTATAAAGATAATCTACTCTCAGACAAACACAATATAAATAGGATCACAGTATAATCAATCATCCATATAATTTGACTGCACATCATTAATCAAAAATCATTGCTAATTTCCATTTACAAATGAATATCATTTAAACATCAGCTACATCAAATTTGAATTTTGTTGTAATATCCCATATTTATTGTTAATAAAGATTTAACTATAATGTTTATGTATTACTGTCAAACACAATAATGGGCTTTTAAATCAAATGCACATACACAAAAAAAAAAATCCAAATATTTTATCATTATTAAAATAATAATATATCTTCATAAAAGATTGTAGTATTAGTATATTTGGTATAACTGTTTTAGGCATAATTAATTATTTAAGTACATTTTCTGGTGCTAATTTTATACATAAAAAAATTGATATTGCATTCGGGCACAAAGACAAAAAGGCTCTTTGAGACGATATTATACATTTAAGTAATATAAATAATTATATAATCCTGGGCAGATTATTTATGATATATAATTAAGATATAATACTGAAACAGTAAGATCTGCTTTGCAGATCTTCGTTTCACCGTTTCTCACCTTTTTCCTACCCTCACACCTTAGTTTAAACCCCAGTGTATTGTAGTGTGTCTGCAATGCGATTATATGCCGAAAATCCCGCCCAATTTTAAACCAAGAGTACAACGCTCATGTTATATATAATTGTATAACTCATGCCATATAAATAAAATATATAAATTATGTGTATGTTCACATAAAAGAGATTTATTTAAAAAGTAGGTTATATAGGTCGTAATTGCGCACACACTGTGATATTTATTTTAAAACTTATGTTAAAATAATAAATTGTTATTTAAAATTATTTTGTTTGAATCTGTTTACAAAAATATATTACAGTCATAATATTTGTTTTTGATTTAAAATAAAATTTACATTCGTTTCGTAAATAGATTCAAATATTGAAAATTAAAAAGTAAAATAATTTTCTTTTAGATTTAATAAAAATCTCGCCATATATTTTCTGTTTAAAATAAGTGAGGGCTGGTAGGAACAATAGTTTTAATTATTTAATGTTATAGAAGCTTATCTAGAAATGCAGATGTCCACTTAAGGTCTTTTCTTTCAATTAGCAAAAGTTTGTTTTAATTAAATCAAAGTTGTAGTCCGAATGTCGACAGGAAAATTAACAACAGAAATTAATTAAAATTTTGTTGAATTCCTTTAGACATTCGGATAGGATTTATTACAGCTGATAAGTGAGCAAAGTTTGGAATATTTTTGTAACGTTCCAGGGCAGTTGTATTGTGCAATTTCACTATATATAGGGGGGTTTTCTTTTGTTCTTCATTCCAGTAATATTCTAGCAATTATTCTAATATTCTAGTATTATTCTAGCAAGATTCTAATATTCTAGTATTCTAGCAATATTCCAAGAGATTCGAAGATATTCTAAAATAACTGTTGCTGAACTCTCTGAGACTTTCAGATTCAAATAACTACGTGCCTGCCAATTTAAGTATTTGAAGCCGAGTTTCATCTTCAAATAAATTTTACCATGTACTACAATATCACTTGAAATGTCTATGAATCATCCAACCTTTAAAATTGTTATCTTTAAAATGATGGAGTAGAGCCGGCAAGAAGGCTATTTCCCCTCGGGAATGGCCGGCTGCTGCTCTATACCATCTAATGCTGTCGCATAGGAAATGCTGAAACTGCTGCTGTTGCCGAAATATGAACAATACCACATTTTACTGCTGAGTCATATAAAACCTGCAGACAACCAATCTTCCTGCAAATGCTTCTCCAGAGGTAAGCCCAGCATTAACCCAAGAGCTCTTGTGATTCTCTCCTATAATTAATATGCTATAGCTATTTAAATTGTTTTTCATTTTACTTTACTTTATCATATATTCCTTTAAAATGTTCTAATATAATCAGTAATTTTGTCTCTATTCTTGGGTTAATATTTTATACTTATTAATCTTTCATTTTATTATGATAGTGTTCCAGAGTAGTCTTTGACCGAGTGAATTATTCCCTTTGTTGAAAGCAAGACACTGATATTAAGGCATTTTAAAATTATAAATAGTTCCCATTTTATTATCTCGTAAATCACTTGTTTGAGGGCTATTCTAATCTTAGTCAATATGTGTAATAATTATATAGTTTAAAATCCACATTTATCGATTTTAACTTAATATGAGAGTATGTGCGAGGTCAATGATTAAATGTGTCACAAATGCATGATTGCGTAAATAAATCTATGCTTTCTTTTCAAACCCGCAAGCATGCATTTTCCTATTTTAAAACATATTCTGCTTTAATTTCAAAGTTCGTAATTGAGGCTGAGAATAAGCGGACTCTCTTTAAATAAATTTTGGGGAATTGATTAGATATTTTCTCAATCTAAGTAAATCCATTTTGTATGCTTTATATATGTTAGTTGATTATTGCTAGTAAGTGAATTGGTTGTCGAGACCGCTTTGTTTCTCTTCAAGGGCTTTAAATGGCCAAGTCCGTTCCCCTTTCGCTTTCTGTGGTTCCCAGGCAGTACTCGAATGTCACACCTGGGAGTTAGACACAGCCGTCACCCAGTCGCTAAGTTTTGAATGAGTCCAGACTTCGGCTGTCCGTGACAACACATTCCTATGGATCAACAGCGAGATGCCCTCTGTAGTCATTTCACATTTCACTTATTTATATTTTACAAAGCATCCGTTTAAACGTATCACACCCTCCATCCTTTAATAAATTCCTTATTAGCAATATCGACCTCCCAATATAACTTTAATTATAATTATAAAATAAATGCCTTGATCACATCCCCACTTTATTGCTTAATAAGCTTTGGTCCATGCTATTCTCGAAATCAAGAAATATATTAAACCTTAATGTTCAAATGTTTTATTAAACTTTTATAATTTACTCAAAGCACCTCGCACATATTCCCATCTCTTTTAAGCACATTATCGTAATACTATATTGGCCTGAGGGATAGACTATATACTTGACAACCTTTTTATGTAATTCTATGGAATGTTATGCTAACAGCCATTTTAGTAAGCATCCCTGTCTCATATAAGCAGACAGTGTGCATAATATATATTTCTTGCTATATAAATAAATCTTTTAACTCTTATAAAACTAATTTTGATCTTTTATTTTATTGATCCCTATCACTATCTTGGTCTACATATCTATTTTATACATTTCTTTTGTATTATCCACAGACGTTAATCAGCAACCCAACTTATCTTGTAGTATAGAATCTCTTTGTTTCTCCCTGACCACCAGGCATCGGTAAAGGAATATATTATTAGTAGCATCAGATGCGTTATCACGTAGGTGGCGCTATGGAATTTGGGCTTTAGATTCAAACTTAGTATATCTAGAAGGCAACCCCTGTTTGGGGTTTGAATTCTGCAGTGTGTTAGCGAGATAGACGAATCTGACCATTACAATACAGAGCTACATTCAAAAAATTATAAATTATTATACCAGTAAAGCACCATTAATCTGAAATCCCTGGTTCCAGAGTATTTTTGTATTTACAGTTTTATAAAAATTTTAAGAATTGATCATTTACCCTCATTGTAAACTCTAGCTTCAGTAAAATATTAAAAGAAAAAAGGCAACTAACTGCAAAGAATAAAGTACTTATTGATTTATTTATTTTTTCTTTTAATTTTGATTGTAAGTAAGTGTGCAAACTAATTTATTGTAAAAAGTTTAAGATTTAATTTAAATAACAGAAGTTTTTGAATAGTATTTTGATTAATGCTATTCTTTCCATATATGCTAATACTATTTGTACATAAATAAATCCTTTGGAAAATTACTTCAAAATCTTTAGACAAGACTTGAATAAATTTTCTATTTTCTAGAAAAAGAAACAAAATCTCCATTTAGCACTAATTATAACATATTGGTACTCCTACTGTAAATAGTTTGTTTGCTTAATAATTAATTTTCATAACCTTAATAGTGAAGAAAAAAAATATTGATAAAAAATAATATATTAATGTTCACATTTATTCTTTAATTTTCCGTAACAAGAGAATATTAAATAAAAGCTAATGGTAGTCTATGCATAAACTGTGCAAGAAACAAGAATAAGCAAATGATTAATATTTAATAACCTCTTGTAGACATAAATTAACAATAATCAACTCTGATTTTATCAAGTCCCAATGTCAGTGATGCCCCCCTCCCCCTTCTTGCTAAAATGTAATTCAATTCAATGTTGTTTCAATGATAGACTTGCATGGAAATTAATAATATGAAAGGCTAGTCCAATCAAACAATGTGTGTGAGGCCAAATGAAATTCCAAAAACAAACCATTCAAAGCAGCCTACCAAATATAAAGCATTGATTTATGTTTCAGCAACCATAAAGTAATGATCTTTGAAAATGGAATTTGACACTGTAAAATTGATGTCAATAAAGAAAAAAAACTATTGTTGAATTTCCTATTATAAAAATATGTTAAATATTAATTTCTGGTTTGCTTTATTTTACTCAATGCACTTTTATTGGAAAATATATTTTCTTCATTTTATTTAATATATACATGTAGTTACGAATTCAAAAACAAATGCAAGCATTTTTTTTTTATTGATTACATTTTCTTTTGCTCAATTGTTAGTACTATGCATTTGTTATCAAGTGAGTAGACTCTACATCACAAGTATAAAAATATATACCATAATCTTCGGTAAATAAGTTCCTAGAAAATGCCCTGTTGTGTTAATCCATGTTATATGAGATCCAGGGCCAGTACAAAAAAAAAAAAGGTTAGATTCTAAAAACTTACTAAAAACAAATAATTTAATAATTTTCTTCCTCCTCATTTCTCAATACAAACAAATGTTTTTTCATTCCAATGATATCATTTTCATTTGTCTTCTGCCTCTTTAAAAAAGAAATTATAATTTTGTTTTGTTCGCTGGTTCTTACAAAGTTGTTGTAGATTTCTGGTATACAGATAGGCAATTTTGCAGCTCCCTTTTGAATTTTTAGCTTCATTCTGCAGATGGTTCTGCATTAAAAAAATGATTCTGTATTTTTAGCTAACCTTACCCCCCCCCCCCATTTTTTTTTAATGTTAATTAATTAACTTCACAATCTTCATCACTGCTGTTCTCAGGATCAACTTTATTTATAACTTCTGATGACATTTCTAGCAAATTCGCTTTGCAAATTTCTTCTTCCATCAATAAATCTTGAACATTCTGAATAATTATACCCTGAAAACCATTGCCTCCGATTGATTTAGCAAGTTCTAATATGCCACCAACTTCATTTTCTGATGATTCAAGCACGGTTTTTATTTCAATTAATAATGACTAAATCTTTTTTCCAACATGCATTTAACAATTAGTTCTTTCAACAATAAGAATATGATTTTGCTATAATGCTTAAATGAAAATTGCTTCTATTACACTAAATCAGTGTTCTTCAACCCTTGGTCCGGCACCGGCCGGACACAGAACTTTTTTGCAGGTCCTGCAGGTCCGTGTGCTAGACGGGCAGTAAAAAGTTTGTAATAATAAATAATAAGAGTTTAAACTTTTAATTAATATAGCCAATTTTTATTTATTTTTTCATCTCATTTTTATCCAATTAAAAAAAAAAAAAAAACAGAACGAAAACAAAATCTAATCAATCATTCATAAATTATTTTGTTTTTCTAGTTATCACAGATGTTTATGGGGGGGGGGGATAGAATTAAATTTTTTATTACTTTTCTAAAAAAATTAAAAAAAAAAGTTTTTTATTATATAAACTCCATATATATATAAAACTTTATCTTATATATTTAACATTGTTGTTTTGATCAGTTATAACAATTATGCTTATCTTTAAGAAAATTTATCTATAGACTTCTGCCAGTCTGCAAAATCTTATCCTTATTTTTGCTGGTCCACGGAACCTTATCCTTATTTTTACCGGGTCCGCAGGTGTGAAAAGGTTGAAGACCACTGCACTAAATGGTCTCTATTCATTTATAACTAAAATCTATTGTAATGATCTTCTAATGTAGTAAGTTTTAAGTACAAATAATATCTTGATCCAATGGCTGGAGCACCAAAGTAGTAGTATTTAATGAAAGAAACACTACTAGAACATTAGGATAACTCAAATCTTGTGGGTGACTTGGTGCATTATCTAATAGTAACAGCAAATTGAAATTCAAATTCTTCTTCTTTAAACAATTTTCAATCATTGGCACAAAATACTTTAAAAACAATTCTTTAAATAAATCTCCAGTTAACCAAGTTTTTGAATTTGCTTTCCAATATACTGATAGATATTTTTATTTATGCTTTTAGATATATGGGAATTTGAAAATCTATAAATAAACAAGGATGCCTTACTACACAAAAGTAGCATTCCACAATTTTTAGATATCTTAAATCCAGGTGCAGTTTTTTTTTTTTTTTTTGTTTCGATATAAAAGTTTCCTATTAGGCATTTTTTCCTGCCAAAAGCCTAGTTTCATCAGCATTAAAAACTTGATGTGGTGTGTATCTTTGCTCTTCTATAATTTTTAAATTTTTTTCTGGATATGTCCTGGCAGTTACATGATCAGCTGATGCTGATTTGCCTTGAATTATTATATTATGAATTGCAAAATGCTTTTTGAATTTTTTAAATCAACATTTACTTGCCACAAAAATCTGGGCTGACAGAAGATTCTCCATTTTCCTTAAATTCTTTGTAAATTTTAAGATCTTTTTGTTTAATGATATTGCCATCCAATGAAATTCTTTTTTGGCAGTTATCATTAATCCAAATGCTGACTGCCTTTTCATTTTCTCAATTATTGTTGCACAGGAATGAGCTTTATTTAAATTTAGAGCTTTTGCAATAAGTAATGCTTTTTCTCCTTTTATAAAAGAATTCAAAATTTGTAGTATTATATCTAGAGAAATAAATTTTCTTTTAAATGCAATTTTTTAATTTTTGTCATTGGAATTGAAGTTTAATTTTCCAAAAATTAGTTTTAAAAATAAAAAGATACTCTTTAACACATATCCAAACAAGCTTAAAATAAATTCCTTTCAAAACCACAAACACTAGAGTTTCTTACAATAATATTTTCTGTGATTCATGAACTAAATACTTGAAATACATAATAAGCAACTGATGAGTGCTGGTTCAGCACGAAATGCATCTTGGGGGTCATTTGTCTTTTATTAAGAATTGGGGAAGTGTGGAGGTGTTTATTATATCTAATAAGCAATGCTGTGCACTTAATTCAGATAGAAAATCTTGATAAAATATCATCCAGGTATTCCCCAATTAAAAGTCGGCTATTCCCTGAATTGTATTTTATTTTTGTATGTATCTATACATATGTATTGTGTGTCAATAGTGTGTAATGTAGATTTCTAAATCATACTGTAATAGTGGAATTTGAGTTTAAACTTCGTAATATTTTTTATATATATAAAAAGAAAAATTCATTAGCTTGATTCCAATTCTAAAAATGTATTTTATTTATCTTGCGACAAAATTTTTAAACAGACTATTCTTAGCCTAAGGATGATACAATAAAGCTAATGGCATATATATTGTTAGTGATAGATTAATAAAAGTATATAGTTTCATATGTTAGCAATACTAAAATATAGTACATATTGATAAATTTATTTACTAAAATTTTATTTACTGCATAGTTTCAAAATAATCTTGAAATATCAATAAATAGATGTTGATATGATTAAACAATGTTAAATTATACGTATACAAATGAAAACATCAAGTACTGATAATCATATGCAAAATAGATAAATAGGAAAGAGTATCAACTTTATTTAAATATAATTTGAATATATTTTTATTCTAATTTGTAAATTTATGCTTTATTATTTCAAAACATATTGTACAAAAAATATATTTTATAAAATCTTGTAAAAAGCATTTTAACAGCATGGAATTTCATAAAGTGAACGAATAAATGGATTTGACTCCAAATAAGAAATTCCTATGAAAACGGATATAATTAAAGATTACAAAATAAAATATAGAAACAATACCCATGAGATGATGTAGTAAGTACGGTAATTTTAAAGAACAGTGATTTATTTACATATTCTCCTTACAGATATATAAAGTTTACCAGTATAATACATAAGCTAAATAGTAGATTTACAATGTTATATGATGGTTTCTGAAAATTTCTGATTGTGTTAGAGTGAAACCATGTTGTAAGTGGCGTGTTACATGAGAGTTTCTGCAATTTATCATGTTAGAGTAAAACCGTGTTGTAGGATATCATGCTGTATAAGGGTTATCTGTACATAACATTATTACAAAAATAGACAACATTCTGTCACATATAAATGTATCCATTTATGCATCGACACACATTAATACTAACTATTTTAATGAATTAATTCCCAATGCATACAACATTTAATATTTTATAAAAATATTCATATTTGCTGATCGATTTATAGACCATATCCTGACACATTTCTATATAGTACAGACTTGTCCACATGCACACACTATCTTTTGCATTTACTATTTTCATACATTATTATATGCATATTTGATTAATACCTCTTTTATATATATTTATGCACTCCTGTATAATTAAAAAATAATAATTAAAAAATAATTGCATATAAACGTTGTATGCAAACCATAACATAATGTACTATATATGTTTGATTGAATTCCCCGCCTTTTTTTTTTATAATGCAATAAATTTTACCTTTTAATGGGGAAAACTTTATAAAATAAACTAAAAAAAAAAAAAACAATTATAGAGTAAAAAAAAATGTTTTAATTACAAGGAACTTTATTCAAGGAAATATATATCTACGGATATTTCAGTTTAAACAGAAAAAAAATGTATACAAAACTAATCAAAGAATACTACAATGAGTATTTTCAATAGTATTCAGTGAATTATACTATTATTAAGAACATTCACAATAAAATAGGAAACAAAATACATCTCACTAGAGGTTAGAGCCCTGATGGATAAGCGACCAAGTGGCTGCAAAAATGTCTGATGGGATGATTTTTTTTTATCTCTTTATTTTATTATCTCTAATTTGTTTTTTAAAATAGTATAATTTCTTGCATTACTATTGTAAAGATAAGTTCATCTTGTGCACCATAATGCATATAGATAAATGTTAAAGAATACATGTATGTTTTTAGCTTTTATAAATATATATAAATTAGATATTTATCTCTATTTAAAAGCCATCTTTAAAGTATCCTTGTTTGTTTGTTTTTTATTAGTGTGTTTGTTTTTGTCAGGCAAATAAAACAAGTAATTCCTTTACAAGTTTTTTTTACTAAAATCATGTTCTAAAATAAATGCAACTCAGAAGTTTAGAAAAATAAATAAATTTTATTAATATATATATTATCATTGTTAATTATTTGCCAAAAGCAAGTTCCACCATCAAATCAGATCACCTTTCTCAAAGTTTTTTTTCTCAAAAAAAAAATCATAGTTATTTTCACTTCTCAAAGTTTTTTTTTTTTTTTTCTATTTACTGTCTTTTTCCCAGACCATTCTTAAATATCTTTCTCTACAAACATGCACCATCCAATTCCTATACATAATTTCATCAAAAAATTATACCATCTTTTTCATCACTCTTACATTTCTAATCTTATTTTTTTAGCATATCTTTTCCATCTTCAATGTATTTGTAATCATTCACTCTTTTTTGTCTTTATTTTTATCAAATTGTCCATATTTCTGCTCTATATAAAATCTCATTCCAAATAAAATATTGTAATTTTTTTTTATTAGAACTAATTTCAATGAATCACAATTCTATGCAGCTCAATGCATTGATAGAATGGCAGATTAAATAAAATTAAGGTATTAAGTAAAAAATAAATCTCCATTAAAACCTGTTTAGCCATTTGCTTGCTCAAACATCACATGACCTTCAATCAACTAACTACAATCACTTTTAATGGTTCAACAAAGCAACATCCTATTACAAATACTTTCTGTACATCAATAGAATTTCTGACACAATTAATTACTACATGTCAATTCCATTCTTATTCAAAACAACATTCATTTAAAAACTCATCTAAATCAGTGGTCTTCAACCTTTTCATACCTGCGGACCTGTAAAAATAAGGATAAGGTTCCGTGGACCAGCAAAAATAAGGATAAGACTTCGCAGACCGGCAGAAGTCTATAGATAAATTTTCTTAACGATAAGCATAATTGTTATAACTGATCAAAACAATGTTAAATATATAAAATAAAGTTTTATATATATATGGAGTTTATGTAACAAAAAACTTTTTTTAAAATTTTTTTAGAAAAGTAATAAAAAATTTAATTCTACCTCCCCCCCCCCCCATAAACATCTGTGATAACTAGAAAAACAAATTAATTTATGAATGATTGATTAGATTTTGTTTTCGTTCTGTTTTCTTTTTTTTTTAATTGGGTAAAAATGAGAATAATAAAAATTGGCTATATTAATTAAAAGTTTAAACTCTTATTATTTACTATTACAAACTTTTTACTGCCCGTCTAGCACGTGGACCTGCAGAAAAGTTCCGCAGCCCAATGTCAGGCCGCGGACCAAGGGTTGAAGAACACTGATCTAAATGAATCAAGAGATAGACAATACATCTCTTATCAAAAATATTTAATACATAAATACACTATACATTAAGAGGGTCAAAACATTTTCTTGTAGTCTATAAGAAATAGACAACACATCTATCAAAAAGTTATACTATGAATACACAATGATTGCTATAATATAATTGCAATAATAAAAATTTATATTATAATTTCAATGTTACAACTGATCCTAAACATACATAAATTATATGTGTTCATTGTTAATTTATAGTAAGTTGCAGGAAGCACGATGAAAAATTTAAATTTTGTGGGTTAGGATTGTTGCCATGAACAAAATCACATGCAGCATGCACACTCATGTCAATCATGCTGCCACAAGTTTACAATTTCTGAAGCAACCAATCAGTGATTTCTGAAGCTTAGAACATCAAACATGATCCAATGAAGCAAGTAATATATTTAAGAGGGAATCCCAACTTCTATTTTTTACTGAAGTAGTATCATCACAGGTTTTTAGTTTTGGGCATTTTAATTCAATTAATTTAGTTTTAATAATGTAATTATACAAACACATTTTTATAAATAGTTTTTAATGTCATTTTCTTAGACAATGAGAAAAAAATTCCCAATGAAGAAAAAAATCTCCCCAAAAAGGGGAAAGGGAAATTAAATTCTGCATTAAAATAAAATATAAAATTGGATATTGAACTAGTCAGCTATCTACATTTTCATTTTATCTTTAATTGACTCTTTATGTTTTAAGTGATACAGTGAATTTATATATTTAATCGAAGTAGTAGTAGTACTATTACGATAAATTGCCATCTTTCCAAAGATCTACAATTTCTCAATTAGTCATCCAGTATTCTGTCATGACATCAAAATAGTGCAGACTAGATTGATATATCCCCAATTGTCTTTATTTCTAGTAAAACAATTAGCATCACCAAAAAATATTAAAAAATGCCTTACACTAAAATTCATTAGAACAATATTCACATTATGAAGTTAACTGAAAAATTAAAATATATGAAGAATTCATTTCAAAATCAATATTTCCAAAAATTATAAGAGATAATGAATCAATAATGAGAACAAGTACTTTAATCAGCTATTTATTGGTGAAACATTTAAGATTTTTTAGTGATGATTTCCTGCTTAAGGAATGTAAGATAAAAATATCTGAAAAGTCTACTCCAAAAATATGCAAGTATTTTGTGATCTTTCTTTGTCTAAAAATATTGTAATTGCAAGAATAATCCAAATGACATACATGACTAGTTACAAAAAATATCTACAGTATTTTTCAATTGCACTCGATGAAAGTTCAAATATGACATAGTTCAAATTTCTGTTTCTTCATGCTTGTAATGGCAATATAAATTTTGGAAATTATTCCTATCCAAAAAACGACTGCAGGTAGACATTTTTGATACCATATGGAAAATTTTTTAAATAACAAGTTCCTCTTAATAGGTTTGTAGTTGTGACAACTGATGGTTGACCAAGAATAATAATAAAAATCAAATTTTTGTATCAAGACAAAGTTAAAGAAAATATATCCATGCATTCTAAAACTGCAATGTGCTCCAATGCATTTGAAATAAATAAGATATTAAAAGGAGCAAAAAAAATTTTTTTTTTGCTTTTTACATGTCCTTTTTTCTTTAATTTTCAAAAAGATCTTATTTGTTTTTAAACGGAATTTATTGATTTCCAAAATAATTCCATTCTCAAAAAGTATTCCAAAAAAATTAATGTTCCAAAAATATACTTATTTAAGACAAAAAAAAAATATTCATAAATAAAATAGTTTGCAGCCAATACTCCATATTATTTCAAAAATACCTATTACATAAAAAATAAAAAAGTTTGTAGTAATTATTCCATTATTTCAAAAACATTTATATGAACCAATACTTTCATGTATTAAAGATAAGAAAACACACATCATAGATCAAGATTAACGATGCCAATCTTTATTCCATAATGAAAGTCATATGCTCTCAATTTTTGCTCCTGAATTCTGGCAAACTGATTAACCAGAAACATTGTCAAATATCAAAAAATATTATTACTACTACTAATATTATTTTATAACTTTTATTATAAACTCAATGTTTTTGCTGCCCATTTAAGATATGCTTGTCCAATTAGGTTTAAAACCCCTGCTATATGTATAATATATTTCATATATATTTAAATTACATTTATGCCTGTATAAATAACTAATTTGTAACAATAGAATTTTGCAGCACTAATATTAAACATGTAACACATGGAGTAATAAATTTAAGAGCTGACTGCAATGC
Organism: Epiperipatus broadwayi; assembly: GCA_028023455.1. Taxonomy (NCBI): domain Eukaryota; kingdom Metazoa; phylum Onychophora; class Udeonychophora; order Euonychophora; family Peripatidae; genus Epiperipatus; species Epiperipatus broadwayi. Next base: position 3,011,273 of record JAQFVV010000076.1, read on the forward strand.
TTCATGATGTCAAATACATCTACCCACATTACGAAATGAAAGAGTTTATATTGTAATGGAATTACGAACGACGAAGGCATTTTATTTTTATTTATATATAATAATAAGTTCTTTAATTCAAAAATCGTCCACCTTCCGCTACCACAAGCAGAGAGAACATACGGACACAAACGAGTCTATATCCGTACTTGACCGAACCTGTAACTATACGGGTATAGCCCCAGGTTATCTTTCCCGGTCAACTATCTCTCGACTGCTGTAAGATTTGAAGAGTTACAGTGCTTGGATATTTATAAATTTTAATGGGATCAAAATACTGCACTACCAGTCTCACATGTTAATTCAATGCCCACAAGGAATTATAATTATCCCCAACCCTTACGAATATATTACTGTTTGGAGTGGTGAAGAACAAGATGAAATAGATTTAAATCAATAAAAAATATTTAATACAATAAATTAAACAATAAAAGAAATACTTTAAATCATTTATACACAATAAAAACAGATTATATGCTATAACGCTACGAGTAAAAATAAAATAAAAAGATCCTATAAATGATTGTACATTTATAATCGTCACTCCGTGTAAATAAAAAAATTAAGTTAAAGAATGTCTATATCATTCAAAGTAAGAATTTGGCCATTGTCTAAATTAAAGGTATGTGCACATGTAAATATAAAATGTAGTATACATATTTACCTAGGTTTATTGAATCTCTAAAGTAGCTTGAAGTCTTGCTGACTGCCACATGGCATTTCTCCACTTCTTTAGCAGGGAACGGTCACTCTTAGGTTAGATTTTGGTTGTGGGAACTCCTCCGTATTTAGGACATCAAGGACAAGGCAAAACGAACCCTCCAGCAGATGCTACGTCAGCAGTTGTTACATGTAGATGGGAACTTTTAGAACACGGGGAGTTTGAATTGGCCAGCGATCACGACGGCCCTTAGCCAGCCATTCTTGATGAGTCACCAATGTTATAAATCATATCTTGTTCATTTAATTATCCATTATTATGTTGGAGTCCTTCCACTACATTTCTGGGTTCTCTCTTGTTTGTTTTCTTTCTTAAACTTTAAAAGATTCTTAAGTTTGCGTTTCTCTCAGTTATGGCTGCTTATTATCGGAGCAGTGTTTCCACCAACGTCTCGACAAGAAGTCCTCAACTCTACCAATAATTTTTAATTAAAAAATTCCACAGTCCTTTATTCTTTCAATTCTTTGGTTTTAACTTTTATTCACACCTTCGGCCATTTCTATAGATTTACTTTTACATAATTTCATAGCACTCTGTACAGTTATTTCTTATTTCTTTTTTTTTTTCTCTTTTTAATTAAACAGATTTTTATTAAAATGTTTTTTTTCCATTTTTACAAGCATTAATTATTGCTGTCTTTATCATACTTCGTACATACTCCATACACACATTTCGTTTATCGTCAAATGTATACTTTTATGACCCAGATCCTTATCTTTTGGTCATGTTTTAAATTTCTATTTTACTCTGACTTAAACCCTTTAAACTTTACCTTTCCTTCTAAATCATATTTTAGTTCGTATTTCATTTCTATTTCTTTATTATTAATAATTTTATTAATATACAGTTTCAATATTTCTAACTTTAATTATTTCTTATTTCTCAAAATCTTGACTTTGGAGGGCAAAAGATAAGAATCTTTCGATTCTATTTCCCTCTCTTTTATTAATTAAAACATTCTTTCTTCATAAATTTAAATTCCTTTGCTAGTATTTCAAAACATAATATTTAATATTTTTTAAATGTTAAATATCTATATGCGTGATCGCAGTATGTGCGATCATCACAATATAGATGATTATAGTGATGATACCTATAAGAGCAATATCAAATCAATCAAGATGATATTGCAGCTTCATTCAAAACTGATATATTTAAATTCAGAAGGCAAATATATATGTTGTATTTGAAGATTTGTTTACATTAGTAAATATATTTTAAATTTTGTGATTACTATTTTGAGTTTTTGTTTTGCCCTTAATGACAAATGTTTATAAAATTCTTCAGTCCATTCATATTTTACTTTTTGTAACTGCCATCATTTCAACTGTTACAAAAGAAGGGAAATGTTTTAAAAGAGATGTATTTTGTAAATTAATGTAACTAGATCATCCAAAAGTTAAAATTTTAATCAGATCATTTAAATCATATACTGATGGATATAATTTAATAGTATTTCAGGAACAAAAATAATCTTAGCAAGAATTTCCTCATATTTTTTTGCTGACAATTCTTTTTTTTCTTAATGAATATCAAATCAATTTCAGGTATTTTGTTTTTGTGTTGTTGTTTTTTTGCTTTTTTCAAAAGCTAAATCAATTATTTTCATTTTTTATATTAAAAAGTCATTTGCACCTTTATTTAAGCTAGACAGAATGTCACCATTATAAACATTATATTTTTGATCCATTTTAAATACACTCTTAATTTTCAAATTCACAAATATTACTGGAATAATAAAAATACTGCTGTTATAAAGGCAAGCAAATTTATCAATTTTGGCTCTTTTTTCATTTAATATATATATATTTTCAACCTGCAGTTATTGAATCGGTGAGTTTTGAAACAATGAAGACTTAATAATTTTTATTAGTCATATACTAGAGATTATGAACTTAATAATATTTCTGTAATGTAATTTTTATTACACTATTCTTATGCAAGGTAGGAACTGTTTTCTATCCATTTATAGTATCTTATGGAGAAGTGTAATCATAGACATATGAACAAAGATGTAAAAAAGTTAAATGATCTCCAAGATGTATATTCTGTGTTGAACCAGCACTCATTAGTTGGTGTGAGAATGGGTAGTGAAAATTACAAAAATATTCATTAAGTGAAAACCATAGTTAAATTGTATATTATTCTATTTTGTGGTGATTATTTTGATGTTATCTTAAACACTTCTAATTTTTCAATTAAACTTTATCAAGTATGTATATATATGTACATATATAGATTTTGATTTACTTGGTTCAAATATTTTCATGAAAGAAACTAATGTATTTTCAAATGTTATTATAATCAAATATTCTCTTTAAATTACATTTTTTAAACAATGTTTGATTTAGTAATTTTTTTTTTTTGTAAAATTACATTACATCATTAATCCACAGATTTTACAGTATACATACTCATTAATTAAATCAGTATTTATTGTTCTTTTAATATTAGTGCTCATTATCATACTTCATTTAATTATTGAAATTCCATTTAATACATGAACCCATTAACCAAAACACATGTACCATATTTTACAAATGTAATCTATAAAAAAAACACATTTATATACATTAAAAACTATAATATATAATATTTAAACAATAAATTAATTATTTAAATTTAGCTAGTATAAAAAATCTAAAAGAAATGTCTTGCTTTTTAAATATATATATATTGGAAATATATATATATTTTAAAATGTATATTAAAAAATATTAAGTTTAATTTTTTTCCCTCCATGAAATTACTAACAATAATCAGTTAAATATATATATATATTTAATCCTAATGATAATATATATATATATATATAAAATACTTGTACAATATATAGAAAAAATAAACCAGATTTAATAACTTCTACAAAAGAAAGATATGAGCACTATTTCAATTAGTATTTTCATATTCATATGGAAATTGTTCACCAAGAAGGAAATGGTAATTGTTGGATATGTGTACTGTGGCCGCTAGACAATGCTGCAGTTATCAAGAACCACCAAGAAGCCTGCAAGTGATAAATTTCTATCTAAAAAACGCTGAAATCAATGGAAAATTAAAATGCAAAAATCACTCAAATCGATACAAAATTAAAATGCCTGAGGCAAGAAATGAAAAACTAATTCAAGTGATAAATTTCTATCCCAAAATCACTGAAATCGATGGAAAATTAAATGCAAAAATCACTGAAATCAATGAAAAATTAAAACGCAAAAATCGCTGAATCAATGGAAAATTAAAATGCAAAAATTACTGAAATGGATGTAAAATTAAAATACCTAAGGCAAATAAGTAGAACAAATCCTAACCTCCCCTCACCCGCACAAATTTCTATCCAAAAATCTTTGAAATCGATGTAAAATTAAAATGCCTAAGACAAACAAATCAAAAAATTAAAAATCAAACAAATCCTTCTAAAATACAAATCAAAAAGAAATCGAAATACTATAAAATTCAAATTACAAAAACAGAAATTGGTCTAATATATAAAACACAACACCTCCCCACCCCTGCACAAAGAATTCGATCAAAAATAAGTAAAATGCAAATTACAAAAAAAAAAATCATGAATGCTGTTTTCAAAAGCCTATGAAATAAAAAGAAAAAAACTATAATAAAACCCTATGAAATTAAACAAAAACATACTAAATCTCAAAAATATCAACGAAGCCAAATTAATGGTGGTAATGCAATACATTTTTTTAAAATTCCTCTGACTTTCAACACTATAAGACAAGTAGTATAATAATTAATAAACTTTAATAACAGATTAATACTTATTAAATAATTAAATATAGATAATAAAAGTAGCTATAAAATATAAAAACAGAAATTGGTGTCTAACGTGACAAAGTAATTTTCAAAAATATAAATTTTATCAATATTTAAAAAATAAAAGACTATTTGCAAATATGCCTATGCATTATCTAACAGATATAATAATAATTCACAAACCTTAAAAACAGACTAATACATATTGAGTAATTAAATATAGATATACCCTCCCCCGCACAAAGAATTAAATGAAAAATGGCAGATGGTGAGAAATGTACCTGTACGTTAAATAACAGACATAATAATAATTCACAAAGCTTAAATACAGACTAATAGATATTAAGTAATTAAATATAGAAAACGAGCTCGTAGCTATTTAAAAAATAAAAGTAGCTACAAAATACAAAAACAAAAATTGGAAACTATAATACTAAATTAATTATTCTCTGCTTTGAAATTATGGCATATCATAACATATGAATTTAGAAATGAAATAATTAGAATAGAAAAAAATCATGCCACAAATTATAACTGATTACAGTTACAGAAAAAATTATTAAAATATTAATAAGTTTTTAAAATATATTTAGAGCTCTGCAGCGAAGAAATATTACCAATTATCTTCCAGGCTAACTTCTCTGGCATTTGTAATAGGCACTGGATGTTTGCAGCATAAAAATCCATTAAAAAGAACGTTCAAATTTTCAGGCCCATGTGGAGCAAAATTATTTAGAGATGCTTGTTCAAACAGATTGCAGCACATTTAACTAACAAAAAGGCACTGGATGCTTGCAGCATAAAAATCCATTAAAAAGAACATTCAAATTTTGAGGCTTATTGGAGCAAAATTATTTAGACAAGCTTGTTCAAACAGATTGCAGCTCACTTAACTAACAACAGCAGATGTTACCTAAATTTCAGCATAAGGTTGTGCATGTTTAATACTGTATTCATCTGCATAAAAAAATCCATATTAACACCATCAAAAAATAAAAGTAATCCCAACAACTTGTATTTTTAGCACTCGTAAATAATTAATACATCATAATAAAACTAAGCAGCTATTTCAAAAGACTAGTTCAGTTACATTTTGATTAAATTTGTGGGCTGAAGCAAATATATTTTTCATGTGAAAAGTTTATTACACATTACTAAGAAGTCTAATATGTCACATTTCATTTTGCAAATACAAATTGTGATGTATAATATGTTACAGAGCTACTATATATATCTTTTTAAATCTTTAACTTATGTGTTTCAATTTAATTCATTATTTTTTCTAAGAATCTCATATAACATATATATAATGAAATGTTTATGCAATTATTTATCAGTTTCTAACTTTTAAATTTGTGTGTAGGTTAAATGTTAATTTTAAAAATAACAAATTTTGTTTCAAGTGAAAGTAAATATGATCATGTCAATCCCCAAGTGATGGCGCTGCGTGATCGTATTTATTTTGACTTGAAACAAAATTTGTTATTTTTGAAATAAACATTTAACCTATATGCAAATTTAAAAGTTAGAAACTGATAAATAGCTGTGTAAACATTTCGTTATATATATGTTATATGAGATTTTTAGGAAAGCAATGAATTAAATTGAAACACATAAGTTAAAGGCTTAAAGATATATATAATAGCTCTGTGACATATTACACATCACAGTTTGTACTTGCAAAATGAAATGTGATGTAATAGACCTCTCAGTAACGCATAATAGATGTTTCACATGAAAAATATAATTGCTTGGGCTGACAAATTTAATCAAAATGTAACTGAACTAGCCTTTTGAAATACCTGCTTAGTTTTATTATGACATATTAATTATTCACGAGTGCTAAAGTTTTTGAGATTACTTTTCTTTTTTGACGGTGTTAATATGGATTTTTTTTACACAGATGAATACAAACTTCCAGGCAACATTTCAAAAACCTGCGCTGAAATTTAAGTAACATCTGCTGTTGTTAGTTAAGTGAGGTGCAATCTGTTTGACAAGCTTCTCTAAATAATTTTGCTCCAATAAGCCTCAAAATTTGAATGTACTTTTTAATGGATTTTTATGCTGCAAGCATCCAGTGCCTTTTTGTTAGTCAAGTGTAATTTGAATGTTCTTTTTAATGGATTTTTATGCTGCAAACACCCAGTGCCTATTACAAATGATGGAGAAGTTAGCCTGGAAGATAATTGGTAATATTTCTTCACTGCAGAGCTCTATAAATATATTTTAAAAACTTAATATTTTAATAATTTTTCCTGTAACTGTAATCAGCTATAATCTGTGGCATGCCTATTTTCTATTCAAATTATTTTATTTCATTTCTAAATTCATGTTATGATATGCCATAATTTCAAAGCAGATAATAATTAATTTAGTTTTAGTTTCCAATTTGTTTTTGTATTTTGTAGCTACTTTTATTTTTTAAATAGCTACGAGCTCATTGTTTTCTACATTTAATTACTTAATATGTATTAGTCTGTATTTAAAGTTTGTGAATTATTATTATATCTGTTAGATAATGCACAGGCATATTTGCAAATATTATTTTATTTTTCAAATATTGATGAAATTTAGTATATTTTTGAAAAGTACTGTCAAGTTAGACACCAATTCCTGTTTTTGTATTTTATAGCTACTTTTATTATTTATATTTAATTACTTAATAAGTATTAATCTGTTATTAAAGTTTGTTAATTATATTCCTCATCCTTATAATGTTGAAAGTCAGAAGGAATATTTTTTTTAATGTACTGCATTGCTGCCATTAATTTGGCGTCGTTATTTTTTTTTGAGATTTAGTATGTTTTTGTTTAATTTCATAGGCTTTTATTATAGTTTTTTTTCTTTTATTTCATAAGGCTTTTGAAAACAGCATTCATGATTATATATATATATATTTTTTGTTTTTTGTAATTTGCATTTCGCTTATTTTTGATCTAATTTTTTGTGCGGGGGGGGGGTGTTTTATATTGTAACCGAACTACCATACAACTTTTTTATTACCTCGGTTGTAACAATTTTCTGATGAGCATGTTGCAGGAAGGAACTACCAATTGGCATTACCCAATGCAGATGATAACCCTCCCCCCTACAACAATATTTCCTGCTCATCAGAGGATGTAGCACCATAGAGACTGGAAGCGTCTAGATGTTTCTGTGGGTTTTCCAAACAGCGCCACTAGAGTTCCATCTCACTACAACCTGACTTACCTAGGTCTAGTTATGCCAGACATAGCTCAGGAGGCATGAGATTCTCATGAACAAGTGCACTGAATGATAAGTGATGCAATATAAACAAAATAGAATTGGACAACTGGATAACTAAATTTAATTTTAGTAACAATAATTTTATTTAATAACAATTAATTTGCAAGTTCTAATAAAGTTCATTCATATCCATGTGATGACTCATTTTAATTTCATTTATGAAAAGGTTGGAAGCAGTTTAGTTAGTTACTTCACAGAGAGGAGTACATTTATGTGCATAAGTTTCATTATATTTTTTCCACAAAATAAATATTCAGGTAAGTATTAAGCATTTGTAATTTTATATCAATATGCAGGTAAGCATTTAGAGTCCATATAGTATTTCATTAAATTTATCAAATCCAGTAATGTGGTTTAAATTACTCCCACAAAATCAATATTCAGATAAGTATTAAGCATTTGTAATTTTATTTGTTTATTCCAATATCTAACATAAATATTGCTGTTTGGTCTGGCACAGACATATGTTTCCAGATATAAGTTGATCGGCATTTTCATTTATACTTTATCAAGAATAAATGATTTTCACAATTTTAGTTTCATTCATAATTTTCCAGTAACAAACGTATTTTCATGCAGCTACATTTATTCATGATTTTAATTTCATTTATAATTTATCAATAATAAATGTATTTTCATGTAGCTATATTTATTAATAATTCTTTTTATTTTATTTTATTTAAAATAAAGATGTTTTGTTTGTCTTTTAAAAACACATATAATTTTAGTTTAAGAAAGACGTTTTGTTTATCTTTTAAAAAACACATATAATTTTAGTTTAAGAAAGACGTTTTGTTTATCTTTTAAAAAACACATATAATTTTAGTTTAAGAAAGACGTTTTGTCTTGTTTTTACAAATGCACATAGTATCGAATATTTTTATAAAATCATTACCTTCATTTATCCAGTTTGTTCCTTCAAAAAGGGGTTGTTTTATTTAAGCTGAATGGCATTAATCCCTTTCATGATGATCATCCAGGCAAATCTTGGAAAATCATGGCTTAGAATGAAGAGAAAGCTGTGACTGTTTAGGCTTTCATCGTCAAGTTTTCCTTAATAAAGTTTTCTTTTTCCATCATTAACAGAGATTCTTTAATATCCTTTTAAAATTGATATCTTTTTTTTTTCAAAATTCTTCTTTAACAGCTACTTGAAAAATATCTCTTTGGAAAAATAAAAATAACTATTTGATCTCCTTAGAATCTCTCTGGAAAAACTTTTTTAAAACTCTGCTCTGAACTTGCAACTTGACTATATATATATATATATCTCCTGCTCTCCAGATTGATTAAACAATTCAGCCCAAGTATCCTAGTCATCCCACAGCTCTCATTTAAGTCCGATTGCCTTTCTCTTCATAATGATTGGATAATCTATTTTTTTAGCGGGATAGATAAAAACGCATGAAGATTACGCCATGTTTTTCAATTTACTAACTTTGCCTCAAATGATTATTACACTTTATTCAAAAACATCCAAAAATTAAAAATGTAATCAATTTAATACATGCCAGCTTTAAATAAATACGAGTGATATATTTAAATGATATCGCAATCCAAAACTATAAAATCAATAATGATTTATCTTTATTATTTTCTTTTCTCAATTATAGAAAATAATGATTTTCTTGTAAAGTTATAAATTAAACTTTTTGCTATATTTTTTTAGAAAAAATATCAGATTGACTTTTTTATACATCTGCTGTTTTTTAAGGTGGGAGGGTAAAATAGTTTTTAGAATACATACACATGTGAAACAGCATGCTTGTTTCAATATATTAGACTAATTTCTGTTTTTGTAATTTGAATTTTAGAGCATTTCGATTTCTTTTTGATTTGTATTGTAGAAGGATTTGTTTGATTTTTAATTTTTCAATTTGTTTGTCTTAGGCATTTTACTTTTACATCGCTTTCAAAGATTTTCAGATAAAAATTTGTGCGGGGGAGGGTGAGGATGTTTTATTTGTTTGCCTTAGGCATTTTAATTTTCCCATTTTCTTGCCTCGGTCATTTTATTTTTACATCAATTTGACTAATTTTTGCATTTTAATTTTCCATTGATTTCAGCGAATTTTGCATTTTAATTTTCCATAGATTTCAGCATTTTTGAATAGAAATTTATCACTTGCAGGCTTCTTGATGGTACTGCAGTGTCATCTAGCAACCACAGTACGTGTAACCGGCAACTATAATCGATAAAAAATCAATGCATTTGACTTCAAAGATTGTTTTTCTAAGATTATCAAGCAACCTGAAGTTGGCCTCATGGGCCAATAGCAGCATATTCAATTGTAATTCCTTAGACTTTAGATTTAAATCCATCCTAAATAATCTTGAAATTTTATTTCAGATTATAAACCGATTTGGCAGTTTTCTTTCAGGCAATACAATCAATAATCAATTCAATTAACCATCCCAAAATTGCCCAATAACTAGCTATGGGTAAAACAAGGATGAAAAAGCACTCAACCCATCAATTTGTCAATGTTGATGAGTAATGACTTCTTCTTTAGTGAATTCCTCTATGAGAGCTATTGAAAATACTTGTTTTACTGTTTATCTACTTTACAGATATATATAAAAAATAGAACAATTTATGACTATAAAAATGTGTATTGATTGAATATAACAGAAATGTTTTTTTTAATTAAATGATAATTATAGTAATGGCAGAATAATTTAACATTTTATAATTGTGAAAAAAAAAAAGAATCATCATACTCAAAATAAGAATGGTTTAATTAAATTTTTTACCTAAAGTCAATCTGACCCTCATGTACAGGACATAATCCATTTAATACATATATGAGGGATGGATAAAAATTTCGGCCTCAGGGGTTGCCTTTGAGCGTTCCATCATCAGATATTCAATTGGATGGGCGGTTGAAAAGTTGGGGTGTGGAGTGGATTGAAGCCTGTCCATTAAAGTATGAAGATTGGTTATTTTAAATATATCTGAGCACTTATTGCTATAATGGGATGTGCCGTTTTCCATATATATCATACACATATATATAATCATTTGTAAGATCGCGTGTATGTATATAACGATATACATATATGCGTATGTTTAAAAAAAATATTTATATTATTCCATTTTATTGCCCAGCATATTTATGAGCATCAATTTATGACCTCAAGCGCCAATCCTATATTTCTATAAGAATTATGCTGGGAGAGAACTGGAATACCAATATGGAAATGCCATTGACTAGCTTTACTCAGGGTGGGTGATTATTTAATCGTGGGAATATACGGGGGATTATATTATGCAAGACACTCTTCAATCCAAGCCTTTACATTAATTTTTAAATCTAATAATCTAACTACTCAAAATTAAAAAAATAACACACATATATGTAAGTTTCATTTTACTTTAATCCTATAGCTTTTAATTTCTATATTATTTATATGACCCTTTTTGTGCTCAAAATAGTGAGAAACGCATGCATACACTTACACTGCATAGAACTGTATAAAATGCAATAGAAAATGAAAATAAACAAAAAAACAATGTCTGATTCATCCGGATCCACAATAATAATAAAAAAATCAATTTTAAAGTTCAGAAGAGTTAATAAATAATGTTCATGCGGACAGTTTATTATGTGTGTAGTTGAAAACACTATCATTTGAACTATTACACGAATATAGGTGGTAAATGTGCACATTACCTTTTTCTTTCTTCCTCATGGAAAACTAAAGTTAAAATACTTCTTTCCAATGTGTATTGCATTCGACGTAGGTAATTTCGGCAGTTTGATCTGTTTTATTGTTTTTCGACCTGCTACTATTGTTGGAGCTTGATTTTGGCATCGGAGTGACTGGTTTCCATTTACAATATTTACGTACATGGCAACAACTTCGGTGTCTTCGGGGGCAGGATTGTAAAAGCCCTGACATGCTTACGCTTTTTTAAGCCAGCTTGCCCACCATTCTAACCTCCATTTCTCTCCACAAATCTCTCTCGCAGCACTCCTTACAAAAATCAGCAATCGAATGAATCTTTTAGCCAGTTCTGCCGCTCAAAAATCCGGATTCTTTTTGAACAAAAACTTTTAACACCTCAAAATTATTTTTACGCTCTTTTTGTCTTGATCGAAATTCTTTTGAATCAAAAACTTGAATGTCACTAATTAAATTCCTTAGATATCGATCAAGTTCTTTTTGATATCTTTTTTCCATTTAACTTTTCCAAATGAAATTGAAAAGTTTCCATCTTGAAAATTAAAGTACATTTCCATAACTGCATTTATACTTTTTTTTTCTTATATTATTCTATCTAGCAAAATATACACATGCGTTTTCAAAAAAAAACAAAAAAAAACGAGCACACATACCCCCCCCCTTTCTGTTTATTTTAACTTTTTTTTTTTTTAAAATCCCTATTTAGAATTATAAATTTATATATAACAAAGGAAATATAAATATGAAGAAGAAATAAATTTAATTAATCGGGCTATATACTGACGCATAAATGAAATTTTACTTTTTGAAACAGGGATCGAACTCAGCCCTGTTTCATTGCATATATGTGTAGAGATTATAATCTGGACCAACTGATGCTTGCTGGTTTAGCATGAAATACGAATATTGGTGATTATTTATCTTTTCGACATATATGTGTTCAATGGTGATTATTTATCTTTTCGACATATGTGTTCAAGTGAATCTGTTATTAGAGTGGAGATTGGTGGGTTGTGTGAAAGTCTGTGCTCATATACCCTATATATTACATATATTGATACAGGCATATAATAAGCCTGCATTTCAGTTATAAAATTAGATCATTTTTTCATGTAGTTTGATAGTGATAAAAGAAAAATGTTTCCAGCTCTGTGATTGGAGCATATAACAATTCAATTTGTTTGCATTAAAAAGATTGTTTATGCTTTTCATATCTGCAAAAAAGATTTATATTATTATAAAGAAAAGTTTCCTTATAGTTTTCAGTGATTATGTGTATAGTGAAAAAGTAAATTCATTTTATATTATTTTCACATTTTCTGTATATTTTTGATTTTATATTACATTTTTTTGTTTAATAGTTCTGTTGGGTGATAATTTTACTCTAGGTTGTGAATCTGGAATTAATTACTCTGAAATACACATATTTAAATGTGGGACAAAATGAATGGCTTTGTTATAACAAATGAACTTCTGCAATTAATTGTGTTTGTTGTAGTAGCTATCACTGTATACATACACACACATTACATAAATCTTTTCAGTCTATTATTCTTTAATAATAAATACTTATGCAAGTAAATGTTTTTTTTTTTTAGGAATCTCATATCATATAATGTTAGAATATTTGTCTCCATGCCCTGAATACAAGCTGATTTAAATCCAGGCCAAACAAAACTGCACCCAGGTTTAAGATTTTTTTTCCTACTATTTATGCCATAGCTTATCCAGAATTTTTGGACAGATGATCAGTAAATGCTTATCTAACTATTCTTAGATAACAAAAAAATATATATTAAAAAAAAAAAAAAACGTGAAATTTTCAGAAGCCAAGTTGAGATGCCTATTTCATTATTCTCTGGAGAGCTGTTAGAAAGGGCTTACCTTGCAGTCAATCTTTTTTTTAAAAAAAAAAAATGATGATTTTTTAAAACTTATATGTATTTGCAAGTTCTGTCTATTAGTGGATATGTAAATTGTATACAATTTCGAAATTCAAAACACTTTTTAAATATTTTTATTATTATTCATTCTATCTTTATACATTAATTACTATTAGGAAATGCGAATCTATATTTTGATATTTCTGTCAAGCATTTTAACAGCATGGCTCTTATCTTGAACATTGTGTTAGTGAGACAGTTTATTATATATATAATTTTATATTGTCAATTATAAATGCATTCAGATATAAAATTACTAATTTTAAAAAAAAATAAACAATATAAATAACTATAAAAATAAAATTTATCTTATATAATATGTGTTATATATCTAATTCATTATTTTTTATTTTTAAATTAATGACTGTTGAATATGACCAATATGTTTTATAGTAATATGAGTCTTTAAATAGCTTGTTATAGGACAAAAATATTTCCAATGGTTTCTCATGAAGGAATAATTAGGAATGCATTTCTCAGGGAGGTTTTTCAAATGTAAAGTAATGATAGTTTAAATGGACTGCATTTTTATTTTACACCCTGGTTAAGTTAGTTGGATATCAATTTACCAACAAACATTGGACATCATATGATAACCATTCTATGCTTACACAAGCTATTATAACAGAGGCAAAACTCAGGGACATTCAGTGCAAGCCAGAGTAATCAATGGAAACAAGGTTTATGCGTAAAATGCCTATCTAGTGCTTAAACCTTCTTACATCCATTGATTACTCTGACTTGCATTGGGTGGTATTAGTGTATGAAGAATTTTGCCTCTGTTATAACAATTTAAGTAAGCATCCTGCCAATTAAGGTGAGGGTGACTATGGGTTATTAAAGAACTAGACACCAAAATGTATAGATGCCGAACTGGTTCAGATCTGTATGAGACTATTTAAGCAAATGAGTTTGGATTGAAAACATTATTGTGTTTTCCATTTTGGACTCTTAATTTAACTAAAAAAATAAAAGGTGACTACTAGAATGATGCATTAGATTCTATGATCTAGATGCAATGCTTTGAGATCCAATGCTTCTTGTTGATGAAAGCCACAAGTTAGAAACTAGTCTGGGAATATTGGATGAGTAGATACTAGATAGGAATTTTATACACAAACCTTCTTGCAAACAGTGATTACACTGGCTTGCACTGGGTGACCCTACTGTATGGAGAGTTTTGCCTTTGTTAAACACTGGATGATTAACTGGGTCTGCCACTCGATAAAAAAAAAACTGATTAGAATCTGAAAATTTTTTTGTTTACCCACTAAACATGGCCTGCATAAGCATATATAAGAATAGTATGTTTAACAATTATTTTAAATACTGATAAATATATGCTCCTTTAAGGAAAAACTAAAGTTCCTTCAAAATCAATAGTAAAAATGAAATAACTGAAAAAATATTTATGAAGTTACTATTTTGATATGTTGACTATTTTTCTGCTTCATTTTTTTTTCCATTCAAAAGCAATAATAACTTCCAATTCATTTAACTGGCAGGACAGATGACTGTGTTGACATGGAAACTACATTTGAACTCTTTGTAAACACATTAATTCAACTTCATATCAGTGTTATGTTTCAAGCAGATGCAGTCTTGAATCTGTGATTCTTCAAATAATACTTTTTTAAAAAACAAACTTTTAAATATATATATATAAAGTCTTAGCAAATAATGTTTACATTAATGAGACATTACCATTTATACATGTGCCTAAATTACACATTTTTTTGCACCTCTAATTTGCACATTTTTAAAAATAAAAAATTCTCCAAATATCTCTTAATCTCAATTTTAGAGGGTGCAATAATCTTCAACTCACTCGTTCCATTTAATACTGAATAATTTCTTAATCCAATCTGCACATTTGATCAAATGTTAAAACATCAATAATGAATAATATTTCTTAGTGTAATTTTCACAATACCACTCTCATGCAAGCTAGGTATTGTTTTCTATCTGCTGGTTTGGGTCAAATGATGAATGCAGGTTCAGCACGAAATGTGCATCTTGGAGATCATCACATCTTATCATATTTTTGATTATATGTTTATGATTATATCTTTCTACAAGATATTAAAAGTGGATAGAATCCAGTCCCTATCTTGCATGAAAGCAGTGTTGTGAAAATTACACTATAGACATATTATTCATTATTAAATCATCTCTAGTCTAATAAATGACTAATAAAAATTATTAATATACTTCCATTAAGTAATATGTGTCAAAGATGTGAATACAACAAGTTTGACATATCAATTAAACTGTAGTATTTTGTTATCTATATATACTGAACAATTATAAAGCTATGTGTAAAAGGTTGTGGTCTGGCCATTTGTTGAGTGCTGGTTCAACATTAAGTGTACATTTTGGGTAAAAGATTGTGGTCTGGCCATTTATTGAGTGCTGGTTCAGCATTAAGTGTACATTTTGGGAATCATACATCTTTTCCACGTCTTTGGTCATATGATTAAATCATCTACAAGGTGTTAAAAGCTGATAGAAGCCAGTCTATCTTGCATGAGAGTGATATTGTGAAAATTACACTACAGAAATATTAATCAGTACTGAATAATCTCTAGTTTAATGAATCACTAATAAAAATTGTTCAAATATCACTTTTCTTTTCATTAGGATTGCAAAGACAACTTTTGCTTTATTATATTTGAAATTTCATTTGGATGCTATTTTAAGACCATAACAAGCTTTCAGCACTCATATGAAATAATACAACACCTACACATTCTGATCTCTGACTTTCAAATGCCATGTTTCTGAACCACATAACATCATTTCTCAGATGTATCTTTTTCTTAAAAAATTATATAACAATATTTCTCAATGTATATCAGCAAAAATCATCAAAGGTATTTAATACATTCAAATATCAGCCTTTTAAGCTAATTGTGCATACGCTTTGCGAGTGTTAATAATAAATGAATACTTTCTCACCAATACAAGATATAGTATTTATGCAGGAATAAAAGGAATCCTCTTATTCCTACAACTCAAATGCTTATATATAAGCAAATCTGAAGTACTGGCAAGTAAAGCGTGAGGATGGAACCATCACTTTAAATTACTATATATGATGTCTGAATGAATGACGCAGGTGAAATTGTCAAGAATTTACTAAACGTCATTCCAACTGAAACTTAATCATATGTAAATAAGCATTTATTTTATATAGCGTATGTTTATAATTGTATACATTCAAATATCAGCCTTTTAAGCTAATTGTGCATACGCTTTGCGAGTGTTAATAATAAATGAATGCTTTCTCACCAATACAAGATATAGTATTTATGCAGGAATAAAAGGAATCCTCTTATTCCTACAACTCAAATGCTTATATAAGAAAATGGGGGGGGGGGGAGTTTGTTTTAAAAATAAAACTTATGTGATGTAAGTTGAATCTTGATCAATCTGAAGTATTTGTTCAGCAACACCATTTTGAATTTAATCGTTATAAAAATATTAAAACTATGATAACAAAATATAGCAATTCGTAATATAAGTGCATACCCAAGATAATAGGGTTGGATTTTTTTGTGGAGAGAGTAGGGCAAGAACAATTTGAAAATGAAATACTAAAATAAAATTTATACAGTATATATATACTTTTTAAATATTTAATAACATATATTTACATGCAACATAAAACATTTTATTTGAAGAATTATATTTCACACTATTGCTTTTACTAAATCTAAGTCCAAAAATATATTATGTGAGAAGTCATATTGTGTGAAATCTCTATGCATACATATTAATTTTAAAAGTGATTTCAGATAAAGAGACTTTAAAAGTTTCTCTGTGGTAAAATGGAAGAGATCTAATAAATAATCAAATAGCTTTATTTCTCAGGAGATTTTAAGAAGTTTGGTCATCAGAAGTGATAAAATTGAGTGCAATTTTTAGGGCCTAAACTATCCATTCTACTAATGCACTATAATGTGTACAACAAAAGGCAATTAATATATAATATATATATAAGGGGAAAAAGCATAAGTCACTGATTTCTTCAAGGAAGAATGTTAAATGAACTGAAAATGTAAACATTCTGATCCTCAAATAGTATATCAAAATACTTCACTTTGAAAAAATGTAATTTTTATGCATGAAAAGCAATTATAAAAGAAAAAGATTATATAAAAAAAATTTAAGTTAAAAATTTATGATAGTAAAAAGGTAATCTTTATAAATCTGATGCATTAACCCTAAGAAATGTAAGTGTAGCAAAATTGAGGACAATATAACTGATGGTTTTTAAAACAGATGACTGAAAACTAGTTTCTGATTTTACAGGGCACAGAAATGAAGGTAGTATTTATCTATGAAGCAGTTTTTTTTACAACTCTATTAACTGCTGCCAAAAAAAATACAAGATCAATATATTTGATACCAAATTGAATAACTCTTCCTAGGTGAATAGAATTTTCAAGCAAGTAATCAACCCATGTAAATTTAGCTTATTTACAATTATTGAAATTGATAAATGTGTATTAATTATTCTTAGATCAAGAGTCAAAAAAAAGAAAAACAGTAAAAAAATTTCAGCAACAGATATGTCTTATTAATCGACTCTCCATGGAGGATATTGGCAAGATTTTGATCCTGTGGTGAACTATTTAAAGTTGTTACTAACTTAAAAAATTATTTACTTAAAAATTTTCTGTTTTGGTCTTGACTTAAATCTGGCATATATAGTAAGTTAATTGCACTAAATAATACACTTGGAGTATATTAGACAATCTAATAATGTATTTTATACATTTTCTCTTTTAAAATAAAATAAAAAATACATAAAAAAAAAAAAAAAAGATAAAATTTATAAAAAATATACATAAACTGAAATTACAAATTCTATGATTCTATTATGAACAGAGCAAATAAAAGCAATGAGATTATTGTATTATATCCTAGCCAATTATGTAAACAATGTTTTTATCAACAAACAGTAGATAGGATTAATTTAGACACTAAACACAAAATAAAAGATAGAGGTCATTACTATTTATTATAAAAAATGAAATGAAAGTAGTTGTAAGAAAAATTGGAAATATAATAGAAAAAATATATTTAACAATGGCAAATTTTAATAAAATATACAAAAGAATGACAATAGATAAACCTATTAAAATTGAATTTTTAAATACTTAAAAAGAGAGAGAGAGAGAGATGAAGAACATGAAAATGTAGTAATGAAAAATCAATAATATTTATTAACTATTATTGAAACACTAAGAAATGAAAATTCTTCAAGATCAGTTTTGACAGATTTTCTAGAATTACATTTAAATAGAACAAATGATATATATAAAAATGTGCATTGGCTTTATTACAATATATATATATAAATAGACCCGGTGCACAGACTAGCTAAAAATTCAAATATAAAATATCAATCCCTCCCTTCTAATGCTATGTTTTATCAGCAGTGCTACTTTGTAAATTGTTGTATCTGCAAGTATAACTGTATACATTAAGACCCAATGTTTTTAAATAATTAGAATAGCAAATAGTCCGCAACAACTCTATTTCTACAGTTCGATGTACATTCAGGCTGGCTGCTGCAAAAACAGTTCACAATAGGCAAGGTTTACACACCTTGGCCCCAGTTCAGTTTAGCTGCACATGAACGCTTCATAGTATAGCACTGCGACTGGCTTTAAGCTTTTTACAGCTTCCGTCTCTGCAACAGTCTATCAGATACTTCATTTAAAAACCGCTGGAAATTCAACTCTTTATTCAGCTGCTATCTGGATGGTTTCCTCAGGCTATGGTCTCCCCATCTCTGTGGGCTCTTTCAGCTATACCTGTGGACTACATTTCCACTGAGCGCTGTACATTAACCGAAAGCACTGACGAGATATCTCCTACTGGAATTGAACAGGAATGTCTACTAGAGATGCACTAAAATACTGTCTTGACATAGTTGTTACCAAGTCTTTTTATAGCTTTCTGATAAATGCAACAATTACATTGTCCAATAAGGTAAGGTCTCTTATCTATCGTTCACCATTACGTTAATGCCTTAATTAAATTCCTCAGTTATCAGTGCTCGATCTAAAAACAACCTCTCGAATAAATACTAGTTTTTCTGGAATGCATAAACTTGTATGCAATTTTTACAAAATACAACATAAATAAAAGTATGACTAAATTTAATGGCACAGATAAGCAGTCATTTCTTGACTGTATGATACTAAGTTATTATATAAATTGAAATCCAGAGCTATTCAAATAAGTGTGAAATTTAAATTAGCAATGATCTTAAGTTGCTCATAAACAAACATGTTCAATTTATATATACAATGAAATATTAACACAGTCAATTTTAACTTTGCAATCTCCTAAACATAAATATATAAGAAATAAAGCCAATGCTGCAGACTTTATCTTTATTCACAAGATAATATTACTGAAAAAACATAGCATTAGGGGGAGTGATTGACATATATTTTCAGTTACGGTATGTACTGAATCTATTTCTTATACTGTAAATTTATGTTTTGGGAAATTGCAAAGCTTAAAATGAATAATATATTATCCTTCATTATAAATGTAAATTAAACATGTTATTTCTGAACAATTTGATATTATTGCTAATTTAAATTTTACACATCTTGTTTAAATAAGTCTGGATTTCAATTTATATAACAACTTTGTGGAATACAGGTTAAGAGGGACATCTTGTCTATGCTGTTAAATTCAGATTTTATCTTTACTTACATAATAGCACTGCTGAAAAAAATAGCATTGGGGGGGGGGGCATAATAGCATTAGGGGGGAATGATTGCCGTTTTATATTGGAATGTTCAAACAGCAATATACCCTGGCTCTATTTCATATACATTTATGTTAAGGAGATTGCAAAGTTTAAAATGACGTATTAAACTTTATTTGTATACATACACTGAACATATCTGTTTATGAGCAATTTAAGATCATTGTTAATTTAAATTTCACTCTCTCTGTTTGAATAAGACTGGATTTCAATTTATATAACAACACTGTTGCATACAGTCAAGAGAGACCACTTGTCTGTGCTATTATATTCAAACTAACTGTTCACAAGATAGTGTTGCTGAAAACACAGCATTAGGGGAGGGTGATTGATCTTTTATATATTGTAACAGTCAGACTAAATATATTTCAACCTTTTAAATTTTCTCTTAGGTATATTTCAACATTTTAAATTTTCTCTATTTATTTATATAAATTACATTCGCACCACCTGGTTTTAAGCATCAGGAAATAATCTAACACGTGTTTTATGCAACAAAAGTGTAATCATTACACAGCACTATTTGTAATATAGGCTAAATCGCAGAGAATATAAGTTACTCCACACAATTTTATGTAAACAAAGTAACAAATCATGTAAGAATAATTTATTTACAAAGTATAATCATTAACAGATATCAATTTATTTATTTCATAAAGTCCTTTAATCTTTATACATCATAGTATCAATATATTCAGATGATATAACACATTCCCTTAACCTTTAACCCTGACTTCAATAAACTTAAATATAATTCTATGCATGTATGAATCTATAAATACAAACATTTCTTTGGCTCATATGTCTCCTAGTACTTGCATGTACATATGCTCTGTATGGGATAGACACCAATGCTATCTTTATCATAATAATCATAACAAATGATCTTTTTTAGATCCTAATACTAAATATAAACGTTTGTATAATAATAACTATAAAAAGGATTACCTTTTGGTTCTAACCCTAACTGAATAAACCTTATATAAAATATAAGATGTGGTCATTTTAGCCCTAAACTTAATTTAATACAACTACAATTCATAGAGCGATGATTCTGAGATCAAGGTCTAATTCATTAACTAATAGGAATATATTCTCCCAGATGTATGCAAACGTATGTAAACTATTAAACATTGAACAAAACTACATACATATAAGTCCATCTACGTAAAATCCACTTTTCAGTACTCAATTATATAAGTTTAACAGTGAATGAATGAGACCAATAGAAATAATTACATCATTAACCATGGTTGAGATTTAGGCAGTTTATATATGTGCATTGCGAGATTTAGGCAGTTTATATATGTGCATTGCGCTTACATGATTTTCATTATTTTTTTACCTTTTCTCCTTATTAATAACTTATATAAAATTCATAAGCTTAGCGTACATGTGAGATAATATATATATATATATTTAAAAAAATAATTATAACAAGTAAAGAAGTTATTAAGCCAATAAACAACACATGATCACCATTTCTTATGCTTGCTTGTAACTATTATTAAAACAGGCAAAACTCACTATTGCAACTCACAGCAAGCTAGAGTAATCAATGGACGCCAGAAGGCTTGTGCATAAAATCCCCATCTGCTGCCTACTCATCCAATATCCCCAGACTAGTTTATGGCTTGTGGCCTTCGTCAGTGAGGAGCCTTGTATTTGAGAGCACTGCACCTTGATCTTAGGATCTATTGGAACCCTCCAGCAGCCACCTTTTATCTCTACTTAACTACAAAACCATGAGTCTTAAATTGAAAACACCCCAATATTTTCAATCCAAGTTCATTAACTTATATAGTCACATAGGTCTAAACTCAGTTCGGTACCCACACATTTTGGTGTCTTTGGTTCTTTAATAACCATAGCCACCACAATCCTATTAGGCAGGATTAGTTTTAAGCCAATAAACATCACATGATCATCATTTCTTATGCTTGCTTAGAACTGTTATTAAAACAAGCAAAACTCACTATACCTATTCACAATCACAGCAAGATAGAGTAATCAATGGATGCCAGAAGGCTTGTCCATAAAATCTCCATCTAGTCCCTACTCATCCAATACCCCCAGATGAGTTTCTGGCTTGTGGTCTTCGTCAGTGAGGAACCTTGGATCTGAGAGCACTGTATATTACGAATTGTTATAACAAAAAAAAAAAATCAAAAAAATGTACTTGCATGAAAAATGATCGTATCTTTACAACATTTCCGATGGTACTTAACTCAATTATTCATGTTAAAAATATATAAAACAAACAATTTGAAAATGTGTCTCATTTTTTGAATGAACAATAAGAAAAGTCAGTGCGTAGCACTGGAATGGACGGGGGGTCTCCGATGTCTTTAACAGCCTGAAGGCATGGTCAATATTATGCTCAATTATAAAATACAGCATGTAGCACTGGAAATGGTGGGGGCTCCGGTGTCTTTGACGGGCCGAAGGCACAGTTAATACATTGCTCTAGTCTAAAAAAAACCTACATTATGATTTACAAAACCACCGATAACACCAGACATTATATTACTCTCATAGCAGTAATTTTTATAATTGCAGATGAATTTAAAAAAAAAAATTCTGTATAATATAATTCAAAAATTAAAAATAAAATTAATTAATTGTACTTTTTATAATTGCAGAAGAATTTACAAAATAATATACACCAAAATGACATTATTTATTAGAAACAAAAATGAAAATTACTTACAAATAGCATCCACTGCGGTGGACTAGTAGCAAAATCACAAAAGACAGACAAATGACAGTATTTCCCAAAGCTCTCTCCGATTTTTAAATCTCATGGGTCAAAAAAATCCAAAAATTGGATTAATTATGTCAATGTCTTGGTTGCCATGACTGCATTGTCATGTTATCATCGGCGATGTTTACCGGAAGGAAAATCGGTAAGTATAAAACATCATCGGTTGAATAATACTAAAGTAACTTAAGTGCTATAATATTATTCATTATTGGACAATCTCGTCTTGTGAATAACTAATAAAAATTATTAATATTGTTAAGTGCCATATTCCATCTGGCTGATAATTTAATTTCATTCTGAATTACCAATAATGTTGACAAAGATATGCTTATAAACATCAGAATTCCCAAGAATATGTGACTTCATTGTATTCTTGATCCTTTGTTCTACATTTAGAGTATTTTTAATTCATAACCTGGGGACTTTCAACAAAAATATAAAGACTTTACAAATAAAATAGTAAATAAAACAAATTCATACATCACAAGACTCAATTTTATAAGATTGTAAAAAAAAAAAAAAAAAAAGAACAATGCTAATAACTCTAACAAGCTTTATTGATAAATGCCCCTAGTAAAAGCACTTAAAAATCTCTATCTAGAAATTACCCCCACTCAGATTGGCTTCATGCTTTGGCAATTTTCAGTATCGGTATTTCAGACCTAGATCTAAAAATACCAACTCAAAGCAAGCATTTATCTAAAAGTTAACTATTAAGTAGAAAATCTGAAATTTTCAGACACCTGTATCTCTTCAAACCCAGCTATCTAACTCAAATATCTATATAGGGTTGAAAAATCTTCAGCTAAAACATATATTAATATCATTAGCAATATAACATTGCTTGAGACTTAAAATCAAAACTATAAATAGTAAATAAAACAGTCATACATCACATGACTCAACTTTATAAGCTTATAAATAAAAATTAAAGAGCAGTGCTAATAGCTCTAACAAGTTTTATTGATAAATGCCCCAAGAGAAAGTATTTAAAAATCTCTATTGTAAACGGTCGGGTTTAAACCCTGTTTACAATGTAGAAAAGCGCACACATGTGTTATATATTTTTTATTAGTTTCATATAGTTTGGTTTTATTCCGTTTTAGTATTTATTTTGTTAGTGGAAGAAAATGTTTAAAATCTTATTAAAGTGAGAAAAGAGGGAGTGGGGGGGATTTGCGTTTTGTTTTTAGTGAAAGTGATATACGTATGTATGTGCGGTGTGGATGGACAATTTCAAAAAGAAAAAAAAAATAATAATAATGAGAAGGCGAACGTATGAATAAATTTGGTATCCAAGATGAGATCATTGTAAGAGAACAGAAAAAAAAAAAAATATGTATTGGAGACCTTATCTGAGGAATTTAAAAAGAAGAAAAAAAAGAAAGAAAAAAAAAAAGGAAGGGTTGAAAAAGGTCAGGAATGTTGTTTGCCAGAATATCCGAAGGTGCGAAAAGTTCTTTGCTTGTTAGCCTAACTGGCCATCGATACCACGTGGTGAGGAAAAGGGGGCGGACTGTTTTTGCGAGGACAAAAGAGAGGAGTGAAAAAGAAAAAAAAGAAAAAAAAAAAGTGACAGGGAGGGTAGAGAAGTTTTCTTTTTTTCTCGTTGTGTCCTTTTTGGAAAGGAATCGCCATTTTTTTTTTTTTAAAAAAAAAAAAGGAATAGCTAAGGCTACGGCCGAATATGCGGACAGTGGGGTAAAAGCTTAAGCGTGCTGGGTTTTCTGTGCCTTACCCCGAAGAGACCATGCGGCAGTGAACGGAGAACATCTACCGGAGATCTATTAACTTTTCACAAAAGAACTGACCCGACTCGAAATGGATTATAGCGTGATAAACCGCCTCGTGCGTCTATTTCAAATTTCATATGTTTTCGTCTTATTTTAATATCCCCGGGGATCACATCGGACAAAATTGCAGGTAATGTGAACTTAAAATATTTATTTTCTAAATATTACCACGTTCTCTCCGAAGTTTTCAAGGAGAATGAACAAAGGCAAGAAAGATATTTTTTTAAGAGAAGGCCGTTCAAATCCAGCTGATTAGATTTTGTCTGTACATGCGTTCGTTTCTTATTCAGTTGAAAATCCACACTGTATATATGTATGTTTTCTTAGTTTATGTAAACAATGTAGGGGGGGATACAGGCAAATATTTTCCCAAAAAGGAAAAGAAGGAAAAAAATTATAATAAAAGGTGTTATTTTAAAGCTTGCATTACATGTATATTTTTTTTTATTTAACTCATGAAAGATAGTCCACGAATTTAGGCAATTGTTTCGGATTTCCTTATTAAGAGATGCATGGAGTTCCCCGTACATTTTCCTACGGTTTATTGACCACCCACCCTGAGTACTGAGCTAGAGGTGTGGCCCTATCACAATTGTATTCTGATCTTCCAGCATAATACTTATGTAAAAAGTAAGTTTGGCGCTTGGAGTCTAAAATAAAAAAAAAAAAAAAAACTGACGTCCATAAATATGCTGTGAGAAAGATACGAGTTTTCTTATCAATATTCTGATTAGATAGGGAGAAGATATATATAAATATACGGGTAACGAGTACACCCGCTACAATGGCGCCCAACGTGGGGCTTTTGAAGAACGGAATGTAGGGGGACCCGAGTAGAAAGAGTAAAGATTCGATAAGGAAAAGGAGGGGGAGTAGGATGGAAACATTATAGAGACGTAAAGTTTGTTTCGGTTAAAATGGGTTTAGTGAAAGACAGAAAATAGTTTCCGAGCGTTTGATAAAGAAATTAGATACGTAGCATGGCGCTTTGGGGGGGGAGAGGAAAACCTACCACGTTGTGATTTTGGAAGCAGTCAAAACAAGGTACTACGTTTGTTTTTATTATTTTATTTATATATATATAATCGATACGTAGAATATAAAAGATAGAGTGTATAGAATAGGGAAGATGGGAATGATAAAAATAAAAATATATGAGGGGAGGAAGGAGGAGATGCCGATAGATCACCTTAGGAGTCTGCAAAGGTATTTTGAAGGTTATGGAATACCGGAAGATATGAAGACGATAGTAGCATCAGACCACCTTGAGGCTCAGGCTAGGGATTGGTGGAATTCACTGATACACCAGCCACAGACATTTGTGGACTACAAGACAACCCTGGAGAGAGTGTTCTGGAGTGAAGAGAGACAGGAGGATATTCGGTCCCGAATAATAAGGGAAAAGTTCCAAGAGGGCGGACCAGAGGAATACGTAGAGTTTTTTAGGCGACAAGTGGCCATACTCAAGACGTTAAAAGCATGTGATCTGTCAGAGAAACAGATGGTGAAGACAGTATGTAATAACTTGCCCATAGAAATAAGAGTGATACTGGGAAAAGGAGAGAACTCTACTAAAGAAATAGACGAAGTATTGAGTAAAATGGAAGTGAGTGCGAAAATGAGACAGATACAGGGGGAAAAGGAAATAGATCAAGGGAGAGACATAGGGTTCAGTCAACAATCGAATTCAAAATGTATGGGAAATCTGATTTGTTCATGGGAGGACCGGGTACCAAGTTACGCATGCCAAACATGTCCAAAAATACAGATAGCAACTGGACAGATGAAAGTGGAAGCACTTATAGATACGGGAAGTCAGGTCTCTGTAATAACAGAGGGATTATATTGTAAACTCATCAGGGAACAACCAGACATACCTGTTTTGCCTTTGAAAGCGGTACAGGTGGCAATGGCCAACAACAGAAAGGCCAAAGTTGAACCAAAACAGATATGGCTGGATGTTAAAATCCAGGAAGTAAGTTGCCCTCATGCATTTTTAATTATGAAAAATCTGATTTGTGATGTTCTATTGGGAACTGATTTTTTGTACAAGTATAAGTGTAAGTTGAACTACGAAAGTAGACAAGCCACATGCAATGGGGAGGTGGTTGGATTCGTGATGGATAGTACAGATGTTTCGATGGGCACTGTGCAAGTCGTCGATGACAACAAGGATAACGTGATAACGGATAAGATAGAACAGGTAAAACTGGCTGGGGGAAAAGGGAAGGAAACGCTAAGAAAGATACTGAAAGACTACCATCAGGTGTTTTCAGATATACCAGGCATAATACCAGGCTTCGAACAAAGAATTCAGGTAAACGAAACTCAACCATTTAAGGCAAAATCATACCCCATTCCCCATCAGTATAGAGAACAGGTGAAAGCACAGATAGATCAAATGTTGGAATGGGGAATCATATCAAAAAGTTCATCGGCATATTGTAATCCAATAGTCGTGGTAAAAAAAAAAGATAACTCCGTACGGCTGTGCCTTGATGCGAGGCAATTAAACAAAGTCACAGTTCCAGATTGTAACATACCACCACCCATGCAAGAATTAACTGGAAGATTTAACGGAAAAAACATTTTTTCAACATTTGATCTGACAGCGAGTTATTGGCAGATAGGTCTGCACCCGGAAGATCGCAAATACACTGCTTTTAGATACGACGGCTGCTCGTATCAATTTAACCGCATGCCATTTGGCCTAATTAACAGTGGAGCCGGTCTATTACGGTGTTTAGATAAGGTATTATCTGCTGAAGTAAAAAAAATAATTACAATGTATGTGGACGATGTATTGATAGCGTCGGCTAACATGGAAGAACATGCCAAGGATGTGGAAATGTTTCTAAAGGAATGTTGGGATAAAGGGATTAAGGTAAACCTGAAGAAAAGCGTACTGTTTCAAGAGGAAGTTACATTTTTGGGTCATCTTATAGGCGCTCAGGGTGTTCAGCCACACCCAGATAAAATTTCGGCCATCAAAGATTTTCCTGCACCAAGATCTAAAAAGCAGGTGCGATCCTTCTTGGGTATGTGTAATTTCTATAACCGCTTTCAGGAACAATTTGCTCAACATATGGAACCATTGGTTAGATTATTGAGAAAAGAGACAATGTGGGAGTGGGGTGAGGAACAAAGTCAGGCATTCGAGAAGGTGAAGCAGGGGTTCATGAAACACGTAATGCTTGCTTTTCCTGATTTTGAAAAACCTTTCGTAGTGCAAACCGACAGCAGTGGGTACGGGCTGGGAGCGACAGTATCGCAGATCCAAGAGGATGGTCAGGCAAAAGTACTATATTTTTTGAGTAGAATGCTCAAGGGCCCCGAGAGACATTACACTGTCACTGAAAAGGAAGCTTTGGCTATTGTTTGGTCATTTCAAAAACTCCGCACATTGTTGTTAGGATCAAAAATAATTGTTGTTACGGACCATCAGAGTTTAGAGTTTATTAACCACAGTTATCTGACAAACAGTGGGTTGGTAAGGTGGAGCTTATACCTTCAAGAATATAATTATGTGGTAAAACATTGTAAGGGGTCAGATAACATCGTGGCTGATGTTCTTAGTCGCAATCCAGTACGTATGCCATCGAGTCACCTGAAGGTTGAGAATTTATACGTGGCAGGGGTAAATTTGGGGATGAATGATAAAGTAGAGAATGACCTTCAAAGATTGTCCCAGTGTCAGAGGGATGATGCTCCTCTAGGTAAAATAATCAGACAACTGAAAGGGGAAAGGAGCGAGAATAACAATGAGCCTGGACGTGGGATACACCGATATAGACTTGACCAGGATGTGCTCCAGTACAAAATGGATGGGGGGACAGAAAGCTGGAGGCCTATAATACCACAACCAATGAGGGAGGCAGTGGTGACTCACGTCCACCAACTATCTGGACATTATGGGGTGTGGAAGACAGAAAAGTGGCTTAAGAAGTGGTTTTATTGGCCAAACATGCATAGAACTATAGTAAAGATAATCAATCAATGTGAACTCTGCCAAAAAACTAAGCCTGCAAATAAAAATTATGCAGGTCCCATGAGCTCGATAATTCCAAGGAGGCCTCGTGAGATGATTGCCATAGATTATTACGGGCCATTACCCATGTTCAATAAAAAAAGATATTTGTTGGTGGTGTATGATTTATTTAGTAAGTTTGTGGCCGCATATCCCATGAATCAAGCTAATGCCCGAAGCACCATACGTTTGCTGGAGAAGGAATATTTTGCTACCATAGGAAAACCCCAAAGTATCCTCTCGGATATGGTACACCGTTCATCTCGGGAGAGTGGAAAGCACGGGTTCACAAGTCGGGGATCCAACATGTACTGACATCGATTAGGAATCCTCAATCAAACCCATGTGAGCGGGTGATGCGTGAGTTGGGTCGGTTGTTTAGGACCTATATCCCCACTAATCACCGCGGATGGGTTAAGAAAATTCCAGAAATACTTAATTATATAAATTGGGCGGTTAACGAGTCCACCGGATTTTCCCCCATGCGACTCCAGATGGGAAAACATGCTCCCAGATTGATCAAGACTAAAATACCCGGACCGAAGGAATTACCGATCAACATGGAGGAGGATCAAGAGCGGGCATATCATACACTGTTAAAAAGGAGTCAAGAAAGAAACAAATACACCCTGGGGAGGCCGTATCATTTTAAAGTGGGCGACCTAGTCATGGTAAAGACCCCTCACGTGAGCGAACCAGGAAAATTTATTTGTAAGAAATTTTGTAGTTTATACGATGGACCGTACCCTATTGTTAAGTGTCAGGGTGATAACGCTTTCTGGGTGAATACTGGGCAAGAGATGAAGGGATCATACAATGCCCGTTCACTCAAGCCCGTGCCACTGAACTAGGAGCCGTTCAAATACGTAGACCGTATTTGAAGGCTTCCGGGAGGAGGGTATTGTAAACGGTCGGGTTTAAACCCTGTTTACAATGTAGAAAAGCGCACACATGTGTTATATATTTTTTTATTAGTTTCATATAGTTTGGTTTTATTCCGTTTTAGTATTTATTTTGTTAGTGGAAGAAAATGTTTAAAATCTTATTAAAGTGAGAAAAGAGGGAGTGGGGGGGATTTGCGTTTTGTTTTTAGTGAAAGTGATATACGTATGTATGTGCGGTGTGGATGGACAATTTCAAAAAGAAAAAAAAAAAAATAATAATAATGAGAAGGCGAACGTATGAATAAATTTGGTATCCAAGATGAGATCATTGTAAGAGAACAAAAAAAAAAAAAAATATGTATTGGAGACCTTATCTGAGGAATTTAAAAAGAAAAAGAAAGAAAAAAAAAAGGAAGGGTTGAAAAAGGTCAGGAATGTTGTTTGCCAGAATATCCGAAGGTGCGAAAAGTTCTTTGCTTGTTAGCCTAACTGGCCATCTATACCACGTGGTGAGGAAAAGGGGGCGGACTGTTTTTGCGAGGACAAAAGAGAGGAGTGAAAAAGAAAAAAAAAGAAAAAAAAAAAGTGACAGGGAGGGTAGAGAAGTTTTCTTTTTTTCTCGTTGTGTCCTTTTTGGAAAGGAATCGCCATTTTTTTTTTAAAAAAAAAAAAAAAGGAATAGCTAAGGCTACGGCCGAATATGCGGACAGTGGGGTAAAAGCTTAAGCGTGCTGGGTTTTCTGTGCCTTACCCCGAAGAGACCATGCGGCAGTGAACGGAGAACATCTACCGGAGATCTATTAACTTTTCACAAAAGAACTGACCCGACTCGAAATGGATTATAGCGTGATAAACCGCCTCGTGCGTCTATTTCAAATTTCATATGTTTTCGTCTTATTTTAATATCCCCGGGGATCACATCGGACAAAAATTGCAGGTAATGTGAACTTAAAATATTTATTTTCTAAATATTACCACGTTCTCTCCGAAGTTTTCAAGGAGAATGAACAAAGGCAAGAAAGATATTTTTTTTAAGAGAAGGCCGTTCAAATCCAGCTGATTAGATTTTGTCTGTACATGCGTTCGTTTCTTATTCAGTTGAAAATCCACACTGTATATATGTATGTTTTCTTAGTTTATGTAAACAATGTAGGGGGGGATACAGGCAAATATTTTCCAAAAAGGAAAAGAAGGGAAAAAATTATAATAAAAGGTGTTATTTTAAAGCTTGCATTACATGTATATTTTTTTTATTTAACTCATGAAAGATAGTCCACGAATTTCGGCAATTGGTTCGGATTTCCCTATTAAGAGATGCATGGAGTCCCCCGTACATCTTCCTACGGTTTATTGACCACCCGCCCTGAGTACTGAGCTAGAGGTGTGGCCCTATCACAATTGTATTCTGATCTTCCAGCATAATACTTATGTAAAAAGTAAGTTTGGCGCTTGGAGTCTAAAATTAAAAAAAAAACTGACGTCCATAAATATGCTGTGAGAAAGATACGAGTTTTCTTATCAATATTCTGATTAGATAGGGAGAAGATATATATAAATATACGGGTAACGAGTACACCCGCCACACTATCTAGAAATTATCCCCAATCCTCAATGAGGCACTAAGATATTTCAGACACTAGGTCTAAAAATAGCAACCCAAAGCAAGCATTTATCTAAAAATTAACTTTTAAGTAGAAAGTCTGAAATTTTCAGACACTTATATCTCTTCAAACCCAGCTATGTAACTCAAATAGCTATATGGGGCTGAGAAATCTTCAGCCAAACCATATATTAATAATCTTAGCAATATAACATTGCTTAAGACTTAAAAGCAAAACTATAAATAGTAAATAAAACAAAGACATGCATCACATGACTCAATTTTTTAAGCTTCTAAATAAAAACTAAAGAGCAGTGTTAATAGCTCTAACAAGCTTTATTGATAAATACTCCAAGAAAGAGCACATAAAAATAAAAGGTTTGGCTGAAGAATTTTCACTCCCATATAGCTATTTGAATTAGATAGCTGGGTTTGAAGACATACAGGTGTCTGAAAATTTCAGATTTTCTATTTAATGGTTAACTTTTAAATAAATGCTTGCTTTGAGTTGGTATTTTTAGATCTAGTGTCTGAAATATCTTAGGGTTTCGTTGAGGATTACCAAAGCATGAAACCAATCTGAGATTGGAGATAATTTCTAGATAGATTTTTAAATGCTTTCTCATGGGGCATTTATCAATAAAACTTGATAGCACTGTTCTTTATTTTTTAAACATAAAATGTTTCAGGCATTTGAGATAAATATTTAATTCTTCTAAGACAAAAAGAATCAATCATATTACAAATACTCCACTCCCAATATTTTCTACAATGTGTCAAATTGCACTATCTATTCAAAATATCTATTTTTGCTACACAACCTTTGGTTTTAATGAACATTCAACATTTATTTCATTAATTATTTAAAATACTAGTTCTCTGATCATTCAAAAAGATCAAAACGGTATCAATCAAAAGTACTTTTCACACTCATATATCCTAATAGAAAAGACATAAAAACATGATTTTATTTATTATACTATAATAAAAATGCTCAATCTTTTAGTTTACCTTGAAGTTATTTTCTTCTAAATCCTTCACACATCTTCAACAATTCAGGATAGAAACCTTTTTTGTTTTTAATGTTCATAATAGCTTTGCCTTTTCATTTTCTCTTTTAATACTAAAAATGAATGTTTTAAATCTGGTTAATATTGATTGCATATTTCCAATTTATTACATAAGAACAGAATAAATAAATTATCTATTACCATAATCTGGTAATAAAGGACAGTGAACCCCTGCTGTTCTTGTAATAGGAATTAGCCTTAAGAAATTCTATTCTTAACATGCCTAAGTTATTTAGTTTGTGATTTTTAATAATTATTGGACTATTATTAATATGAATCTACTTTTAAAGTTATATCCGTGATAGTCTATATATATACATCACACTTTTATACAAAAATGTCTTAATATATAGATACATGTGCGCACATATATATTTCCTTATTGCCAATTGACAATATGATGCAAAATTGTTTCATCCAACTGAAATTCGAATCAGGTCAGAAATATAGAAGACAGACACATTTTTTTAAAAAAGTTGAATAATTTATTGCTTTTGAGAGTTTATAAACAGTTAGAGCTTTGGAAATGACTGAGCCAGAGTTACTTTTGCACTATGCCAAACTAGCATGGATGCACATTCTCTATATCACAAGTTCCTCCATAATTTACAATTAAATGCTTAATTTCTCGAGGGGGGGGGGGTAAAGGAGAAGATATAAGAATAATATCTTTAGTTCTCAAGTTTATCTACCACTGTCTGAACCCGTTTCACAGATGATAAATAATATTTTCTATAATAAAAAACATTTAAAAAAATTAAAACTCACTCCAAAGATATTAAAAACATTAAGTGTTTTGTTAATAGATATCTGGTATAACTATGTTTAATCTTTCAAAAAAATTATGTTAAGTTCTTTAAATAGAAAGTAGATTAACTATTTGATAAAGTACTATACCAATTAAAAAAACTTAATTAGCATAGGACACAATTTTCCATTTCTTCCTATTCTCTTAGCAATGTTCAGTTTAGCATCTCAATTTAAAGACATTTAACTTTAGAGGCCTTTACAATGTTAAGATGCAGATATCTTAATAAACATGTAACTAACTTTTTATATATTTTTGGCAACAGCAAAATAACAATAAAAATTACATAACAAATGTCTGAATTTGATATATTATTAGTAATCTACAAATGTAATTTTATTATTATAGGGAATCTCTTAATTAAATTTCAAGATTCCAGGAAGCTATAGTTTACAATTTTAAAAGTACATATTAGATTAAACACATTACAGTAATTTGTTTTATTCTAATAATCCTTCAATATGTTTAATCATATGATTGTCATTGTGAAATAGTTATTTGAACTTTTTGTTACTAGAAATTTTTTCTAGAGATCTGTTCAGAACAGATGAAACATAGTGGTATACAATAATAAATTAGAACAAATTAAAATAAAATACTATATGGTCCATTGAAATAAAGTCTGGGAGCAAGTTAGCTGGGTAAAAGCTTTTCCTAACCTCTTCTATGGAAAAACAAGGTATAAGAAGACATTATTACCAAGCCCCCCCCCCCCTTTAAATCTAGAGCTAAAAATAAACATATTTATTTGCTGATTAATAATTGGATGCCTATTTGTGATGATTATGAATCAACCCACTTGGAAAAAATAATCTAAACTTAATTGGGAATCTTCAGTTAGTTAAAAAAAAATTTTGTTCAGATTCACGCTTCAAATCATGAGTGCAGGATACAATGCTTTGATCACTATACCACAATATATTTTTAATATTGGTTAAAATAATTAGCCGCTTAAAAAATAAAACTTTTGAAATATTTATTGTTCAATGATTTTTGTTTGAAAGCCAAAATAATCTCTTAGTAGCAAGAATAGAATCAAAGAAGTTATATTAAAGATGTACATAGGTAAAGTTATTTATTGCCTCACATCGATGAACTAGAATGAGCAAGAAATGTTGATGACAGAAGATACTAATATTTAAATCACTCCTTAAATTGACTGCAAAGATTTCAAAGTATATATATTTAGATTTTTCACTAGATGTTTTTACAAAGAGGACATTCACTACTCGTTAATCAAACTATAACACTTATATACATTTTGTGCATACAAATAATAATTACAAAAAAAGAATTTAAATGATAGAACAACCATTAGTAAAATTCATATCTTGTTTAGAATAATGTTGCTTTCATATTTAAATAATTATCTTCAGAAGATTGATAGGTCATCTGATTGGAATTCAGTTAGTTAATTATTAACCAATTTAATTAGCTAAACAATTATCACACTTTGCTACAGGTAAAAATCCCAGTTTCTTGATTGATTAGACAATTATTAATGCATTCATCATAAAAGTGAAATAA
Organism: Epiperipatus broadwayi; assembly: GCA_028023455.1. Classification (NCBI taxonomy): domain Eukaryota; kingdom Metazoa; phylum Onychophora; class Udeonychophora; order Euonychophora; family Peripatidae; genus Epiperipatus; species Epiperipatus broadwayi. The sequence goes on from JAQFVV010000076.1 coordinate 3,045,973, forward strand.
TGATCTTTACCACCGGCGAAGAAGGGTTGCATTAAATCTCCATTCATTTTCATCTTAAAAAAATAGTTTTATGCAGAATATATATCATCATTGTGCAGACAAGATTCAAAACTTGTTTGGTGCAAATTTTATTTAATAAATGGCCTCCAAATCATGGACAATTGATTAATAAGATCTCACCTTTTTTTTTTTGCATATGTGGAAGTAAGGAAAAGAGCTTACAAAGAAAAAAATATAGCACTGTTGTAATTATATGATTTTCTAAAAATCTGTAAAGATGACTATATTGAAATATAAATTGTGAAAAATGAAATTACATTAAATTATCATGAATAAAACATTATGATCAAATGGCTATCATGCATCTGCTAAACATACGATGAGGTTAAAATCTAAGTGAACTGGAACTTTTTTTTTCAGATTGCTATGAATTTTCAAGTTGAATTTTTTTTTTTTGCTAGTTTATATATAGTTGAATCAGCTTGTCATCCATTTATAGATGGCTAATTCTTGAGTTGAAGTTCAGTAATTAATATTTTAACTGTTGCTTTATGCATAGATTCTCAGAATAACAGCCTCTTTATATTCTATATATAATTATGATGAGAGGCTTGAAATGGAATAAAGTTTGGGATTTTTCTCCCCAACAACTGAGGATTGTTAATTAAGCATAAAAAAAATGTCAGATAGTTGACCCATAATCAATCCAATTAGCCAATTTAATATTAATAATTAATATTAATAATTTAATATTAATAACTGTTGACTGGTTTTTAAAAAATTAATGATTAATTAATAAGTGGATGATACATACGTTATTATCGACTAGAGGATAAAACAATAAAGAAAAACATAAAAACACTTATCAATCATTAATTGATCATTAGTTTTCAAGTTCCTCTATAGAAAGGTGGTAGTGGAGAGATCTTTGCCTGAGAAGCCAACGTATCTTACAAAATAAAAAAGTATGTATACTTTAATGCCCATTTATTCCACCTTCCTTTAGATAGAGTACATAGATTATACAAAATAAAATCTACTTTTATTTAAAGCAATTTGACAATACTGAAATTTGAGCACTTTTTGTGAGGTAGTGGTTAATATATTCTTTCAGATTACAGATTTTTCTTTTAGATAGAATAGTCCATAACCAATCCAGTTAGCCATCAATAGTGGTCAGTAAATAAGCATCTAGCTAGGAAGTACAGGTATTAAATTAATCTGGGTTTGTCAAACAAGTATCTGTTTGACTGCAAACAAGAAATATTAGATCTTTAAATATTAGTAAGGGAGGAAGCACTCCTATAGAAGTTTACCCTATGGTTATTTTTAAATATTGAAAATTTATTAAATGCAATTTTCTTTTGTATGAATTAAAGAATAGACAATCTTCTTATTAACTACTGTAGTAGACATGTACAATAGTTTACAAATTTCTCATCAAAACTGAAACAGGATTAAAAGATTAACTATACTATTTTAAATTAGGCACAGACAAAAGAAAAACAATTTTAGAAATAAACAGCTTGAATTAAACGATTTAAAAATTAAATTAGAAAAATAATAGCAAAGAAAAATAATTTTAACAAAAATAAATTATTTTGAATTACGAGATTTGAAACAGTTCTAAAAAAAAATTATTTTGCCATAACAATCCACCCCTTCGAAATGGAATAATCGACATTTTCTTTTCTTAAAATAATCCTGAGATGATAAAAAAATATTTAACAGATAAGCTATTTTGAGAAGCAACCAAAGTTAATTATGTTATTAAACATTAAAAAACTGGAAGCATTTTCTTTGCTGAGTTACCAAAACATTATTTTGATCAATTTCCGGTTATTAATATATCAAAAATAAAATACTATAGGTATCTAAAAGTGTACATGTCCTCAAAAAATATAATTTAACGTTTAAATAATAGGACAATAGCCTTGTGCAACGACTTAGTGTAGTGGTAGATAACAAAATCGAGGTATATGCTCAAACGTGACATGATTTGTTCAGCAACTCACCATTCATTTATATGTAAATAAGACAATCAGTAGAAAATAAATTCAAAGCTATTAATAAAATAGATATTAGAAATAATACAATCTTAAGCATAGCAAAAAAAAAAAAAATTATTAAAAAAAATTGGGTGGGCGTATATTAGAATGAATTGAAAATTGATAGAGTAAATAAATAATCTTTTATTGAATATTTAGAAATAATCATTTTTTGAGGACAAGTATTTTGAAATTGGGGTATGACAAAATTTACTGGATTATTATGCAGAAGGAAAGCTTATGATAAAATAATTACGGAATACTATTTGGAAAAATTTTTGGCCCACTGTCAACTTCTGAACATAACGATTTAGTTTTTTTTCCTTCTTTTGTGAGATAAAAGAAATCTAAAATCCACATATATTTTCGTTCTGAATGATTAACACAGCCCTATAGTGATTGAATTAAAAACTAAAGATCTCTAACTTAAAGCTCAATCTTGTGCGTGATTTCCAGAGTAATATTTAAAATCACTAAATATTTTTTAGCATTTTCCAGCATATCTGTTCTTTTTACTATTTGAAACTTCATCAGTGAATTAATTAAATTTATTCACACAATTTCTGTTAGTCCTCATCACTTTTTATTTCAAAATTTAATTCAGTAATATATAATTTTCCAATAAATCAAAGTCATTTTTCCTATTTCTGGTTTCTTAGGAAAGTTAAACCTAGATTTCTCTTCAAATACAGATTTGCCTTATTTATTATTAATATTTTATGGAATAAAAACTATAAGTTATGATGAAAAACTTTTTACATTCTAGCGGAACATTACAAATGCAATGATGTGCATTCAAATACATGAAATGTGTTCATCTGATTTAATTACAGCACATTTCCCAGCTATGAAATTCTTTGATAAATGATTTAAGGATTGTACATATTTTCATCAACTGACTTACACTGACCTCAATTAAATAATGTGTCACTTTTCCTATCTATATAGAACTTATAATAAAATCAAATATATTAATCTCAGCAAATTGAAGATGAGTGCTTTTAACAATATTTTGAAATCATAGCTGCTCACGCCTAATACAATAAATGTAACATAATTAATTTTAATAACTAATCAGCTTTCATTAAATATGTAGCACCAAGATTATATAATATTCAAAAAGAAATAAAATCAATATACATACCATAAATATAATTCACAAGTCAGACTTAATAGTCATTTTAATCCCTTGCATAGATACTATTTCATATCAGTGCTAATGAATGAATTAATAAATTAGCATTGATATGAATGAGAGATGTTTTTTTCAAGTTTACTAAAATGAATAATATTTAAATTTATGTGTAATATATATATATATTTTAAGCTAGATGTAATTAGAGGAGATTTGAGCCCAGACTTTTAGGTTCCCTTTAATCATCCATCTTATACATGACCACACATATATGTGAAAAAGATAAATGATCTCAGATATATATATTTCATGCTGAACCAGTACTTAACATTCATCATGAAATATGTATATTGGAGAGCATTTATCTTTTTCACATGTATGTGATCATGTGTATCAGTTGTAAAAGATGGATGACTAATGGGAGCCTAAAAGTCTGGGCTCAAATCACCTCTAATAAAAATGACTAATAAATCTGACTTGTGAATTATTATAATGGCATGCACATAATTTTCTTCTTTCTAATTATTATGTTTATTGCTTTTTTAGTTACATGTATAATTATTTTGGAAATCATATAATATTTGAGCACCAGTAGCAGATTGTGCACCATATTCATTTTCACATTTTGGACTGTCTGTGCATGTAATATATATATATATATGACTGTAAATAAAGATTATTATTTTTACTATGTAATTATGTGCAAACAGTATATGAATAAATTATCTCCTTATTGTATTAAACTACTCTAGAAAAACTATATACATCAATCATACATTTAAACATAAATTATGCAAATAAGAAACAATCTTAAATGTGCTCTTGTATTAAAAACTCTTTATGAAAAAGCCAATGCGTATGATGTAGAAGCCATTGTGTATTATGAAAAAGCCATTGTGTATTATGAAGCCACTATATACGAAGAAGCTAAATGTGTGTGATAAAAGTTAATTGCACAATGAAAGTGTAATAAGTGCAATGAACTGTGAAACAGCTTAAATAAGTAGGACTATGACTTATATATTACAAGTGCATGTTCCAAACATACAAACATATATTGCAGATATTCCCAAATGAAAGCATGAAAAAACTTCAATTGCAATAGAATTATATTCATTTGCTGAGCATGTGCAGAAAGTGATATACCCATGCAAGAGTTTATTCATAGGATTTCTACTGAAATCTCTCTTCATTATGTCTGACAGGTATTCAAATACCCTCAGGACATAGCACTTTTTTATTCTACTTATTTTCTGTTGAAAATTAAGATGTTAGAAATTTTAGCTTTCAGTCCACCTCTCCACCACTGTACTAAATTGTACAGAGAGCTGAAGCTGAGAAGACTAAATGAGATTCTGACATTAAAATAGCAGACAAAAAAATAAGTTCTTCTTAAATGACCATACCATTTTTGCTCTACTTTTCTCAAAAGAGAATCAATCCATAAACTATTAACTCTAATGTGACACCAGACTCAAATTCATTTATTATAATAAAAAAAATCCTATAAATTTTTTTATTTTTTGCTGATAAACTAAAAGTATTCGATTGAAAAGTGTCAATTTCCTCTATTATTAGTTTATACAGGCCATTATTTAGATCACTAATTAACTACATAAAGGCTCTTGTGATTAGAATGTGACAATATGTATTATATCTGCTTGACTGCCATGGCTATAGTCTGATATTCAAATTACAGGCTTTTTACATTTAGGTAGTTGACCAATAGCCAACTCAGCTAGTCATCCATGTACTGGTTTATAAAGGATTAATAACCTATTCTTAGCTAAAAGATACATAAGAATGAAAAACTTGAAAACTATTCAAGAGCTCTTTGCCCTGCAGATTGGCTATTAAAAATCGTTTTATCCGTGCCAAAGTTGAAAATTGATAATGCTTTTCATCTTTATATATGCCAGTGTTGTTCAATCTTTATGATGCAAAAGCTAATTTTTTGTATTAATGCTCAATTAAATCTCTGAAAAAATTTAATACCACTTACCTGAGAATACAGAGCTTCTGATAAATATATCATGCCATACATATATTACAAATACATTATGAAGACTAATACTAGGTTGAATACCACTGGTTATGTGCTCACTTCATTTCTGTTACATATGGACATATTTATATAAAAGGACATTGTTGTCCATTCAATACATCTATTATATATACATGCATAAAAATACACAACATATGATAAGTAAGATATGATATATATATAAAATCCAATTTCTTAGTACATTCCCAATCAGCTTTTTATTTTGAAATTCAAAATGCATATATAAGTTGATTGCATTCACTATGTATATACATAAATATATATAGTAGTCTCCTTATATCTTCAACATTTGATCTCAAGCCATACACCATGGATATCACATCTGTAGATAATAGTAAACTATATATATGTATATAAAATACATTTTAAACCTATATTACACATCAATAATTTCTTTAGCTACTTTCTACCTTCTTTCATTTACTGCAAACAATGGATTTATTTTTCTACTTCAATATTATTGTTATATTTATATAAGTACACTTTTTATGCATCTCTTTTTACAAAATTAAACTATATAATAGAAAAATATTAATGTTTTACATTATAAACAAAAAGTATAAAGTGGATACTTAATATTCACTATATTTTGTTCCAAGCTTTCTTCACATACATCTTGCATTGCATATAATAGCTCATATTTTGTTGATAAACTTTGGATAGAATACATATTATTTATTGAACTGCAAATGTATAGTATTTTTCAACATGTGCAAATACATAACATAGACACTTTTTTATATGTATAGTATACATATAAAAATTAAGATTATATTATAAACAAAATTTTAAAATAATAAGTTATAAATAATAAACTGAGGTGACATATTTACATATTTTTTACTGAGTGTTCACTCATTCATTGAAAGGAAAAATATGAAGGAAAGAAAACTCACTGTAATGTATTTTATTTTTTAAATAAGAAGTATAATGAAATGTCTGATTTTCATCACAAATGAATACCCTCTGGGTGACAGACTTTTTTTTTTCAATAACTTGTTTTTCTTGTAGAAGTATAACAGACTCTTATTTATTAAGAAACTATGTTCTTCTTTCATATACACTTCAGTCGAAACGGTAAGGAAAATAAAGAAGTTTTTAAAAAAATTTGTTTGCATCGAAGTGTATATGAAAGAAGTGTTATAAGCAATATATATATATGAGTTTATGAAAATATGCAAAGAAAGTGAAAGAGAAGAATAAGAGAAACTATGTTCTTATTAATTCTTTTGATATTTTTAAATCAGAATCAATCTTTATAACCTCCTGGATTGTAATAGATCCATTGTTCTCTCTATTGACAGTTTTTATAATCTTTCAACTATTATTCTATATCAGAATTCAATAAGTTGGATTTGATTTGGTAAAAATATACATTTATAAATAAAGAACATTCTAAAAAATTATGTTTGAACTTTGCAAATGAAAAAGTAATAATAAATGAAAAACGAACATAAAATATCATTCAACGGTCTGCAGAAACAATTTTCAGAATATAAATAAAATTTTTTTCTAATTTCAAATATATTTTTAAAACTTATATAAATAACATGAATTTCTGAATAAATCTATCAAATTCTACTTTAAAATATTCACATTGCTCTTCTAACATAATATTAGTAATGATATATCAGTGATCAGTTTCATAAAGTAGAGTGATCGGAACATCATTGTTTTTTCTGGATAATGTGCTAGAAATTACCTTCTATTTTTAAAAATAATATATATATAATAAAAATGAAATAATAGACTTGATTTTTAATAATTATTACACAATTATTGTGTAAAAATAATCATAAATCTTTAATTAACTACACAAAATATCAATTTTTTTTCTATTCCAGAAATTTTCTCTAAGTAATTTCACAAATATTTTTAGATCAAAGAACAATGAAGAAAAGCTATCAAGCATTTGAAAGCAGGACTAAAATCTTTCACTTTCTGCTTTCCATTATATTTGGTTTCTTCAATTTTTTTTTTTTTAATTAAAAAATACATTTTGAAAGTATGCAATTTTGCTTTTAAAAAAAAATTAGCAAAATATCTCAATAGATGGCCTGTATAAGTATAATTTAAGGAAATACAACAATAATGAGTTTTATCCACAGATTTTCATGTAGAAAATATATAGTTAAGTATGTTCCTAAATTTTGCAAAACTTTTAGTGTTATACTTTAAAACATTTCATTATGTGAAATACTGCCCATCAAATTTGTAAACAATAATAAAGAATAAAACATATACACTTTCAACATAAATTGAAGAAATTTTATTAATAAACATGATCATGGTATGGTACCCTGAGATGGAAAAACAGATACTGGCTTATTGTAAAATTTATTTACCTATTTTATTTTATTTTTAAGTATGATCGTATATGATGCTCAGAGATAGAAAAAATAACTCCTTGCATATTGTAAAATGTATTAAATTTAAAATTTTTTTGTTTGTTTGTTTACTTAGATTTTTTTTTTGGATAGCATATAACTGAAGTCATGCACATCAATACAGCATAATTCACACCACTGTATATGCATGTGATATCAGAATAACAAAAACTTTGTTTTAATTTATGGGTTTTATATATATATATATTGTACCGGTCGGTTTTGTATGTTCACATAACAAGATCTAGCATCTAGGCAAAAGTACCTCGAATCCAATCATGCGCAAGATACATAAGTCAGGAACACTCATGAATTCTGCTATTTGCCTACTTCCCAGATCTACTAACTTATGAGCAACAATCCCGATGATATCGATCAAATTTCATTTCTCACCGCCGGCATCACACATCGGAGACACAAAAAGACTCTAAGTTAAGTTTAATGGTGGGATATTTAGTATGAAACACAATTTAGGAGCAATTAAAGATCGTAATCTATCATATTCATTATATATTAGCGGAGATCATCTAGCCAATAGGAGCATAACTTATTAAGAAAAATATTAACTTAAATAAAAGAAAATACAATGATTCGGAAATGTTATAATATATATTTTTAAGGTTTATAATTTAAAAAACCATACCCAAATGCATGTCATCATTGATTGATCATTGGCCTCATTAGAATTACATAACAGTGGGTCATAGAGAAATAATATTACATTTGGTTGATACATTAAGAATTAAGTTTAATAGATGACTTTATTTATAGTTGCGGCTATGCCAATAATATATACTATAACGATGAATATATTTAGCGCTATTCAGAAATATAATATTAAAGTGCCACTACACCCTCAGAAATAACAAAATAGCATTTAACCGACTTGAAGATAATCATAATTTGATAACGAACATTATATTTGTACAAAAATATAGTTATTAATTTGGTTTACAAAGTGGCAGACATGTGTGGGATAGCTAATGAATATATTAATAATAATAAGATCATCGCAATGGTGCGCATTTAAATAATGGACATAGATATCTGTTTAGCTAAAATCACAACATCACGGCTTATGGATGTTCATGGGTTTACTAGAAATATAAGAAAAGGTGGTACATGCATGGCGGCATATTTGATGTGATCCAGTCACGGATCCGAACATGTGCTTCATGGAATTCATTTTGACGAGAAAATACCAATGTAACTCTGCAAACATTGGCAGGATCGGTTTATAAACAAAGAGCGGTCAGCGATGCATTATTGGGCTGGTTTTTCCATAGTGAATCCCATATAAAGCACGCATTAGCGACCAAATGTGTCCCCAGGGGGGTTTAAGCCTGGTTCTTAGACATTGAGAATGATAATGGGGTTCGACTTTGCGATACCTCCATAGAAAAGAGAAGCACGAATATATGTAATATAGGAACGAAGTTGCCTATATGCACGCAACACTTGGGATAATGAAATATATAGCTTTAAAGACTATTTTAATTACTTAATACCCATAAATTATAGAATATCCTGCGTAATGGTATGATCTAATCGCTAAACAGGCATGAATGATTTAAATTAATTAAATTACGTAAGTATAAGGCATAAAGATCCCCCCTTCCCTGTACTTTAAATTATTAATAACTTCCCACACCATTTAATAAAATACAAATTTCGGTTAAAATAATGCTATTATTAGAAATAATGATGTTTATATGGAAACAAATGAGGTGATGGAAATAACTGGGATAATAATTAAATTTTACATATATAAGATACATTTACAGTTGGGATTAGCGCATTTAAAAGATAAAAACATTTTTAGAAAAACAGATGTTGATTTGTTTTCCTACAATAATTTATAGAATAATTATTTGTTTATCCAAACTCGCGAGCATTTGCATAAGTCGAGTAAGACTTGTTTTAATTAAAATAAGTTCTTAATTACCCTGTAAGTGATGGGTAGGGAAACTAGAAAGGAGTTACATGCTAGTGAGTTTGAAATATTACTGACATTTTAAAACACAAAATATATAATAATGAAATAAAATATGATTGCCACATGGAAATAATAAAAAAAAGAAAACATATTAAATAGAAGCTCAATGATAGGATGGATTAAGTTATATAGAGTTATAGCAAAATAAAGTTACATAAGATATAAATATTTTACATACAATATTATACGAGAGCGTCAGGATTATTTGTTATTATAGAGAAGGCTGAATTTAATAGAATCAGAGCAGCTAAAGTTCTTTTTACCTTTCATAAATAGTAGCAGTCCTTGATGTTTGAAGTGTTCATGGGCATTAATACACTAGATCTAGTTTTGAATAAGGTATCACAGATAGCATTTTTAATAATTTAATTAATAGACATTTGAGAGTTCATAGGCACAGGATCCGGAGCTTTTCTTATGGGAAAGAGCATGTTAGAACACAGGGGAAGGTGAAGTTTCCCCTACTCACGGCACATTGGATGAAGATTAAAATTAGCGTGGATTCTGCTGACCATTGTTAATTTATGGTTGTCTCCTCTCTTTTGGATTCAATTCCAGCAGTATTTATACTCCCTTTTTGGTGATGTAGCATAGCAATTAACTGCTGGACCTGAGGCAATTTGTGCACTTTAGCCAAGCTAAAATCTGCTGACCGGATCTCTTTTGTTTTGTAAGACTTTTGAAACAATGCAATTCTGTTACAAGTTTCTCGAACGATTGTTTTAAAATAAGTCTTATGATTTTAAAACAAGTTGGCATGGACAAAATTTCCACTAATGGATTTTATTTTACTATTACAAATTGTAATCTTTTATTTTTAACTAATGGGCTTTTCCGAGTAATTGTTTTCGAGAATCTTTTTAAAAGAATTGCATCATTTTCTGACTTCTAAATTAAATATGAAAAATAATAAATTTCATATATGACTTTTAAATACATGAATAATATAATTATTAGTACGATTTATTATCAGTCTCCCCACACTAAAATATATATATTTATTGATTATGCACGCATACACATTAAAATAATATTAAATATTTGTTTATTAAATTATTTTACGTTAAGATATAAAAATATCTACGTCAGTTATGTTTTAAATGTTTAAGCAAAGGAAAATATATGTTAGTAAATATGTATATGCGCGTAAGGATGGGTTTAAACATGGTGTGGTGGTAGGAGACTGTAAGTGGGCTGTGAAGCACGATCTGAGCACCAGGTCATCTGCTTCAATATATATATATATAAACAACTTGAAGATGGCCTAAGCATAGATTGAAACATGAAATTCAATAAACAAGTACAAAATCCATTTTAATAAACAATTTTGAAAAAAAATGTATATTGTATAAAATAAATATGTTATATGTTTATAAAGACTGCATAAATATGCACACATATTTAAAACTAAAATTAAAGAAAAACAAGCAGTGAGCTACCTGTTTTATTTTTTAAAATCCAAAATCACTTTATTTAATTCATGATCAATCCTGAAATCATTAAATGAAAGTTGTTTTATTTTTAATTTTGGAATACATTAATCTTAAATTGGATATACAATATGTAATATGATTTTAAATTTTGTAAAACAATATTCAGCAGATGTAAGCTGATTAAAATAAACTTCCAATATGTAATAATTTTTATCATTCCACTTGCTTTATAAAATTTTTGCATCTATATAAAAATAAGAATATACAAAAATTATTCATAAACATAGTAAATTATGTTAAACCATTAAACATCACATGATCACCATCTCTATACTAGCACATAATTGTTGTAAACAAAGGCAAAACTCTCCATACAGTAATGCCACCCTGTGCCAAACAGAGTAATCAATGGATGCCAGAAGGCTTGTGCATAAAATCCCCATCTAGTGCCTACTCATCCAATATCCCCAGACTAGTTTCTGACTTATGGCCATCATCAGTGAGGAGCCTTAGATCTGAGAGCACTGCACCTAGATCTTAGGATCTAATGCAACCCTCCAGCAGCCACCTTTTAACTCTACTTTACTACAAAACTATGAGAATGAAATTGAAAACACAATAAACACAAGCCTTCTGACATCCATTGATTACTCTGTTTGGCACAGGGTGGTACTACTGTATGGAGAGTTTTGCCTTTGTTTATAGTAAATTATGATTAATAAAATTGATAATTATTTAAAATTTCATCAAAAGTTTGAATGTTTTAAAATTTTTGAATTATGTAGAAAAAACGCATAAGATCTATTATTGCTATTTTGATTGAAATGTTTTGCAATTGTCCTGTCAATTAAAAAATTAAAATGTATAAATTTATTTTTTATTAATTTCCAATTCAATATTTTATGAATCATAGATAACCAAAATTGTGAATAAGGAGATTAAATATATGAGGAAAATATTTGGCATTTAAATTTAATTAGAATAATAAAAAATTTAATTAGCTTTACAAAAGTAGCAGTCAATTGTAATGGTTTATCTATTCTGATCAAAATTTACATTAACTGCATTCTTCCATTCAAATCATTCTAAAGGACACTATTTATTGTAAGCATGAGTAATCAATGAACATTAAATATAAAGTGAAAATCCTCAGATTAACTAGTGCCTTTGTTATATATGGAAACTATCTTCATACCAATATTTTGTTAATCTAAAATTGTATTTGTGAAATTGATTAAAGCAATATAAATCTATTTTAAATAATAAAGGTATTTATTACTGTAATATTAACTCTATTACTTAACTATGATAAAGACTGATTTGTAGCATGCCCTAAGCTACTTTTGGTATTTAAAGAGAGCATAGGCTCTGAGATATTTACTTCTGTCTTTTTAATTGGTATTATCTATTTATGTTGGTTTTTTATTCCTTTTATATCTTATTCTGTCTTCTTAGTTATTATTGTCTATTTATGTTGGCTTTTTAGTCCTTTTATATCTTGATCTAGCACCACAATGTCTTTGATTCAATAATTTCTTTGTCATCATTGATGGATTAACTTTCCACAGCTATTTATGATTGGCTTCTGGAATGTAAAAGCTTATCTCTAGAATCAGAATACTAATCCAGATATTGTTTAAAAACTGACTAAATACAAAATTTATTCATGCCTGTTATTTAAAAATATATATTACTCTTCCAGTCAAGCACATAGTTTTGATTTTACAACTTAATTTCATCTACATTTGTATTCATCTTTTCTCCATCTTTACTTATATATATTTGTGCTTGATCAATATTTATCTATTCATATAACTAAATAAAATGAACTAACACCTCCCTTTACTTTCAATATGCCATACAAGCTTTAAATAAATTAAATCATTTTAGATTTTAAATAATTGTTAAGATCTTTTTAAATAATTAAAATTAAAAAAATCATTACAACTAAATTATTTTTATCTTCATTAATTTGCAAGGAAAAAAGTGAAGATTAATATGAACTTTCTGATTACATTCCCATTTTTAAAATTTTAAAATTATTCATACAATATATTATACTTTTTTTTATTATTATTAAAGTAAACAATAACAAACAATGGAAAACTGGCACAGATTTTTTTTTTTTTAAAAAATTATTAATATAAACATGAAATTTTTCTTATACGTAATAATCTATTGTTTTAATTAAGAATAAAATTTTATAATAAGTTCTATCAAGATGATAATTATTATATTTTTCATGGTTTTTATTATTTCATCCATTAAGGACGTTATACTGATTGTATCTTTTCCTGAATCTTCCAGAAGAAATTGTACAGAAATTCAAAGCAGTTTTCTTCAGATCCATTATTCAAAATCATCTATCTTTTCTTTCATTTCTATCTAAAATCTGACTTTCATAACCATATGTCATAAAAAAGTGCACCTCTTCTAAAATATTTTCCTTTCAAAAATAAAATCATAAGATGAGTTGATCAGTAATATAATATTCAAGTATGCAAGTTGGAGGTTGTGAGTAATAATTTTATTCACTTAACCAAACTGAGTGCCCCCCCTACTCAGATGAGATTATCTAAAAAAATTGTTAACTGTGAATCCATGAACTTCAACCATATAATGGGGTAAAAACAAACAGAAACAGCTTTATCACAATTCTATGCGGGATTTTTTTGTTAATTTTTCAATTATAAAAAAAATATAGTAGCTAAATGACAAATTATTAATCTATCTTGCTATTTATTTTAAATTATTTTTTTATCTTTTGAAAATAAATAAACTTAGTCATTTTGATTTTTTAGGTAGAATCTAATTATTTCACTTTCTAAATAAATATTTTCAATCTTCTTATAGCAATGAAATTAGTCTCATTCAGATTTGTATATTAAAAAATAAACCAAATAGTTAAAAAAAAATCAAACCCAATTAATCCCTTTTTCAACATTAAAGCATTCTGCATCAATAGCTTGTTATATTGTGGCTTTGTAAATGTCAAATAGTCCTTAATGAGAAGAATACAAATATATGGTACAATTCTCAATATTCTGAGAATTTCCATAAATAATGGCCAAACCAATCAAAAATCTTTCAATAAATAATTAATGCCCAAATACCAATTCCACAATTCCAGCAACTTGCAGTTTGGAAAAAAAATATTTTTTTTTTTTTATATTTGCAAATTCGAATTCAAATATGTTAATTATGAATAGGCCTACATAAATGGCACCATGAATCATTTCTTTTTTTTTTTCTCAAAGTAACCTTTATTAATAAAAGATTACACAGTGATTCAATGTAACAATTTTGAACATGAATCATTTCTTAATCATGGGATTGCTATCATTTGAAAATATTATTTTACATTTACAATATTGCTGCTATGAATCATTTAAAAAAATCTGAAGTTTCAAAAGCATGAAGTAACTGATATTGACAAAAATCCCAAATCAACACATTTACATACAGCACTCACTAATCTATATTTGAGTACTTATGGATGCAAATGTACTCACTCAAATTATTATATATTTTTGTGTTAATTATTGTATCATAGGGGAATGTACATGTGTTTAAAACATTATAAAATAAATTATAAAGGTTGTTTTGACTCTAAAAAGATTTTTCATTCACTTTCTTTTGCAGTTGTTTTTTTTATTAAATGGTTTTTTTTAAAAGAGAAAGATAATTCATTGCCATTTAATTTAGCTAAACTCTAGATTCATTTTATGTCACTGAGAAAGACATTCATATCATATATATACACATCTATGAAATTTATTGATTTTTTTAAGTACCTCGAAATTGTTATTTTATATATGTAGGCTTAATCAAACCAGATATACTTACTAAATAAATACGCATTAGAAGATGCATTACTATATAAGCATGTTATTTAGTATTTTTGTAATAGAGATCTTTTTCATATATTTATCTATTAAATATTCATGGAATCTATGTGCGATAAATTAGTTAAATAACGTTAGATATTAATTAATCATGCTAAAAAACTAAGATACTGATATAATACCAGCGTAGAATTAATTTTGACTTTAACAGGATGGCGGTTTTTATTATTGTATGATGGGTTTTAACATAGCATATGGGGATCGTATATCTATATACTAATGTTAATACGGCTTTAATTTTATGGTCGTTTGACCGTATTACCCAATACCGTGTATTTAGTGGAAATATCATGTCTCTATTGTTTCCTATTTATTGTTTTCTGAATTAATTCATCCAGCCATCTCGTGAATACTGGATACATCAGTTGCCTGGAATTGAACCCTGTTAAAGGGGCAGCGAGGAGAAATGGACACTAAGCTACCAAAGACACTTTGCTCCTAAACCTAGGTCATGCTTAGGCGAACAGGTTCCTTTCTCTAATAATTAATTAGAGGTGAAGTAGTTATCCATCAATCAAATTGGCGAAACGATGATGACCCTACATTAGAGACACGCATTTAAATATATATGTTCATTAAGTACCACACTTAATTTTATCCTTTTTAAAAAAAAAATAATTATGCCTGTTGATATATAATCCATGTGCATTGCTACGCAAATTTATTGTTAAAGATTCGTTAGGGCTATATATATATATATATTTGCATAATTGAGGCTATGTTTAAGTCAGCCTCCAGCTTAACTTTACCATGTTCTCACACCAATAGATTGACTTCTGCACTTCCTTTCTATATAATCAAGCTCATTCTTTTTAATAATATACAGTATATCAAATGTTTTGTTTTCTTTTATTAAATGTAAACTATAATTGCATTTTATGTACATATGTGGGTACTTTCACAACTTACTTGTAAATAATTACATTAAATGAAATATAGTTAGTCTTATACTAACAATAAACTATAATTTATAATAGTAACAAGTTGTAGATGTCCATTATTTTATATGTTTAAATCTGATCATCACATACTAGGATTCCTAAAAGTCTCCTCTCTACCTGACCACCGAACTGCATTAAGAAAATTAACTCTTGTGAGGTTAAGGGAGTGAGTCACTTAGATATGATCTAGAGAGATAGGTGAGGTTTGAAACCCCTTTTACCTATGTCTCTGGGTCAGATTAAAGCAAGTATACTTGTTATGACTATTACAGTATAAAGGCTAATGGCTGTGGATTACTCTATCATTGCACTGAAGTGACACTATGAATGACAATTAATCATCTGTTCATTGCATGAACTATGCCAAAGACTTTCTGGAGTCATAAAATATTATCTCCAGCAGAACAATAAACATACAACATATATATGCATGCTTACAAGTATTTGAAATACATTACTTTCATCAAAACATAAAAGTAAATAGAAAGAAAAATATTTCTGATTTGAATAATCAAAGTATGATAATGAAACAAGAATTTGATCTCTATTTAGACAGTTTATTCACTTGACACAACACAGCAATATATATTTTTAGAATATTCTCATAAAAGTACAAACTGCTCATCTTATCAATAATAAATATATTGAAAAGCATTTGAGATTACCTTGAACTCAAAGCATTAAAGTAATAAAACAGAATTTAAAAAAAATTTAATAAATAAAAGTTAAAAAAAAAAAAAAGAGGGTATTTATTATTTCAAAGGCATTAATAGATTTTTTTCCTTGTTCAAAGAAATAGAAATTGACAAATATAATGATTGGAACATTGTGTAAACAAATTTATTAAAATACAAAAAAAAAATCTTTCAAGTAAGCTGTATTAGTTATTAAATTCAGTAAATAAAGAAATTAATAAACTTGTAACAAGCAAAAAGTTAGCTAATAGACTACCATACTCTTTAACAATGAAACAGAATACAGCTTTTGATTCAAATAATTATATACTATTTTCTGTAGTGGCTATGTGGTACTTCTATGAACTGGTTGTAATTTGGGCAGTACAAAACTCAGGTTTTAATCAGGTTGTTTTTTCCCCCCAGGTATCTGATTTATAACCAATACAGGTAACCATTCCAATGATAGTCAGCAAATGAGTAAATAGCTATTCTTAGCTATATAATTAAAACTAAAATGAAAAAGCCTCACCATCCTGAAATTAGCAAATCTAATGATTAAAGCTTTCTTACTATTCTTCTATGGTAGACTGTTGCAGAGGCTTTGACCTCCAGTGGATTATTTCAAGCCTTTTTTACTTGATGTAACTGTTAAATGTGGCAATAAATGCAATCTCAATAGCAGAATCATTGCTTATTCATCTTTTCAAAATATAATTCCTTTGCAACAATATACAAACACCAATTCTTTTGTGAACAATGATTCCACTAATTTTTTTTCCAAAACATTTTTAAAACAAATCCAATTTCATACTAAGAACTAAAAAGATTAAATCAATAAGCTATTGAGTCATCATCAGCTACAGTGATTTACTCCAGACAACTGATCTTTGAAAAATATTCAAATACTAAGTTACAAAATTATGCCTTATTTTTTAAAGAATTACATGAATATTGTCTTTTAAAGTCAGGTTGAAAATAAAATAATCCTATTGGATCATCTGATTCAGCCACTAATAACATAAAATAATTGAGCCACCATAAGTCTTATAAATAGATAAATAAGCAATATTTTTCAAAAATAATACAATAAATATGTTATAGATTATGTTATACGTGAGATATTAAAAATTGGCTAAATTTAAACAATTAAAATTGAGTGTTTAGGCATAAGTAAAAAAATATTAATATAAAAACTAAATTTGAATTATATTAAATTTTTAAAAATGATTTTTTTTTTTTTAATTTTATATTTTTTTGGGTTGGTGAAAGGAGGGAGGGGGAGGGGGGTGTGGGGGGATAATAAAATTTTTTTTTATTTTGTTTGTGATGAGTGGGGGGGGGTTTTTTTTTTTTTTTTTTACTAAAAAAGGATATGTAATGTTCAACATCACCAGTAGCCATTCATAAATGATTTTGATAAATAAGTCATAATATATCAAAACAGTTATCTATTACATTATTTGCAACCCTAACATTATACTGGGTATGATAATGTAAAATGAACTTGTTTATTCTAACAATAAAAAAACTGATGATTATTAAATCACTCAACAAGTCTATTAAATGAAATTTTTTAATTGTAAATAATTTTTTATGCAAATTAAAAATCAATTAATGCAATCTTGAATGGCTGTCAATCTATGCATTACGATGTTCTTTGACATACACTACCATTACTGAATATTAAGATATTCAAAATTATATCAAAGAAAGTACAAATTGGTTTATTTGACTAATGTATTTAATAATTCAATGAGCTCACTAAAGTTTTAAAGCATAGCTTTAAATACTGAAAAGTTAAAATAAATATTGATCAAATTACAAATTCTTAATTGCAATAACCTATTGCCTAGATTATTCCCACCTAACACTGACAGTGTATTAACATGCATGATAAAATTATTTCTTTAACCTAACATTATACAGAAGATCAGTGGAAATGTCAACTTGATAAACTTTTAGCTCTTTTTATAAGTACAGTATTGACTAAAGCTACTTAATGAAGGTTATAATCCAGAAAATCACAACCTTTTAAACTGAGGACACACGATTTTTCATATATTTAATCCGATTCTGATGAGCCAATATCCATGGCTGCTTTATAATTGACATCACTAAAATATATAGTTGATGGTCTAGTGTCAAGCTTAAACAAATCAAGAAATTTCAATTCAAAATCTTAGGATATTTAAAATTTCCAAATCATTAGCTTGAAGAATAACGAGATTTAAAATACAACTGCTAGTTGGGATAACAGTTTCCTACTACCAAAGATCCAATAAATCAAAAAACGATGACAGAAATCTATGTTATACTATCTGATGTTTATTGACTGCTGAGATTAAAGAAATATTAGTACTCTCAAATTACAATATACTAAAAACCAACAAAATAATCTAACCCATTTTTAGATGTGAAAAAATCATGAATTTCATATAATTTATAAATGTATGTAAAATATTTTAAATTCCAAATAATAATCATTAAAAAAAATACCACAATAATAAGAACTACAGCAGAAAATTTTTTCAAAATATTTCTAAATCATATTCACATTTAATATTTCAATATTTATATATAAAACTATCACATTAACTTTCATTAAAAATATGAGGGAAATAAGTAGTTATTACAGACAATGCAAGTTTTGAAAAACTGAGGGTTTTTTTTTCCCAAAAAAAGATTGTTTGCATTCAACATTAAAGCTTGGAAGTATCTAAAGTTATATGGCCTATAAGTTATATGACATATCAATTCTTGACATGTATAACAAAAAGCTATTGTGAGGGCAGTTATAAGACTACTGACTTGGAAGATCCAAAAATATTCAAGTATCAAAGCAATAAGCTGATCCCAAGAATTCTATTCAAATAACCATGCAGAGATTTTTTTTTTTTTTTCATTTTTATCTCTCTTAGAAAGAAATCAATCCGATACCTTTGTTAAAATCCATTGCCCTTACCACTGAATTGTACAATAGAATTTCTTTAAATGTGATGTGCTGAAATTGCAAAAAAGGCAGTTTCTATGAAGAAATCTTTTTTATATATAGAGGATTTGAACACAGACTTTCGAGCTCCCTTCATCCATCTACTCTATCTCATAAACCATTACACCCAACCACACACATGTGAAAAAAAAAAAAAAAGACCTCTAATATAAGTATTTCATGCTGAACCAGCATTTATTGGTTGGTTAAGATCATCATCTCCCACACACATATATAATCAGTATTCGATTTATATTAAGTTAGCAAATCTTTATACTTTAATGGGCAGGCTTCAATCTATCCCATCTTCCAATTCTTCAGCCATTGAAAATCTGATAATGGAACACCCAAATCCCTTGCTAATGCCAATATTATTGTCATGCCCATCATGACTTCTGTGTATTTAAATGGGCAAGGTCTTATATATGAGAGGTCAAAGTGATTCAACATGAACATGACAATAACATTGGCATTAACAAGGAATTTGGGTATTCTATCACGGATGGCTGAAGAATTGGAGGGTGGATTAGATTGGAGCCTGTCCATTAAATTTAGTGTAAAGATTGGCTATCTTAATATAAACCAGCACTGATTATTTGTATGTGCAGGAGATGATCTGGACCAACTGATGAGATTGTAGGAGATAAGAGGGTATGGCTGAAAGGAGCATGAAAATCTGTATTCAAATCCCCTATATTACATCTAGACTCCAGGTATATAAAATATACTTGTATTTAAAATATTACAAATTCAGTCTGTATCATGCCCATCCCTCTTCTGTTTAAATAAACAAGGTCCTATACATGAGGTCAGAGTGATAAAGTCAACATGGCCATAACAATAGTATTGGCATTAACAAGAGATTTGAATGTTCTATCATCAGATTTTCAATGGTATATATGGATAAGCCGAATAATTGGAGGGTGGAGTAGATTGAAACCTGTTCATTAAAGTGTAAAGATTTGCTATCTTAAAATAAACCAAGATCTGATTATATATGTGTGGGAGATGATCTGAACCAACTGGTGAGTGCTGGTTCAGCACAAAATATTTATATTGGAGATTATTTATCTTTTTCACATGTGTGTGATCACATGTATCTGTTGAAGGATATAGAAAGGATGGCTGAAGGGAGCTTGAAAGTCTGTGTTCAAATCCCCTATATTACATCTAGAGTCCAGATATATAAAATATACAGGTATTTAAAATATTAAATCATTTAAAACAATCTAGAAAAAGCTAACGCTATCACTCATCTAAGTAGTTTTCTAGCATTATTTTATTGTATTTGCATGAAGATTCATGATAATGGTATATTAGTTGTGATAATATGTTGGACTATTTCCATCATCTATCATTAAATGCCAAGTGTATAAAAAATTTTTAACTTTTCAAATTGTTAGTAATAACACACATATAGATAGTGTTGTTATTACTAACAAGTTGTATTTGAGAAGTTTAAATAAAGTTTAACATTCAGCAGTTAATGAGAGATGATGGAAATAGTCCAACATATTTATTATACTGTAGTTTTTTCTTTCTATTTACACTGAATATTTTGATATAAATTTATATTAACAGTTTCAATTGTATAATTTTTTTCCATGATTCTCAATTTTCCTTCCAATTTTTCAAATGTTCTAGCAATTTTCCTCAGGGTTTCCTTTTACTTATTTCTTTTCTAACATTCTGGATTGTTTAGAAATAAATAGAAAAAGAATCTGATAAAAAATATTGACAATCAAAATGTTGAAAGAAAAATCTAAAGTACACTAAAATCATAATATACATACTATTTGTTATATAGCCTTCATGCAAATATCAATATTAAATATATATATATATGCAATATGGGCATTTTAAACATTTATATATACGATGATACAATTAATT
Source organism: Epiperipatus broadwayi (assembly GCA_028023455.1). Classification (NCBI taxonomy): domain Eukaryota; kingdom Metazoa; phylum Onychophora; class Udeonychophora; order Euonychophora; family Peripatidae; genus Epiperipatus; species Epiperipatus broadwayi. The sequence continues at coordinate 3,067,442 of JAQFVV010000076.1, forward strand.
TAAAAGTTAGAAGCATGAAAGCATCACAAAATTAACAAAAATAAAGATATATAATAATACAGTCATGAAAAGGTAGTGCAATAATAATTTGACAGATGGTACTAATTAATACTGGATTGTATTCAAATAAGTGAGTATATATATGAATATTTTAACCTATTCTTTATTCTTTTTATGATAAAAATTGTTACTGAAGATGACAAAATGAAAAAGATATAATGCTTATGCATGTTATATTTGCAAAATTCATTCAAATTTATCTGTAATAATGACAGCAACCATTTTCAGATGATAATTTTATCATCAGAGCAACAATATTTTTACTTTGAATTAGAAAATGTAAAATTCTATTCAAAATGGCTCTAAAACAGGTATTAATAGTAGCAATTCTTCCAACCTAACCAAAGTTATGAAATGTTTTCATTTTTAATTCATAAATTTCTGAATTACATAACCAAATTTATTTTATAATATATGGCTAAATGGCTTTTTTTTCAATAGATCTTTTGCAAAAGCCTTCATATAAACAGCGCTTTTGATGCAATATGTTCCTGTCCACCAGAATATCCTTTTTGTTCATATCTTCCACCTAAATAATACCTTTTCAGTATTCATTATAAATACTCATCATGTATAATATGTGTATTTTTAGTAGTTTCAGAAGCACAAACAATCCTGGCACAAATTTCTTTTTTATCTTTGTAAATATCCCAAATGGGAATAGATCATTCTTATCGAATATTAGACTGACTTCAGTGTATAACTATTTTTCTTTCAAAATTAAATATTTTTATTTTATCACATAAAAGACATAGTTCATGTGTTCTTTTAGGTTTGATAGAATTGCTATTACCATTAACTTTGCATTCTAAGGCCATTTTAATTAAACTTTTAATTTTCTAAATCCAGCATGACTGAATAAGTATGTAATATTATGTAAAAGCAAGCAAGATTTTTAAGATTATAAAATCGCTGTTGTTATGTAATATATTGTAATGGATGCTTAAAACACCATTACAAAGTTGAAGTTTTATAGAGATAAAAATAAATTTATATATGTTCGGTTTTGTTTATAAAACTTGATTAAAAGTTTCTGTTTTTTGCTTATACAAATATATATGTACATATGTGGGAAATATATTTTAACCCCACAGCTATATTTAGTTTTTTAATTTTGAAAAAAATAAATACTAAGATTAGTTTTTTTTTTTAATTTATGTAAAAGTAAATTGTATAAATAAATTGCTTTAAAGATTTAAGATTTAGATTGATAATAATAACTAATTAAAAAGAAAGAAAAAAAATTTTCATTTGTTAGTCCCTAGATCTGTAAAAGGCAATTTATTTTCTTTAATTAGATAGCTATTGTTAGCTAGATGAAGAATTTTGTAAATTTTAATTAAAAAAAAAAAATTGTAATTGGTTCAGATATAAGAGATTCAGCTATAAAAGGCTTAAATCAGGCTATTGTAATATAGTTGCACAACTTTGAGGATACTTGCACAAACTCTGCGAGATACTTGCACAAACTGTTCCTGCAAAAACTCTGAGAGAAGAATGATTCCTACATATTCTGTAAGAAAGCTGATCTTGCAGTTATTATTCACTTAGAATGAACACTAAACTTACGCAAGGATGTTTTCTCATACCATGATTTGGTAAGCTTTTTACCAGGACAGGTTCATGCTCATTGAGTCTCCATTAACTGCCTATAATGCCATAAAAACCAATTACAAAGAAACCACTAACCGACTCCGTCAAGCCTACCGTCATTGAATCCAGATCAACGGACCACACTCAACAAGCTTAGTGCACTAGCACATATTTTTTATTAAGGTACCTTACGTTCTACAATTTAAATGATTTTATTGTCTTACATTTGTTGTCTTTTTTTTTTTTAAATATACATGTGTTTCAAATTTTTATTTTATTTTGTGTAAGTCGGTTTCTGTGCATTGATATTTTTCTCTTAAACGAGTCCTAGTTTCAAACCTGTACTGTATGTTCCATACAAGTCTTGGTAAGTAATGTAAAAGTTTTATTTGTAATCTCACATCCTTTTGTTATAGAGAGCAGTCGGAATATTACAGACTTTAATTAGCTTCTGGCTCGTGATCCATTTTATTAGTCCTACTTATGTCGAGAAACTATAATTATTTATAATATACTATTATGAAATATAAGTTGCTAGTTTTATTCATTCGAACTTCCAATTCATTTATTAGGGGCACGTACTATCGTTTTAACTCTCTTAATAGGTAGATCGTGAGCTCCTAGCCTGTCTCACTCGGAGGGAGATCAATTAATTGAAAGTAATAACTTTCAACTCTTTTTTTTTGTTAATGTTTTGGAAGTTACGTTCGCATTTCTTCTTTTTCGACAAAAGCTTTCAGAAATCTCAAATACGGAGATTCATTCTTTTCCTAACTATGGGTTATAAGCAAAAGGTTAACCCTCTTTTTTCTTACATGAGATCACTAAATACTTACTAATACTTCTGCTACTGTCTGTATATTGCACTCTTTCCGATATATCATGCACAGGCAATTGCTCTCTAAACTATATTAAAATATTTTAGTTTTTTGACAAACATAAGAGTAGTATGTTTTCAGTTGATTTTAAAGTTTGTCATCTAGATTTATGTTTATTTAATCATACTACTAATAAAATATTTATTTACATTACTTGGCTGATTTTGTTTTCTGTTGCTACCTTTCTAACCATCGGAACAAAACAAAGACACATTTGCTTAGCTGAGCTAGTCTGGTGCATTCAGGTTCATATATCCTGTTCACCCTTATGTCTAGTTCCAATTTTCGGATTAGTGGCACCCTTGTGGTTAGTATATGTGAACCCAAAAGCTTTTGTCTGGCACAATATATATATTGAAACTGTTATGAGTTTAATGGCATACAACAACATAGTAGCGTGTGTACATATATAAATATAAAGTTGAAAGGAAAAGTAGAAACAGAGTCAAATTTTTTTGCAGGTATTTCTACATCACACTGGAATAACAATAAAGAATAAATAATTTTGAATTCAAATTTTCTTTATTATAAATTAAACATTTAAAAAAGATATAATTAATATTTTATTAATTCTGATTTTAAAATTAAAACAAGCATGTTTTTATGTTACAATAAATATCCTGGTAATTATAAAATTCCACTATATTTTTAAAATCTTTTTTTTTTTTTAAATAATGCTTGTATAACATATTTTGATAAAAATTCCACAAAGCAGTTTTCCAAAGGATTAAAGTGAATTGAAGAGTCATTAACTTCTTTCAATCAAGAAAGGAAAAAACATTTTAAACTTATATCCCCCCCCACACACACACACTGTTATATAAAAAGGAATAGTTCTTAAGTGGTTCTTGGGAGTTCTTAGAATTATTCAGATTAGGACAGAAACTACCAATGAAAAAATAACTGAAGGCAAAGTGGATTCAGTAGCTGCTACTAGTTCACGATGTTGGAGCTTGGATTCCCCTAGAGGTAAAACCCGGATTTTCTACATTCTCCATAGCTGATATTGTATTCAATGACATGCCTAATGTCTATCCAATCCTAGACTAAATGAAGCTGATTGAATGTTAGCAGTTATTTGAATTATACATTTCCTAATGATCACTATAAGTCAATCTATTGTTTTAAAAGAGACCAGCATACTAAGAGAATCCATCAGCAAGAATTAGTTTATATTTATGGTGACTTACTTCTGCAGAGAAGCACAAATAAACATATAAAGCAGAGCTGGTGAGTAGTAATATATATAGAGTGATATTATTTTAAATCATTTATTGAAAAAACATGACATTTAAAATCTTTAATTTAAAAATCCAAGTAAATAGTTTTTGCTTGAATTAAAAATCTAAAAATAAAGAATTGATTTATAAACTCCAAAAGTATTTCTAGATCAGAAAACAAAGAAATTTGCTGGTGTATTTTAAAAAAAAATGGAAAAAAAATAACAAAATGGATTTTATGGAATTAATAGCGAAAAGTATATTTTTAATAATTTTATTATTATGACAAATTAAAATATATGATATAAATGTCAGTGTGCACATACATTTCCATACGCATACATGTATATGTTAAATTAGTCAATTACATATAAAAATGAAATTCATTTATAGATTTATGAATTCAAATATGCTAACAAATTATTATACCACATGTCTGTGCATTGATGTATAGATGCTTTATGTAAACCTATTAAGAGGTATTTGTAAATCAAAATTAATAATTTTTTATTAGTTTATGACAATTCAAATATGTTCATAAATTATACTGCATGTCAGGTAGACACATATATGTAAAAAATAATATTTTTTTTTTGTTATATGACAATTCAAATGTTCATTTTATATTATACTGCAAATCTGTGTACTGATATGTTTTATGTAAACCTATTGGAACATATATGTAAACCACAATGAGATAGCATATTTTTTTGTATATTAATCAAAATCAGAAGGTTTAATTTGTATGTGTCTAACTGTATTCTGCAGATTTTAATTTAATTTTTTTTTATTGTTAATAAACTGATATTTCATTGTTAAAATTATTCCAGTGAACATAATCCTAAATAACTTTTTAAATATTATGTTGCATCATCTCTTGCTCAGTGTTCTCTGAGCTAGATTCATACATAATGGTCTGTTATATAAAAGGGGATTATACTAATGTTTATGGACATCCAATTGATAATGATGATCCTGAATTAGCACAAAGGAGATACCTCGGTAAAGTCCATACACTACATTTTATTTAGTTTAGTATTCATTTAGAAATTAAGTTTATAGTTGGCCAGATATATTAATGGTACTAGGGGTGACCGGAGCATTGATGATGATCAGCATGAATTAATATCCCAGCATTATTGGTTTTATTCTATATATTTGTTCATGATTATTAATTTACACATAACTCATGGGGGGTGGGTATTTTCCATTATTTCCATTACAATTTCACACATATATAAGTATATGAATCCATGCAAGCATATGTATATTATATATATATGCACACAAACATGATTTATAACTATTTACATGCACATATTCTCTAGCAGAAAATACATACAATTCCTCACCTATGTTGTCATTAAAAAGTACAATATTATTATAATATTCAAGTAAAAAAAATATGGTCTCTTTCCATCTATCATGGATTTGACATCTATTTTTCAACTTAATCTCAGTAAAAAAAATTATAATAATAAGCTGTATAATACTAAAATACATTAAAATATTATACAAGTATAATATACTCCATTGCAATCAATACAAACAATTTCTTTAATCGCTTTTTCTCCAATATTTTTTAAACATTAATGCTGAAAGTGAATCAATTAAGAAAATGAATTAATCAAATTTGACTTGGTAACATTATCACAAATGTCACTGCTTATAATATTAATGGCTACATTGACAAAATGCTTTCACATTATTCTGTAATGAAATACAACAAGGATGATAAAATAACTGCAATAATTAAAGAATTAAAATTATCAGGAGTATTTTTATAAATGCAAATAATTTTTTATTGCTAAGAGTCTACTTACCAATCAAAGAATAGTAAGAACTATGCTTTGCATGGTTGAACCGTGGTGGGTGATGAGTTTAAAAATAATTCTGTCAAGACAAGTGATTAAAAAACGTTTGATCAACTGAATGGAATTATTGATTTTAGTTTGTTAATTTGATGCTTAAACATCATTTGATCTATTGAAAAATTCATTACAATATATATATATATTTTATAATGAGTGCTAAGAAATAAAAAGAAAAATGGGAGAAAAATCAGCTTATTTAGAAAGATCATTTTTTACATTATTTTTGAAAAACAAAAAGATTGAAGTGAACTGAGTTGAACATGGCAAAAATAGTGAGAAAGGATAAAATTAAAATAGATGTCCTTTTCATAGCAGAAGTTATTGGGTTAAAAGAATTCTGAATCAATTTTCAGTTAAGGAAAAGAAAAAGAAAAACATTTATTTTGTCAATTCAACTATTGTGCTTAATCCATCATTTAGAGCTCAAATATCATAAAGTGCTAACTTTCTGAAAAAGAAATTATTGAATCAGATTAGAAAAACAATGACTGCATTAATCTCCGTCATTATTGCTTTTAACTTGGTTCATTGATCCTTTCAAAATGACAAAAAAAAAAAATCAGCAACTGAATGCTAACATAGCATAGATCAAAAAGAATAAATGAATTGCTCAATAACCAAATTACCTATTTGAATAACACCTAACAGATGACAAAATTGTAAAATTCATGACCAAATACATGCTGACGTTTTTCTAGTTTAAATTCAAGGAAACTTGCCAAAGACATCAATCTATATCACTTTCTTTTATGAAACAAATTGTAAATTGTTAATATTTTAGAGTAAGTTTCAGTAAACAATGAAAGCATGAGTAAGTATATATAAGACATACAACATTGTAAGTTCTGTTGTTGTTTTTTCCTTATTTACATTGTTTCTTTTCTTTCAACATATAGAGTATGTGCAAAGAAAGATATATTTATAAAGAGTTTTTCTTCTTATACCAAACATTATATAATACCAAATACAGTTCACAACAACAGTACAATGTTCTTATCAAATGAAAATTTCAAAAAGTATTTCATCACAATTATAAAATAATAATACAAATATGAAAGATAGCAAAATGTCTATATTTCATACAGAATTTATAAGCAAGTAGACAAACTTTGAACTAGCAGCCCAGGTTATAAACATTGAAATATTTATTCCTGTTTTCATATGTTTGCTAATATTATATATTATACAAGATTTTAAACTAAAAAAAATATATATATTTATGCAAATTTCTATATAAGTGTATATAAATCTAAAATATATGTCAAGCATTGGTGGTCGAGAGGTCAGCCACCGCTGCTCTACAAGCAGTTGTCCTGGGTTAGCGGGTTCGCTTCCCGGCTGATGTTATGACACATGAAAAAAAAAAATCTAAAATATACATACTATATATTATTATATAAAATGAATAAAATTATAGTTATTATTAATATAACAATATTTTTTGATCAAGTATTTTGATAAAATGTGTTTATAATTTTAAAATAAATCTGAAACGGTATAATAATTTTTGACAAAATTTTGGAAAAATTATGATCTTAAAAAATGATACTGGAAACAACGATATGCACAAACTAATGACAAACATAGGCAGTAACATGATGAATTTTGCAACAATGTGCAATGGTTTTACTACATTTGAAGCAGAGCTTAATAAGATTTCAGAAAACATGCAGTTTGGAAATGATGTCAATATGATAATTTGAATGCTGTGGATGTTTAACTGTACAATGAAGTACTAACAAAATAGCTTGATGATAAAACTCTTCTGCAAACTGAATATCAAAAGTATACAAATAGGAAAAAATAATTTCTTATGAACATTATTAATTCTAATAACTTAAGAAGTTTATGAGTTCATCATGCTATAAAAAACTGTTATTCATTAGATAGAAAAATGCAAAAAAAAAAAAAAAACAATGTGCAAACATCATTGTCTTTTTTAAACAATTTTTTTTGCCCAATTTTCAGCAACAAATATTTCTAAAGGTACATGGTATTTTTTATTTAACTATTATTTTGAGATGATAAATAATTGTTCTTTGATAATGCATTATTACAGTAGAATCCCTTACAACAATGTATTGATTTGGGTGGAATTTTCCCCAGGATCGATTAACTGTATTTTATAAAATATGACTGTTTATATATATTTCAGATAGTCAGTCCCCTTTGTTCATTGTCAATTAATGCTCACACAAATATATATATATAGTATTTTTTAATATCAATTTTCATTTAATGGTGACATATGTATTTCATTAATATTTAAAAAATAATTATCGAAAAATATATTGAACAAGGTTTCAAATGATACTTTTCATAAAAAGTTTAAATATTCCAACATTTTTTTATATAAATATTAATTTCTAAAATATTATATTGTAAATGTATTGTTTTGCAACTGGTTTATACACAGAATAATGTTAGACACATTTGTGAATCTCAAATGTAGCTGACCAGCTATCATCAACATTAATTGTGAAATTTAGTTAAGATTATGGTCGCAGGCATTCTACTAATGTAGTATGATCATAGTTTAAACCATGATTTAGGTTTAAATCAAATGACTACACTTTCTTAAAAAATTTCTTGCTATTATTATGGATTTCCAGTCTTATTATTGGAATAACAATCACTGATTGAATTTAAATATTTTACTCATTATTAGCCTGGTATCCAGTGTCAATCAATAGTCAACTTTTAATAACTCTATTTTATACTGTGAGAAATGTCATTTATAAACAAATCCTTTAATAAATTTAAATTTAGTCAAAACAACTTGCAATAAAAGAATAGTTTTAAGAATTTTTTTTCCATACGTCATAGCATCAGCTGGGAAGTGAAGCCGCTAACCCGGGACAATTGCTTGTAAAGCAGCTGTCGCTGACCTCTCGACCACCAATGCTTGACAGAATAATTATTATTTAAGCTATTAATTATTCTATCTATATTGCATTAAGGTTTGATATTCAGTTTTCTAGCTTTGTTCTATACTAGTGAGTCCTATACTCACTACCAACTTGCCAAATACAATTTCCTGTTAACAATAGAAAAATTCTTTGTGTAAAACAATCTGTTACTATAAGGGAATTTCCTGATACTAGATCATATTCTTGATATTTGAGGTTTTCATATGAATGAACAGAATTAGTCTAATTCTCTTTTGATATGATTAAAAATGAAAGCAGTGAAGAATATAGAGCAAGTACAAAAAAGATTTTTTTTTTCCATATAGTGTTCCCAAAATTATATGTAAAACTTTATTTTCCTGATTGCTTAAAGAAAACAAATTTACTTACAAAATACACTTCTTAATTCAAACAATCCTCATTGATTTTATATATTACGAAAACCAATATTACCTATTTTATTTGGCTTATTCATTTACATGATATCCTGCAGTGTGTACAAATTTAGAATATAAAATTGAACATACATTTCAAGTTGGCTTTATATGTCATTGGAATAAATTATAAAAACTAAATATTTGTATACTGTAGTAATTTATAAATGCTCAATGATTATTTGTCATGCAAAAGCAAACAGTTCAAAAAAATAAAGTGATATTTTCACATCAATGCAAACTGGTGTAAAAATCACAGATTATTGGACAATTAAGAGATTGCAGATAAATTTAATTATAAAAGAGTATGAAATAAAAGATTGGAGATTTGAAAATCTATATAAATAAAATAAAATCTAATAAATCCTACAAAATTAATGCCAAAGTATATAAAAATATATTGCAAATTTTGCATCCAAAATTATTAAATCCCTTTGGAATTGTCTTTAAGAGAGTGAGAAAATCAGCTAACATGAATACAAATCCAGATAAACCATGAAAAAAGAAAAACAATGGACCAATAAAAAAGATTAGAACTCATTAAAAAATGTAAATTGGTCTATATATTATTTTAATGACTTCCAATTAATTTTACTGTTTGTGACTTAAAATTATCTAACTCTAGAAACTATTAAAATAATATATAGGTTTAATATATATAATTTTGTAAATTTTTACCTTTTTTTTTTTTCCTTTCATATCTGTTATTTTTGTTTATTAAAATTTTTTCAAGATTTCATCCCCAGTAGATTACTTTTATAATGCCCTAAAGTTGGTTACAATCCAAGGAGATTCATTAATTAAGAATTTCAAAATTTGCAATAAATCTTTATAAACAGAACTTTGGTATGGATTTTATAAATTTATAAAACCAACTTCTAGCAACTTTTTGGAATAATTCAATTTGATGTGAAAATTTCAATACTGAATGGAGGTTTTCAAAAACAATATAATCTTTTTTGCAGTGATTTTGTTTTTGATATAAATAATATTCATTAAGTAATGATAAATTAGTATAGTGTACAAGTAACCACAAATTATAATTCATTACTTTGAAATTCAAAGATAATGTGATGTTTATGTTCAATTTTGTACATGTTGCAGGTGCAGGCAACAAATGAAAGATTACATCAAATAAAATACCTAATTGTTTTTTTAATAACATAAGAAATCAATAGAAGATTGTTTGAAATAAGAAATGCATTTAACAATTAAAGTATTTTTATATGAGCAATTATGCCAGCTTATACAATTTATACATGTGGATGTTCAATTTTGAGACTTACTCATCATCATCATCAACCATTATCAATCCACTGCAGGATGAAGGTCTCTCCAAGTTTAATCCATCTTCTCTGATCTTTAGCTTCTATTTTCCACAACACCCCTGCACATTTTCTTATTTCATCCATCCATCTCACACATGGTCTCTTTCTAGGTCTTTACACAAACATTCATTCTGCCTTATCAGGCACTGAGAAGAAAGACCATGGTGTTTCTTGATCTTAAACTTAGAGGTAAAAAGCCAATAAACTCACCACGCTGGCTAATGCGTGTTGGTGAGCAGCCCATCCATGTTCGTATACTATATAAATAATCACATAGTAATAACAGCTGCAACGACAAGAACGTATGGAGTGGACATTAGGAATTTGCCCTGCTCAGTTCCTTTAAGGTCTCCAAGAGGAATCAAAGGGACTCCTTTCAGTTAATAGCAAACTCCTTTCTGCAGCCTGAGACTTACTACATATATATATATATATATTTAAATTAAATTGCATTATTTAAGCATTATTCCAATCTTTGGTTCTAATTCAAATAATCTTACTTTTTACATACATAGATCAATACATTTTTTAATAACAAAAATAAAATAATAGGAATATTTTGTTATTGTCATTTGAAATATTATTCTAAGAGATGCAAGTACATAAGTATACTGATATTGTTTCTTTTTTTCTTTATATATATATTTCAGATGCTGAATATTTGCAAAACACTCTTCAAACAAAAAAAAAAGATTTCATCTTCATTGGATTTATCAATAGTGAAAACTACATCTAAGTAGAAACATTCATTAAATTTTTGTTAATGCTTCATTTTGCAGTTGGAACATTCATAATTTGTCCAATTAATGGAGCAACTAAGTTCTGATTATTATTTTCTAAAAAAAGCAAAGAAATTGGAGATTCTTTATTGGACAATATAAACAAGAAACAAAAAAATAACAAATCAGTGTCCTTTAGTGTTAAAAAGCAAAATTATTTCTATAGATTGATAGTTGTAACAAATGTCCATAATGAACCAATGATGCAGATAACAGTAACAATAGAGACAAACATATTTAATAAGAATTAAGAAAAATCCATATCAAAATAGCTGACAAAGATAGCATGTAATAGCACCAATTAATGTAAATAAGAGACAAGGTTAATTTCTACATTATGACAATGATAGCAAACCACAAAGACATGAATATGATAACTTTTGATTGTTTGGCATATCTTTTAGCTAATGACAGTTTCTTAACTTGAAAGAATATATTCTTAATATGGTCAAATATTTTTAAACAATCATTTTGAAAATGCTCTCTTCAGATAATCAAGTAGTCCAAAACTTAATTTGCTAGATGAAACCTATCAAAACAATTTAATGGATTGTCTGGATATTTACATTACAGGTCGGACTACACTTCTAATAATATGCAAGCAAAAGATGTCAAGGTTATGCTTACAAAGAATATTCAAAATATGATATCCTTGATGAAATAAAAAAAAAAAACATTATGTTCTAGTAATTATGTTATATCTATGGAAACATCTTAAAAATGATATGGGGGATACCATATAATAATGTGTTTGCAAATAGATATAACAAATGTTTAATTTCAGGTCTTTTTTCTCTCACAAAATTGATTCAAAGCAAATCAATAACACTGAACTTCAATTAAGTGAACATTAAAAAGAAATTGACTCCAAGTTTAAGTCAAATTTAATACTACAATTAATAGTGAAATTCTAGGTACAAATCCACTTTTCCAGAAATAATTTCTCGATGAATGTATATCACAAATGTCAGAATATGAATGGTGAAAGAAATTAGTATCCCACAATATTCTCCTTTTTTTCTACTTCTTCTTCTCCTATGTATTGATTTCTATTATAACATATCATACCATTGACACCTTCTTTGACACTTTATCAATACTTTTATTTTTATTATTTGTATTACACTAACAGTTTCGACTGTCCTGCAGTCATCATCAGAGCTACAATATTCAAATATATAATTATACAATTATTACACTTATCCACATATATATATATACATATATATATATATAATTAATACACAATATAAACAAAATAATAATACATTTTAATATGATCTTTATAAATAATCATTTCCCATTTTATTATCTTATCTTCTAAATAATTTTATCAATATTTTATATTAATTTATTTTATATCACTTTATTTCATTTTTTAATATTATTTAATATAATAATTATAACTTTATCATTTATTTTACTATTTAATGCATATTATTATCATTTTCTTATATTATAAAATCAACTTCTAATCTTGTCTTATTTTTATTAAATATTTCTATCAATTAACTTTACCCACATTGCAAATTATTATTATTATTATTTTATTACAAAAAATTACTTACTTCTTGTTGATTCTATTACCAAAACCCAACTGACAAAAAAATTCAAATTTTGTATTTGTTTAACCTCCCTCTATTGTCATTTTCTTTAACTATTTTCTTTTAACCTTTTCAAATTCTAATTATTACTAACAATTTTTTATAAAATTATTGTTCTTACCCCGAAATCTCGATTAAGACTTGGTTTTATACTCTTAATCAAGATTGCTTCTTTAATTTTTTATCCCTACTATTATTTGTGTAATTAATCATTTTTATACAATCTTTTTCAAACCTATGACCTGTTTCTAATGAATGCAAATAAACAGGTGATCTCTTATCATATTTATGCTGAATTAATCTGGTATAAATTGAGTTCTTTGTTTCTCCCACATAATTAGTTTTTATATTTTTACTTTTGCATGATTTGCATTCAATTTTATATACCCCATTTATATTTTTTTCTACTTTTCTTACATACTTATTATCTAATATATTAAGTATATTCTTCCTTCTTTTATTCACTATCTTAAACTTTATAACATTATTAAACTTTTTGTTAATTCTAATAATTATTCTATTCATACCTTTTACAATACTGTTATTATAAGTTTTAATACCTATATATTTATTTTTATCTATTTTATTTTTTCTACTTACTATCCCATTGTTTGTATTAAATTTGTCTTCCAATTTTCTTATATTTTCTTTTATAACTTTTTCTGGATATTCATTATCCCTAAACTCTTTAATTATTAATTCTATCTGTCTTTTATAATCTTCCTTATCTGAGCAATAATTCCTAGCTCTATATATTCTTGAATTTACACTACTTATTTTATATTTAACATCTATATTTGAATGCCAATTATTTATATTGCTATCTACATTACTTTTTTTATATACAGATGTCTCTATCTTGCATTTACCATTTTTATATGATTTTTCTAACAAAATATCCAAATATGATAATTTATTATCATTTTCTTTTTCTACTGTAAATTTTATATTTTTATCCAATCTATTAATCTCCTCAAGATACATATCTATTTGCCTTTGACTCTTGTTGAAAATCAATAAATAATCATCAACATATCTTTTCATAAAAATTGGACCATTAGTATTATTAATCATTAAATCTTCCATATTTTCCATATATATATTACTAAGTACCCCACTCAATGCCCCTCCTATTAGTAATCCTTTATTTTGCTTATAATATTCTCCATTAAATTCAAATGTAATATCCTTACAACAAATTCTCATTATTTCTCTCAATTTTTCTATTGGTATTTTAATTTCTTTATGTTCATCTTCTCTATATCTTTTTATTGCTAACTCTATTGCTTCTTCTACATTTATATTTGTGTACATTGATATTACATCTATTTTTACCATAGTTAACTTATAATTACTATATTCATTTATCTTATCTTTCATATCATTTATTAACTCTTTATTATTTTTAATATAAAAACTACTTTTATCATTAATATATTTCTTAAGAATATTACTTGATAACCATTTAGATATTCTATCAAAATATGAATTTGTACCATTTATGACTGGTCTTAAAGGCACCCCTTCTTTAAATATTTTTGGTGCTCCATAAATTCTTGCCATAGCACAATCTTTATTACCCAAAAATGCAAATATTTTTCTATCCATTAACCCATTATTATATAATCCTTTTACTAACTCATAAATCTTCCCATTTTTTAATTTTGTATCATTTTTCTTTATTTTAATAAAATACTCCTCTTCCAACAATTTATTCATTTTACCAATGTATTCTTCTTTATTCATTAATACCAATTTATTACCTTTATCTGACTTTATAAACACTATTTCTTTTTCATATTTATCCCTTATTTCTTTAACCTCTTTTATTTTAATTACATTATTTAAATTATTTATCCCCTTATTCAACTTTTTATGTTTATTTTCAATATTTACTTTTTTTATTTTATATATCATATTATTCACTTCTTCTTTAAAACTTTCCATCCATAATTTATCCTTCATATCAATTAAATTATTAATATCCTTATTTTCATAATAATATATACCATAATTAGTCTCTAAATAGTTTTGTGCTATTTTCTCTACTAATGCTTGCACTTCTATTATATCTTTATTTCTACATTCTCCATATGGTACATATTTTATACCTTTACCTAGTATATATTTCTCTTCTTCACTTAGTTCAATATTTGTTAAGTTACAAATCTTTTGTTCACTTTTATGAAGTCCTTCTTTATAATCTTTAATTTCTTTTCCATTCTTCAATCTATCCATTTTCTTCTTATATCTTATTATGGTATTCCTATTTATAATATCCATCTTTTCATTACATAATTTCCTAAAAATTTCTTCTTCCTTAAAATTTGTCCTTTTATTCACAAACTCTTCAATATTACTAATATCTTTATATACTCTACTTTTCATTTTATAACTTTCTTTAATATATTTCTTTAGAATTTTCTTTTCAATATTCTTTACATAATTTCTTTTATCACTTATTCTTTTCCTTAGTTTATCCAACTTTATAAAATTTGGTATAACTTCATATTTTGCAGGACAGTCGAAACTGTTAGTGTAATACAAATAATAAAAATAAAAGTATTGATAAAGTGTCAAAGAAGGTGTCAATGGTATGATATGTTATAATAGAAATCAATACATAGGAGAAGAAGAAGTAGAAAATTATATTACTTCCATAAGAAGTGAAAACACAGAAGACAAAGATTACAAAGAAGCAGTATTTGGGTGTATAATAGATAATTATGGAGAAGATACACAATATTAAAATGTTCTTGGACTATATTAGAGGATTGGAAGATGAAGATACAGTAAAAATGATTAATAAAAGATGGAAATTGGTAATGAAATTAAATAATTTGAAAAATAATATAAAGTTTTTAAAGGACTGTGAAAAATATGAAGTTATACCAAATTTTATAAAGTTGGATAAACTAAGGAAAAGAATAAGTGATAAAAGAAATTATGTAAAGAATATTGAAAAGAAAATTCTAAAGAAATATATTAAAGAAAGTTATAAAATGAAAAGTAGAGTATATAAAGATATTAGTAATATTGAAGAGTTTGTGAATAAAAGGACAAATTTTAAGGAAGAAGAAATTTTTAGGAAATTATGTAATGAAAAGATGGATATTATAAATAGGAATACCATAATAAGATATAAGAAGAAAATGGATAGATTGAAGAATGGAAAAGAAATTAAAGATTATAAAGAAGGACTTCATAAAAGTGAACAAAAGATTTGTAACTTAACAAATATTGAACTAAGTGAAGAAGAGAAATATATACTAGGTAAAGGTATAAAATATGTACCATATGGAGTATGTAGAAATAAAGATATAATAGAAGTGCAAGCATTAGTAGAGAAAATAGCACAAAACTATTTAGAGACTAATTATGGTATATATTATTATGAAAATAAGGATATTAATAATTTAATTGATATGAAGGATAAATTATGGATGGAAAGTTTTAAAGAAGAAGTGAATAATATGATATATAAAATAAAAAAAGTAAATATTGAAAATAAACATAAAAAGTTGAATAAGGGGATAAATAATTTAAATAATGTAATTAAAATAAAAGAGGTTAAAGAAATAAGGGATAAATATGAAAAAGAAATAGTGTTTATAAAGTCAGATAAAGGTAATAAATTGGTATTAATGAATAAAGAAGAATACATTGGTAAAATGAATAAATTGTTGGAAGAGGAGTATTTTATTAAAATAAAGAAAAATGATACAAAATTAAAAAATGGGAAGATTTATGAGTTAGTAAAAGGATTATATAATAATGGGTTAATGGATAGAAAAATATTTGCATTTTTGGGTAATAAAGATTGTGCTATGGCAAGAATTTATGGAGCACCAAAAATATTTAAAGAAGGGGTGCCTTTAAGACCAGTCATAAATGGTACAAATTCATATTTTGATAGAATATCTAAATGGTTATCAAGTAATATTCTTAAGAAATATATTAATGATAAAAGTAGTTTTTATATTAAAAATAATAAAGAGTTAATAAATGATATGAAAGATAAGATAAATGAATATAGTAATTATAAGTTAACTATGGTAAAAATAGATGTAATATCAATGTACACAAATATAAATGTAGAAGAAGCAATAGAGTTAGCAATAAAAAGATATAGAGAAGATGAACATAAAGAAATTAAAATACCAATAGAAAAATTGAGAGAAATAATGAGAATTTGTTGTAAGGATATTACATTTGAGTTTAATGGAGAATATTATAAGCAAAATAAAGGATTACTAATAGGAGGGGCATTGAGTGGGGTACTTAGTAATATATATATGGAAAATATGGAAGATTTAATGATTAATAATACTAATGGTCCAATTTTTATGAAAAAAGATATGTTGATGATTATTTATTGATTTTCAACAAGAGTCAAAGGCAAATAGATATGTATCTTGAGGAGATTAATAGATTGGATAAAAATATAAAATTTACAGTAGAAAAAGAAAATGATAATAAATTATCATATTTGGATATTTTGTTAGAAAAATCATATAAAAATGGTAAATGCAAGATAGAGACATCTGTATATAAAAAAAGTAATGTAGATAGCAATATAAATAATTGGCATTCAAATATAGATGTTAAATATAAAATAAGTAGTGTAAATTCAAGAATATATAGAGCTAGGAATTATTGCTCAGATAAGGAAGATTATAAAAGACAGATAGAATTAATAATTAAAGAGTTTAGGGATAATGAATATCCAGAAAAAGTTATAAAAGAAAATATAAGAAAATTGGAAGACAAATTTAATACAAACAATGGGATAGTAAGTAGAAAAAATAAAATAGATAAAAATAAATATATAGGTATTAAAACTTATAATAACAGTATTGTAAAAGGTATGAATAAAATAATTATTAGAATTAACAAAAAGTTTAATAATGTTATAAAGTTTAAGATAGTGAATAAAAGAAGGAAGAATATACTTAATATATTAGATAATAAGTCAAACAATAAATATACCCCCTAAATTTATATTGCATATAATTCTATAATTAAAAAAGTAGAAAAAAATATAAATGGGGTATATAAAATTGAATGCAAATCATGCAAAAGTAAAAATATAAAAACTAATTATGTGGGAGAAACAAAGAACTCAATTTATACCAGATTAATTCAGCATAAATATGATAAGAGATCACCTGTTTATTTGCATTCATTAGAAACAGGTCATAGGTTTGAAAAAGATTGTATAAAAATGATTAATTACACAAATAATAGTAGGGATAAAAAATTAAAGAAGCAATCTTGATTAAGAGTATAAAACCAAGTCTTAATCGAGATTTCGGGGTAAGAACAATAATTTTATAAAAAATTGTTAGTAATAATTAGAATTTGAAAAGGTTAAAAGAAAATAGTTAAAGAAAATGACAATAGAGGGAGGTTAAACAAATACAAAATTTGAATTTTTTTGTCAGTTGGGTTTTGGTAATAGAATCAACAAGAAGTAAGTAATTTTTTGTAATAAAATAATAATAATAATAATTTGCAATGTGGGTAAAGTTAATTGATAGAAATATTTAATAAAAATAAGACAAGATTAGAAGTTGATTTTATAATATAAGAAAATGATAATAATATGCATTAAATAGTAAAATAAATGATAAAGTTATAATTATTATATTAAATAATATTAAAAAATGAAATAAAGTGATATAAAATAAATTAATATAAAATATTGATAAAATTATTTAGAAGATAAGATAATAAAATGGGAAATGATTATTTATAAAAATCATATTAAAATGTATTATTATTTTGTTTATATTGTGTATTAATTATATATGTATATATATATGTGGATAAGTGTAATAATTGTAAAATTATATATTTGAATATTGTAGCTCTGATGATGACTGCAGGACAGTCGAAACTGTTAGTGTAATACAAATAATAAAAATAAAAGTATTGATAAAGTGTCAAAGAAGGTGTCAATGGTATAATATTCTCCTTTTCTGACCACTTAAACATCTTCAGCTAGTAGAGAAAAAAAAATTTTTTTTTATTTAGTTTAGGAAATGAAAAGATCTGTAAATTAATGTTTTCATTCAAACTGATTACGCCAGTGATAATGCTTAATTTTTGTGTTTCTCTGTATGTTACTTTTACATATTGTACTACTATTTAATTCAGATTTAATTATATGTAATAAGTAGGACTAATGCTTTGCATTAATTTTATTATTTTCAATTTCATTTTTTTTAGGGGTGCATTTTGCATGTTTTATTATATAAAGTCTACATGTATTCAAATTTAATAGGAATAATAATCAATAAAAAAATGAAAGATAAAATAATAGCCTAATAACTATGGATTTTGAATACTAGAAAGAATTAAAACATACTTTTTATCAAATGATTTTAATTTAGATCAAGACTGTCCTATGCAGCCTGCCTATGGATTTATTTTTGATATGTGAAAAATATAATACTTTAGATCAAATGCGTATTAAATATTTTAATTCTATCACAAATCGATAACCTTAATATTGGCAATATTATTTACTGTTTTCATATCACTATACTGCTGTCCTGAGACTATGAATTTAATACCAGTCAAACAGTATCGATAATTTTTAAATAAATCTAAGTACAACTTTGTAGTAATAAAATAAATTTATATAATATTAATAACAAAATAGGAAAAGAATAAAGACTTAAAAAGAATTAGAAATTTCATTAGAAATCGCTAGTCTATAAATAGGCTTCTGCATGAGTGCATCAATTTCTACACATGTACACATGTCCAGTAAATAAAAAAAAATAAATTGCAGTGTGTCTTAATTGAAGAAAATTCTTCATGCATTCATTCGGATATAACTGCAAGACATATATAGATTTCTGTTAAGAACAGAAATCAATGATGAATTATATCATCATTATGCAGACAATCAGTTGCCACTGTATTATACGAATCATACATTTATTACGATACCTCACAGTTCATTACACATTTAGCACCTACATAAATTCAGACAGGAGATTTTAGACAAGAGTCCATTTAAATATAATTGTTTCTCATTTACACAATTGATAAAATTGGCATATGCAAATTTTCTAGAGTAGCTTTAATAATAATAATGAGGTAATTTATTCATGTAATGTCTGCACATATTTATTTAGTAAAATAATAATCTTTATTTACATTTCCACATATATATATTATATACATCCATAATCTATCTCCTCCTCTAGAAATAATGCTCTTATTTGTATATGTAATCCTCTAATTTTGCAGTTCACTGCATACATGAGCTTTTCTAGCAAAAAGTCTTTTTCTTATGACGTTATAATCTCTTCTTGTCGAAACTTACTTGATGTAACACGATCTGCAATTGGTTCAATAGTTTATCCTTTATTGAATTATTTGTTACAAATTTATCTAGATCTACAGTTTGGACCTTCTCAATAAAATTTTTGTCATCATTTGCTGGCTTAACATTAATACTACCTGCATCTAATCTCACTTTCACAATGCTGTAAGTGGTTATATGTCACTTAAATATTTTTCTGTTATCCACTTATATCAATCTAATTTGCTGAGATAAGATTTTCAAAGTTATTCCCTGGTAGCCATTTAAGTTTTAATCTCACTTTCACAATGCTGTAAGTGGTTACATGTCACTTAAATATTTTTCTGTTATCCACTTATATCAATCTAATTTGCTGAGATAAGATTTTCAAAGTTATTCCCTGGTAGCCATTTAAGTTTTAAAATATCACATATCCAAACACTTTCTCCAACTTTAAAATTTTCATTTGTAATTGGAAATAATTTAGAAAGATGGGTTTGGAAATTCTGTACATCAATACTGTAATGGCTTATCTTATTAGTAGCTGTACATAGATAAAGTGCTGGAAAAACATTGACCTAATAATGTTTCCCTAATATTCTTAAGGAGATTTTTTGTCAACGTAGATTTTGTGTTGAACTGCTTTCTTTGCAAGACTATTAGACTTGGAATGATAAGGTGGAGTAAGTATGTGGTGTATTCTCTTATCAGTTAGATAATTCTTAAATTGCCGAGATGCAAATCCAGTCCCATTGTCTGTTACAATAGTTCCAGGATAACAGTAATTTACAAAGATCTCTTTCAGCGCTCTAATGGTACTTTTAGCTCTAGTGTTTTTGATGATTTTATATTTCAACTACTGTGAATATGAAACTACAACTACTAAAAATATATAACCATTTATTGGGCCAGCATGGCCTAAATATAAGTTTTCACAAATGAATTGTTTTAGGTCATGACTCCAGCTTTTTTGGTGGTAGATTAGCAGTTGATTAGCTCTATATACATTTCTTCACATATTCTATTTTTTGCTCAGCTTTGGCCATCATATATATGACCTAGCTAAAGCTTTATACAGACAATTCCTGGATGATGACATTGATGAAATTAAGCAAATACTTTCGGCCTTCTGTAGAAATAAAAATGCAGTCAGTCCTCAATACACAAACACTATACATTGATAAACTCTCATGCATTCCAAATAGTGTTTATAATTTCATTAGGATGTTTTTCAAGCCAACTTTGTATTATTCACTTCATTAAAGTTGCATAACTAGTCTTTCCTGGTCCAATAAGAGTTCATAATATCAATATAATTGATTTCTCTTAAAACTCTTTATTAGCATCAGGCAGGCATGATAAAAAATCTGTGGTGCCAATCTGCTTTCCAGACTTACATAACAATTCATTATCATATGTTGCTAGCACATATATCCAGTCTAGCATATGTTGACTTGTATGTTCTGGAATTTTTTTAAATTGCCGAAAATTCCCAGTAATGGGTAATGGTCTGCACAAATTTGAAATTTCCATCCATAAATTTTATTGTTTTATGACGAAAATTATAGCTAATACCTCTTTGCCAAGCTGACTGTAATTTTCTTTAACTGCTGACAATGATCTCAAGGCTTAAGCTATAGGTCATTCTCCGTAGAAATGGTGGAAAATCAGCATGCTGATTTCATATTCTGAGAAATCCATTATAATTATCACATCCAGGTCACTATGATAATATATGTGAAGTTGCTTTGACATAAATAAGACTTCAGCTTTCTGAAAGGCAATGTCCTGTTCTTCCAACGATGACCAACATTATCGCTCTTTTAATAATTTATATAATGGCAATAACATGAGACTTTTAGAAAGCTCTTCAAAAAGTTCAGTAGGCTTAAAAATGTGTGAAACTCTTTTATACTATTAGATTGCTCAGCATTTTTTTATTGTCTTCACTTTAGTTTCCAATTGTATTCTCTTAATAACATTTATGTGAATTCCCAAAGGATGGAACTACTTTGTCCCTAATAAAAGGCTAAAATCTTTAATGGCAATATACAATGGTAAAAATTTAACTTTAGAATTTAATTATACAGATATAATCACTTTTTTACATCTGTAGCAATGACATCAGTTTTGACGAATGAGTTTTCTTTTTACAACTATTACTAATTTTTATCCAGTCTTTATAAGATAATGTCTGACCCATTCCACTGACTATTTCAATAGTGACTTTCTGCTCAAATATATTCATGTCCATTAGAATTTCATCATTATTTCATGTCATAGTTAGGCATTATTTTTGTTCTGGCATTCGTCTTTATTGCAACACACAGCAAGTAATTGTCCTATTATTTTACAAATATTGCATTTTTTATTTCTAAATCTGTAGTTTATCTTTAAATGGCCATTTTTTCCACAGCAAACATGTCAAAACATTTTTTATCCCCTAGCAGTCCAGTGCCCAAACATTTTCACAAACATACATAAAATAGATCTGTATAAAACCTATTTAAACATGTGCATGGTGCAATGCAAATATATATGCAAATATTAAATTAAAAGTAAAATAAAATATTTATTTTCTCAACTACATCTTTTTCTTTTTCCAACCTTTATAATAATTCTACTTCACTCTACCAGAAGTACAATATTCTAACAAATCATCTATATTGTATGGTCTATCTAATTATGGATTTAATCTATGACACTAAGAACATTTTGTTTGTTTTTATAGTGATTTTCACAAATGAACATATATCTATTATTTATTTATTTTTTTTTTTTTATTAGAATAATTATAGGAATAAGATATACAAAAAATGATACAGAAAATTGCTCATTTGAAAAGAACATATTATGAAGAGACATTATTTATCAAACATTCCAACTGAAATAAAATTATTAGGACAAAAAAGAAATATTAAAATAGAAAACTTGAAAGGAGTTTAATCAAGTAGCTGACATGTTTTACAAAAAGTACAACCAAGTCAGAAAATTCTGTGATAGCAAGCTATTTAAAAAAAAAAAACAGAAAATTGCAAATCATTTTCTGAAGGGGAATTTAAAGAAGACTGCATCCTAATTGTTGTAGAATTGAGCTGTATAGAACATTAAAAAAAATTAAGAATATATGTCACAAAGATAGATTCAAATTTGAATCAGAAAAATTGTAATTAAATGTAGAACAGTCATTAATAATAATGATGTTACTTAATTTTTAATTCACAAAAAAATTATGGCCCTCATTTAAAAGGAAAAAGTTGAAATTAGCCTGCCATTTGAGAAGGTTGCCCAGCATTAATGATTATAGATAAATTAAATTTTTAATCAAATACAGTAAGCTAATTTTTAAGTTGATAAATTTTTGTGGCCTGCGAATGAGATTATAAATATCCAAATGGCCATTGGCAGAAAAAAGACCCCCCACTCTTGCTTTAGAAACTAGAAATTCCAAAACATTATCTAATATAGTTTTGCATGTGATGCATGTTTCTATTGCACATTTATAATTAAGGTCCGGTTCACTTAATAATACTTTTCATAAGTTAATTGTTTTAATAAATTATCATTTAGCTCAAGACTATAATCACAATCCTTTGGTAATGTCCTAAGTGCTATATCATAAGCCTAATATTTTTCACAAGGTAGTTGCTTTATATTACTTAATCACAATTGTGCTATCCATTTAGTTATTACATGTGAAATAAACATTTAGTTTTTCCTTCCAACTCCTGATGCAAAACTACTTAGCAATTCTGGTGACCCAAAGTTGATTTGCTAATTTCAATATATCTTCCCTTGTAAATGACGTGAGAGTAGACACTTTATCCTCCATTTTATTTATCTTTCAATATAATTCACATAACTTTTGCACAAGAGTGTTATCCATATTAGATTCATGAATGTCACTGCTTAGTGGTGCCATTTTTGTTGTTCTATAGATTCATATTGAGATTTATACTAATTGCGCTTTTCTGCTATAATCTTACACAGAATCTAACAACTATTAACTTGCACCATTTTTCTATTGTTTTTTTTTTTTCTCAAAGTAACCTTTATTAATAAAAGACTACAAAAATTTTGGGTACACTTACCCATTGAGGATTACAGTGATTCAATGTAACAAGGCAAAATGTACATATGTTCAAAAATAATTACATCCATAAACATTGCTGTAATGTGATTAATGTGTATCTGTATGTGGATCCACATGGCCCGGCCATCGAGAAGCCAACCATCACCCAATGGTCTCACCCCTGGGCCCCCGAAGTGAAGATTCAAATGCTTCAGCTGAATGGGTGAAGTCCAGCATTGTGCCAACCACCACAACAGGCAGCGAGGTCTAAGGCCCAAGTTCACCAAGCAATAGACTCTCGAACCATAGCCGAGCCATGTCAAGACAATTCTGAATACCTATGTTTCCCAATTACCAGTCCAAATGAGCAGGGACCACAATCAGTCTACCTGCCCAGAATTGGAAAGCCAAAACTAAAAAGTAATAAGTAAAAAACCAGATTGACACTGCCCAAAACCAGCCTATCAGGAACACAGCAGCCAACCAGAGCAGGAATAGCGCCAACTTTGACTGTGTAGCCACCCAGCAGGTGTTCTGGGCAGTGGCAAAATTGTTAACAGCCCACACCATAAACCAGATACCTAATGTCTACAACCAGCCACCCCTGAAGAAAAGGGGGTAGTGCAGACCCATGCCCACAAAACAGAACTCCATCCATGTTACAAAAAAAAATGGTGGTGGCTCAAAATAGACCAACCGCTTTACAAATGCACTAAATTTAAAGCTAACAAATGAAACCTAATGATAGTGAGTGCAAATGAACACAGACCTATGAAATAATCCATCAAGGGGTGCAGTAGCCCTTCGTGGCAAAGTCAATGTGAAGGTAGTGACTTTCACCCTCCCAGCAGGTTTTCCCAGGCTAGACAATGATCGTCGACCATCCCCCCAAATGAACCAAGCCCCTTATGACCACTATCACCACACTAGAGTAAAAGGAGTGCAAACTCACACCCACCAATACAACATTTAATTCATGTAGTCTTGAAATCAAGCTGGATTTACATGCACACCATGGGAATAAATAATATGTCCATATCATCTTGCACACTGAGGTCAATGGAGCTGAACATCCGCCCTTGATCATCATCATACTCCTGTGTCTTCAAATGTTCACAGCAGCTGCTAAACCCACCAACCAAAGTCCTTCACGGTTCACAATGATTTTTCTTTGTTGATACTAGTTGGATTCTGCTTTTTTTGATTAAATTTTAGGTTTTGGTTAGTGATGAATGATACAAGTATAATATGAAAGTTTGTTGTTAAACTTGGGAAAATTCTCAATAATTATTGCTTGAAAAGTATGATTAATTTGTAGCTTCAAAGTTTCTATTTAGGTCTAAAACATCATTTGTATTCATTTTTGTCTTTAGATCATTATTTTTTAGCTCAGGAATCACTTCATTGTAGTTTTGTGTTGATTTGAAAAATTTTTATTTATTGATTTTTTTTTAGGGGGGGGGGTGCAATCCACCAGAAGGGGAGTGATAACTTCTGTCCTGATCATCAGAAAAATCTGATTTTTGAGCAGGGTGATAGCTTAGGTTATTTTCTATAATGTTCACTTCCAAAATTGAGATTGAATTAATAATTGAAACTTGTTTAACACTGCTAAAATCTGATGCAAAGATAAAATTCTTAAAACCATCATTGCTAACACATTATATTCTGTGTTTTCTATGAGATTTGATGTGCAAATGAATTTCCTGTTTATTCTATTAATAAAATTAGGATTTCTAGTGTCTATTCTTTTTAGAAATATTTGGTTTCATTTAAAATTATTTTTAAAAGGTTTATAATATTTTAATGATTCCAAGAATTATTTAAGCTAGCTTTTGTCTCTTTCTAATGGCATCCATTTGCATGAAACGGAACAATGGATAATTTCAATTATCCTTGAATGAAAACTGTTTCAAAATTTCTTCTAGATGAAAAAACAATAAAACAGACATTCACTTACATTTTGGTAACCTTTTTGTTAATGAATCCAACAATGGACTATGACTTTGGTGAATAGAACAGGGAGCCTGAAACAGCAAAAACTGGAATCCCAGGCTCCCTCTAGTGGTGTCATTTTGCTATTGTTTGCACAGGTTCTTCATAAACTACAGACTACACACTTCTGCTACAGATATTCTGTCAATTGTACCAATTTATTATGTCTGGAGAGTATAAATTTAATACCAGTCAGGCAGCATCAATAACTTTTAAATAAATCTAAATACAACTTTGTGATAACAAAATAATTTTATTTACTATCAAAAACAAAACAGGAAAAGAATAAAGAATAGAAAACAATTAGAAATTTCATGAGAAACCTCTTCAGCCTGTAAATAAAACTTGTGTGGGTGTCAATTTCTACACATGCACAGTAAATAAATATAATCTATTGCAGTGCAACTTAATTAAAAAAAATTCTTCACACATCCATTCAGGTGGTAACTACAATATATATATGTTAGAAACAGAACTGCACTTGCTCACAATGCATTACATACTTAAATCCTAGCTGAAGTTTTTATACAATAGATCATTTAAGAAAAATTGTTCCTCATTTGCATATGTGATATGATTGGTATATAGTGAGATAATTTATTTTTGTATTGTCTGCACATATTTCCATAGTAAAATAATCTTTATTTACATTCAAATATATATATATATTATACATGCACAGCCCGTCTATATATATTTAAGTAATTTTCAAATATTAAATGAATCAACAAAAAATATATATTTCAAAATAAATCTAAAACAATTCCCAAAAATTTCTGTCATTTTCATATTTTATTTTTGCAATTCTGTGTCCCAATAAAAGCCAATTAACATGTATTTTGAATAAAATGGTGAATTTTCTTTTGAAAAAAAAAAAAAATTTAAATCATAACTAAAAAATAAACGAAAAGAAATTAAATTAAGACTAGCAAACGTTTAATGATTTGTTAGTATTTTATGATTATTCATTGCTGACATTTCTCTGCAAGTCCAAGTCATCTAGTCTGAAGACGCTAATAGATCAAATTAAATAAATATTGAAGTTTTAAAAAATATAACTGGAAAAAAAAATGAATGTAATTTAAAATTTTATTGCAAAATATAAACTAATTAAAACAGAAACAATCCAAATGGATAGCTAAATTTATATCATGTTAAAAAGTAATGGCACAATACCAAGTAATGTTACAATGTATTGCATAATAAAAATGAAGACAATGCAAAAAAAAAAAAAAAAGATTGAAAAAATGTAATGTTAAAATTTAAAGAATTAATTAACAAAGAATGACATTCATTGTTGTTTTGTAATTGTTTGATTTGCAATTAAAAAAATTTGTTTTAAAATTGTTTATTTTAAGACAGTATCAGATTGTTGATCATATCTACATGATGGCTTGAATGTATGAATAAAAATTTATAATGTAAACATGAACTTTGTGTAAAGATATTGTTCATTTGTAAATATTTATTTTACAAATTTCTTTTTTTGAAAACAATTTTTTTTAAAAGTGTTGTTTTATATAATTTTAGATTAACATATCTTCAATATGTTTTTAAAATGCTTATCTTGGCTCCACATTTATACTGTATTTTATTCTATGATTAGCATTGTTCTTTCATTCAGCTATTGAAATTGTATCACTGCTGCTCATGAAATTATTAAAGATACACTGTGATTTTGTTTCCATGTTATCTTTAGTAATCTATTACTACTTAATAAATTTTATTACTATTTATCATCAAACAACCATGTCTGGCAAGAAAAAAAAAATTCCAAGAAGAAAAGTCAATATATCAAAGTAGATGGGAATTAGACTATTTGATTACAAACAAGAATAAAATTCAATCTTGTTGCAAGCAAATTTTGTCAGTACCTAAAAAATATATGAAATGTCATTACCCTACAATACTATTATTGCAGAATATGTCTTCTCCTTTCTTTGCATTTTTCTTCTTATATTCATATATATTACTTTTTTTATAACTCTTCTCTTATACACTTAAATGCAATTTTTTATATATAATTCCTCCATTTTTCTAACAGTTTAGACTATCCTGCAGTCTTCATCAGAGCTTTATAACTTTCTTAATTATGTTACATTTATAACTTTTTTTTCTGTTAGAAAAATTAAGGATGCATTATATATAAAAAAATTTAAGTGTATAAGAGAAGAATTATAAAAAAGTATTATATATGAATATAAGAAGAAAAATGCAAAGAAAGTAAAGGAAAAGATATAAGAATAATAACACTTTTAGAAAGCAGAAAATACATGAAGGATTAAAAAAATTAAAGAGCAATATTTGGATGTGTAATAATGGAAAATATAACCAATATAAAAGATGTTTATAGAATACATTAAAAGATTGGAAGGATATGAAACATCAAAAATTATAAATGAAAGATGGAAATTAATATTAAAATTGAACAATATAAATAATATTAAATTTATGAAGGATTGTATAAGATATAATGTAAATACCAAATTTTATAAAGATGAAAAAATTGAAGAAGATGATGAAGAATAAAGGGGGAATCAATTATAAATGTAACAGAATTAAGAAAGTTATAAAGTTGTGGTGAAGATTGCAGGACAGTCAAAACTGTTAGAAAAATAAAGGAGGAATTATATATAAAAAATTGCATTTAAGTATATAAGAGAAAAGTTATAAAAAAGTTATTGCAAAATATAAGAAGGGGTTGATGCATCAAACAAGTTTTTTTTTTTTTTTGCAAAAGTAAACATTGCATAAATTCTAGCCTTGCCACGTCATACAAGGTAGCATTAGAATTAACACAAACTAAAAAGCCTTTTAACAATGGTATAATAGTGAAGAAATATGTAACTGAAATGGCAAAACAATTTAATAGGCTAAAATTAACTGAGAAGTTCAAACAATTGCATTATTTCATCAGACTGCCACAAAATGCTTAGAAAATATGGATCAATGTTTCAAGAAAATTGAATTATTTAATAGCAAAATGTATTTTTCATTGTGTCTGGATGAGAGCACTAATCAAACAGATTTAAATCAATTTTTAATTTTTGTTCGAACTATTAAGGAAGACTATTATTAATGAATAGATGATCAGTCTTACATTTTTACATGGGACTATTAAAAGTATTGGTGTTTTCAAAGTAGTTCAAAACAGTGTTATGAACTATGAAAGATTCAACAAATGTTCCTGCATTGTAACAGATTGGCCAAAACTATGATAGAGACTGGAATAGAGTTTGTGGACTATTGAAACAGAATAATATAAACTTCTCTACAATTCAATGCATAATTCCTCAAGAAGCACTCGGTGGGAAATCTATGTGTCAAATCAATGCCATGAAAAGTAGCTGTAAAAATAACGTTATGTAAGGTAATAATCTCTGTCTCATTGAAAGCTTCATTATTTCTTGAACAAAACTGATACTGCATATGGATTATTTGCTTCTCTATTCTGATATTCACCAGTTGGGTGCTGGAAAATGTCTGGAAAGCTTTTTTGCCATTCAGAAAGAAATAACTATATGTCTTTAAAATAATGTTAATTTGTCACAACAGAACTTGAAAATCAAATGCAAGATGCCATATATATATCAGATCTTGCATTTATAACAGATGTAACTAACCATTTGAATGAGTAAAACTAGGACAAACAACAATATTGCTACCTTATATGGCCATTTGAATAACTTTAAAAGTAAATTGAAGCTTTGAAATTAGCATTGGCTAATAACATTTTTACTTTTTTTTCCAAACTGTAAAGAAAATTTTGAAGAAATAATAGAGGATTTTGGCGATTCTAAGAATATTGAAGAAGATATTTCAATTTTTACTAATTCTTGACTACCAACACTGAAAACACAAGATCTGATCTTCAGCTAGATTTATGTAATTTGCAATTGGATCTTTTTTATACTTGCAAAAAATGAAAAAGATTTTTTTCTAATTATTACAAGAGACACCTGAAAGTGAGAAACTGAGTTTAAGATGTGATTGGAAGCACATATCTTTGCAAAAGCACGTTTTCAACATTGAAAGTGATAAAATCAAAGTATTCATTAGTAAATAAATCTGTTATTAAAACAGGCAAAACTCTCCATATAGTAGTGCCCTCAATGCAAGTGAGAGTAATTAATGGATACCAGAAGGTTTGTACATAAAATCCCTATCCCCAGACTAGTTTCTAGCTTGTAGCTTTCATCAGTGAGGAGCCTTGGATCTGAGAGCAATACACCTAGATCTTAGGATCTAATGCAACCCTCCAGCAGCCACCTTTTAACTCTACTTAACTACAAAACTATGAGTCTGAAATTGAAAACACAATATTTTCAATCCAAAGTTATTAACTTATATAGTCATATAGATCTGAGCAAGCATAAGAAATGGTGATCATGTGATGTTTAGTGGTTTAAATAAATCTGTTTCAAATTTATTGTGATTGGCAACTACAAGCATCAAGATTGATATAAATACTTTAGTAAATGAGGCTGAACTACGGCAGAGTTCTTATTAATATTATCTAAATCAAGAGTTCCCAAAGGAATCGATTTGAACTTTCTGAGGATCAATAGTTTCAATAAAAAAAATTTGGGACTCAATGACAGCAAAAATAGACCCCCTTACTACTGCTATTTATTTGTTATTTCAAAATATCTATAATTCCAATAGGTACCTAACTAAGCAATAAAATAATTTTTAAAAAAAACCACTTTTTGATAAAAATACATTACATACCAAACTTGCAAATGAAAAGGTAAAATGTGTCATTAAAAAAATTACATGTAAGAATGTATGAAAATACATGTAGCACAAACAAGTTTGTGCATTGTCTTATCAAACAAATCAAAGCAAGTGCGGGCATGAAAAAATGCGTGTCTGCACTTGCTGTTGATGAGATGAGATGATATTTAATATTAGCAGAATCTAGTCTTACATGGTCATGCTTTCATAAAACACTATAAATTGGTTTGTTTGATGTGACATGCAGTTATTTGTGATTTGAACTTTGAATATAATTATTTATTGAGGCACAATACTATGAAAAACAAAATCAGAGGGAAAAAATTATTTATTCAATTTCAAACAAAAACTTTCTGTTGCAAGTAAGTACGTACTTTGTTTGTTTTTTTTATTATAGGGGCTGTCAAAGTGTTTGTTACTAAGTTTTTATTTCTAATGATAATAATATGACAACCAAAAAAAAAATGCACAGTATAGCTTGGACTATTTGAAGCTAGGGTTTGTCCCATCATTATCAAATAAACATTTATTCAATGTGCCACATATGTGAAAGTCTTTAGCAACAATGCTATGAAATCATCAAAAATTAGCAGATCTCTTCTTGAACAGAATTCATCTTGACAAGAAAAAGATTTGTCATACTTTCAATCACTTAAAGATAAAATTCTGAAGAGAACAATGATAAATGTTTCATCATCAAAATGATGAATTAAAGGCATCGTATAACTTATCCCTACTCATTGCAAAGTCTGGCAAGCTGCACACCATAGGGGACAAACTGATTCTACCAGACACTGCAGAGGTATTAAACACTGTACTCCACAAATCTGCAAAAGATGTTATAAAAAGGATTCCTTTGACCAATAACATAGTTCAAAGATGTATTAATGAAATGAGTCATGATGTGGAAAACTGTTTGTGTAATCATTTGCAAAAAAATGTTTTTTCCCTCCAACTGGGTGAGTCAATATTGCCCAATAATAAAGCTTTGTTGCTGGCATATGTTCGCTTTATTCAATATTGGAAGAATCAACATTACCCAGTAATGAAGCTTTGTTGCAGGCATACGTTCATTTTATTCAAATCAGGAAGTGCATGAAGAGCTGCTTTTTTGCTAGAACTTCAGAAAGTGCGACCAGAAATGAATCAATTTTTAATTCAATGAAGCTATTTTTCAGGGAAAAAGCAATTTTATTGAGAAATATAATATCTGTTACTATAGATAGAGCACCAGTTATAGTTGGTAATTATCGTGGATTCATAAGTTACCTGAAATATTTTCAGTTCACTGTGTAATCCATAGGCAACATGTAAGAGTCAAGAACCATAGCGACAAATTGTCATGAATTGCTTCAGTTTGTTATAACAGCTGTAAACAAAATTCGAAGTAAAGCTTTGAACATTAGACTGTTCACTCAATTATGCGAGGAAAGTGATGAAGATTTCTATCGATTGGTTTTCTATACTGTAGTCCATTGGCTTTCAAAAGATTTATGTTTGGCGAGATTTTTTGGATTTTTTCAATCTGTTTTAGAGTTTTTGGAAGATGAGAATTCCAGTTTGAAAGAAAATTTACTTAAGAGTAAAACAGATATTGTTTATTTAACCGACTTATTTGGCAAATTTAATGATGTTAATTTACAACTGCAAGTAGACATTTTGAATTTTCATCAAAGCAAAATCAATCATATTGGCTTTTGTTGCCAGATTAATGTTTTTTAAGCAAAATATTGCAAGATCTGAGCTTTCCCATTTCCCCAACTTATTTAAGATAGGTACAATCTAAGAAAAAAACATCTTGCTATACATCAACCAACTTAGAGGCTCTTCACTTAAATTTCAAAATTAAGTTAGAAGATATTCTATCATTGGAAATACCGGACTGGATAATAAACCCATACACTCCTAGTGCAGAACCAAATATAATTTTATAAAGTGAGTTGATAATCGTCAGTACGAATGAGGACCTCAAGGTACAATTCAATTGATTATCAAAAGTTTTGATTGTAATAAAATATTCCACTTCTATACCCAGCTCTACGGACTGTTGTACAAAAGTATTTGCTGGCATTTCTATCACTATATCTGGTAGAGAGAGGCTTCAGTGTAGTTTTAAACATACTTTAGAACAGAGATCAATTGCATATCACTGAACATGGAGATTTGAGAATAAAACATATTAATTTAAAACCAGACATAGCTAAATTGTTGACAGATCACCAGGTGCACCCATTTCACTAAATTCAGTTTTCCAAGCTAATTTATTTGGTATTCTTATTTTTATAATACTCTGATTAAAATCTTACCATTGTTGTAATTTTGCTGATGTTTAATTCTATCTGAATATGTTGATTTTTTTGACTTCATTTTTGTTTAATAAAGTGATTTCAATATTTGTATTTATTTTGAATTTGCATATTTATTTCATAAATGTCAAATACTAAAGAAAACTGCTCCTATTTTTTTGTTTTAATTGTCATTAGTGCAGGTTTTGATATTAAATGTTGCACAAGATAATGCCATATTCTGTAGTGCTTTTATCTTTTCCAATCATTAATTACAAGTGATTAAAATGAAAAGTTTAATATTAAGTACTGTACAAATTTATTAATTTGAGGAATTCATAATTTGTTAAGCCATAAGGCTATAACCTTAAGACTATGCACCTAGATGTGACAGTAGGGACCTCTGCAATTCTTAACACAAGATTATAATTTTAAAAGACAAGAGTAAATAACTAGAGGGTTAACAGTTTTAAAAGTTTTTGCTAAAGGGGTCTGCTGCTAAAAAAGTTTGGGAACTCTTGGTCTAAATAAAAACTTTTATAAGTACTGTGACTTTATTTAAGAAATTTTAGTGTTTACTAAACCTAACTAATAATATGAAACACTAAATAATTTAATATATATGTTATATTTATTCTGGATGTGGTCCTCAAGTAAATCTTTTTTTTAATGCAGCCTTCATATTGCCTAAGATTAGATAACCCTGATTTAGATCATAAAAGAAATATTATAAAACAGAAAACTATTTGTGATATATAATTGATTTAATAAAAAGAATTGTTTAAAACTGGAATAAATAATAAAAGTGAATCATTAAAACAGGCAAAACTCTCCATACAGTAGGGCCACTTAGTGCCAACCAGAGTAATCAATGGATGCCAGAAGGCTTGTGCATAAAATCCCATCTAGTGCCTAGCATCCAATATCCCCAGATTAGTTTCTGGCTTGTGGCCTTCATCAGTGAGGAGTTTGGATCTGAGAGCACTGCACCTAGATCTAATGCAACCCTCCAGCTACCACCTTTTATTGCTACTTAACTACAAACTATGAGAATAAAATTGAAAACACAATATTTTCAATCTAAGCTCAATAGCTTATATAGTCATATGATCTGAACCCAGTTCAGTACCCATACATTTTGGTGTCTTTGACTCTTTAATAACCATAGTCACCACTATCCTATTACGCAAGATTGGTGATAAGCTACTAAACATCACATGATCACTATTTCTTATGCTAGCACATAACTGTTATTAAAACAGGCAAAACTCTCCATACAGTAGTGCCATTCAGTGCCAACTAGAGTAATCAATGGATGCCAGAAGGCTTGTGCATAAAATCCCCATCTAGTGCATACTCATCTGATATCCCCAGGCTAGTTTCTGGCTTGTGGCCTTCATCAGTGAGGAGCTTTGAATCTGAGAGCACTGCACCTAGATCTTGGGATCTAATGCAACTCTCCAGCTGCCACCTTTTATCTACAAAACTATGAGAATAGTCTGTTAACAAAAAAATGGAAATGACCCTTCTTAAAAGGCAACCAGGGACTCTTTGCTAAAACAATCAGCTTTAATTTGTAAATATAGGTTTAATCAGTCAAACTTGCAAATATAAAATATACAGGATCAAAGAATTTGTTATTATTATTAAGATTATATAATTTTTTTACAAGTTTTGTACAAGTCAAATTTACCATAAATTATTGTAACTTTTTTTTTTTTTTCATGTATCAAATCATTGACGGAGAAGTGAACCCGGCGTTTCCCAGGCCAACTGTTTGGAAGGCAGCTATGCTAATCACAAGGCCTACAATGCTTGACTGGTAGATTGTAACTTGAGCATGTAAAATACTTCGAGGCCAAATTGTGTTATGAAAACAGCAATTAAAAAAGTCATTAAAAGCTGTTTTCAAGATAACTAGTGATAATTAAAATTGTTTTTTAAGATAGTTATAATTAACAATATGGTAAAAGCACTTTTTAATCAGGTTATTATAAAGACTAAGACTTGAAAGTCAGTCAACACTTACACAATCCCAATATCAATAACAATAAACAATTTCAAACTGTTGAAATATATATATATGAATTATAATAGAGGCATCAGATAATCAGTTACTTCACAAAGAGCTATGATTATGAGAGCCGTGACTCTTGAAAGCACTCAGCTCATGGTTTAATAAGATATTAAATATTAGCTTTGTGTTTATAGGGCTAGTATTGAATAAATTATAATAGTGAAGTAAGGCTGGAGTAGTTTACTTTTAAAAATGAGCAAAATGAGAAGTACGATTTACTTATAGTTTTTTGTTTGATGTAATGAACCTATTTATGTATTCCATATTAGTTCTGATTGATTTCAATGCAAACTGTATTTGGGATGACATGTCTGGCTAACAGCACTTCAAAAAGAAATCTGCTCTTTGCACTATCCATAAATGTGGTGCTCAGAGACAAATGTACTTATTCTAGCTCTGTCACGAAACATAGATTATTTTATTGCCTGTCTCCATAGAAATATGTTGAATCAGTTTGGAAGTTATCTGGCTATGTTCCAGAATGTGCTTAATTTAATAAAGATCAAAAGCTGATGAAAAACCTGCTAATTCATCATCATCATTTAAGCTTCTGCAAATTGAATTCAAAATAATAAATCAAATTCTAAAATATGCCTGTAATACCAGGATTATTTGCCAGAAAGTAAAAAATGCATTCATTCAATGCTATAAAGATTTTGATAATAATATATATATCCTTTTTATTTATTTATCAGTATAAATATTAAATTTAATTTTCTTACTTTGTTCATGTAATATATAAATATTGCAAATGACATTTTCCCCAATTGTTAAAATGCATTTAATAAATGAAAACCATATTCACATTTTCTATAAATTTTGTAAATATCGTTCTCCCACATGTTAAAATGTATTCAATATGGGAAAACTTAAATTTATGTGGATAATACACAATCATCAAATATGCACAAGTTATAAAATTAACATTAGTGAAGCCACTTCCAGGTTTAGAAATGGAGACCATATTTTACCAAATATTTTAATACATATTAGTAAAGTGCCTGGTTGATGTCTCATTTTCATATCAAAGTGTTTTGTAAAAATGATTATTGAAAAAGATTTAACTTAATAAAGCAGTTGTTAAATTCAAACCCAACCTATTTCCATTCAAGTCTTTATTCTGTATTTCATAATATTTTGGCTAATAAATTAGTTTAATAAGTTTGTGTGGGAATAACATATATGGTTTTTGCTTCATTGAGTAGGAATTAGTGGTAATATCATGGAAATTTAATTAAATCTGGTATTAGAACTAGGACTTGCACAGTAGTTTTCTAACCCAAAGATGTCACTTAAGACCTTAATAGATCAAAATCAATAAAAGGTTATTTTTGGTAGATTAAATCCTTTCCCAAGATTGATTTTATTTCTGAGGGAAAATAATCAGAAAATATAACCAATGCTTTGTAAAACTTATGTACAAACTATTTAAATCGAGAAATAATTATTTTGATCTTCCATCACAAATGCTTAATGTTGATGTATGTATCTTTAATAGTGAGGACAGTACCAGGGTATGCAATAATGCATACAGATATTATTATTTAATGATATCTATCCATCTGTATGATTATAAATGTAATGTGTGGCCAGAATAAGCCTATTTGTTTATACTTTATTATTTTAATGCTTGTATTTTTGAAATCATTATTTTATACCATTACAATAATAGAAATAAGGAATTAAATCTGGTAAATGAAATATATTTAATTGAATAATCAGATGAAAAAAAAATAGTTATTTTCATAACTGAGAAATACTGAAAACAAATTTATAATTAGTTTATGAAGCAGAATTTACAAAATAGGTTCACCAATACATTTTTCATTCTAAAGGGGGGGGGGGTCACTTTAATTATGGGATTAAAATGTTGAATCTTATAAAAAGATATATGAATAAAATTATATATAAAAACAAAGCAAAAAAAAAAAAACCTGTATTGAATAGAATAAATGGTAAGGAGAAATTTCAAAGTTTTTTTTTTTAAATAGGATAATGATATTAAATTATAATCGTCTTAATGTACTTAAATTAGTTAAATGTTACTGATATTAAAGTATAAGAGCAACTAAGCTGAAAATGTAGATTTACAGGAAATTTAGTAGATATTAACTAGAATTTTGCTTCTTGAGATTTTCTATTGGTTTAAATTTAAAGAAACATATTAACATGATTATACAATAGAGGTTAAGTAATTTAGTACATTTATATATATGTGCGTAGTATGTTTTTTGAAATTATTTTAATTTTAAGACATTTTCTTTTAATATATTCTTTTTTAGAGTAAAATATCTACTTAATTTAGTGATTTTTATATATGTTTTATATAATTTCTATAAGAATTTGCCTTGATAATAGTCAAAATTACATGAACAAAACACAGGACAAAATGAATATTGAGACATTAAATAATTTTTTAAAGAAAATGTTTGATGTTTTTATATATATTTCAGAGATTATGGATTGAAGAATAATAAAGAAAAATTTAAATATCTGTTTTGGGGTTGAATCAATATCTATTTCTTCGGTATAAATAATATTTGCAATTATTTTTATGATTAATTAAGATTCAGTATAACAGGGTAACTTTCACTGAGTATGTTATGGTACTGTGACAAACTGTAATAGTTAGCTACACTAAATGCAATCAAAAATTATGTCTAAAATAATTTCTAGGCATAATTATCTAAGAAAAATGACTGGTACTATTTAGGATTGGGATGCAAAAATTGCAGTGACAGTTCTTTAACATCAGAACATTCTACTGGTACATATTATATCCTTGCATGAGAGAAAAGGTTTTCACACTAAACTTATTAATATGAAATAAATATTATCATAAGAAATATTACTAGTACACCCAAGTCTGATTACTTGTAATGACTTTCCATTCTTTCATATACTCTACCAAATATCAAAAAAACAGATTACTTCAAGAAAAAATGATAAAAATACATGATCTGCCTCAAATCAAAATTTCCTTTCTGGGTAATCAATTTAAAAATTTCCCCAAACAGCTAAAAAATTACACCATAAGAAATAGAGTTCATACAAGATCTCAAAGAAACATCTTTTCCCAAATCCAACAAAAAGGCCAGCTGCAATCTTCCTAGACATTAGATCTCAAAGAAACATCTTTTCCCAAATCAAACAAAAAGGCCAGCTGCAATCTTTCTAAACATTATTAAAGTCTTACCAACAAGTTTCAGACCAATCATAGTGGTCAAACTTATTATCTTCAGAAATGGAATTTAAAAGCTTTTGATTCATATTTCATGGACAAATGCAAACCATAGGCAATTAATAACTATCCAAACTATTCAAACAATGGCAGACTAGTGATTCTATCTCCTGATTAGAATCCCTACAGATTCTTTTCTAATGGGTGAAAATAGTTAACTGTCTGTTATAAATATATGACAAAAGCTAAGTTTTTATGTTAAATTATTTGGATTGTGCATCTTGTTTCCAAAAAAAGTAGAAACAAAGAATTATATAAATTTAACATAAATATATGCCAAATATAATGTGCAGGTTATTAAAACATCCATGAATTTACAATCAAGTTACTTTTTTATATATTTCTTTGAAATTAAATTGTACACACAATGTTCTTATTTTTATATAGAGTAAAAAGAACAGTACTTAAGTTTATGTGAGTACGTCAAAATGTGAGAGAACCCTGAATAATAATGTTGGCTAAACGATAAAGGTGAA
Organism: Epiperipatus broadwayi; assembly: GCA_028023455.1. Taxonomy (NCBI): domain Eukaryota; kingdom Metazoa; phylum Onychophora; class Udeonychophora; order Euonychophora; family Peripatidae; genus Epiperipatus; species Epiperipatus broadwayi. The sequence continues at coordinate 3,106,322 of JAQFVV010000076.1, forward strand.
AGTGTCCCTATAATAATGTAGCAAAAAAGTTCTCAAATTTTCTGTAAATGTTCCACAAAATTATTAAAAATTATCAAAAAATAAAGTAACTGTCCCAAAGAAGTGCATTAATTGGGAAATAATGCTTAAAAGAATCCTAGCAATTTACTTTATAAAACAGACAAATTGTGGACAAACAATCTAAGCCAAACCAAAAAATCACCTTATGGGAAGCATACAATATAATCAACTATAATCAACAACCCATTAAAACCAGAGTAAAAGTAACCAACCAAAGACTCATTACTCACTTCAAAAGATGGAGTCTGGAACCCAAATTCCTTGACTTCATCATTAAAATAAATCTTAATGCGCTTCCCACGAATTGGTTTCTTTATCATCGAAGAGGTTTTACCAGCATTGACCTATATGTGGTCTGTGTGCTCATGAAGATGAAACCATAGACCATATTATACACCAGTGCCCAAGACTTAAAACACTGAAAGATATAATTATAATCAATTCCAACATAAGACCTGATATGATTTTCTCACTTGAAAATGCCATTCATAATGGATTTTTTTCAATAATAAGGCTTTCTACCTTTGTCCTTTATTCCATATGGATAGTGAGATGCAAAACTCTCATGGAATCACCCCCACCACAAATCATACCATTGTTTTATCAAACACTCAAAAAAAATCAAGAAACGTGACCAGCTCCTTGCCTCCAATAAAGTCTTTGATGACACCTGGTCTTTAACTGCTCTGTCCTTTTCCTGATTATCAACTCCCACCTACCCAGCATTATAAAATAGGCAATCCTAAAAGAAAATATTCATGTTTATATTAAAAATGCTAATACCATTAAACAAGTTCTTAGAATCTCTTCAATATACCTAACCACATAAGAGTATAACAATTCTGCTCTCATAACATAATCTAGCCAGATGCCAAATAGAACATTATATAATCATATTATTGTACAACTTATTCATTTATTTATCCTTTATTAGTATGTAATCACTATTTATTGTTAATAAAATTTTTGTTGAAATGAACAATCTAAGCCAATCTGTTTTGTCACAGTTGTTCATTGCATTTGATTAATTTGTTTGTATTTATGGATATTTTTATCTCACATTTCTTATGATTTCATAATACATTTTCTTAGTAATAAACAACTTTAATAATGATTATTTTTAATTTGTATTAAATGTTTTAATCATCAGTTATAATATATTATATTAAAAATAATTAAAATTGGAAAAGAATAAAAAATCTTATGCTGCTCTTTTACAAAATAATAATCAGAAAATAATAATGCTTTACAACAGCTATATAATCAAATAATAATTTTATACATAAAAAGCTTTGGTGCCCTTTTCAAATGTTACAAATCTATTTAACGTTAATGAATCACCTGACATAAAACCATCCAGTGTCCAATAATGGAATTAAAACAACAATAATAACATAAATAATTAAAATAAATCAAAACCCTCATACATAAATTGAATAATTACAAAACAATTGATTATATCATAACAATATGTCAAGCAATATTATACGCATTTTTTTATACAATTATATATATCATCTTATATAATTTTCCATTCATTTTTAATCAACCAATTATTAACCAAATTTGTAGAAGTCTTATAAATATTCATACAATTAGTCAAATTATTTTTAATATATGTTTCATATTATTATTAATAATTAATTATTATTTAATTATATAGCTGTTGTAAAGAATTATTTTCTGATTATTAAAAATAATTATCATAACAATACTGTATTTTACTAAAGCATGATTTTGAGCAAAGTATTTAGATCTAATATTAATGAAATCAATAAGACACCAAAGTCAAATATCGCATTAAAACTAATTTAAGTAAATACAATTTTCTTTAAGCAATTTTAATTAGCTTTATAAATATAATAATCACTTTTTTAAAATTGTTTCTTTTCTTATAATTTTTGATAAAAGTTATGTTGATTCATATTTTTATGATAACAAAACTATTCTGAGACTGAAAAAGTTGAATAATCACTCATTTAGCACATATATGCAGTATATTTATTGTCATTTAAGTTTATGGGTTTATGGACAATTTCCTATATGGTATTTCATTTATGATATCCTTTGTGGGTCACAAGTAAATGGGTGTACAAGGTCATAAACAATATTTCCATCATAACATATTGTGTAAATAAGTATAATAAAAGTAATTATGACAAATATATATATATAGTCTTTTCAATTATTGAACAGATATATATTCATTGGCATAAAATATACTGTATTATTTATTGTAGTTATTTTGTATATTATTAATATTTATATTCTTCCTTCACAAGTCTCTCTCATTATATTTCATACTGATTTTATGGTAGTTTGAAAATTGTTTAAATATGAACAACATTCCTCATTCATTTGTATATAAAACAATATTTATACATATAAAAAAATGACAAACAACTTTAAATTATTCACTGTATGACAAAGGTATATTCCAAAGAGGAGCAGCAAAAGACATTAATCATTGAGCTGTCTCAAACAACAACAAAAAATTCTCAACTACTTTTAAAATTTTCAGTTTCATTTGGATGTGACTTATAGATAATAAGACAAAATACACAATCACACCTTGAAATCTCATATTTAATGCATTAAACAATTTGATAGGAAATATGACAGAATGACACAATTTAACTATAAAACCAAAAAAAAAAAAAATTAACTTTATATTAAATTTTAAATTTAATAAAATGTAAAAATACTCGTAACATAATTATTGTAGCCATATATTATGTCTCAAATAAAAAATTTAATAACACAAACTTATTATATCACTATTTTATTTTTTCAAAAAATATTATTTTAATAATATGCAGAATCAGATTAAGGCACAAAGGTACAACCAATTAATCGTGTAGGCAGCTTACATAAATTCAGAATTATCTAGTCTTTTTCCAGTTTTAAAAACATTCAGCTATCATGATTTGAAGTTAATGTGGATCTAAATAGGAATCCAACTTACATAAAAATTTCATTTGTGCAAGGAATCACAGAATGTTTAAGTCAGCAGCAGAAGGCATATAGTTTATCAATATCTATCACACCCAACCATCCTTTTTTAGACTATATTAATATATAATAATTATTAATTACTTCCTAGAGAATACTCTTTGGTGTTATGAATATATTTTATAAAGTACATCAAAATATATTGAAGAACCTAGTATGATTTAAGAATATTATTTTAGCAATTTTATAAAAATACTGTAAATCTGTTTGCGTGTGTGTGTATTCAAAATGAACTCCCTAATAATTATCTAATGCAACAGTTGACTTAATAGATCATCAACTTTAAATATATAATTTACTGAATCTTTAAAATATTTTTTCTAGACAATTATTTTTCTTCTTGCACCATATTTACTTTAAACCTTGATATTTTCAATAAATAAGTAGATTTTTGTAAGCATTTCTGGAAAAATCAGTATTCACAGTTAAGTGCCCATACTATAAACATGCCACTTGACTGAGCACAGATGCAAGAATACCAGAGAACTGTGTTCACATCAACGTGAATGAATGTTCTTTAAGCTTAAATGACTATTTAGTGAGGCATATGCTTTATTCAACATAAGTGCATTGAATAGGCATTATTAAAATTAAAAATATTTTCATTAACTGATGCTATGAGAACTTAGTGTAGTAAACAGGGGCCCAATTGAAAGCATTTTTGTAGAGCTCCAGATTCATAGCAAGATCTGCAGAGTATAATAAATAGAAATAGTTTATTATAGACTTTATATTTCTGTGCTTAAATGGAAAGTAATTAAAATGTGAACTTAAAAATTGCATATGGATCAATGGACTAAATGAATCTAAACTTAATTTAATATAAAATTCCATATATGTAAGATTCAAAGTAAACAAAAAAAAATATATAGATTATCTTTTGAAAGTAAATAGTTACAAAATCACTGGTTTTAGGGAGTGAAAGCTCAAACTACTTTTTTTGTTATTTATGGATTTCTAAATATAAGATTAACATTTATAAAGTATAAGTAAATCATATTATACTTTTTTCTATGCAAAATCTTTCAAAATTTTACATAAAATTTAAAGACCCGCTAATTCACATTCTATAAACATAACTGCCAAACTGTTCAAAATATATCCCTTAATGTTTTACATATATTTACATAAATCCACAGAATTCTTAAAAAATGCAAGTATTAAAAGTAGCATTCACCATTAGAAATAAAAAGCACAGCTTACTGTATTTAATAATGATTTTGTATTGGTGAATAAAAAATACAACAGATATCACTAAAACCTGCTAAAATTTCTAACTTGGCTTTATAACATTTTTGTGTATGAAGCACATATAGCACTTAATATGTCTGTATTCGTTAGTCTTATTTAACCAGATCTTTGTATGTATAAATTTAAATACTTAAATCTGAATATTGATCTACTATATTACTGTGATTGCCAGCTGGTTTAATTTTATTAGCAATTAAGTTTTGTAATAATCATCCTATTTATCCAAAATAAAAGTATTTATTTCACTCTGAAATATTAGATGTAAAATCAATAAGTGTGAATCTCAATAGAAGTATAACAAATCTATTTAAAAGATATATACTTGCAATATAGTAATATACGATGATACTATTAACATAAAACTTTATTTATAAGTAATTAAAAGTAACTAAATGTACATTTATATGTTTGTTTTTTAAACTTTTTCATAGAAATAAAGTTTTACACTGTTTTATAAATTGATATTAAAATATAATAATATATTAGAACCTTTGTTTGAAATATAATGACATATGGATGTTAAGACTTAATCTTTGAAGAAAACATAAGGAGTGTGAAAATATGGCTTTGCAAAAGGATTGTTTGGATGGAAAAATAAAATGAATGATTATGATTAGATATTGGATATTGAGAGAATTCAATAATGAATGAGAATTGTTGAGCTTGATAAAATTGAGGAAAATAAAATTCTTGAGATATTTTTTATAAAATATTTTGGAGTGTAAAGTTTTAGGAAAAAATCTTGAGAGTAAGGTTAAAGACATTTTATCCTAAAAATGACTGATTGGTGAAATTGGATATAAGTTAAATGACCAATTAGGAATACATGGACCAATCAGCTTGCTATATTCAAGATTGCATGAATACAGAATCCAAATCCTAACTAGCCATATTTTAAAATAGCCATGGTGAATTCTTGTGACATTTTATTTACATTATGCATGCATAAAAATGAATACAAGATATTAATAAATGATAATAGTTTTCTAAAAAATTCTATTGAATAATTACAAGTTTAATTTCAATAATGATTAATTAATTAAAAGCAAAAAAAAAAAATATGGTCAAATTCCCATAGTGTTAATGTTAAGAACATTTATTGTAACAATACTGTTAATAATGTTTATGTTTATTTTTATAAAATGTTATATATATATATCAGTTAAATATCTAATATCCTTTTATAGACAAATTTATAACACTCACATAACTACACTTATTACATTTAACTTCAATTAATGTTCATACATCATTTAAAATAGAAGAGCTTTAGAAGCAAGTCAATCGATTCAAGAAATGGTCTGTTTTGAAATGAATAGTGTTTTATAATAACTCTTGGAAATATACACTATTTCAACTCAGTTCAATGTACATACAAAGTAAACACAGTATTTTAATACAAAAATTAGGTAAAGTTAATCATGGGCTCAGAATATTTAGGATTATTACTAATTTTATATTCCATTATTATTCACTTGACAACTCAGATTAACCTATGATTTTTATTCTCTAGCCAATAACTCTTACTGAGCAACATTAGCTAGATAGCTAGGCTAAGAATAAAGAATTTGAAAAAATATATGCCTTGGCTGGATCAGAATATTAGATGGTGAGCATGGGGCAGATACATTACCCACTGCACAATGAGCTCTTATCATTATAATTTTAGAACAATTAAATATTCAGCTGTGACAATCCATATACATTGAAACTGGACAAAATAAATCAGGGCCATTACATACAACAAGACTTGGTTGAATTCCATGAGATGAACTTACATAACATTTAAATACTAATTAGAGAAATATTTTCTAAGAAATTGGTGGAGAAATTGATTTCTCAATTATTCAAAAATGATTCCATAAAATTCAATATAATATTTCAATCAAATTAATGATAGGCCTAAATGATATCATCTTCAGATTCCTCATATCAATAGTCGGCTGCAAGGGATGTGTGAATTAAAATGTTACATACTGAAAAAACACAATTTTGTATAAAAATAGTCTGCGCCATAGAATAAACTTGATCCTCAAAGGTTTTCTGCAAAGGTGCACCATAGCTATTGTACTATGACAACAGCAGCATAAATAATGTTAGTTCATCTAGTGTTTTTACAGTGAGAAAAAAATCTGGCTGATAGACTAGTTTTAGAAATCGCTGAAAAGAGTAATCAGTAAAAATATAGAAATCACTGAAAAAGATAATCAGTAAAAGTCTAAATTATAGTTTTCCAACCTATATATGTTTCCAGTCAGTTATTGGCCAATTCTTATTTTAGCGACAGTCACTTTCAAGATGTAACATTCACATTAGAAACCTTAAATATGGCAGTTCAGATATAAAAGTTCTGCTTATAAAATTCATAAGATTATTTTAAAAGTCATTAGTGTAATCAAATATGATTTAGGCAGTAATTTATCTAGCCTTAATATATATATATTCTCTATGTAATTTTTCATATAACCAAAGCATCTGATATATTTTATTTAACAATATTATATAACAATCTTGTTTTCATTTCACAAACTTTAATATGTCAAATATTTTTAATTTATTCTAGGCATTTCTCATAAAATAGTGACCTCACATATTTTTGTATAGCATTATATACTGTCCATATCCTCCTTATCGGTGTATTTTGCTTGATTAAATTGCTATTTAACAGAAAACCCCTGTAGTTATAGAAATAGATTTTGTAGATGAGTTAATGTTCAAAGCAATAAAATCATGTACATAAAGTATTTGATATGAAAAGATTTCTATTATTTAAACTAGAAGCAATTTTATTAATTTAAGGATATTTTTTTATTGGATGATAAATATAGAATATAAAGATTCCAAAATGATTTCATTTTTTTATTCTGGACTTTCTAAACATAAAGGTATTTGGGTCATTATTACAACTGACATTAATTATGAACATTTATGCTTATATTTTGAACTCTTCTACCCAATTTAACTTTGACTGGAAAAGAATCTATTTCAACATGAAAATAATGGTAGATAGATAGGTAGTAAATAAGCTTACCAAAAACTGATATTGGAATTTGAACTTTTTTTACCCTCTAGCTAAAAACAGTTATTTACAGTAGCCTCACTAAATATTACAAGTTATCTAGAAAGTGTAAGTGGCATCTGTGATTGTAACCCATATTTATGTAGAACAAAAAATGTTATTTGAAGGGTTTTTTTATATATATTAAATTATTTGAAGGTTAGCATATGAAAAATTGATATAGCCTTTTTTAAAAAAAATTGTTAAATTAAAGAAATTTGATGAATTAAATATTATTTTAAATTTATAAAAAATTAAAAGAATAAAACATAGGGTAAAAATGTTATTTGTAGAATAAATGGGATTAACAAAGTCTAAATTAAAGAGGAAAAGGGACAAGTTAGCAAAAACAAAATAGTGTAGATAGATTGAAGATGATGTATAATTTTTTTTTTTTTTTTTTAAAAAAGTGTAAAAAGAGCTAGATAGAACTATATGAGCCATAATGCAAATTGTGAATAAAAGATTTTATAAAAGAATCTAAAAACAGGTCAAATTTAATATGGATATAAAAGGTAAAGAAAACGTAGAGGATTTAAAAATTTCTGATATGTATTATATATATATAAGGATTTACTTGTTAAGATCAAGAAGAATGTATTGGAACATAATGTATTAATTCTAGGAGAAACATGTCATTGAAATTATAAAATAATATACAACTAAAATATTTTTGAATAATTAATGGGATTTAAAGATTTGATAATTGAGGTTTCATTATCGTGGATCATTTTCCAAAAATATTCTCTAAATCATACAAAACTTTCTTTAAGATCTTCTCTCCTTTCATAAAAAAATCTATAAATTTGATTTTCCTTCCACATCTCTTCATCTTTTTCCACTATCTTTAAATATAGATTCAAATCCTCTTGCTTTTCATAATTTTGCTATCTTTTTTGAGTTATTCTTTTCTATAATTCTATATTTAATAATCTTATAAATCTCTTTCTGAAATTTACATAATAAAATTTTTCAGTAATAAATATTTTTTTATTATTATTAAAATACAGACATTCAGAAAAATGAAGAATTCATTCATATGAAGTTAAAATCCTGTTAGATCTAATTTATGAGAATTATTTTAAGATGGAAAAATAATTATGAAGAACTATAAGAATGCTTACACAATATTAATTATGAATGTTAAGTAAATAGAAAGGGTAATAAAAATAAAAATAAAAAACTAATATATGCAAATTTTAGCAAAATATTTCAACAGCTTTGTAAAAATATATAGAAAAATAAGAAATAAAAAGACAGGAGAAAAAATTTAATAAATAAAACAAAGCATGAAACAAGTTTACAACACCATATACAAAAGTAAAAATATTTATTTTATAAAACTATACTTTTTTTGGCACAAATGATTTTTATCTAATTTTCTCTCTGCTCTTCCATTTTCTATTTTTTCAGTTGTTTTAGGTTAATATATGATTTGGTCATGATGCACCTCCCATTCATCGATCAACTGTTTACTTGTATATTTATCTAATTACACTTCCATTCTTACACTATAGGCACAGTTCAATCTTTCCACTTTTTTTTTTGTTAGTAACCATTTTTATTTGGAGTTAGAATGGCCATATTCATTTGTGGCTGATGGATGCCAGTGACGATTTTTTTTTTTTTAAGTTTAATAAAAATAGCCCATAAGAAGTAATGTTATATTAAGACTTCCTCTGAAGGCATCTATGATTCAAATATTGTATTGACAATACTCTGCAATAGATGGAAAACTTCATGTATATAAAACTAAACAATTTTTAATAGCCTACTGCAAGGCAAAGTCTTTCAATCAGCCCTTCCATAGATGATTAATGAAAAAGATATTTATAAGGGTTGTATTGAAATTTTGGCGGTTTTCTATTTTTCTTTTACTCCCATGTTACAGCTTAGCATGACAAATAAAAACAGAAAAATTAATATATTTTTAAAATCAAGGCCAGTTTATTTTTTATTCCCCTTCAAATTTTCTATTTTTTAACTGGTAAATTTAGTTTGAAAGCTTGTAAAGGTCTGCATAATTTATCTAACACAAAAAAAAGATCCTAAATTATAAACTGGAAATCATTTAGCAAAACTGTCCAGATTTTATTCAAGATGATTAAATTATTACCTTTTCTTCTTTTTAATGCGAATTAAGGAATAAAGAAAAAAGTCTAAAACCAATACACTTTAAGAGAAATTAGTTTTTGACATTACTGTAATTTTATGTGGTGAAAAAAAATTTATAGTATTGTATAAATATCTAGAATTAAAAAAAAAAATCACATAGAGCCACTGCTCCATTTCTTCGTTCAAACCGTACACAGGTAAATATATAGTTAATTAAATTATACAACAAGATGAATAAATATGCATAATAAATATTACTAATAAATTATAACGAAATATATATAAAGGTATTAGAAATGCCAAAGACATTAAAAATACTCGCTAGATGTCTCCTACAAGTTTTTAATTACCGTACAGTACTTTAAAAAAAAAAAAAAACAACACACACGCAAAACACTATTAGGAAACCAATAATAATTATTTGTTATAAATAAAGGCAACAGTATAGTATTTTAAACTAAATTTACTTTAAGAAATAGCAATTACACATTGTTTTATTTTGTATTCAATCACAATACAATTTTGGCTAACTTAAAAGACAATAATGTTAGTTTGGGCACTACCATTAATTTCCTAATTTTTTATATAATATAGCATATTCATGGACTATTTAGGAAATGCAAGACATAAACAAAAAAAACTGAGTACTTTGTAAATTAATCATTTTAATGCCAATTTATTATATTTGGTAGTAAATTCAGCTAGTATTTAAGTTCGAGGTCAATTCTAATCGACCGTTCAGCGTAATGACCTTGGCCACGAATAATCAAATATAAAAACATTTTCATAACTACAACGTTTATCAATTATTAATATAAGATTCAGATCACTTAATATTAATCATATGAAATTGAAAATAGCAATGCCAAATATAAATTACTAGCGCGATATTAATTAATAATGCCAAAGAAATATATTTAGACTTGACGGTGCTATGTGAATCGTTAAAAGCCGACTGTACTTAATAGATAAAAAATTTTGTGCACTATTTTATAATATAATTATTTAGGTTTTTTCTTCGGCTAAATAGAGTTATTAGATATTTTTATTCAGAGAATTTTTTAAAAAAAATAATTTTCAAGATCATTTTCAGCACAGTCGGTACAGAAAGATTGCGTAATTTTTTTCTACAAGCCATGCTTACCTTTGACATTTTTATCAGTTGAATTCTGCTCGATGGTGTCAGCATTATTTTTTGACGACTCATGCGAATTGGTAACATCACCTTCCATATTCCAATATTTAGCAAAGATCCCCTCTTCTTCTTTATAAAAGATTTGGGCGAGATGGAAAAGAGCACCTTCCAATTACAGCACGTGGAAATCCTTGCTATTGCGCAAGTGCAGTGGTGATTAGTAACTAACGAGAATTCATTCAATAAAGTGTCCGAAATGTTATTAAATCTAATTCACATTATGTTACCTAGGGTACTACAGCACAGATTTTTTAAATACTGATGAAAAACTATTATTGAATTTCATCACTTCCTATTATTTTTGCTACGCCATCTATGCAATTTTAAATTAATTTCGTGCATAGTACCAAACTGTAGTAGTAGTAGTTCAAACACAAAAAAAGTCGATTTATTTAAATTAATTAAAATGATTTTTAATTGTTGTATTATTTATTAGCTTTGAAAACGAAAATGTAATAACAAATGATTAATAACGAAAAAATATATTGATGTATCGTAGTAATTAACGTTTATTTGGCCTAGATAATGATCAGATTACCATAAAAAAGCGTTGAATATATCTATCTTATCATTTTGCTCTTCGGATCAGTATTTCAATTTATTACTTATATAGGCTCACCGTCATTGACTTTTAATCTGTAAAAAATCACAATATTGCTTTACTGTACAGTATTGAAATTAGGAGAAGTAGTTAAAAAGACTGTTAGTAATTGATATTCCTAGGATCTTTAGAAACTATCAATGGGTTTAAAGTAAACCTTGCAAATCGTTTTTAAAATATTAACTTTGCAAATGTTTCAGATTTAACAGAAATTAATAAAAAGACAAATGATACTCTATTAAGAAACGCAAAAAATATAGCGGGTACAAAAATACAATTTATCAGTAAATGTTCTATTGACATGACAATGTAGAAAGAAAAGAAGGAATATGAACTTAAAAAAAAAAAGAGGAATATTACAGTTTGTAAAAAAAAAAAGAAAGAAAAAGTTAATAATGATATAAGAAAATATAATTGTGAATTGTTAAGGAAAGCTATAGAAGAAAAAAGTCTCAAAAGTGTAAAACATTTTGGTATTCAAATGAAAATTGTTCCAGCAATGGACCATTAAAATAATATGTACTGAAATGTTCTAGCGTTGAGAAGAAAAGATGGAATTATTACTAAAAGCAAGGATGAAATCATAAAATGTATGGAAAAGTTCCATAAACAATTATATCGTAATAAACAAGAAAACAATGTAACTTCTGATTAAGTACACCAAATGAAGAGGTGAAATATGCAAAGAAATAGAGAAAAACTCATAAAACTAATGGAATTATTGATATTTTAAAAAAAAATCAAATGAAATAGAAAAATTGTGGGCAAAGTTATATACCAAATATATAAGTGATAAAGATAGACCATATGATTGGAACAATGCAATAGTAATATTGATATTTAAGAAATGTGATAAAAAAAGATGTTAAAAATCACATATTGATTAGTCTTTTATCACAACTCATCTGCATCAAATTTTGGATTCTAACCAATTTAAAGAATAAGCTAAATGATTAGCACAGTGAAAGAATTATTGAAAGAGGTTATAGAAAGGTCCAATAAAATATGAGTTACCATTATGCTTTGAATTTTTTAGTTATTTAAAGATTTATTCTATAAGCATTTTACAGTGATTAAAGCTTTGTATCATCAAGATATGTTTCTGGGAATATGTGATATTCTGAAGAATATTTATTAAAGTGCAACAGCAGCGATTAGATTACATGGCAATAATAAGTAGATTAACATTGAAAAGGGTGTGCAACAAGTTGATTGTATATTTCCAAAAAATTTTACAGCAATTTTACAAGAAGTATTTTGTGAATTAAAATGGCAGGCTAAGATAATAAAAATACAAAGATTATTTGATGTGGGGTTTTTTTTTTGTAGATAATGCTTCAGAGCTTCAGGAAATATTGCAGGAGTTATCAAATGAAAATATTAAATTAGGACTAAAGTAATAATCTCAAAATGAAAGTTAAGAACTATAAGTATCTTTATCTGATTATTAGTACAGATGAAAATATAATGAATGAAATTGAATTTGGGTGGAGTATTTTTGGTACAAATAACATAGTATTAAAAGAAAATATGTCTATATGCTTAAAAAGGGTTTTTAATAGATACATTTTATCGATTCTTACTTATCGATTTAAGATTTGGAAACATTGCAAAAGAGCAACACAGAAATTTCGGACCACTCAAAATATAGAGAGATGTTTGTAAGGAATAACAAAGAGATTGAAAATTAAATACACAGATGAGAGAATAAATAGGTATCATTGCTATTATTGAATGAATTAAGAGTCTGAAATGGAACTGAGCTGGAGACTTGTAGAAGAGATGATAATAAATGGTCGGATGAAGTTTTGAATTGATTCCCAAGATGATTGTAAACTATTTAGAAAGGACCATATGTAATGTGAATGGATGAAATAAGGAGCCTTTTTGTTATGGTATGGAGAAGGGAGACTAGTTCAGAAAACCTAGATTAAATTTGAAGAGATCATAATTCTGTAGTTAATCCATAATGATTGAAAATGATTGATTTTTTTCTTTCCTGCATAGTTTTGACATCCAATTTTTCTTTAAATAGCTTATACTTTAAAATAAAGTAATAATGTGAAATTAAAATATCTCACATTCAAAACTTCATAAGCTTTGCTTAGATCATTTTTTTATACTTGTTTTATTTTTCATATGCATAAGATAGTGGGGAAACAATGTAAGGCTTACACAATAGGCATGTGATTCATATATAATTACTTGCTTTATATAGTTTCATTGTTTAAAAAGACTACATGTTTTTCCATTAATTAGTTTTTTTGTTGTCCTTTTGGATTTGTTTATTAATGTTTGTTATATAGATTTAATTTTCAGAGATGTTTAGATAAAATGCATATATACATCTTGTAGTGCAATTTTGTCCATGAGCATTACTTATTTATTACTGTGTTTGGATGATGTCTAAGGTTGTGATAGAATGGTCGACAGAAAAAAAAAAACCTTTCAAGAAAATTTGAATGACTTTTTATATGCTATCAATAATCATTCTCATGAACTTGAAAGGCTAATGCATTTATATAAAAAATGAGATTTGATTTTCTCTTTTCTGTGGCTTAGCAGTAATTACTTGCAAACAAGAATGTCATTCCAACTCTGAGAGAAAAGAAGACAAGTAAAAAAGTAGGAGAGGTTTGTAATGATTATACAAACAGTCTAATTTATATTTGTAATGCTATCTTTTAATATCTTCTGCAGAAAACGATATTTCTACACCCCATGGTCGCTCTCCAATATATTCTATTCACTGTCATATTTTACAATAAAAACAATTATTGCATTTTTTTTATAATGCCTTGAAATGATTTTTATAATATACATTGGGGTCTACCTCTTTCATAAATACCAGGCTCAAGTTCACCATAAAATGCTCTTTTAGGAATTCTTGAATTGTTAATTTTTTTTCACTTAATCCAATCCAAGAAGATGCAATTTTAGAGGAATAGATTTTTGCTAGTTTTATGAACCTATCATATTTTAAAATGTATGCAATATCTTTAAAAAAAACTTTTATTGACTGGTCTTATGGTCTTGCCATAAAAATTTTTTGGAGCATCCTTAAATGAAACTTTTTTTAATGTCTTTATATTGCATCAATAAGGTATCTAAGTCTTACTTTTATACAATAAATTAGGCATACTAATTTCCTTTTAAATTATTAAAAGCAGAAGCAGCACATTAGAGTGTATGCTGCAACTAAGCTATAAACTGCTGAGTCTTTATATGTTCCTTTCAAAATATTTTCTATAAATTCTCTTTCGAATTGGCCAAAATAACACAATCATTATCATATTGTAAATCCAGAATACATGAAGATAAAGTTGTTTTTGCTTTTAATGTATCAAATTAAAAATTCCATCATCAATCTGTACTGAATATCAATTTTCAATTCATTAAACGATTATATACAGTTTCAAAGATCAAAATCGTAAAAATTGAAAACTGTTGGAACAAAGATACATATTCTTAATACAAGTTTTCATTTCGAATGTCTCAGATGTTCCACCTGGAATAATAATACTTTTTCTCATTGTATCATATACAATAAGAATAAATTTTGATGGACAATCAGCTAATTTCAAGCTTGCCATAGAGCTGTTTGATTAATTGAATCAGATGCCGTGGCCAAATCAATAAAAGCAATATATAAATCACTTTTGTGTTACCAGCACTTGTTTTGTAATTTTCTGATAACAAAAGCTATGTCTATCATACTTCTTGATTCTCTAAAATCATATTAAATCTGGTAATGATTCAACTATGACTGAAAACAACTTATTTAACAAAATTCTTGAACATATCTTCAGTGTATGGATAATATTGACATTCAATGATAATTTTTGCAATGTTGTCTATTCCCTTTACATTTAAAAATTAAAATAATAGAAGCATTCTTAAAAATTGGAACAATAGAGGCATCATTAAGATCAGACAGCACATCTTCATGAATCTCTATATATCTTTAAAAAATTCTACTATTTTTGAAACTAACACATTATCGCCATATTTTAGTTTCTTCAGATATTTCATCAGAACCATTCCTTTTTAAGATTACAAGGAGTTGTTTTGACTTCAGTAAGCAGGATATCTTTATACATATCTAAATGAATAGATGGTATGAATAAATCATTAGAAATCAGTATCCCAATTTTTGCTGGATTTAATTGGATTATAATGCATTTTTCATTGCATTTATTATTTTCAATGTATCAGAAAAAAAAGAGATCTTAAGTGACTACAATCAGCAAATGACTGCATCTTTTTTTGCATTTAATTCGCATTCATTTTTAAGCTTTCTTGTTAATTGTTGAACTTCTGCTTTTAAATATGTATATTATACAGTCAGGACCCGGAAAACAAGAGAAATTTATATTATGCAAGCATTAACAATAATTGTTGTATCAATTATAGATTAATATACTCCAATGTTATAGTGATAGTTGCATTTAAATATAGGATATATATCAACTATATTATATCCGCTTTAGTATTTTAAAAAGAAGCAGTGAGAAGTTTCCCCTATATTAATTTTGAATAGGAAACCATTATAATAATATATATGTTTATTTATAGAACTGATTCACATGATTTAAAGCAATGAAAGAGAGTTGGACTCTGGAGCTCAAGATCTATAGATCACAGCTTCAGTTCTGTTTCTTCTGGTATTTGAATGTTAAATGAATTCCCAAGCATAGTATTGCACTATTAAAAATAATAATATATTGACAGAATTATACATTAAATTATAGTTCAAATGGTAATCTGGAAGTTGTAATTGACTATTTATTAGCCTGCTTTCAGAACAGATTATATTTGCCTGATTATTGAGGTTTGTTTAAATTTCTTTGCATTGTTAATCCCATACTCAATAAACATCACATGATCACCATTTCTTATGCTTGCTTATAACTATTATTAAAACAGACAAAACTACTATATGTATTGACATTCACTGCAAGCTATAATAATCAATGAATGCCAGAAGGCTTGTGCATAAAATTTCCCATCTAGTGTCTACTTATCCAACATCCCCAGACTAGTTTCTGGCTTGTGGCCTTCGTCAGTGAGGACCTTGGGTCTGAGAGCACTGCACCTAGATCTTAGGTACAAGCCTTCTGGCATCCATTGATTGCTCTAGCTTGCAGCGAATGGTAATATGTATAGTGAGTTTTGCCTGTTTTAATAACAGTTATAAGTAAGCATAAGAAATGATCATGTGATGTTTATTGGCTTAAAACCAATCCTGCCTAATAGGATAATGGTGGCTATGGTTATTAAAGACACCAAAATGTAAGGGTGCTGAACTAAGTTCAGACCTATAGGGCTATATAAGCTAATGAGCTTGGATTGAAAATATTAAGGTGGTAGGCTCATTCATAGTTTTGTAGTTAAGTAGAGATAAAAGGTGGCTGTTGGAGTGTTGCATTAGATACTAAGATCTAGGTGCAGTGCTCTCAGATCCAAGGCTCCTCGCTGATGAAGGCCACAAGCTAAAAACTAATCTGGGGATGTTGAATGAGTAGGCACTAGATGGGGATTTTATGCACAAGCCTTCTGGCATCCATTGACTACTCTAGCTTGCAGTGTATGGCAATATGTATAGTGAGTTTTGCCTGTTTTAATTTTATACTCCTTGGTCAAGTTGCAATCTTTAGTGTCTATATAAATATGTCAGACCATATTTAAAGATTGTACCACCTTTATTGTTAAAGGAGGTTGCCTTGATGTAATAGATGGAGATTGTTGGTAGCTAAAGGATTAGTTATCATCTATAATAATCTATTAAAGATTTGAGTAATTGGTTTTATTGTCCTAGTAAATATATACTTTATATGGAATTTGGAAATTATAATTGACTATTTATTAATTTGCTTTCAGAACAGGTTTATATTTGCCTGATTAATGAGGTTTGTTTAATCTTCTTTGCATTATTAATCTCATATTCCTTAATCAAGTTGCAATCTTTAATGTCTATATAAAAATATTAAACCCTAGATAGAGGTGGTACCATCATTATTGTTAAAGGAGGGTGCCTTGATTACAGGTTGGGATTGTTGATAGCACATCACATAATCTTCCAAGCAACTAACAATTAGTTTATTCTTGTTCCAAGTGTAATATTGCACTTATTAAATAGGAATTTTATATCTAAAGACACATTTTAAAATTTATATCAATATTTCCAAATATTCTGTCAAGTCATTTTAGGGAAAAAATGCAGTTAGAACATAATCGTAAAGTCTGTCATAAGATTAGTTTTACATTTCAATCCAAATTATGTTTCCATGAATATGTGTCTTTATTTTTTCTCTCAAAACTCATATAACTACCACTTTCCTTAGAAAACTAACAGTTATTTATTCAAATATAGTAATGGCACATAAAAATATTTATTTGTACTAAAAATATTGGTTATGAGTTGATAGCTAAAGTCTGTTTCACATTGTGCAATTAACTTGCAAAGTAAATGATTTAAACATAATAAAAGGTCATTTTTAAATGTGTTAAAGCAGCTTTTGGGGTAAGAGGAAACATGTCATTTTCATTTCCAAAATCTGTATTCCAACTTAGATTTGAACAAAATGTAAATTTTTTTCAGGTTTTAGTTAGATTCAGAACTTGTCTTTCAAATAGATTACTCATAACCAACCCATATAATCATTCAAAATTGGTCAGCTTAGTTATTTTTAGCTAAATCAAAATTAAAAGTGCTAAAGTCCTCATCATCAACCAATGGTTTAAGCTTGATGAGGACTACATGAGAGGCCCTTGCTCTGCAGTAGACTATCTGAAGGCTGTTTTATCTTCTTAGCATTATTATGTGTCTAGATCTTTATTTTTCCACTATTTCATTCTCTAAATCCCAACAGTCAATTTCTTGAAATAAAAATTTCAAATTGCTTGGAAATCCTTATCTAGCTGAGATCATTTCACAGTTTCATTACTCAAATATCAAATACTAGACATGACAAGAAAATGTATTAACCACTAGAATATGCACCTTTCTTTAGATTATGTATTATATTATGAAATATTATAATCGATCAAAAATGTTGAATCTTAACATATAAATTCTGCTCTATATGCAGATAATATAAGAAAAATTAGAATACTTCTGCCCATCTTATTTCCTATGCTTATCACAATTTAATACTGTATAATTATTTTATATGATGTAAAAATATATAACTTAAAATTTTTTTTAAACATTCTTTGGTGAAGTACATATGTTAAACAAAACTCAATTAATTATTGTATAGTAGTGTGTAACCTGTGGTTTGTAATCCCTTGAATAATCACTACAGAATTTTGGTGGATTGTACATCTTATTTTTATATTAACCTGGCTGTAGTCACATTAGGAAATATCTATAATAAAACAATTGATATAGTTATGTCCCATTATAAAACAAAATTAATAGTATTTTGGACCATACTTGTTTATCTCATCACTTCCCATTATTTTTGATTTAAATAAACTTGTCTAAAAACACAAAGTCAAGATATGTAGTGTAATTAAAAACTTACTGCTTATACTTTTAAAGTATTTATTATTGTTAGTTTAGATGCATTTTTTTATCATCATCATCACCCATTATCAATCCACTGCAGGATGAAGATCTTTCCAAGTTCAATCCATCTTCTCTGATCTTTAGCTCTCTTTTCCACATTACCCCTGAACACTTTCTTATTTCATCCATCCCTCTAACATGATCTCTTTCTAGGTCTTTTACAATCTCTTGGAATCCAGTTTAAGATTTCAATTGTTCATCTATTATCATCTCTTCTAGCAATATGTCCAGCCCAACTCCAATCTTTTAATTTTTTCAATGAGGTCAGTAACACCTGTTTGTTCTCTTACCCATATATTGCGTTTTCGATCTCTTCTTGTTACTCCCAACATGCATCTCTCCATACTTCTTCGAGTGGTCTGAAGTCTCTGTATGGCTCTTCTATTAAGTGTCCAAGTCTCAGATCCATAAGTAAGAACTGGCAAAACACATTTGTTAAAAACCTTTTCAAACACATAGGCATATTTCTTTTTAGTATTAAGTTATTTCTACTAAAAGCACTCCAACCAAGTTTAATTCTATGATCAATTTCGCCCATTATGTTTCCATCTGTATTAATAATCTGACTAAAGTATTTGTAACTGTTAACTTCTTCTAATTCATCATAATCAATTTTTATTTTCATATTTTGAGAAAATCGATTAAGATTTTAGTCTTTTTAACATTTATCTTTAGTCCTACTTCATCTGATAATTCCTGCAACATTTCCTGCAGCTCTAAAGCATTATTTGAAAAAACAATTACATCATCTGCAAAATCTAAATGACTTAAATAATCTCCATTTACTTTCACTGCTTTAGCTTCCCATTTTAATCCACAAAATACTTCTTGCAGCACTGCTGTAAAAAGTTTGAAGATATGGAGTCACCCTGTCTTATATCCTTGTCAATGTTGACTTTCCCAGTATCATTATGTAATTTAATTGTCGCTGTTGCATTTTTATAAATATTCTTTAAAATATGACAATATCTTGGATCTATACCTTGATGATCCACTGTTTTAATCACTGAAGAAATGTTTATAGAATCAAATGCCTTTTCATAACCTACAAATCCAAAACATAATGACAACTCATATTCATTTGCCTTTTTATAACTTCGCTCAATACCTGGATATGATCTATTGTACTAAAACCACTTTTAAATCCAAGTTGTTCTTTTGGTTAGTCTACAAATCCAAAACATAATGACAACTCATATTCATTTGCCTTTTTATAACTTCTCTCCATACCTGGATATGATCTATTGTACTAAAACCACTTTTAAATCCAAGTTGTTCTTTTGGTTAGTGGAAATCCAATGTTCTCTGTAGATGAGTTGTAATTATCTTGGTAAAAATTTTGTATAAAACTGATAAAAGACTGATAGGTCTGTAATTTCTAATATCTTCTTTATCACCTTTTTTAAATATTAATATTGATACTGCATTCTTCCAATCATTTGATACATCTTTATCATTTAGACATTTGGTATATAACTTTGCTAAAAAAAATTCTAATTCTTCACCTGCTTCTTTTAATATATCAATTGTAAATCCATCATTACCTGGAGCCTTTCCTTTCTTCATATATTTAATTGCATGTCTCACTTCTTCATTTAAAATTCTGGGCAATTCAGAAGATATTATTACTATATAATTCTTGATAAAAGTCTTCTATCCATTTCATGATGTCATCTCTCTTTTTAGTAATAATTCCATCTTTTTTTCTTATTGCAGATATAAATTTCCTATCAAACCAAAATGTTGTTGTACATTCTTGAGTCTTTTATTTTCTTCTACAGCTTTCCTTGCTAGTTCTCAGTTATACTTTCTTATATCATTTTCAACTCTTTTCTCATTTTACAAAATTCAAGATATTCAATCCTTTTTAATGCATCATTTTTATATAACTTTATATTCCTTCTTTTCTTCATAAATTCTCTAGTCTCAGTAGAAATTTTATTGGTCAATTGTTGCTTTTTTTTGCCAGCTATCTTTGTTGCAATTTTTAAAAGTGCATCCGTGATTTTCATATTAATTTCATTCAAATCTGAATCATCTTTAAAATCTACTAATACTTGAAACCGATTTGTAAGTTCTAATTTAAATTCATTAGAATGTTTCTGAAGATTAGGAATATCAACTGTAAATATTGTTTTTCTTAATAATTTTTGTCTCTCTAGTTTTGCATTAACATGTATCTTACATCTTACTAATCGGTGATCACTTCCTGTGTTAAATTTATTAAGAACATTACAATCTTGAAATATAAATTTTCTGTTAGTCAAAATATAATCCAATTCTGCTGTACCTTCATTTGGATGCTTCCATGTCCATTTCCTTTTAACATTTTTCTCAAAAAAAAAGAATTCATAATATAAAGTTTTTCTTTTTCTGCAAACTCCACAAGTCTATGTCCTCTCTCATTTTTATTACCATAACCAAAATTACCTACAGCATTTTCATCTTTCATTTGTTTACCAATTCTAGCATTAAAGTCTTCCATAACAATTTTAAAATGTTGTTTCCTCTGATCAAATCCTTTTGTACATCCTTATAAAAATCTTCTATTATTTCAACACTATGAGAACTTGTTGGGGCATAAACCTGAATTATCTGCATTTAGTATCTGCTATTAAGTTGTATAACTAATCTTGCACTCTGTCCGATACACTATCAATATCCACAATGTTCTTCTTCCACTTTTTATTTATAATGAGTCCTCCACTTGTATTTCCAATATTTTTGCCTTTATAATAGAGTACATGTCCACTTTTTAAATCAATTGTCTCTTCACCTTTTCTTCTAACTTCACAAAGTCCAATAATGTCCCATTTAATATAAAACAGTTCTTCTAACTCTTGCAATCTTCTTTCAGTTGAAAGTGATCTGCAGTTGTAAGTACCTAAATAAAAGTCATCATCAAATGGCAGCCTGGGTCTGCAATCGGGATTCTTACCCTCCCCCTCGGCCACCAACTGCTGCCATGGTTGGTGACTTTACAACCTCCTGGGAATAAGGGTCATGATTTATTTTTGTCTGTCATATTATAATTATATATATATATATTAGAAAAATATCATTTACACAGACATTCATTCTGCCTTACCCAGCAACTGAGAAGAAAGACCATGGTGTTTCTTGATCTTAAACTCAGAAGTCAAAAGCCAATAAACTCACCACACTGGCTAATATGTGTTGGTGAGCAGCCCATCCATGTTCATATACTATTACATAGTAATAACAGCTGCAATGACAAGAATGAATGGAGTGGACATTTAGGAATTTGCCCTGCTCGGTTCCTTTAAGGTCTCCAAGAGGAATCAAAGGGTCTCCTTTCAGTTAATAGCAAATAATCATACTGATTATTAACTATATATTTCAATTATCACTTTTGCATTCTGATAAATATGTCAGTGATGATTATAAAAATGCATCAGCAGTGATTAGATTATATAATAATACTAAAAAGATTAAAATTTAAAAGGATGTGTGACAGGGTAATTCTATATCAAAACCTTTTTATATTAATTTTGCATGAATTATTTTTTGGATTAAAATGGGAAGCTAAGGTGTTGTGTTTAATCTGGAATACAGACCCAACTTACAGAAAAATAATACAAATACCCAAGTTGCAATTAATATAATCTTTATTATATCTACAAATATATGTAATACAAGAGAATATATATACAATACTGAATATTATAGATTATTGTAAACTCTGAACTCTGTGTCTTGTGGTCTTACCGCTTCCAGCTACACCTGATAGCTTGCCTCATGGGTAGGGGATATGACTCTTCTGGCTGTACAAGACAGCTTGCTTCGAGTCAACAGTAGTCTTAAAAGTGTTTAGTCTATCTGTGGACTTACTTAGCTGCATGGATAAATAGTATATTGTTATCATGGAAATGCTTACTGCTGTTCAGGTTAGCAGGGCTTCCCTGGGAGAACGCGTACTGTCTTTGTAAGTTAGACAGACGTTCTCCCCAGTTTTCACAAAAGATTGACTATTTATAGCCAGATCTCTAACCGTACTGAAAACAGTAGGATTCAGTGAGCATCCTTGCTTATTGGCCTGCACTAATCATTGACTATGTTTAGCTTTACATGAGTCTATTGGCCAGCGGCAAACAATGTCTAATCCGATCAGATAAGAAGGAATCTGGAATAATCCACTTCTGAGAGAAGGGAGGATTATAACATAAGGGAATAGAGATACATGAATATTATGGAAGTCATCTAGATTTTATAAATAGTGCTTCAGAGCTTATGAGATTAAATTAAAAAAGTAGGACTAAATTTAATGCTAAAAAGATTAATGCTTAATGGATTTTCTCTGAATATGAAAATAGAGATTGATAGTCAAGTATTAGAGGAAATTGGTTAAGTTATCAGTATAAATGAAACCTTAATAGATAAAATTAGTCATACAATTAAACTTGGTTGGAATGCTTTCAGTAGAAGTAACTTAGCATTATAAGCAAATATGCTTATGTATTTGAAAAGGAAAGTTTTTAATAAATGTATTTTACGAATTTATTTATGGATTTGAGATCTGATCACTTAATGGAAAAGCATTTAATGATGTGTGGAAAATGATATGTTTAAAGTAACTGTGTAATAGGACAACCATCATTGAATGAATTAAGAAATTGAAATGGAGCTGAGCTGAACTAGAAAATATGTTAATAAATGAATTAATGAAGTTTTAAATTGATTCCAAGAGATTGTAAACTTAGAAAGAGACTACATTGGAAAGGAATGAATAAAATAAGGAAGTTTTCTAGTATTATGTGGAGAAGCTATGGATAGGAAAAACTGAATTAATCTTGGAGAAAACTTTATTCTGCATGGTTGAAAATGATGGTAAAATATATATAGAAGTGACTTTTGGTGAGTTTAAATTCAGCTGGAAGATTTTTTTTTTTTTTGATAATTAAAGATTTCCAAAAAAACTTAAGGATTTTTTTTTCAAATAGCCCACCTATATTTAACCCACCTAGACTGTAAAATGAGAATCTAGATATTTTTTTATATATATTAATTCTGCTTGAAGACATAATTTTCCAATAAAATTCTATAATCAAATTATAGCATTTGATTGTCAAAAGTAATTTACTATTGACTAGTACCCTCTTACCAAATTTATTTTAACAATTGTATAACTTTATCATAAACTTTAATGAAACTTTCAAATCATTAACATGAATAGGTCTTCGCTTTCCACTTTAATACCATCTATTGCAAGTGTAATTAATGTTTATCAAGTATTGTAGTTATGTTTATTAATATTTCTACTAATGAAAAACTGCAATGATACATCAATGTAACTATACAAGCAGGTTGAATTACATTCAAAATCTTGGTTACTAAAAAGAGAAATAAAAATGGCTTCCAAATGTATAACTGCATTAGTTCTTACACTGAATTCTATGCCATAGATGATAATGGCAAAAACTAAAATGGATTCAGAAAGGGAATTAAATAACATTATTATTTGGTAACCACTTTGATTACTCAAGCAATGAGATCTACTCAAGCAATGAGATCTCTCATTGCTGAAAGGATCAAGTAATGATGTATTGGTTTATCATTAAAATCCTATAACAATAAAGAACTACACTTATAGAAAATCCTGAAACTTTAAACACATCTATTTCTGAAAATTTTTAATATATCTGTGTAAATATATGATGTAACCATAAATAAAGTTTAAACAAAAAGTTATTCTGATTTATTGCAGCATGTAGTTTAGTTTGTGCTATCAATTCTAATCAGTAGTTGCTTGATATTATCGTTGAACTTTTCTCTAGACACTACACAGAGAATTCCCATTTAATTCAATTTCTACATATATACATAATCACATTTTTTATTTATATCAGTGTCTTTCTCATTCCAACTACATCATATTGCAAACATCTATTAGCAGAAAAAGTTAGGTCATCCTCTCATTATGCATACATTTTAATTTTAATCTTCATTCTTCAACTGAATTAGAGGTATCAAACATCTGAAATTTCATATCCATATTAACAGTTCAATATCTTTAATACAAACCATTCTCAGGCAAGATAAAGACTGGTTTGCATCCATTTTAAACACCTTAAGAAAAATTAAATAATCATTGTAGATATATATTTTCAAATATGTAGTATGTATCTTATTCAACTTCACTTTATCACAACCATTCACTAGCTCAGAAATATATATATATATATATTAGAATAATCACAGTAAAACATTTAATACATAAAAGATTATCTATAGAATGAAATATAAAATAGTTGTGTGTTAATTTTAATATAAAGAAACTTCATCTATTATTATAACAGTTTTCTTTATTACTTTTAGAATGCTTTACACAGTTATTATATCATTTATGACAGTTTCGATTATCCCAGCAATCTTCTTCAGATCTATTCCAAACATAAATACAAATACTGTACAAGAATGTTTATACATAAATACATAATTTCTACATATCATATTATAAATTCTCTTTTTAACCTATATATATATGAGGAGATAGCATCCATTAAATAGAGAAATATTTTAACTTTTGATGTTACTAAGAAACATATCAATGAGGCAAAGCAAGTTAAATTGTCACTTAGCAGTAATTGATAGTTATTTCCAAAATATAAATTTATTATTTCTACTATTGTTTACATGTTGATTAGAATGGGAGGGGGGGGTAATTCTTTGTTTCAATGGTTGTGTATCTATATTGAAGATCCTGATTGTGTTTTGTTGCTTGTTGTGTTGATATTTTCCTAGAATGTCTTATGTAACGAGTTGAATTTGATGCTTTAGGTCTTAGGCAGTTGTGATATAGTGAATAGGTTCCATGTGTCTTCGTACCAAGCTTTTGAAGCAAGGATTTCATCTATTCTTCATTTTGATTAGTTTTTGTATGAAATAAGTGTTCTCATTCAGGTGCAGTGTTGTGAACATTTTCATGCACCTAACTGTCCAAATAGCATATGTTAAGAATATTGAGAGTCCAATCACTGCTCTTGCTCTGGTTTTTAAGCAATCTTTTAATGAGAGAATTTTGTAGTAATCGATTTTTGAGTGGTTAAAGATAATTTTCCTGATATTTCCCAGCCCTGTACAATTGAAAATAATGTTGGTGAAATGTTTCTTCTTGTCTCTTGGAGTTGATACAAATTGGATCTAATTTTGTAATTTGTCTTTTATAAAATAGGAAAGTGTTGGTAGGCATTGCCTCCAGGTTGATTTTAATTATAAGGTCAAGATACTTAGGTTCCATATTCCAGAATTTGAAAAGTGATGTGATTCTTTTATTGGTAATACCAAGTTTCAAATCACCTCTTTTAACATTTGGGTTAAGGAGCTTGTATGCATCCCAGATTTTAAGTTTCTTGTGAAATAGTTCCTCTGTGAGAGATGTGTGTGTCTAGTAGTTCAATAATGGTGTCAATCCAGATCTTTTTTGTAGGAGGTGGCCGATCAGTTG
The DNA here is from genome assembly GCA_028023455.1 of Epiperipatus broadwayi. Classification (NCBI taxonomy): domain Eukaryota; kingdom Metazoa; phylum Onychophora; class Udeonychophora; order Euonychophora; family Peripatidae; genus Epiperipatus; species Epiperipatus broadwayi. The sequence goes on from JAQFVV010000076.1 coordinate 3,132,652, forward strand.
GGGGGACAGTTTCTGTGAATTGTTTATGCCATGTCTTTTGATAAGATTAGTGATTAAGGTATGAGATTTCTGGAGGTAGAATGCTCGGATGGAGTGAAATAATATGCCGTTAAATCTTCTAGGTTGTTGCATCTTATGGATGCTAATGACAGCTATTTTGCTACCCCAAAATAGTCTGGCACTTAGGGAGTTTATTTTTTTAATAAAGGTATTTGTTATTTTGATGATTGGGAGGTAATAATTAATTTTGCTCATAATTTCATATTCATTAAGTGCTACTTTGCCTTGTAAAGAGAGGTATACTTTGGCAAGCGTACTGATGATTCTTTCCGTGGATAGTTTAATAGAGTCTTAAATTTCTTTGGACATAGCACTAAGCGATTTGTGGATTGAGAAAACCGGGGAATTTTTGTGGTTCAGCAGTGAATTTGGTGTCAATTTTCTTGCCAGAAATGATTCTACAAACCTCTGATTTTTGAGGATTGATGCTTAGGCCGGTTTCTTTTGGTAAATTGTTCTATGATATTGTACAGTTTTCTAAGGTATTTAGTGGATGGTAGAATCACTAGCACCTCATCCATGTAAGCAAATGCTTTAATTTGTTTGAGTAGTTTAGGAATGTATATTCCTGGCAATTGATCTTATTTCTTTGAGTAGCAGGTTAATATAGGAGATGAAAAGTAAAGTACTGAAGGGGACCTATGCGAAATTGATATTTCAGGTTTGAATCCTTGTGCAATATTACCATTTAGTGTTATTAAAATTTGTCTGTTTCCCAAAAGGTTGCCCAAGATTTGGATTGTCTCCCTGGATACAGCGAAGTTATTGAGTATGTCCATAAATTTGTTTAATCTGATAGGGTTTAGATTGTCTGTGAAGTCTGATGTGGTTTATTAGAATTCTAACTTCTCCTATGGCTGTCATTGCTGAAGAACGTTTTTTTGCAAATTGGGATGACAGAATATTTTACAAGATTTTTGCCTGAGTTAGATCTTTTATCACCGATTCCATGATTTTGATTAATAGTGGTGCCATGGAAATTGGCCTTATGCTTGTGAGTTTGGAGGTATCTTGGTGTTTTTTGATGAATGTCACCGGCGCCACTGGGTATAGATTAGATATATTTCTTTTTTGTTCTGCAAGGTATTTGATCATCTTAAGCATGATTGGAATGATTATGTTACTAAGATGTGATATTATACATTTTGGTATGCCATGAAGATCTTTTCCATAATTCCATGCCCCTCCTGGTCTCCGCATTCTGCCCATTCACAGTCTTCATTTTAATGATGTCTTTGAAGTTTTTGTTGAAAAAAGTGCACGATTTTGTCTAGCATTGGTTCTCCTATGAATGATTGACAATTTAAATTAATAGTAGAAGGAGTGCTTTGTTTTCTTTCTTCCCCCAGTGCCCTCCTAAGGTAGCCTCTGGTCCAACAGTGTTGAGTTGAGAGATGTACCTTAGCCTGCTTTATTGAGATGTATTCTGCCAGGGCTTTTTGTTTAACTTTATATAGGTTTTTAATGTGCATTATATCTTAAATTTTGTAGGCTTCTGTAGAATGGTCTTTCAGTTGGCTGAACAAGTCTTCTAAATCTTTTAGAAGAACACTGGGACCTTTGTGTTTTTGGGAATGATGTGTAATTACTGACTGCATGGTTCCTATAAAGGAAAACCATGCTTCTTCAGCATGAGAAGAGCAGATTTTAATTTTATTAAAGTAAATGTAGGCTTCTGAAAAAATTGCTTCGGGAGAACATGTTTTTGTTATCAGCCTTATAGATTTATTTAGTTCGCATGGGACTCAACTTCATACCTCAACTCCAACGATGAGGGCCAGATGATCGGAAAATGTCACAGGCTCTAGTTTAGCATCAAGCATGAAGTGCATCTCTGAGGAATAAAATGATAAGTCTATTAGAGAATTGTGATTTCTTCTGTAGAATGATAAGGCTATCAGAGGAAAGAATCCGTGTCCACTCATATTCTTATTGATGAGGTAGATGTATTTTCTGTTGAAGACATCATATGTCGTGTTGAAGTCACCAATTATGATGGAAGTCCAGTTACTGTTAGCCATTATCATGTGGAATGTGTCTATTATTTTTAAGTAATTTGATGCTGTATTGTTAGTGTATACATAGAGTCTGTTTATTCTCATTCTTCCATAGCTTATGTTAATTACAATTATGTTACTGTCAATATAGAAGGTTCTGAACTTGTCTGGTGGATGATTTTTGTTGATGAGGGCTCCAGATCCCCCTGATGTGGTGTAATTCACTGAAAGTTCTGTATATCCCAATTTGTCAAGTTCTTGTTTGATTTTGGGATCAGTTTTGTGGTGGTAATTGATAGTTTCTTAGTAATATCAAAAGTTAAAGTATTTCTCTATTTAATGGATGTTATCTTCTCATATTTATATAGTAAAATTCATATAAACATTTAATTCAACAGAAATATCTTACATATATAGTTTATATATTTCTTTTTATATATCTACACAAATATATTCTTAATTTCTTTAAACATTTTTATATTATTTAAATAATTAATACTTTCTATAATCATATATATTTATAATATATTCAAATTTTATTTATTTGTTATTTTTTATTTTCAATAATATATTCACTTTTTTATTCTAATTTTAATGTTATATTTTATTCATATTTTAAATCTTTTATATTTCCTATTTTATTAATACCAATACTTAATATTTATTATTAATTTATATTCATAAGTTTAATTCTTTTTTATTTGTTTTTAATTATGAAAACAAAAAATAGTAAATAAATAAAATATAGAATTATAGAATATATTATATTACAAATAAATCAAGTTCATCTCACATGACCTAATTTTACAAGCTTGTATTACAGATATATAATGAGCTTGCAAATAGCTCTTAACAAGTTTTTCAGAATATCCCCAACCTTAGACTAGTTTCTGCTACTGGCCAAGTCCAGCACTTTATGTAATGGATAACTATTAAGTAAAAAATCTGAAAATTTCAGACATCCATATGTCTTCCAATTCAGCTATCTAACTTAAAATCGGTTGGGGATATTCTGCAAAGCTTGTTAAGAGCTTATTTGTGAGCTCTATATATAACATTTGTAATACAAACTTATTAAATTAAGTCATGTGACATAACTTGATTTCTTTGTAATTTTATTTTTTGATATTTAAGGTTTGGCAATTTTATATTGCTAACATTATTAATATATAGGTGTATCTGAACTTGGTTCAGTCCCATGTGGCTATTTAAGTTAGATAGCTGCATTGGAAGACATTTGAAAATTTCAGATTTTCTACTTAATAATGATCGATTAGATAAAGTGCTGGGCTTGTCCTGGTATTTTTAATCTAATGCTTGAATATCCTAGCATCTCACTGAAGAAGTCAGTAGCAGAAACCAGTCTGAGGTTGGGGATATTCTGCAAAGCTTGATAAGAGCTTATTTGTGAGCTCTATATGTAACATAATAAATGTTCATATATTTGTATTTATGTTTGTTACAAATCTGAAGAAGATTGCTGGAGCAATCGAAACTGTTACAATATAATTGATATAATAACTGTATAAAGCATTGTAAAAAGTAATAAAGAAAAGCGTTAATAATAATATTGATATTGAATTGGGAAATGCAATAAAGATAAACTTCATTTACCAAGAATAATTACATAAGGAATGATTTCATGATAAATGGGAAACAATTTTTACAGAAATGTTAATATTTTATTATAATCACAACACAATAAAAAAAAATTATATATTTATTTCATTACTGAAAGTGAATTTTTCAAACATTCTATGGTTTTGAACTCTGACTTCTTTTGTTTCAATATTGTATTTCTCTAATGTCTTTAAAAAAATCTTTTCTGTTTATGTTACTTTAAGTTTATCATAAAATATCTTTTTAAGAAGTTATTACCATTTGCTCATTACAGAGAGTATTATATGACTAATGTGGTTGATTTTTCTTATATATGATATTTTTTTATTAGTGATACTATAACTCCCAAAAAAGCAAAGGAATTAAGTCTGTTGTTATAATACTCTGTAATGATTTCACATTTTCCATAGAAAAATTGCTTCTTGATACACTTCCCAAAGTATTAATAATTACAGTAGTTTTACTATTATTTTTGAAATAACACTGTGGACCAAAAAGTTATCAGTTGGTACATAATATTTACAACAGATGGTTAAAATGATTTTAGAATGAATTCTTTTTAGATGAAGTCCAAAGTTTCATTGGATAGATCATATGTTTTAGATTATTAAAAAATGGAAACTCTATACTTTAATCATTTTTAATAAGTAAAAATTTGCTTTTTTAAATTAACTTTGTAGAAACAAAAATGCTTTATTACAATTATTAAAAATATGCCATAGCTCATGTCATAGTAGTCATTGACAAATGATGGCCATCCTATTCCCAATTCATGTAATCATATTCGTATTAAAAATTATTAACTATTAATTTCGATTTTGGTGGTACATATTTTATAGCTTTTTAAAAAATATGAATTACTTTTTCATTATTTACTTGATTTGTAATGAATTTCATTTTCAATGGGTTTAAGCTACTTGAAAAATCTTTTACCTTCAAATGAAGCACATATTATAATTATCATTTGATTATTGTTTTTTTTTAAATTTTTTATTGGGCATTTATTTGTTAATTATCTTGTCATAGTAAAAGCTACTTATTAAAATCCTTAAAATTAAAACTTTTTTGAATTTAGTGATTTATAATTTCAGTGATGAATAGACAGATGAATCATCTTTAATAATAATTGTTAGTTATAAAAAGTGGTAGTATTAATCTATGCTGAATCTGGAGGAATGGATAATGGTATCTGGGATAGCCTGCTTTTACTTCTCCTCTTGACTAAATGTTTTGATTATATTGGCATCAGATTGCATGCCATAAAGAATAAAACAAGCAATTTTTATAAAGAATCTCATACTAAATTAGACAGCACCCAGAAAATTACAATTTGTATACCCTATCAGAAAATGAGTACTGGATCAAAACCAAATTTTAGTTGCCAAATTATATATTGTTGTAAGAACTTGAAATACCAGAACTTTATGGCAGCTGGTAAATTAGATATCCCCCCAAAAGAAATGAAAAGATAAAATGCAACATTTTAGAATCCTGCAATTGGATTTGGGAATTGAATGGTTGTGAGGTTTAGCTGAAAATAATTTGAAAAATGGAGTTGAAGTTGGATTTCTGTTAATTACAGAGACAAAAGATTTGATAGTCAGATGCAAGCTCATAAATGCATCAATGATGGTAGGATATAAGTCCAAGAATGCATCAATTATAGCAACTATATTCAAAGCAATCTTTTTTAATATCACACTATTATAAATGAGATGGAACAATTTATTGAGGATCTGAAACTAGCCTTTGATGAAATACCTCATGCAGACATTATTATCATTGGAAAAGAATGGAATGCTGATACTAGAAGTGATAAAGGATGGAACAGAAATTATGGGCAAATATGATACAATGAAAAAAATGAATACAAGTAAAAATCTTTTAGAAATTGCTTTAGAATGATTTGAAATAGATTATTCTAAGAAAAGAATTGTAGAAAACAGATATGAAGACTAACTGGTGGAAAGACATAGAACAAAATAAACACGATATTAATAAATGCAAGAGTCAACAATAGTATAGCAATGCACCTGTTTTCAGAAATTAGGCTTAAATTCAGATCATGGCTTAGAAATTGAAAAAATATCAACCTGAAATTTATTAAGTTTAGTAAAATAATTTTAAAAAGAAAGAAACCTGATTTCAAGATAGTATTGATAGAAATCATAAAAAAAAACATCACTCAGTGTTTAAGGAGAACATCAATTTGCAGATAAAGAAAAATAACTAAATTCAGTAATTGAAAACCTCAATAAGATTTTATGGAAAGCTGTTATTAAAGTTTTATATGAGGAAAATGAGGATTAGAAAAAAATGAATTACACAAAAACATTGAAATTAATCCACAAAATTAAATGCTGGGAATCTGAGTGAATATTTCAAAACCAAATGAAAGGTACTGTAAGGCAATGGGTAATAGTGGCAGCCATAAAAAATAGATGAAATGTTTGCAAAGTTTTAATGTAGAATCAGATAAAAATATCACGGTGAATATAAATTTAGAAAAGCATATAAAATGATAATAAATTTTAGCAAAAAATGGCAGCTAAATGAAATGGTAATAAAAAATAAATTGATAAGTGAAAATAACAAAAACTGTGGGCAGTTCTGTTTTACTTATTTAGGCAATATAATCTGGCACCATAAAAATGTCAACAATTTTCATAGCATTCATATATTTTTAATAGGAATTTGTACCAGAATTGATTGCTAAAATTTTAGATGTGCTAACAACTTATTAGACATTAGTAGTTCTGTAAATAAAAAATCTGAAAATACTTGTGAAGAAACATTTGGTTGAGAACACAGTTAGATGCCGCAATGAATATACAACTCACCAAAGCTTTTACAAAAAATGATAAGAATTAAAAATTGGACATAGATATAATAGGCTTTTTGCTTTTAGTAGTTACTATATATTAAGATGTCTGTTGCAGTCAGTTAGTTGTTTGTTATCTTTTTCTTGGAAATTTTACAGATTATAAAAATATCTGGAATTCCTGCCTATCTTTTGTTTTGCATATTCAGCACTTTGAAGCATTTAGAAAAATAAACAGCTTCCTTTGGCAATAGTCAAATGATAAGAGCAATCATCATTTGGACTAATAATCTTTACATATGAAATGTTTACTAACTTTCTAATACAAATTTACCTCCCTTTTCCTGATCTTACATCTTTTACATTCATAGTTATCTTTGAGAATATGCAGCCAAGATAATGTAGGATATTAATTTTTAGAATGGATGGCTTTAAATAGTATGTACATATTTTAAAATACCAAGCAAGAAGAAACATTTTAATCATATATATGGGAACAGAAATACCCCCAGATATGAATCACTATTGGCTGTTAATTGAATAATATTGGATCATTTTCCCCTTAGCTAACATGAACCAATTGTTATCACCTGTAAAATTCAGATTGCTATAGTTGACAATTATTCAGACTTGAAATAACAATTTATATAAGCTGACTGCAGTCAATATACAAGATATTTTAAGAGTATTAAAAATATATACTACTACTTCTTAAGCCAATAAACAGTGCTCTCAGATTCAAGGCTCCTCGCTGATAAAGACCACAAGCCAAAAACTATACTGGGGATATTGGATGAGTAGGCACTAGATGGGGATTTTATGCACAGGTCTTCTGGAATCCATTGATTACTCTGGATTGCACTGAAAATGGCAATAATGTATGGAGAGTTTTGTAACTACTTTTTGTTATGATATGTTTATTTAAACTCATAATTACAATTTCCAAAGAATGCAATCCTTGAAGATACTAAAAGAAATATCAGCAATGCTTTTTATAAACAATATATGTCTGCCAAAGATTTGGAAATTACTGTTTGCTTATGAAATCTCTTTATGCTAGAACAAAAACAGGGTGAGAAATAGTGCTAAAAAAAACTTTTTACTTCTACGGTGAAATAAAAACTGTAAAAGAAACTATCCCTGACACTATCAATAAGACAATCAATTTTCTATGTCAGATTTTTAAATCAAGATTGACACAAACAGAAAAAGAATTATTAGACCAGAATTATAAGCTTCTATTTTATAATATTTACCTAATCAAAACCTAAATGAAATAAATAGATATTGGCTTATCCTTAATTGTTTTTAAGTAGAAAAAATCTTGAAATAGATATGTTATTCACTAATATTATTTGTGCACTATTCTAAAAATATTTGACAATAAAAATAAAACTATAGCAATCTCAAAACCTATTATATCTAACAATGACATAATTTTTTTTATCATTATTATGTGTTCCATGGATGGCCTTTAGAATAGGCTAGATTTTGGATTGAATAAATCAGTTTTGGATAAGTTATATATTTATTTATTCACATTAAAAATGACATCCAAAATAATGAATGGTATACCTTTATTGATATAACTTGTGTTAATAATTGTTGGGGAAATGGTCACCTAAAAATTTCTAAGGTTCTCAGTGCAGTAAAGCCATCAATTTATTTGACAAAAGACTCTCAAATAGAAAAATACAGTACAAGTGACTCTAAATGATAATTATAGTAAATACAGAAATTTGCAGAATGCCTTTCACAAGATTCAGTTCTTGCACTTAATTTAATACATTTATCAGTGATCTTTCAGAAAAAAAATTCAGAAACTATTATCCTTAATTCCACAATAATAGTACATTCAACTTTCTATCTAATTATCAGGAAAACATCTCGTAAACTAAATATAACCTTTAGTAACAATAAACCAAAATGGAAATCTATCCCATGCTATTTAGTAACACTCTTGGATAGGGCTGCCACATGCAAGTTGTGCGGGACATGAAGGTGCTTCACCACAAGAGTGCCAAGATGCCTACATAACAAAATTTATATGAAAATGAAAATATTTTCAAATTATTAGAAATACGTTCTGAGTGTAAATATTTTTTATTTAAATATGATAATACATGTTTACTTAAACTAATTGTGACAATTGCTCGAGCCTTGAATTTCAAGGTTTGAGCTCAAAATATACTACATATATATACTTTTCTTATTTTTGTGCTAAACTGAACAGGAAGATATCATTTTGTCACAATAATTAATAAAACTTATATGTAAATGTTTAGATTTCCTAATCACTTTATTGTTAGAAACACATTTTTTAAAATTTAAATATAAGTGCAATACTTCTTTACTTAGGCATGTTGTGATAATTGGTCAAGCCTCAAAATATACTACATACGCTCTACCATTGCACAAAAGTGAACAGGTCTAACCCTTTTTGCTGCTATAATTAAATTTTTTTATATGTAAATGAAAACGTTTACATTTCCCAATCACTTTTTATTTAAATATCCTAATTTATATAAAAAAGAATACATTAATATTAATAACTTATTTAAATATAAAACTTATTTTAAAAATATTGTTTTATAATTACAGTAATTCTGCATGTAATGAAATTATTCATGCTATTTTATACATTTTATCTGTATTATTCAGTTCAGCGTAGTAAATAAAGGCAAAACTCTCCATACAGTAGTGCCACCATGTGCCAAACAGAGTAATCAATGGATGCTAGAAAGCTTGTACATAAAATTCCTATCTAGTGCCTACTCATCCAATATCCTCAGACTAATTTCTGCCTTGTGGCCATCATCAGCGAAGAGCCTTGGATCTGAGAGCACTGCACCTAGATCTTAGGATCTAATGCAACCCTCCAGAAGCCAACTTTTAACTCTACTTTACTACAAAACTATGAGAATGAAATTGAAAACATTGTTAATATCTTCAATCTAAACTCAATAGCTTATATAGTCATATGGTGGATGAGTAGGCACTAGATAGGAATTTTATGCACAAGCCTTCTGGCATCCATTGATTACTCTGTTTGGCACAGAATGACACTACTGTATGGAGAGTTTTGCCTTTGTTTACAACAATTATGTGCTAGTATAGAGCAGTGGTCTTCAACCTTTTCACACCTGTGGACCGGTAAAAATAAGGATAAAGTTTCACGGACCGGCAGAAGTCTATAGATAAATTTTCTTAAAGATGTAAAAAGCTTAGCCTTAGATGAAGTTATATATATATATGGAGTTTGTATAATAAAAAACTTTTTTTTTAAATTTTGAATTTTTTTAGAAAAGTAATAAAAAATTTAATTCTATCCCCTCCCCTCATAAACATCTATGATAACTAGAAAAACAAATTAATTTATGTATGATTGATTAGATTTTGTTTTTGTTCTGTTTCTTTTTTTTTTTAATCAGGTAAAAGTGCAATGAAAAAATAAATAAAAATTGTTTATATTAATTAAAAGTTTAAAATCTTATTATTTTGTTATTACAAACTTTTTGCCAGTCTAGCACGGACCAGCAAAAAACTTCTGCGGCCCGGTGCCAGTCCGTGGCCCGGTGGTTGAAGACTACTGGTATAGAGAAGATGATCATGTGATGTTCAGCATAGTGTTAGAGTATCTGACTCTGGAAGATGGAGTCCTGGAATTAATTCTGTTGTTGACTTGTGGGGGGAAAAAATTATTACCAATATTAACTTTTTTTATTGTGTTGTATTATATTTTTACACACTTTATTGAATAGATTTTCCTATTTTAATAATATCTTTTTTAAAAATTGTTTAATAGCCCTCCACTGATTGTAATAACCTCACTTGTAACCACTCGATTAGGAAAGTTTTGTGTATATATATATATATATATATTTAAGAAAATACATTATTTAAAGATTTATATTTCCTATTTATTGTTATATAATTTCCCACTAAAGGAAAAGAAAACAAATGTAACAAAAAAGCAGAAATAATAAAAAATAGTCCAGTTTGGATAGAGGTATCTCCCAATGAATTTCACCACTGTGAAGTGAATCTAGGGACAAATACAAGCTGCACAGGTTTTCTTATTAGCTTAAATAAACCATAAAGCATATGTTATAATTCATAATAGAAAATGTATTAATTTGTTATTCAAATAAATTCCATTATATAATTGAGTTATGTGTGTGAGGATTATTTGGTAAAATATTTGTTATTTAGTATCAATACACAACAAATAATTAAAGTGTTAAAAGTGCCTACAAAATACTTTATCCATTTTAGTGGGAAAAACCAATTGTTTGATTTTTTTATATTTATAATCTATCATTAAACAAAAGAAAGTCCAAGGTGTGGTGTAATGGCTTCTATGAATTTATTGAATAAACAATATGAGTGTGAAAATGTCTTCCCTTAAAGTAAATCCTTAAAATCCCTAAATACCTGGCCTATATACATGACTAAGTTAAATTGAAATAACGTGCATACGAAAAAATATTTTATTAGTGAATAAACATTTTTGAGAAGCTAACTTTGTTAATAGAAGCATAATTTATGCATGAGAAAACATTGATTAGAGTCAACTTATGTAAATAAAAAGATAAAAGTACAGAATTTTTAAGTTTTTAATATTCTATTGTATCTTTTTTTAAACAAAATTATATAGAATTAATTTTGTTTTAATTAGCTAATTTTATTTCATTAATGGGATAGGTCTTCTTCACATGATTAAAAACATTTAGATTTTTAAAATTGTGCAAATTGGTACTTATAATATGATTTTGTGATTTATTGAATCAATATTTGAGAAACAAAATACATATAATGCAAAAAATATATATTGTATTTTTTTCAATGTTTAGTTGCAAATCCATTAGTAACATTGTCATAATTTTATTCTTATTATTTTGTGAATTCTGATTCAATATATAAAAATGCAAATGAATAGCTGATTTCAAATTAAAATGTAACTGAAAAATATGCATAATCAATGCTTCTAGAAATATATTATTTTGCATATGATATTTATTATAGGACTTATAAATTAAAAGCTTTGGCAAAAAAAAAAAAAGGAAATATAATTTTATTTAGCATGTGATAAAATGTTTTATTTTTTGATTTCCACAAAAGATTAGATCATATAGATCTGGGCTTTGATAAATAGGAGATCATGAGCCATTGCAATGCACTCAGATCAGTTTTGTTCATGAGACAAGGGGCACTGAAATTTATCTTGCACAAAGGTGCCTGGCACCCATGCAGTAACCCTGATCTTGGATTATCATCTAACTTCTTGCCATATCTATCAAATTTAGAATTCAAGTACTTTCAGCAACAACGCTTACTTGACTAACTGCAGTTGTAAAGGAAATACTCTAGGACAACTTTCTTAGCATTAGCATATTCTATTGTTGAATATGTTTCGAAAAAGTATTACAGTGAGAAATATTACTGACACATTTAAGTCTATTACTTTGCAATAGCTTCTCCAGTTTTCATATATGTCTCAATCAGATTGTTACTAACTCAAAACATAATTTCAGCATTTAAGACATATATTAATTCAATATTTTATTTCAGAATATTTAATAAGACAACATTAACAATTGTGACGTAAAAAATGGCATTTTCATGAGACTTTAAATAAATTTCTTTTCTAATTTCAACAATAAAGGCAGCTGGATTGGGTTTTGTTCAAAAACACTTGTGCTCACTGTGCTTATTTGATTATGAAATAGAATTTTACTAATCTTTGCTTTTTTGTATTACTTATTTTAAATAAAACGCTAAATATTTCTACACTTTTCACAATTCTTTTTATTAAAATGTCTAATAGTTTTGATTGTCCAGCAAACTTCTTCAAAGCTGTAAAACACAATTATATTATTTCTTCTTTTAAATAAATAAAAAAGCATTATGAAAAGTCCAATGAAGTGCATATTTTAGAATTTAATTCAACATTTACTGATTTACGTATTTGTGATTAAACATAAACCACAAAACATAATGACTATCCAATCTACATTTGCAGCGACATAATTGAAAGATGTCATAGAGCCATTAAAAAATATAATAATATTTATGAATAGTTTAACTTTCTTTAAAAAAAATCAGTAAAGTAACATTTATTTCCAAATATTTGAATGCAAAAGAAAAAATTACACTTAATATTAATTAAGTATATCAATCCTCAATTAAAAAAGATCTATAGTACAATATCATTAGAATCAAAACATTTTTTTTTCTACTCATTACTACCATTCTAATTTATTAATTATTTAAAGAACTGAACATCCTTAGCAATCGACACTAGAATGATTAATTTCAGATCTTATTTAACAATATGATGCTATCTAATACTATGAATATTTCTTTAATGAAGTGCTACAAACAAATTATTGAAGAAGTTTCAGATGGGGTTTTACAAACAATAGCTATTTTCCCACCATCATGGTCCAATCTTATTACAGGTGAAAAAATGTGCCAGTGTGTTTCACCCATGATAACAGAGCATTTCATACATTATCTATAACAATGATCAGGCCAATGGCCCATGGTCTTCTTCCTATCTCTTATTCTCATTATGAACAGAATAACCGTGCACTAGATTGGAAGTAGTGGATCATTTGCATTATAGCAAAGCAATATGCTTCACTTTCTATTGTAGATTAATATTTAAGCTAAATAAAAGTTGTAATCACCATATAGAATAGATATATCTGTAAAATAGTTTTAAAGATATTAGACTCTGCAATAAACAATATGTTAATATAACAATTGCTTCCTGAATTATTAATTCATTTAATTATGCCAAAACCATATTTTCCAGCAACATACAGTAATAAAAAAAAGATTGATCATTTTGGAAGATGTAATTCATAACCTTTAGTTAACAAATTCCTTACTCTATATGTACTCTGTAATATAATTCATATTTTAAGGATAAAGATGTCCATAGAAGTATGGCACTCTTCCAAACAGTAGTGAAGATTATTCTATTTTTTTGGTTTTGCAGTTAGTGCAACTCATTTGACTAAACCAGATTACCTTTAGCTAATAATAGCTAGATATCCATTTAACAACCACTATTTTGGCCTATCTGTCTAGAAAAAAATGCTAAGCTTTCTTGTAATATGAATTTTCTTTTGAAGCTAACTGGATAGAACTTAAACCTATTTATGAGCAATGTCTGCAAACATATTAATTACTATGCTGTGATGCATTTTGATGTTAGTAAGATGTAAAAACCAATAAGTAAAGATACAGATGCTATTCACTTCAGCTAGATATCTGACGTGATAAAAATATATGTAAGTACCTAGTTCAAAAGTTATGTGAACATAAAAAAAAAATAATATAACTTCATAATATCTATAACTAAGCAAAATATAATATTTAATTAAGCGATTGGCCACATGTATTTTAAGAACATTTTCAAGTCATGATTCATGTCTCACAGAGAGCAAATAAAAGCATTCTTCCGATTAACTATTTTTAAAATGCAAGAATTTTTTTGGTTTTTTTTTTAAAAAAATAATAAAAATATTTTAAGAACTTAATAAAATGTTGAAGCTTTTATTATAAAATATAATTCTACTAATTATAAAGTATCTTCTCCTCAATACCAGAAGAGGACAGCACAAGCCAAGTTTTTTTTTTATTAAAGATACAAACTGTTTTAATTTTTTTTCAGGAAACAAGATGACAATAAACAAAATAAACTTTTTTGAATCATCATATACTGCATCATTATGTATGTTAAATTCTCAGCCAAAAGCACGGTAGGTTAATTAGGTAGTAGAATAGTGTACTATACTGTCACTGGAAGTTTGTCATTTTTACCTTCTATATAGTTACAATTTAAACACTACGCTTATAAAATTTATAGAGAACTGTATTACATAATTCATTTTAGCATCCTACTTTTTAAAATACATCCTTTAATGAGCCTATATTATTAAGATGCGTACGATAGAAAATTTACATTTAAATGAAATAATTATATTAAAGGTATTTGATAAACCACAATTTGTTACTACATTATATTACCGCCAGGTGGCAATATCAATAATAGAAGAAAGTTAATTTTGAAAAAAATAAGATAAAGATAATGTGGATGAAGATAGAATGATGGCGAATACGTATAAAAATAAATTTTTATGGAGACTGGAAATAATTATAAGAAAATATAAAACTTGGTTTTATAAATATGCAAGAAGAAATAGATTTGTTAACAATGGTAGAAAGACATTTGAGAAATGAAGAAAAATCGCATTTCCAGAAATGAGAATGGAGATAAATAGATATGATGAGAGCAAGATAGGAATGTGATATTGTTAAAAAAATATTTTAAAAAGAAATTTAAAAAAAAAGCGTGCTAGATTAGAATTGATTTTTAAAAAATGGATGAGTTCATATAGTATATTTAATTAGGAAATTGTGAAAGAATCATATAAGAGTATTTGGGAGTATTTTTTATACCGAGACAGATGAGTTGAGAAGTAATAATTATAAAATATTCGTTGAAGATGATACGAATGATCATATTAATGAAATTGACAGAGTGGAGAGTATGAATCCAGCCTTATTAAAGGGAAGGTTTGAGAACAGTGGATTGACCTTTGAGTAAAATATATGATGGAGACTATTTAGTCATGGCAGAATTTGAAGTATTATATTGATAATGCATTGCTAGATATGAAAGAATTAGAAAAATAAAACTAATTAGAGTATTTGGTGAGGAAAAAAGAGGATGTAGTAGTTATTTTAATTTTATGTTAGGTGGAATTGATGTATGTGAAAAGCAGCATAATGAAATTTATAGAAAGGTTGACATAGCTGAATAGGAAATAAATGAGATTAATTAAATAGATTCAATGATATCTTAGAAACAATTATGAACTATAGTAATTTTAAAAGATAAAAAGTAGATGGGTATTATAAGGATAATTGCAAATGAAAGTTTATTTAGAACCAACATGATTAATAAGAGAAATTGGAAAGGTAAAACTCAGAAAGTGTGAAAATTATAAAGAGGCTATTGAGTATCAAATAGGAAAAGAGTAGATAAATATTAAGTGTGATAGCTATTAAAAAAAAAAATAAAAGAATATGATAAAAATAGGGTGAGATTAATATTTAGTTTACAGAGGAAATTTTGGGAATATATGATGAAGAAAAATATAAAATAAAATGTTATGAAATGCTGAGAGAAACAGATGTGAGAATAAAGAACTTTAAAAAAAACTTCATAATTTATGTGAATATGATTTATTAAAAATATTAACTTATGAGAAAATGGTTAGAGTGATGAATGTGACATTGAATATAACAATAGGAAGATTGAAAAAACAGAGAATTGGGTGGTGTGGCAGCTAAAATAGTAATGGGTATGAAAAAATTATTAAGATTTAATTTAAGTTTTAATAAAATTATAATTGACAATAAGGTTCAATATGAATGAAAAAGAATGAGAATTAAAAAAGAGATGTATTTTAGGTTGTTAATTAGCTATAAAACAGTAAGTATAACTTCTATTGTTTATAAATTATTTATACATATCTTAATAGAGTAGGATTTGGATAGAAAAGAGTGAAATTTTGAAGGAGATTTAGAAGATTTTGGGATAGATAAGAAATGCCTCATAAAAAAAAAAAAAACAATTATTGCATTTTTAGATATAAAAAAGGCTTGTGATAGAGGAGATGAAAATAAAATGTAGATTAGTCTTGGAAAATATGGCAATCAATTTATGATGAAAAGCCTTTATAAAAATAATTTTTCTAAGTACCAATTGGAGATTTAGAATCAGTGGCAGATAAATATCAAATTGAATGAAAACAGAGGTTCCATTATCATTTTTATTATTTGCTTCATCTCTAATTAGAAGTTAAAATAGAAATATTAGAAAGAAATAAGGATTCCTAAAATTAGAACCAAGAGAATACATATTGTAATATTTTTTTTGTTATTGTTGTTATTTGCTGGTGTTTAGAATATATGGAGTTGTATTATTAGAAAAGAATGGACAAAAAGAAGTATAAAATTAAATTCAGTAAATAAATATCTAAGACCTTAGTATTCAATGAGAAGGGGGAAATTGATAAATAAAAAAGCAGGAGACATTTGTCTTAAACAAATATAGATAATTAAGTACTTTCTTAAATGGACAGAGAAATTATGCAGATAGTTGGGAATTAGGATTGAAAGAAAAAAAAATTGATTAAAAAAATCAGGTATGTTTATCACATGAAATATGTAGAATAATTTTGGAAAAAAATGATGGTGCCTCCTTTAATATTTAAAAACTATGTACTTTGCATTGACTAGAGAATTTTAAAAAAAAACATAAAAAATTATGTGGATATGCTTTGGGCAATAAATTGTGGACAGCAAATGAGACTATTCAAGGTGAAAAGGGCTGGTCTTTTTTTTTATTGAGGGAAATAAAAAGTAAATTTAAAATTTTTGGTAGATTATAATATATATATAAATGAAAATAGATTAGCAAAATAGTGTTTAATTTGATTATGTAGAAAGGATAACAAATATGTTGACAAGAAAGGCTTTTTACAATGTTCAAAGTTACTAGATAGACAATTTATTTTCAGATATTTATATAAGAAATGGGGTAGATATATAGAGAATGTATTATTGAGTCATAATTTGAGAAATGGGAAAAGAGGTTAGATAATTTGATTAAAGAAAAAGAATTACAGATGTGGAAAACAAATATGAATCTAAAATAGTTTAGACATATATAAGAATAAAAATATGAAAGGTATGTTTAAAGCATTAAAGGGACCATATTGTTATTTGTTCTAAGGATTGAAGCTTTATATACCAGGAAAAAAAAATCAATAGAAATTGGTTTATAAATGTAGTTTATGAAGGGGATGAGGATGGTAGTAAACTTTAAATCTAGAATTTTGAAAGAGGATCAGGATAAATTATACTGAGAATGGGAGAAAATTTAAAAATAAAAAAAAGTGAAAGAGATTTTATGATTTTTGATTAGGTTCTTGTAGCTAAAGTGGTGAATATAAAGACAGGATATTAATATCTTCTATATTCTTTATTACTTTATACAATGCTTTTTTATAATCTACAATCCACTATGACAATTTCGGTTGCCCCAGCATGTCATAGTGGATTGTAGATTGTAGAAAAGCATTGTATAAATTAAAGAAGAATATAGATGATATTAATATTATATAGATTTGGCAATGCAATAAGAAAGATAGTTATAATACTTCATAAAGAAGATAAAGACAGGCTAATGGAATCATCAAAATAGCTATTATTAAAATGAGTTAGGAGGAAAAAAGATTGAAAAAATAAATGCTTAATGAGGTTATTATAGTATGTAATGATTTTTAGAGGAAGAACATATAATTTGACTAGCAGAGTTTGTTGACATATTGTCTATGCACAATTTTAATTATTCAAGAAATTAAAAATAAATTGATGGAAAATATTTAATATGTTTGAAAAAAATGGATATCTGAAAATCTAGTATTACTAAAAATTAAACAAGAGACAAAATAATGCTTACCTAGTGATTCTTTTCTTAGAAGTTAAGGGGTTATCAAAAGCTATAGATTTAGCAAGTATGTAAAAGTCTAAAAAAAATAGTAAAGTTGTGTACTTTGAGGAAAGAAATTATGATAGTTTCTTAAGCAAAAAACAAACAAACAAACAAAACAAAAACTAGTTAATTAAAGAGGGAGAATGTAATGTTTTTAGGGATGAAATGCATATTAAAATAGATTAATCGATGAATATAGTTGTAGCAAAAAAAAAAAAAAAAGCAAGAAAAGAGTAATATAATTAAAAATAGGTCAAACATTAATACAATTTCTAAAAGGATAGTAATTGAAAATATTTGGATTGGGTTTTTAAATATGCAAGAGTAAAGAAAAATTAAAAAATAAGACCTTGAAAATAGAAGATAAGTAAGATTTAGTAAATATTTCAGAAAATATATCTAAGAAATGGAGAAGAACCAATTTTATGTGATTTGTATGGGAATGTTTAAAAAGAACAGATGATAAGAAAAATAAGAAAGATTGGAATTATTATGTTGTAGTCATCTCTAAAGTGAAAGCTACATGAATAAAGTAAAGAGAATGGCTAAATGCAGTTAATTCATTTAAAATAATATTTTTTTTAAGAACCAAAAGACAAAGCAAAAACAGTTATTAGATTCTTAAGAAAGCTTTAAAGTAAAGGGGGAAAAAAACGAAAATTTTGACAAATTAAGTACAAGCAAGAATTATTCATTTTGCAGACTTAACAAAGATAATTGAAATCTACTATATTTTTCTTTTTTAAAAAAGTTTTTATTTATAAAAAAGAAAGGAAACTAAATTAAATATTTTTTTAAAAAGTAATTAAAAACACAGTTTTCTATATTTTCTCTGGCTAAAATAATAATTTAAACAGAAAAAGAAATTTGTCAATTTTATTGAATATTATATAATTATTTGAAAATAATTGAAGCATTAAGTAAAATTTTGTTCAAAATTATTATCCTAATCAGATTAAATAGTTTATAGATTTGATGTTAATTGAAATTAAACTAATGAAAATTAAAAAAACTAAAGTGGGGACAAACCAGCCTTAGAACAATGATCAGGTTTTTTTAATAAAAGGATCTTTAAATATTTTATTTTCTTAACTCAGGCCAGAAAATATTCACCCAAAGCCTGAAATGTATGATTAAAGTTAACCTTCCATTGCCAAGAAGTGCTTGCCCTGTAGTGGCTTGCCAACACTCTATCCAATGGAAATATTTTCTTGTTTAAAAGAGCATTGTATGTATATGGATTTATCTTGCTCTTAATTACATCTGAGGAGTGAAACAAGCTGAAGAAGATTTAAAAAATGAAGTCAAGTGATAAATTCTATAATGCTAAATTGACACAGTAAAGGAGAACCAAAAGAAGACTGGAAAAAATGTTGAGGTCAACAAAGATTTTCAACAAAAAAAAAAAAAACTTTCATAGAAGTGACCACCAAAGAATGTGGTAAACAATTTAATTACTTGCCTGTTTTTTTACATTGCATATCATGGCCATATAATTTCAAACAGTTATTGTAATTTTATTTTTTATTTATTTTAATAAGTAATCAGTTAAGCAAAATGCATGTTTAAATGTTTAGACAATGAATATTATTATGGTATAATGAACATTTGTTTTGTTAATTGTAATCTGACTTCCATTCTCTTTTCTCTTAATTTCTCACTATTCAAATTAGAAAACTTTTATCATGTGATAGATAGATTGTTTATATATAATAACATTTATTTTTGACAGGATCAGTGTATAATAGCCAATGACAGGATTTATTTTACTCAACAGAGCTAATCGTGGTTAAGTGACAATAATACCGAAGGGTGTTCAAACCCCTCCCATTAATATTTCCAGTATTTGGGATGCTTGATATAAATCTAATTTAAATGCATATATTCATGGAGGATTTAATTTTTGGTTAAATAAAAATAGGGATAATAGGCTTGAAATGTGGCCATGATATATGAGATTTGTGTATAATTAGTACCCTGTCTGATCATTAGTATAATTATATAAATTGTATTAAATTATATTTCCACTGTTGTTGCATATAGCTGTTTGTTATATATTTTGCCTTAAAAATCTGTTTTTCTTTGCTGGATATATTAACCTATCAGCAGCAGCAGCAACTCACCAATGACTTTGACCATTCCAATTCCAAGGTTGAAAAAAAAGAGGGAAAAAATCCATTAGGTTGAGTTTTGTGATGTAATACAAACCAATCTGTGAGTTGCACATAAAACATGCTGATTCATTATTCTGTTTATTTTATATTTCATAGTGCTGTCTTTTAATTTCTTTCTGATAGACTTTGAATATCATGTCTAATCATAGCCTTCAATTGTTCTATCCTCAGTTATATCTTCCCAATGAAAACAATCAATATTGCACTTCTTCATAATTCCCTTGTGATAATCTTTCTAATATAAACACTTCAATTCATCAATGAAAACTTTGTTTAAGTTCATTATAAAAAAAAAATGGGGGGGGGGGGGTCTTGCAGTTTTTTTTCCATTTATATAATCTGATTAAGATATGATTTTATAATAATGGATTTTATAATAATAGAAGCAGTATATTGAACATATAGAATGACCTTATGATTTTGCCATCATATTTTTACAATTTTATGGAACATCTTTAAATGAAATATCACTTCTATATAATAAATTAATAAAATAATTTCTCTCTCTATAGATAATCTCATGACTGTAATTATTTTACAATGATAAAATATCTTTTAACTTGTTACAAACAGTGTTTGGAGACTGTGCTGTGACTCAATATTTACATTCACCTTTCTACTTAAAAGGCTATTAAGATAATTAAATTTGCACATTCTTAAGTCGATAATCATTCAAGCTGAATATTTGCTTAAGTTTTTATATGTCGCATTCAAAACATTAAATACATTTTGTAGATCATTTTTTGAACTGGTAAAAAAAAAGTAGCACAATCATCAGATACTGTAAATCCAAAAAGACGAAGTTCTTGATTTTATACATTCAAATTAAAAATTACATCATCAATAAACTGTGTATAAATATTTCTAAAAACCATTGTCATAACAATTAAAAACACAGTTGAAGCAAATATACTTCCTTGATAATACCAAATTTCATTTCAAATGTTTCAGATTTTCCACTTGAAGTAATAATACTTTTTTCTCATTTTAGAATCTAGATTCTGTACAATATTAAAAAATTTTGGTGGTTAATTAAACAATTCCAAACAATGTCATAGATCTGTTTGATTAATTGAGTCAAATGCATTGACT
Source organism: Epiperipatus broadwayi (assembly GCA_028023455.1). Taxonomy (NCBI): domain Eukaryota; kingdom Metazoa; phylum Onychophora; class Udeonychophora; order Euonychophora; family Peripatidae; genus Epiperipatus; species Epiperipatus broadwayi. The sequence continues at coordinate 3,153,994 of JAQFVV010000076.1, forward strand.
AAATCAATAAAAGTAATATATAAATAATTTTTTATTCCTGACACTTTCTTTAGGATTTGTATGGCAACAAAAATCACAGTTACAGGACTTCTTGATTGTAAAACCACAATAAGTATCTTGTAACTAAACTAGTTATTTATGACAAAAAGCAATCTATTCCACAAAACCTTTGAAACTATCTTTGTTAAAGAGGATAAACATCTTGTACATTTCGTTTATGTTTAAAAATTAGAATAATAAAAACATAGTTATGATTAGGTAGGGTATCTTCATGAATCCTTATATATCTAAAAAATTGAAATATTTTTGTAGCTAACATATCACTACCACATTTTAAAACTTCTAACATATCACATTAGATCCTGCGATCGGTCTATTTATATGATAACAAAGAGCTATTTTAATTTCACTAAACTAGACATCTTTGTCCAAACCAAAAAATATAATGTTTTAAAATAATATGGATTGATTTACCTAGATGTTAACATATTTATAATAAGTTTACCACAAAAGAAAAATCTTATTTAAAATGAATATATAAAAAAAAAGATCAAATTTCAAATCAAAACTTGTTCATAATGTTGTCTTATTAAATAATTTTTTATTGAATTATTTTTAATATATTAAAATGAATATATACAGTAATGGTAAATTTGGGTTGTATCTCTCACATAGTAGGATTGATGGCTTAGTATTACTTGCCTAAACATTATTTCATTTTATAATTTAAAAATATATAATTTTATGAGGTCCACATTAATATAACACTGATTGTTGGCATAGACTACATATACTACCATCCATATTGATTCATATATTGTAACAAAAAGTAGAAATGTAAAATCACAAGAATAAACAACATTTTGAAATGCATAGAACAAAAAGCATACCATAATTAAAACAGGCAAAACTCTCCTTACAGTAGTGTCACTCAGTCCAGAGTAATCAATGGATACCAAAAGGCTTATGCATAAAATCTCTATCTAGTGCCTATTCATCCAATATCCCCAGACTAGTTTCTGGCTTGTGGCCTTTGTCAGTGAGAAGCTTTGGATCTGAGAGCATTGCACCTAAATGAAGGCAGAAACTAGTCTGGGGATATTGGATGAGTAGGCACTAGAAAGCGATTTTATACACAAGCATTCTGGTATCCATTGATTACTCTGGTTGGCACTGAGTGGCACTACTGTATGGAGAGTTTTGCCTGTTTTAATAACAGTAATATGCTAGCATAAGAAATAGTGATCATGTGATGTTTAGTAGTTTAAGAATACCATAAATTAAACAAAACATTAATTAATTAATTAATAGATTAACAATAATTGGTACATTAAGTTGGTGATTTGAAATTTGTCTTATATAAATATGAAGATATCAACATTTTAGAATTAAAAATTAGAATTATTATTAGAATATCAAAACAAGATTAAACATGTGATCCAAATACGAATCTTTGTAGAATGAACTTAATCTTTATAGGTAAAATTAAATGGATTAGTAATTCTAACAATATTCCTATACAATGCTTATCATCACAGGCAAGCATTTGCATAATAATTATATTAAAAAATGAGAAAGAAGGTAAAATAATGATTACTTATCCATATTTTTAAACAGAGGAATTTTCTAAATACATTAAATAAATTATTTAATAGAAGATTAATTGATTCAGCTATTTATCATTTATATTAAAGGCCAAACTTTTAAGTCATAATTCAATGCAGGGACATTTATAGAATTTTATTTCTTTTCATCCATTTATTAATTTTTTTAATATAGTTTAGTGCTGGCAGATAGCTGTGTGTACCTTGCAATGGTATGTTAATCCAAAATCTAATAGCAAATAGTTAACAACATAGTTAATTTCTATTTAATGAATTTTTTTTTTTTTTTGAAGTTTCCAATTTAAAAATGTAGAGAGATGTTGAAATGATAAATAAAATAGAGGAAGAAACCACATTTAAAACACAAACTTGTTTTAGCCAAAATTAATATATATCAGTAGGTGTGGCATCATATCTATGAAGTGTACATCACAAGCAATAATCTGGAAAGCTTCTTATCATATGCCAATAGAGTATTGATTGCTCTTGTTTCTGACTTCTCTAAAATAAAATTCAATTAAGTGACAAAATTTTTTTTTATATACACTTCCAAAACTAACTCTGAATCAAAAATAAACAGATAATCTTAATAAATAAATTGATTTTCTACAATCACAGTTGATTAATTTTAAGGCTTATTTACAAAAAATCTTACAAATACAAGACAACAACAAAAAGAAAGTTAAAGCAATATTTATTATCTCCATATATCCTTATTTATATTTAGTAATATATCTAATTACAAATAGATTAATGTTGTGTTTTTTTTGATAAAGAACTTTTCTTAATCAATACAGACAAAAGAACATCATGTTCTTTTGTCTGTATTGATTAAGAAAAGTTCTTTATCAAAAAATAAAATTAAGGTAATTAAAGATTTGCTTTTGTTATTGGAAGATTCTATGTATTTTACTTATAAAGGTAATTTTTATAAGATTATGGAAGGTTGGATAATCGGTTATATTATTTCTCCTTTAGTATGTTCAGTTTATATTAGTTTTATAGAAGAGGAAATTATTATTAAAAAGAATTGTTTATATGTAAAATTATTTGTCAGATATGTTGATGATTGTTTATTTGTAGTTGAGAATGATAAATTGGAGGAATTTGTAAATGAGTTTAATTGTTTTGATCCTTCTATAAAATTTGTGTTAGAAGGAGGGGGTTAGATTTTGGTAAGTTAAAATTTTTAGATCTTTTGGTGATTAGAAATGTAGAAACTAATTGTTTATTGTGTAGTCATTTAGTTAAAAGTAAAGAATTAAGATCTATAATTAAACCTGATAGCTATCAGTCTGTATCTCATAAAGTAGCTGCTTTAAGGAATTATTGTCATAGAAATATTAAATAAAATAATTCTAGTGGGGTAGCTTTGTTTCAGAAATATCAATTTTATAAAGATTACTTGAGTGTTGGATACTCTGATAAATTTGTTAAAAGTATTTTATTTAATAGTAATATTTGTAAGGATGTAAAAGGTTAAAGAAAAATATGATTTTATTTCTTTGCCATTTAAATTGTCTTCTTATAAAATTGTGTATAGAAATAGTAAATTGTTTGGAAATAATTGCTTTGAAAAGGGGTGTTACATTGAATAATTTATTAAATAATACAAAAGAAGTTTTTGATAGAAAGACTATTCCTGGTGTAGTATATTTTATTCCTTGTTTATTTTGTAAGAAGGTTTACATAGGTCAGAGTAGTTTGAGTTTAAATGAAAGAATAAAGGTTCATAAAAGTAGAGTTAAAAATAGATATCTTAGTTCTGCTTTGTATGTCCATGAAAAAGATACAGGCCACATTATTGATTTTGATGAAGCTAAGGTTGTCTTCTTTGAGAGAAATGAAATCAAAGAAGAATTAAAGTCTTTATTATTGAAAATTTATTATTCTGAAGCAATTAACTTATTTAAGAGTTCTTTTAATATTAAGGGTGGATGGGAAGTGAATGGATTTGTGGGTAGTTTGGGGTAGTTTTGATTATATATATATTATAAGGATCGAAATGAAAGTGAAGATCGAATCTAACCGCAAACTACGATATCTGCTCTACAACGCGCTGTTAAGATTCCACTTTATTTAAATATTCAGATCGTTAGCCCAAGTCACTAGCTCAGTGGAGACGCAGAGATAAAAATCTATATCTTAATTTATATCTTAAATATCAATAAATAAAAGCCACTGCCAGAAATTAACACATAAAAATATTTATTTACGCACATATAAAATAACATTTAAATTTTGAGGAATAAATTCAACATTTTAGATTTTCTATTAATCTTTTAATTTTACATTTAACTAAGTTTCAATGAGTTTAATATTTTATTTAGATAGTCAAGTATGAATAGACTACATAGATCTGCATTTGAAAAGAAAATATTCTTCCCTGATTTAACCTTAGGCAACAAATTTCGCAATCAAACTGGCGCCAATCCATCTGATACATTCATGTATTCAATGTAGCATGAAAATACGACAACACAAAATACTATACTGTCAGGAATGTACATCTGATCAGTAAGTAGAATTAGAGAAGACATTGTCTCTCCACCAACAGGAATGTGACATCTGTTGGCGAGTAGAACAATAAACATAAAACTCCATAGGAATGGACTGCGGTCCTTTGCCATCTTACAAATCCATCCATAGGCAAACAGAAGGTGTGTGGCGTATATCTATAATCCTGCCCGTAGCGGACCTCATACTACATCTACAATTACACAAATATATCCAATCCATTGAACCAATTCAACTACGAAATGAATAACCTAAGATTACCCTCCCTTAATATAACTTTACAAAACTATATAGCCATTCACGCCCGACTTAAATTTAACATTTAAATACGTTCACACAGATTATTTTTATACAATTTGTTTTATAAAATGTCGAGTATAGATCGGCTGCACAGATTCCACGGTCAAAAACATTCCAAATTAAACACAACCGATCAAAATACAAAGTCAATCGATAACGTCAATTGCTGAGGGAATACAGGAGACCCTTTGGCATTCATCGTAAGATGCTCGCATTAACATCGTTGACCTATATATTCTAATCAAATGTGAAAACTTCAACATAATCAACCGCTAACGAATCTATGCAACGTCTATACCCAACCTAAATTTCATCATTTAAAATTTAAACAATAAATAATTTATACAATAAGAAAAAAAATGGAAATGATTTTTATCAATCGGAAAACATATAAAATTAAACATTATTAATTTGATTTTAAACTTAAAAAAGTCAGATAGAAGTTCATAAGCTTGAACGAAAGTTCTTAATTATTTTTAAATTTAGAGTTCATGTCAATATAGCTTACGGTAGAAGAGTCCAGGTTTCTGCTTTTAATTCCCGCGACGCCTCCATTGGAAGATAATGTTCTGGAGATGGCAATAGCTGGTTCAAGGTATCACAGTCTTTTCCTTTTTTTAATAGAGAGTGTGGTATGTGTGTCCTACCACCTCTCAAACACACAACGCTGGAACTGTCAGAAAAAACTGTATTTCCCTTTTTATATTAATCCACACGGATTCAATCAACAAAACATCACTAATCCATCACTTTCGTTAGGGTCCGAGCCAAGGCTTAGTGCTTCCATTGGTCAAGCTAATTTCTCTTTTCTTCTTATCTATCTTTTTTCAGATCATTTTAATTATACAAGAGCCCAAGGCTAGCTTGCTTTTCAAAAAATTTATAAACAATCATTTCCATTTACAGATTACAAGAATTAATTAATACCTGTTTTTATTTTTAAATCTTGTACTTTTTTTTTTTTATAAAAAAGTACGTTCAAATACTTATTTATTTGTTTTTTTAAAAAAAATATTTTTAAAGTTTGGCATCTGTGCGAATGTATATACGATTAACAAACATTTTAATTTTAGCGTTTAGTTTTTTACTTTTATTTGCGAACTTTTAAGTTTTTATTTTAAATTAATGTAACAAATATTTATATATTGTTACAATATATACTAGCAGCTTTAGTTCAATGTGAGCTTGCCTTACTGTTTTAACAATATTGTGGATAATATGCATACTGACATTAAGCTCTGACAGTTATTTTTTGTTAAGTGACTTTACTTCCAAATGAACTATATATTTATAATCAGATCCTTTTCCACAATGACAGCAAATGGTTAATTAATTACAAGGCCTGTTTCTGCCATTGGATATATCTTATCTATTTATGCTGAATCTGTTTGAGATAAGTTTGAATTTGGACAAATTATTAGTTGAAGGCAAGTTGAGCCATAATATTCCTTCCCCATTAGCCCTCAGATGCATTGAGAAAAGTCTTTGCTGCTTTTTGACTTCTTTGGATCTGGTTCCATTATCATCAAGTTTGGTGTCTTCATCATTGATGTAATATCTTCATCAGCAGGTCTGGTCTCTTCATTTGTAGGCTCTTGACTTATGGCTGGTGATTTATAATTCAATCCAGGATGGTCCTATGCCATTGCTGTTCATTTTCTATTTGAACAACCACTGTCTGGAATCCTTTTATCATTCTCACAACTGCAGGAACCCATTTGATGGTTTCCTTGACTATATAGCATAAGACATGAGCATATATCTGCATTTTAGCACTTTTGTTTTCATTACTATGTTGATTAGAGCTAAAAACAGATAAATTTGTTCTCAAGTTCAAATCCTGCTTATTATTTATCACAACTGGTTAGACCCTTTTTGATTTTATTTGGCATATCAATTGAAACAATAAGATGCAAATGATTTATTAGGCATAGTAAGTTTAATACTTGCCTGAAGGTTTGTGATGATGGTATATTATATGTGATAATATGTTGGACCATTTCCACCACCTATCATTAAATGTTGAATGTACTGAAAATTTTAAACTTTTCAAATACAAATCACTTGTTAGTCATAAAACACAAATAGACAACACGGATTTGTAGTTACACAATGTTTTGAGTAGTATTATTCTCCATTCTTCTTTAGGTGTTAATGGTCTGATCAGCAATAATATTAGCATAAAAGTTTAACTTTTATCAAATTTTAAAGCAACCATCTAACTGAGTTATTCTATCTACAGCAACAAATAGCAAAAGTTTCATATATTTATCTATGAGGGTTGATTCAAATCCTCCTGACTTTATCAAATTTTTTTTAATAGCAAAGTTAATTAGTGGTTTCCATACATTGTGTATTGCCATACTGTTGGCTTATAGAAATATTTGACATTGTCATATGAGCAGCTTTTTTGAATTTTATTCTTCATACTTTCCTCTCTATCCAACATTTTTGTATTTTTCCAATTGAATATATCGTCATGGTCTGTGACTATAGATACATCTGTTTTTTGTTTTACTATTAGTTTGTTTTCTTTAAATTACTGTTCAACAGGGCAACAGGTCTCACCAACATACTTCATTACACATTCACATATTATTTTGTAGATGCAGGGTTTTTTTCAGCCTTTTCAGTTTAGGTTTGTTAGAAGTTAAATTCTTCAAAGTGTGGTTTGGCTTTGGAAAGTTGTTCTAATCTTATATTGACTGCAGATTTTTTAAAACTTGTCTGCCATTCCTGGCATGTATGGTTATATTATAGTAATTATTTTTCTTTTGGTGTTTCTTTTGTTGTCTATTGATGGGTTTTTTTTTACTATAGTTGATGGATGAAGGTTTGTTCTATGTAAATCTTTTCATTTTCCAAATCACTGATTTCTGAATAATTTTTATTTGGTCTAGTGATAGTATAATTCTATGTTTTGTGCTTCTATTATGATTGGATGCATATGCCAAATACTTGCCAGTGTGTCTTGGTTTTTTATAAATGGTTGTTTTTACCTTGCCCTGAGGGAGTCTTATACATAAACATCTAAGAATACCAATTTTTGTTAACATTCTGAGTCTATTGTGAATTTAATTGTATATGTTATTGATATGAATCCAGAATGGCTGTAATTTGCCTCACCATGTGGTTATACCACAAATGTATCATCAATATAGTGAAGCCACACTTTAGGCCAACATGTAGTATTTAGAGCCATGGTTTCAAATTCTTCCATGTAAATGTTGCTAAGCAAGGGTGATAGTTATAATCCCATGGCCATGCCTTAATTTTGTTGAAAGAATTCTGAGATGTATAGAAAGTACATTGTTGTTATACATAACATTACTAGTTACATTATACTATTAATATGTAGAGTTGTTCTGGTTTGTAGACTATTGCCATATAACCTTTTCCTTACAATAGACAATATTTCATCACATGGTACATTTGTAAATAAACTTTCCACATCAAAGCTTACAGGTATGTCAATTCTTTCCATTTTCTACAAAGTGTTTAGAATCCCTGATGAAGTTCTGTGTCCTGTATGCCAATAGATTAAGGACTTTGAGAAGAAATCTTGACAAATTTTGGCATAGTGAATTTCTAGAACTAAATAGACCTTAATGAAACATTGTCTTTATGGATTTTAGGTAATCCCTAAAGATGAGGAGTTTTGTTGAAATACAAATTGGAATTTTCTTTTTTCTAAATCATTGAAGTACCAGTGATACTTCCAAAGTAATGCTTGTACTTTTGTCTTTGTATGTGGAATTGGATTTTTTCCCACTTAATTCTATTGGCCTACTGTGAGAAGTTCTTGTATTTTGTTATCACAATCAAATATATCCATTACCACTGTAGTGTTATCTTTATCAGCAAAAAAGAATAATTATAGATATATCCAGTTTGAGAGATTTAATAAACTTTCCTCTCATCAAATGAAAGTTGATTTTTGCTTTTGATGTCTCTCAGGTATCATTTTAACTCTCCAGTATAATTCTGCTGCTCTTAATAAAAAGTATTACAAAAAATATGAAGGACTCAGGAGGTTTTGAATCAACCCTCATAGATAAATATATGAAATTTCTACTATGTATCATCTTTGACAAAATAGCTCATTTCTGTATATTCAACATTTAATGAAAGATGAGGGAAATAGTCCAACATATCACAAACCTTCAGGCAAATACTAACTGAGTATGGACCTGATGCTATATTGAAGTTTAGACAATATGAAAAATTATGTCTAAAACTGGCCAAGGTAGAAAATCATTTAACTTTCTTATATAAATTGTAAGGGATTATTTCTAAGGGGTTGTAATTAAAACCTCCTATTCCCTCCAAGAGAGCTGAAATTATTCAGAGAGTAAATGAGACTATATTGATAGACAGAATAAATGTTCAATGATTATTATCAAACTTGTGTTCCAATAGAAATGTTGAATGATTTTCTAAAAAATAAACTTACAGATGAAGACTTGTCAAGAGTTTGTCAAGCAGTGAAAAGATCATATTGTAAATTATATGGAAGAATAAAAGAATTCCAGAAGGGCAGGGCAAAAGTCACTTAGTAACAAGTGATGCTTCATCAGTGAAAAATATTAACCCTAACACCATATAGATGCTGAGTTATCTGATCTTGGATATATTTTAAACTTCATTAAGACACCATATGCTGTTTCATTATTGGATGTAATGGCAGCCACAGAAGAAGTTGCCCAAAAATTGCCTCTAGTAGTAACAGCAGAATTATGATGAAGAGTTAAAATGACACTTGAGAGACATCAAAAGTAGAAATCAAACATTTCATGTAATGAGAAGAAAGTTATTAAATCTCTCAAATAAGATACATCTATAATTACTCTTGCTGCTCTCAAAGGTAACACTACAGTTGTAAGAGTTAAAACAGATTATGATAACAAGATACAAGAACTTTTCACAGCAGGTCAATACTGAAAAATGGCAAAAAAAATAAAAATCCAAGTACAGTCATAAAGTCACAAGCATTACTTCAGATGCATCACAGATATTTTAGAAATTCAGAAAAAAAGGAAATTCATATTTCAGCAAAATTCCTCACCTTTATGGACTATCTAAAATCTATAAAGACAATGTTTCATTAAGGTCTCTTGTTAGTTCTAGAAAATCGCTATGTTAAAATTTGTTGAGATTTCTTCTCAAAGTTCTAATCCATTGGCATACAGGACACATTTCTTCATCAGGGATTCTAAGCATTTTGTAGAATTAGTGATATGAACTGACATATTGATAAGCTTTGATGTGAAAAGTTTACTTACAAATTACCAAGTGACAAAGCATTATATATTGAAAGAAAATGGTATATGATGGTAATAGTCTACAAACCTGAACAACTCTACCTATTGATAGTATAATAAAACTATTAACATTCAGCAATAACAACATATTTTCAGTATAACTCTGAATTCTTCCAACTAAATCAAGGGATGCCATGGGATCACTACTGTCACACCTTGCTTAGCAACTTTTACATGGAACAACTTGAAATCATGACCATTATACTACTTCATGGCTGCCTAAAATGTGTATTCACTATGTTGTTGATATATTTGTGGTATAGACACATAGTGAGTTACAATTGCAGTCTTTCTGGATGTGCACCAACAAAATATCTCTTTCAGTTAAATTCACAATGGAATCAGGATGAAAACAAAAATTGGTATGCTCAGATGTTCTTGTGACAAGACTCCATCAGGGCAAAATAAAAACAATCATTTATAGGAAGCCATTCCACAATGGCAAGAACTTGGCATATACATACAATCATACCAGTAGCACAAAACATGGAATTATACTATCACTATTGAATAAAGCAAAGGAAGTTTGTCTGGAAATTAGTGATTTGGAAAATGAAAAGATTTACATAGAACAAACTCTTATGAAGAATGGTTATCCATCAGCTATCATCAAGAAAATCTTTAATAGACAACAAAAAAAAAGACACCAAAAGAAAAAAACAACCAGGAATGACAGACAAATTAAAGAAAATCTGCAGTCAATATAACTTTAGAACAGCTTTCCATAGCCAAACCATACTTTGAGGAATTCTAACTTCTACCAAGCTTAATCAGAAAATGCTGAAAAACAAAAACTGCATCTACGAAATACTATGTGAATTTGGAAGGAAGTATATTGGTGAGACCTGTCAACCTGTTGAATAGTGATTGAAAGAATGCAAACTAATTGTAAAAAGAGAAATAACAGATTTGTCTACAGTAGCAGACAATGTATGTATTACAGTTGAAGTGATTAATTAGTTTGTATTAATAATTACCAGTTATTATTAATGATGACCATATAAAACAGTCAAAGTGATTAATTTTTAAAAAATTATAACATGAACTGGTAGTTATTCATAATTCTTGACTGTCAATAGTAAATTTAATAAATTTCAATAATGTTAGGTTTGCGACTGTCAATGGTAAATTTAATACAATTCAATGCCATTGGGTTCATGATCAACATTATATTTAATAAATTTTGATAAGTTAGGTTGGCAGCTTCTTCATATTTCAGAGGAAAGAAAGTCATATAATTGTTGCATCTTTGCTAACCATTCACTAAATGCTGATTATTACATTATTGGAAGAGATTATTTTTTATTGATGTCTATCACTAGCCTTTACCCATAAGCATAGTGGAGGGTTTAGACATAATGAAAAAATGATTTAATAATCAAATGAATATTTTGAAATTGAAAAAAAAAATCAGTTATTTACAAAAGAAAAGTATTATTCATCTTTGCTTAAAGTTAAAGAAAACAAAGAATTTTTCCAGAATATCAACATTTATCAAGATACAATATTGTAAAAATTGGAAGTGTTGAAAAATTCATTATACCAGTTAAAAATGAAAATGAATCAATTATATATTACATTTTTTTGGAAGATAATTTTCAATTAATTCATGCATGCATATTGCAATTGGTCATGCTGGGCAAAACAGGATGATGAAAGAATTTAAGGCAAAGTTTAAGAATATTACCATAGAAATTATTATGCTGTATATAAATCTTTGTGAACCCTATCAAAAGAAAGTAAGCATTCCAAAAACAGAGTTTGTTTGTGAAGTTAATTAAAAGCAGTCAATTCAATTCAAGATGTTAAGTTAATCTGATATATATGCAATAGCAAGCAGATGGCGATTATAAAATTATAATGATTTATCAAGACCATCTTACAAAATTTGTTCAACTAAGAACTTTAAATACAAGATATGCCAAGGAATTTGCTTATCAATTATTGGATATTGCACCAGTCGAAAATGTATGTCCATTCAACGAGATTTAGAATCTAAGCAAAAGTACCCCGAATCCAATCATGCCCAAGATACACAGGTCAGGAGCAATCATGAATTCTAACCTATTTGCCCATTCCCCAAATCTATAACACTACGGACAACACTCTACGGTGATACCACATAAATTAATTATTTCCGGGCCCGGTGCTTCATCGTTTTGCATGAGACTCAGCTGATGATGACGAGAGATTGAGTGAACCCATGATATTAAGTTTAAAATACATAAATATAAATATTATTAAGGAGATTCGAACAACTGAATTAAGTTTAAAATATATAAATATTTATTTTGACAAAAATTCAAGATTTTATATATATTCAACTTCACGCAATTAAACTTTAATTTTGGTTACAAATATTTGATGATCTTTTTACAATTATTTTATTTCAATAGATATGAATTTAGTGCGGCGGTTACAATACTGACGTATATTTCAAATAGGATTTTATTTAAAGTTACAAAAAAAAAATTTATCTGGGTGATTGGTAGACGTTTGTACATTACAACACATATAAAGATTTGACAATAATAAAGTTTCGCTGTTTGGACGACTTTAATGGAATGCCCTTGGCATTAGATACATAACTTTATTTAATTAACAGCATTTATTGATAACACTAAAATAAGAATACATTCTGACCATTATATATTTAAAACATTTATTTATTAAACATTTTCGACATTTAACTAGAAAATATATATATATGTATAGAGGTATATATGTATAGAGGTTTTTCATCTTTGGACCCTGTTTGCTCACTCTGCCATAGGGAGGATGATACCATATTTCACATTTTCAACGATTGTTCCTCTCTTCAGGGCTGTAGAATATTGATTAATAAAATTTATACACCAAAACATCCAATTATCAACACACTCATAAAAGGTTTTGCTTATGGGGATTTTGCAATTATAAGAAGTGCAACTTTCATCACTTTCTGTCTATGGTTAGTCAGATGCTTCCTAATCTTCAAGTCTGTTATACCTGATCCAACATTAATTTTTTTACAAAAATTAAAAGATATCAAAGAAAGAGATTTGAAGTTAGCTCCTCACCTAATAGCAAATTCCACATGGAATCTTATTAATATTGGACATTAAGTAATTTAATGGTTTATAAATGTATTGCCAAATTTAACGTTATTTTATAATTTTTTCTTTATTGTAAACATAGTTGAATAAACCTGTTTTTGATACAAACTAGAAAATATTGCGAAACTACGTCAGTACAAGGAATGGCTTATTCAATAAAGGGGAGGGCAGCTTCATGAGAGGTTGGATTTAAACTCCAACTAAAAATATTACAAAGAGAAAGCGTTTCATTATTACATATCATTACGGTTTATTTTGTCAAACAGGCTAAAAGAAAAACGAACTATAAGAAACTGCGGTGTTAGCATAATAGCCAAATATTTGCGGATCCAATATTTGGAGGTGTTTTATCGTATTACGGAAGAAAAACAGTCTAGCCGACTTGCCATCCCACATTTTGTGGAATCGGTTGACAAAAGGTCCTCGGACGGAGGTACAATGGGCCGAACTTTGTCGGAATTATCCCATGCATTGCTCTCGTTACGCGAGTATATATATAGATGTGATCTAGGGACATTCATCGCCCTGTTTACGACCTGAAACGAAGATATTACGTCTCTAGATAAAGCTTAACATGAAGAGTGGCCTATGCTAACAACGCTATTATAATATAAAATCATTTGACTTAAAGACTAAATATAAAGCCTTAAATAGTTTAACAAATACGTAATGACATGTTAAAATAATGACCCGAGTGAGATAAAATCATTGATTAAAAGTTAAAACTACAATTGATGAAGTTTACATTTCTCCCCTTTGTGCACTTAAAAGTGCGATCAACAAAATAGAATTTGTTCACCAGTCTTTTTGGCGATGCTGATGAATAAAGAACTTAATAAAACTAACGTATACCAAAATCCATCCCAGATTGAAAAATATTTATACATTTGGTATAATTTTACGGTATAATATTTTAAATGAAAAAAACATATATTCATTTTACAAGAAAAACTCAGACTTACGAACTATTTAGAAATAAATAAATAAGAAGTCATTACCCTCCCCCCCTTTTTTTTTTTTTTTTAGTTCGTAAAACCGGGTTTGATTTGCATTTAAATTAAAAGTTTAGTGAAAAATATAAAAATATCAGTTAAAGTAAATTATAACCGCACTAATTTATAAAAGAAAGCAAGAAGCGTGAGTTGAACGAAATGTTTTATAGTAGCATTAATTTATGTTATAGAGAATCGATATAAAGAAGAGAATTAGTTTAATATGCTCGCCAATTAGTGAGTTGAAAAAAAGGTTTAAATATATAGAAAACATTAATTTAAAAAGAGTTTACAAGTTATAAGTTAGGTAATACGATTATAATGACTTTGGGCTGGTTACCTCAGCATTCTATGGAATACAGATGAATTTTGTCTCTTGGCCTCGGCGGTTTTTTGACGGCACGGGCACATTTGAACGGTAGAAGCTACATCATGCACGGCGTAGAGTGGAGCTGAAGACCGTGGGGAAGGCAGCTGAAGCCCCTCAAAAATTACACAGACGTGAAGTCGGTTAAAGACTATTGACCTAATTCTCTCTCTCTCTCTGGCACAATAGATTTTTAGCCCTATTTATACAAAACTCTGAGGTGTTCCAAGAATGTTTTTTTAATTAAACTTCTTATCTTTAATTAACATAAATATTTTAGCTATTGTTAGTGGAGATGGAATCGTTAGATAACTGTCCAAAATAATTTCAAATCAATTTCCAGATTGGAAATAAATTTGATAAAAAATGTTAATCTCTAATTAAAATCAATTAGCTTTGTTTTTAAATTTTACTTTCATTAACTTTAGTTAAAAAATTCTTTTTAAAATCATGAATCCCACCCCTTTAATTATTCTTGGACAACCATCTTCCATCTTGAATATTTTGTGTACTTATATGAAAAAAATATTTATAAAACAAATGACATATAATTAAGAATAAAAATACAAAATTATTTAAAAGATTTGTTTGTGCTTTTATATATATAAAAGCTCCGTTAATATATGTATATATCTGAGTCGCATTCATAAAAGTCAATGTTTAAAATTAAATAAAATTTTTATTTGAGATTTATATTTATAAACTTTTATAGACGCTTCTCAGAAATATACTAGTTTATATAAATATGACGAAAAAAACCAGTGGGTTAAGTGGTAGAACAGTGGAGCTCGATCTCGGGCTAAGATCGACTGCTACAATATATTTACAATATTTGGAGCACTATGCATTTTTCAAAATGACAATGGCTGAGTATTTGTGAACAAAATTATTGAAGAAGTCAGCTGAATGTGGGATGAACTTAAAATCATTCATGGAAAACCGAGACATAAACAGTCACAAAGCTCAGTTGAAAGAGAAAATCAAAACAGTAAAAATATATTATCTACTTGCTTGAAACAAAGAATACAACCAAATGATCAGAAGAATTAAAATTCATTCAATGTATGAAAAAAAAGAACCCATCACTCTGTAATAGATTGCAGTTCCTATGATGCTATGTTTGGTTGTAAATCTAGAACAGGTTTAAAAGCATACTTTCCAGTTAAAACTTTATCAGAAATCACTAATAAAGAAGATGTTGAGATGATATTAAAAGGTCAATCCAAAGTGATGCTGAATTCCAGAGAATTATCTCAGAAGAGGATTGCAATATTATAGCAGAAAATAATGATAATGTGGAACATTTGCTATTAATAACTGGTGAATATCTGTACAAAAGTAGAAATAAGAGTGTTTGCCAAATGACATGAAATAAAGGAAAAAATATTGGTAATATTGAAAATAGTGAACAGACCAAAGAAGATTCTTCTTTTGTATTTGATGAAATCTGTGAAAAAGTCCAAGAAGCTGGAAATTCTCCTGAGAGTCGGAATAAATAAGCTGTAAAAATATTATAATTTTCAAAGACTAAATTTCCAATTGCAAATGTAGGAGAATGCATTAGGATAACGATTCCAGACATAGATATGGCTAAAGCTGATAATTGAAATGTTATTGCCATTATAATGTCAATTAAAAATAATAACTTATTTAAATTCAATATGAAATATGGCATTATAAACAATTCTATGCAAGGAATAAATTTACAGTCTGCAAAGAAAATTTTATTGCAATTAATGATGTTCCAGATATGGAAATAAATTTAAGAGAGTGTGCTTGCAGAAATTCTAATTTAGATAGTCAAGAATTCCAATGTTGCAATTGCTCAGGTGATTGTGACTCATGTCACTGCAAATGTAAAAAATCAAATATTCTTTGCAATTCTAAATGCCACAAAAGCTCTTCCAGTAAAAATAAATAGTTTTACAATGTTATTTTATATATAGTTTGTAATTGTTTGTAATTTTATAAAAATGTAAAAGTTTAACCTAACTAAGGTTTTCCCATTTATTTTGTATTCCTTATTTGTATAATTTTGTCATAATTTGATAAAGAATACAATAAATAAAAAAATCACTAAATATTAAAATAATAAATAACAAATAATATTATTTTATATATTTTTATTACATTTACCAGATTTCATATATTTTTATTATATTTACCTCCTACTAATAATTAATAATAATTACCTGGTCAATGTGATTTATATGTATTACTTATCACTTTGACCAAAAGGATTCTGGTAATTACTAATAATTACCTGGTCATGATTTTTTTATGTATTTTTTATCTCTTTGACCAAAAGGCCTGATAATTATTAATAATAAGCATAACATATGTACTAATGACCATATGTTCAATTGGAAAAACCCAAAAATGTTGGAAAGAAAAAGGTTGAAAGAAAATTCAAGGAAGCTGCTCATATGACAATAGTAAATAATACTGTAAGTCAATCCAGGGTGACAGTATAATGTATGGAAGCCTCTAATTAACCTCGTTCTTAAAAAAAGGTATTAAAAAAAGAAATTTGAAAGACTCAGGAGGATTTTAACCAACCCTCATAAATAAATATATTAAATTTCTACTATCTGTTGTTTTTGACAGAATAGCTCTGTTAGTTAGATACTTTGTCTTAAAATTTGAGATTCAAAAATCTAAAGATGTAAGTTTGATTCTTATGCTAATATTGTCATGGATAGGCCAGTGACACATGAAAAAAAATGGAGAATAATACTACTCAAAATGTTGTGTAATTACTAACCTATGTTGGCTACTAAAGTTTAAAAAAAGTTTAAAATTATACTTACATTCAACATTTAATTATAGATGGTGGAAATGGTTCAACATATTAACACATATAGTAAATTTAAGCCTTGTTTGAAAGAGTCATATTTGATTGCCTTGACAATCTGTAACCACTTTAGTGCTAGAATGCAGTGATAAATTATTTTTTATATTCATGATAGTTTGTGTTTTTTTTGATACAATGAACTCTGCAGACCCAATTTTCCATTCCATTGTTACTAGCATATTAATAATAATTCTGCTTTTGAATGCTGAATCAACATATCTCATATTATTTATACAGGCATTGATTTTACATTGTCTTTCCAGTTCTTTAGAATGAATTCTTTCATTCTTTTCTGAGTGACTTGCGTTTTTTTTTAAAGGAAGCAGCATTATTGTGGCAAACACACTCCCCAATACAGACATTCAGTGTGTTTGTGTATGATGTGTTATATCTGTAACAAATTATCAAAATATTATCATTAGTAAACTTCTTAGAATCATTGTGTTTGGAAAAGTTTTAGACAGTTTGATATTCCAATCTGCAGCTTTAATGTTGGGACATTTTTTTTTATTG
This sequence comes from Epiperipatus broadwayi, assembly GCA_028023455.1. Classification (NCBI taxonomy): domain Eukaryota; kingdom Metazoa; phylum Onychophora; class Udeonychophora; order Euonychophora; family Peripatidae; genus Epiperipatus; species Epiperipatus broadwayi. Next base: position 3,171,557 of record JAQFVV010000076.1, read on the forward strand.
GAGCAGTCTGAATCACCATAGATTCAGCCAGAGTTGCTTGTAAGACTGCAGATTCAAAGATATTGTTTGAATCCATTAAAAATTTCATTGCATCAATAATCACACATTATGCAAATGTAAAGGTCCCTTAATGTTTCATTTAAGAAATCTCCAATTTCAGTTAAATGCAAACTCCCTGAACATAATACCTCTCCATTATCGTTAGGAATTTTGGACAGATGAACACTTACCATGGAGATAACACTTTATCAGAGTTGCTTGTGATTGCAAAATCTTCTATGTTGCACACCACAGATCTTTTTACAAATGTTGCTAATTTTAATTTAGACGTTTTAATCTGATTAGCATGCATATAGAGAAGCACTTGATCCATGTAGGTTGGGTAATTTTCTGAATAACTTGGATTGAATTCACAAATCAATTTAAGCAATTGAAAACTTTTTTCCAGCTGAGAGTTTTGTGCTAAATCTGTTGTGCTCATGATAGCAAAATATCTGATTGCACCAAATTTGTAGTGTTTATACTTATTCAGAATAAACATGAATTTTCACAAGTATGATTAAATATTTATTAAGCTTATATACAATAAGTATTAACATATATTTAAAATATATTTTAGCTAAAATATCTACTATACCATTTTGCTTGATACTTTAGTTCGGTATAGCACCTAGATGCTATGCAACTATTGTGCAAGGGACTTCAGATGTCTATCTAGATGTTCCTAATACTTCCAGGTGCAGCTTGTTTTGGTGTAGGTACAACACTTTTAGACAGTTTGCCTCATGTTAGGTTTCTATTCGAACAGCTTCCAGTTGTGAAATTACTTCACTGCTTTAATATTTAACACAGCATTACGTAATGCTGTGTTAAATATTACAGATTACAAACATCGCGCTATAAAAAATGATTTATTCACTGCTTTAACAATATTGTGGGCAACATACACACTGCCACTCAGCTCTGAGATATTTGTTGTTGTATCACTTTACCTACAATTATAGCCAGATTTTCTTCCATAATGAGAGCAATCTCATTCTGCTATGGACACATCTATTCACATATTCATTAGTCTGTAGTGAGCCATAACAATATTTTTCACAAAATTTATGTCTAATAATCATTTAAAGAAACTTATTAGCTGTAAAATATGGTGACAACTGAAATAATTTAGAAAGTCATACATTCTACGTCTAGTCATTGCACGGATTCATGAGTCATTATTTGAACCTTCTGAAATCCAAATTCATCCCAAATGCATACACTATTTTCATATAGCTTAATGTCATTTTCCAAAGTGATAGTACTTCAATTCAGGTCAATAATTTACTGTATTCAAGTAAATAATCACCATTACCCAGACACAATTGGAAAACCTGACAATGCATGGTTTTGTGACTAGTAACTGTATGATAACACAAGAGCAGATATTGCAACTGGTGTAGTAAAAGTTAAGGCATTTAAAATGAAATGACCTCTTTCTTCTTTTAGGACAATTTATAGATGGATTCATGAACTAACTAGCAATATATGTTTCTAATCTCAACACACAGTAGTGCCACTCAGTGCAAGCCAGAGTAACAACTTGAGTAAGCATAAGAAATGGTGATCATGTGATGTTTAGTGGTTTCTAATCTGAACTCATTAAAAAGAAAAACAACCTTTTGGCTTCAAGTTTTACAATATAAATAATTTATTTCAATAATTAATATAATTTATTTCAATAATTAATATATGTACAGTATTATAATTCAATGACTGTAATTCTTCAAATCAATATACATAATCTTATAATTGAATAAAATTTTATCCACTTAGGATCACTTTTGACTATCCTCGTAGTCTCTGTCAACTAACACTTTAAATGCCTTTTGAAAGTGTTAGTTGACAAAGACTACAAGGATAGTTGAAAGCACTCCTAAGTGGATAAAATTTTTAGTTATACTTTACATATTTCTAATTACTGTATTTATAAATATTCAATTATAAGATTACATATATTTATATAGAACAAAAAACCCAGGTACTTTATTATTCAACAGTAAAATAAAAATATTAAGGTAATCAATTTGAGAATGTACATTCTCAAATTGATTACATTATCTCTTTCTCTCTCTCTATATATATATATATATTGAAACAGATATACTGTTCCACATATATATTCAAAAGACACCCCCTCCCCAATTAAAAATACTAGCATGATTTGCCGAGAGGTATCGCAGCCGCCATGCAAGCAAGTAGTTGGTTGCAGACGGGTGTGGGTTCGCGTCCCGGCAGATGCTATGACATATGAAAAAAAGAAAAAAAAAAGAAAACAAATATGTTTAAATCTGCAATTAAAAAAAAAAGTATAAATCTTTTTTTATTAAAATTCATCAATCCAAGAAAGAAAATCATTATTTTCTATAATTGAGAAAAAAAAGATAAACTTTCATTATTGATTTTATAATTTTAAATTATGATATAAATACGTCTCTAAGTATTTACTGTAATGATCCGGAGAAAGAGCTTAATGTAATCTGCACTACAGGGCGCCATCTAGGCATTTGAACCTAGAAAAATTTATAAAGTAGGCAGATACGTAAGTCAAAAAAAAAAACTTTTTTATTTTTATTTTAATAAATATATTTTGATATCCGGTCGTTAGCCCATGTCACTAGCTCAGGGAGTAGCAGAGATTTAATAATATAATATCTTATCTAATTATATTTCAATATTAAAAAATAAATAAAATAAGCCACTGCCAGAAATTAACATACAAAAATTTATTTACGCACATATATATATATAAGACTTAACATTATTATTTTAATATGTTTACTTTGACATTTAACATTATTTTTACTTTTATTTTAGATTTTTAATTTACATTTTAAATTTTATACTATTATTAGTTCACACAGATTTGTTTAAAAATGTTGAGTATAGATCGGTTACATAGATTCCACGGTCAAAAACATTCCAAAATAAACATAAACGATCAAAATACAAAATCATTGATACCGTCAATTGCAGAGGGAAATTTATAAGTAACCCAATAGCATTCACCATAAGATGCTTGCATTAACACCAATAACTTAAAAGACATCCGAATAAATACATTTTAGATACTCACTGTAAGGTATCAGTATTTACCGAATGTCTATATATATTTTGATCGAATATGAAAACCAAAAACATAATCAAACAGTCACGAACCCATGCAAGCATCTATACCCAACTTAAATTTAATGTATCTTTATTTAGAGTGTCGAGTATGAATAGACTACATAGATTTACATTTGAAAAGAAAATATTCAATCCTTGTTTAATCTTAGGCTAAAGGTTTGCAGTCTAACCAAACTTCAATCCAACTGATATATCGATGTGTTCAATGTAATACGAATACGGCAGCACAATTAGGTTAAGAGAAGAAACTGCTTCTCGTCAGATAGGAATATTACATCTATCAGACAAGAAGAGCAATAAAAAAAAACTCCATCGAACGGAACAGCGTTCTACGTCTTATAATCCCTTCCATAGGCAAAACGGAAGTGTGCGGCATATAATAACGATTCTGCCCATAGTGAATCTCGTACTACATCTACTAATTACACCAATATATCCAATCCATTGACCTAATTCAACTACGAAATGAATAACGTAAGATTACCCTCCCCTAATATAACTTTACAAATCTATATAGCCATTCACGCCCGACTTAAGTTTAATATTTATATAACTAGTTTAATGAAAAACAGAAATCATAATAAAACTTAAAGAACAAATAAATAAATAAAAGGAAATGATTTTACAAAAGAAATACATTAAATAAAATTATAACTAATTAATAAATAACGTTGGTCAGATAGGATTCTATTTCTTAATCATTTTAAATACGGAAAGTTTTTAATTTAATGTTCATTAATTATAGAGTTCTTACGGTTTAAAACAGTTCATCTTTATCTGTTGCTTGCCATTTGAACATGAATTCCCATGCCGTCCTAAAAAGATTGGTTGATTTAGCCGTTGTTTTTTATTTATTTATCCGGAGGTCTTTTAGTTTAGTTGGTCCTTAATGTAGAAAAAAAAAACGATGTCATTTCCCTTTTTTTTAACAAAACTGAAGGGATTGAAGAGTGCATCTTTTCAATCCCTTCTCCTTCAACTCCACACTAACACATATAGTCACATCGTAATAACTAATTAATTTATTTTCCAACTTTTCCTTTTATAATAATTTTGTGGATTAACTCAATATTATGTCATGATGGTGAAAACCTTTTCATTGAGGTCCGATTTTCCAATGGATTTCTTTCATTTGCTAAAAGTTTCTATTGTTTTCCTATCTGACCGATGCTTATACATTTAAATGCTCTTGGCTAGTTTACTAATTGAAATAATCATTTCCATTTTACAAAAGATTAATTAATTTGTTTTCAAACTTAAACATATATTTTTATCTCTAAATCTTTTCTGAAAATTTAGTTTTAAACTACTCTTTTTTTAATAAAGTTTTATTTTAATCATTATTTATCTGTGCAATTTTATATATATGCGAGTTTAAGATGATTTTTTAATATTCAGTTTTTAATTCTTAAAAAAGAAATTTTTATTGGCGAACTTTTTTTTTTTTATGTTTACTAATAAAAAATAATGTAACGTACGTATGTGCCTGTTACACTACTTAAAGCTGGCATTTATTAAAATAGTACATTTTAATTTTTGAAACGATGTTGTCATACAAGTGTAATAATCACTTGAGGCAAGTCTTATGAAATTGAAAAACATGGCTTAATCTTTATGATTTCTTATCTGTCCCACTAAAAGTATTGTCCATTCCTTAAGAAGAGAAAAGCAGTCTGACTTAAATGAAAGCTGTGTATCAAATCAGATACAGTGGGCAGTGCTGCTTAATCAATCCAGAGATCAGAGTATAAATAGTTGAGTTTGAAGTTCAGAGGAGGAGATTTAAATATTTTTAAAAAGATTTTAAGAGCAGTCAAAAAAGTAAGAAAAGTGAAGAGTTAAAAGTTAAAATTTTTATCTAAGTGTTACGTAACTGTCTAGTTGACAGCTGATTTTCATCACCTTGGAATATAACATTTACAGCCACTGTTAATGATGACAAAAGAAAATCTTAATAAGGAAATCATAATGATGAAAGGCTAATCAGTAACAGCTTCCTCTCTTTGTCCAAAGCCATGGTTCTCCAAGATTTGCCTGGGTGAACATCATGGAAAGTAAATAATGCCATTCAGCTTAAATACAACAACCCCCTTTTGAATGCAGTAGCATCCTGAAGTGAAGGAACAAACTGGATAAAATGAAGATAACAATTTCATAAAATATTCAATACTTATGTGTGTTTATAAAAGACAAAACAAAACGTCTTTCTTAGAAAAAAAAATTATGAATAAATATAGCTATGTGAAAATACGTTTTAGTAGTGATAAATTATAAGTACTAAAAATATCTATAATCAAAAGGCATTTTATTTAATACTTAAATGTGTTTATAAAAGACAAAACAAAATGTCTTTCTTAAAAAAAATTATGAATAAATGTAGCTATGTGAAAATACGTTTTATTAGTGATAAATTATAAATGAAACTGCTGATCAACTTATATGTAGAAACATATGTCTGTGGCAGACCACAACAATGTCTACGCTATATATTAGAATAACTAAATAATGAATTACAATGCTCACATGCATATTGATTGTATATAAATAAAATAATGAAACTAATGCACATAAATGCACTTTTATACTTGACTGGATTATGAATAGTCCACAAATATGGAATTGCTTACATTACCGGTTTACCTACCCATGATAAATTTAAAAATAATGAAGTACTATATGAATTACAAATGCTTACATGCATATTGATTGTATATAAATAAAATAATAAAACTTATGCACATAAATGCACTTTTATACTTGACTGGATTATGAATAGTCCACAAACATGGAATTGCTTACATTACCAGTTTACCTACCCATGATAAATTTAAAAATAATGAAGTACTATATGAATTACAAATGCTTACATGCATATTGATTGTATATGAATAAAATAATGAAACTTATGTGCACAAATGTACATTTATACATGACTGAATTATAGAAGCTTCACAAATCTGGAATTGCTCATCTTACCTATTTACCTACCTAAAAAGGATATACAGATATGGAACAAATAGTTAAAAATATTCATGCAGTATTGGTAGACATCTACTAGATAAAAGACCCATTGAATTCTTTACCCAAGATAAATTAAAATGAGCCTTCATTTGAAATGAAGGATGAACTTTATTAGAAGGACTTGCAAATGAACTATTGATCAATAAAGTGCTTCTAACCTTTTCATAAATGAACTGAAAGTGAATCGTCACATGGATATGAAGGAACTTTATTAGAAGGACTTGCAAATTGATTGTTGTTAAATAAAAGTGTTACTTAAAATTAATTTTAGTTATCCAGTTGCTCAGTTCTATTTTTTTTGCACCACTTATCACTCATTGCATTTGTTCATGACAATTTCATGCCTCCTGAGCTATGTCTGGCATAACTAGACCTAGGTAAGTCAAGTTGTAATGAGATGGAACTCTAGTGGCGCTGTTTGGAAAACCAAACACAGAAATGTCTAAATGCTTCCAGTCTTTATGGTGCTACATCCTCTGGTGAGCAGGAAATATTGTTGTAGGGGGGATAATATCTACCTTGGAGAATACCAATCGATAGTTCCTTCCTGCAGCATGCTCATCAGGAAATTGTTACAACCGAGGTAATAAAGGGGTTGTTCGGGTCTGGTTACAATATATATATATTTCAATGTACTACTGCTTTTATCAAGTTAAAAGATAGGATATTTCATCATTGTTATTAAATTAGTTTTATTATTAATAATCAACTCAATTAAAATAAACAACTAATATTAAATAATTATTTTATTGTAACTGGTTTTGGACCCAATTCAACTCAATTAAAATAAACAACTAATATTAAATAAGTATTTTATTCTAACTGGTTTTGGTCCAATATTAGGATCTCCTTAATATTAGACAAAAACCGATTAGAATAAAATAATTATTAATATTGGATGAAACCTGGTTAGAATAAAATAATTATTTAATATTAGTTATTTATTTCAATTGAGTTGAATTGATTATTAATAGTAATTATGGAAACAACATTATAGACAAAATCAGTATGATATTTATTTTATTTTAGCAATTGTGAAGGATATTAAATTAGTTGTATGTATAGCAATTATTTTGGTCAATTTATTGTGAAACTTGTATTCTCTATCCATGTAATATAAAAAAAATATATTGAAGATTGACAATATCATAAGATCAATCAGTATAATGTTCAATATGATGTGATGACATTGAATCATAATTATAGAAGGCATATTCTCATTCAGTATATGAGATGAATAATAAACTCCTTAAAAATATATTTTGTGAACTTGTTTTCATGGGACAAGTAGAAAATCAAAGCATCAAATGATTGCTATTTCATATGCTTACACAATCTGTTAATAACAGTGTCAAACTCTCCATGCAGTAGTGCCACCATGTTTAAATCTTAGTAATCAATAGATGGATGAAGGTTTGTACATAAAATTTCTATCTAATGCCTACTCATCCAATAACCCCAGACTAGTCTCTAGCTTGTGGCTTTCATTAGTGGAGAGCCTTGGATTTGAAAACACTGTACCCAGATCCTAGGATCTAACACAACTCTCCAGCAACCACCTTTTATCTATTTAACTAACTATAAAGCTATAAGCCAAGATGAAAACACAATAATGTTTTCAGTACAAGATCATTCATTTGTATAGCCATATAGAACTGAACTCAGTTAGCATCTATACATTTTGGTGTAAGACAAAATAAACTTGGATTGAAAACATTATTGTGTTTTCATCTTGGCTCTTAGATTTACAGCTAGTTAAATAGGTAAAAGGGGGCTGTTGGAGGGTTGCATTAGACTCTTAAGATCTAGATGCAGTGCTCTCAAATCCAAAGCTCCTCACTGATGAAATCCATAAGCTAGATATTAGCCTGGGGTTATTGGATGAGTAGGCATTAGACAGGGATTTTATATACAAACTTTCATGCATCCATAGATTATTAAGACTTGAACAAGGCAGCGCTATTGTATGGAGAGTTTACTACTGAATAGCTTTGGCTGCTCCTTGCTGTGCTGATTTATTCTGCAAGTTAAAGTTTATATATATTTTTTTGTGAATATTATCCAAAGAATTTCACTGCTTCAAAAATTGTTTGCTTAGTGTGTGAAGGTGGAGAGAAATTTGGGGTCAAGAGAGATAGATTTAATTGGATTTGGAAAGATTGGGAATAATATTAATAACATTTAGAAAATTTTTTGTAATGCACTTTTAAATATAGAAGTAAAAACTATTTTTTGTTGTTTGTGTGTTACTGTAAGGAGGCTTTATAAATAAGTTGTATATAAGATTAGTTGGTTTTTAGTAAGTTTGCTACTAAAGAATTTTTTAATTTAAGAGAAAAGAGATAATGTTTTGAGGCCTAAGGTTGGGAAATAAGTGTTTATTGATTGCCATTAAAAGAAAGTAAAGATTTTTTCTTTTTGTACAAAGGGGTTTGAAGAGTAGGAGAGGAGCAAAGCCATAGATTTGAGCCGTCTAAAGCCAACATCGTGTGCACAGAGAGGAACGATGTTAAGAGGAAGATTAAGGAGGTATGTTACATCACCAGCGATGCCATGTCAATCAATAGAAAAGACACGTGCTTCACGATCTCGAAAAGATGGATGTTATAATTTGCATGCATTTGCATAGAATCAACAGCATGTAAAAAGGACTATGATTATGGAGCTGTAGGTGCTCCGAAAGTGCTAAGTCCATAAATAGAGGCTCACTAATAACAAACTTATAGCTTCACCTTAGCTAGTAATCTTAGCTTAACAGTAAAATTAAATATAGAGTAGGGGATTTGAAAAATAAGGGATATGAATTACCTTTATATCCCACAATGCATATATAATAGTCAGGAAGAAATTAAGCATGCTGTGGTTGAGTGTAGTGATGAGGTCTACCATTTAAAATGCTTAAATAAGATTAGGAAGGATGTAAAAGATTTATGATATGTAGACTGTGTGTAAATGTGATAAAGGAAGTGAAAAAGTGAGTTCTAAGTGTAGATAAAAGAGAAACCCAGAAGTAATAAAACAAAATGTTGTTGAGAAAGATAGGATAGAGTATGTTTTTAGTGTAGGGACAAGAAATATGGATGAAAAAATAAGTAGTGTAATGGATATGATTAGGCAAGGAATAAGTAAGATAGAGGAAGAGATAAAGGATGTAGAAGCAAAATTAAAATCATTAGAGAGGAGCAGATAAAGGAATTACTGAATAGGAATAATAAGAAAGAAGTAGATAAGGAAGTCCAAAAGGTGGAAGAGAATGTTATGAATAAAGTAGGAAAAGTAAACTATGAGACAGTGCTGATAGGAAATTCACTAATTAGGGAACGTGGAGATGTAAATGCAAGGGAAAATAGAACAGGTATGTAAGAATATGTCTGCCTGGAGCTAAAATTAAGGATGATACAGGTAAGGTAAAGAAACAAGGGAAGAAAGATGTATATGTTATGGTAAGAACAAATAATTTGTCAGAGCCATCAGAGAGAGTAGTGATTGAGCACAAAGAACATTAAAGGAAGAGTAAGTATAGTTGGATTATTACCAAGATTTGACAATAAGTATATGTTAGATAGAACATGTTCTATAAATGAGGGTTTGTGTGAGAGAAATGATGTTATGTTTGTGGATGTGTGGAATTTTTTATGAGTAAGAGGGAGTTATATAGTAAAGATGGATTGCATAGCAAAACAAGGAAGTGAAGTTTTAGAGAGTTCGATTTATAAAGAATATAGTTCAGCAAACTTATAAAATGGGTAGGGTTTTAAATTGCAGTATTATCAGAAAGAAGAGGAATGGATGGGATGAAAGAAATAAACAAAGGATAGCTGATTTAGATATAAATGTAGATGAAGAGAGGGAATGGGTCTGTAAAATTATTGATAAGCAAGTCATTTATAAATGTAATAAAGAAGAAAGAGTCAAAAGAATTGATAAAAGAATAGCTAGGAAAGAAGAAATTGTTAAAATTAGAAAAATTAGATATTTGAATATGCAAGGTGGTAGGAGACCAGAAAAGTGGCTGGAATTGAACAAAGAAAAAATGAAATTGAGGTACTGGAAGTAATGAAAACTCATCTAACAGAAGAAGAAGAACCTATACTGGAAGACTTGGTATGGCAGAGTATAAATAGAAAAGAAAAAAAAGGAAAGGAGTGTTGGTATAGGAGTTATGTCAAAAAATATTTAAATACTGTTAAATGTCAAAAACATTTGTGGTTTGAGATGAGGTTAGAAAGACAAGAATGATGGTGGCTATAATGTATACAGCCACCGGAGATAGTCAAACTACAATGGAGTGTAACAGTAGCATATATGAATGCCTAGTTAAGGGTATACAGAATTACAAAAAAAAAGTGGGAGAGAATAATGGTTATAGGGGATATTAATGGAAATATTGAGGAAATTGATGATGTAGATAACAAGAATGGACTGCTTTTGAAAAATTTTTGTCAGGGAGTGAATTTGAGCATTGGAAATTTATCAAATATTCATGAAGGACATCAGAACACATTGTCTAGAAATAATATATTTCAAACATATGTATTAATAGAGAAATAGGAAATAAATAAAATACGGATAATTAAAGTGTTTGATAATGAAGAGAGAGTATGTAATAGTGATCATAACTTCTTTATAATAAAAATGGTTAGTAATGTGATGGAAAATAGTAATAAAAAAAGAAAGGATAGTGAAAGATGTGGATGGAGAATGAATAATAAGAATAAGTTAGAAGAATATAAAAGTAAAAGTTGAAGAAAGATGTGGATGGAGAATGAATAAAAAGAATAAGTTAGAAGAATATAAAAGTAAAAGTTGAAGAAAGTATGGAAAAGTTGGTTGGGGATGAATGTAACAACTGTTGTAGTTATGTAGAAAAAGTAGCAAAAAAGGGTTTTAGGTGAATTTATCAGAATAATAAAAGTAATAGAAAAGTGAGAGTTAGTAAAAGTGGAAAAAAGAGGAAAAAAGCATGCAGAGAATATAAGTGGCAATTAAGAACAAAGGAAGTCAAAAAGATGTTAATGTTAAATGGGAAAAGTATTTTTTTAAAAAAAAAGTTGGCTAAAATGGATAATTATATATAGAGAATGAAATTAAATAGTAAATTGCAGGAGGATATTAATAAAAGTGGAAGGGATGTGAGCAAAAATTTTTGGAAATGTATTAAAAGAAGAAATGTAAGGGAGACAGAAATAATATTACTAAATAATGAGGGATAGAGTGTAGCTCTAGAGAAGAATTAAGAGACAATCTTAAATAAGTATGTGATGGATATAGAAAAGATATTAGATATGAAGGACAGAGTGATAACAAACATAAAAGCATATAGTAATGGGAATATTAGGTTTACAGAAAGTGAACTGAATGAAACGGAAGAAATTGAAGGAAGTGGAAAGGCAAGAGGTTTGGATGGATGGGCAGCAGAGATGGTAATGAATTTAGGGGATAGAGCAAAAATAAAATTATTATCATGTTTTAATAAGATGGCAGAGAAGAGAGATTTTCGAGATAGGTGGAGTAATACAAGAGTAAGGCTACTATTTAAAAGAAAGGATAAGGCTAATAGAAATTTAAGCAATCATAGACTGATAGCACTAATATCAGTGTTATAAAAAGTTTTCGCATAGATGGTGACTGAAAGGATTGCAAAATGGATGAAAAAAAATAGTATGAGTCAGATAGGCATATAGGAGATAGTTTATTTGTAGTTATATAACTTATAGATATAACTAGAAATACAGGTAGACAGTTATATATAGAGAAGGCATATGATAGAGTAAATAGAAATAGATTATGGATAAGTTTAGTAAATTTGGGAATGGATGGAGCTTTAGTGGATCATATTAAGAGATTGTATGAAAATAGTTACTATGTGTATCAATTAGGAAATATAGAATCAGTTTAAGTTAAAAATGGGATGGAGACTAAGGCAAGGATGTCCTATGTCACCTATTTTGTTTTATTTGAGAGAAATGGAAAGAGCAATAAAAAGATTAGGAAGAGGGGTAGAGATACATTAATAGGTAGCAAGGGAGTATATACAGTATCAAGACTTTTATTTGTGGATGATGTCTTCTTGTACACAGAAAGTAAGGAAGATATGCAAGTTATGCTGAAGATATCCACAAAAGTGGATAATGGGGATTAAATTTAGTGATTTAAAATCAAAAGTAATGGTGGTTAATACTGGGAAAGAGAAGACAAAGAATTTTTATTGGGGGGTATAAAGTTAAATGTGGTGAATAGGTATAATTATTTGAGAATCATCTTAAGTAATCAGCAAAATTGCTTGGATGAATGGGAGAAAAAATTGATAAACGAAGCAAAAAAAAGAAAGGTCCTGATAAAAAAAATTACCAATGTTTTCTTATAATAAATATGATGTCACTAGAATTGTATGGTGAGAGTGGCATTAGAAGAGTTAACATATGGTAATGGTGCAATTATGTGTTAGTAAAAGAGTGTTAGATTATTTAGAAAAAGTGTGTGGACAGCAAAGGAGACAATTCAAGGAGAAATGGGATGGTCAAGTTTTTTTATAAGAAAGCAAAATGAAAATGTTCAATAGATTACAATTTATGGATAATAGGAGAATAGCAAAAACAATATTTCATTGGGTTATCAGTAAAGAGAAGGCAACAAGATGGATTAGAAAGGGTAGTACAATTGGATAAAAAATGTATGTCGGTATACTTATACAAAAGGTGGGATGATTGTGTAAGGAGAATTGTTGAGTGTTATAGTGGCAAGGAATGGGATAGAAGAATAGATGCATTAATAAAGAATAGGGTGTTGGAGAGATGGAGAACTAGTGTGGAGAGTAAAAAGAATTTATATAAAGAAGTAAACAGAATATTGGGTGTGAGTTAATTTATGATAAAAGCAAAGAAAGTAGTTTACTGTTTAAGACTCAAACAGGATCTTTAGCAACAAGAATGAATATACACAAAAATGGAAAAATGTGCGTGATTAAGTCTGCAATTGTGTAATGAAGGCATAGAAAATATTAGGCATCAGTTAATTGAATGTAACTACCTGCAAACATAAAGGGTACAAATAATGAAGTTGTGAAAGAATAAATACAAACAAAGTGATTATACAGAAAGTGGATTCTTGGTTTTTATGCTGGATTTGGGAAAAGATAAGGGGGAATTAGATATAAAGACCACAGAGTTGACAAATAATATGTTGAGGAAATGGGATGGAGCAGAATAGAGAAGAATATGGGAAAAACTTAGGTCGGGGAATGGAAAGGTAAAGTGGCTAACAGATTTTACTGGGCATAGTGTCTGGGAGATTCCTGACTCCAAAAAAGTCACAGTGCATGGCATCACATACCATTATTAGAAGAAGAGGATATTTATATCATAAAATTTATTTCAAAAACATCTCTAAAGAAGTTCAATGTTGATTACTTTCATTGGTAAGTCTGACTGGAGTTAGTGTTTTAAGTTTTGGGATTAATGTTGATTGCTTTCATTGATAAGTCAGGCTGGTATTAGGATTTTAAGCTTTTGGGATTAATGCATACTAATTTGATCAATTCAGATTAATTTAAGATTTTTATCCGATGGACTGATATATATATATATATAACATAATTAAAATTCTTTGGAAAATATGAGACAATGCAACACACTTGTATGATAGATTAAGTATCACTATATAAGTCTTTGACATCCGCATCTTTATAACAATTATATTGTTTCAAAAGGCTTTATTGATCTACAGATGTACAAAAAAAAAAAGAAGTAACAATCTTAATCAGGGCTTACCATTCTCCTGTTCATTAGTTTATAACACTTTACAAATATTAATGGGTCAATACAATTTTTTTTTGTCACTAATCCTGGTGATCTGGTTCTTTGGCGATGGTGAGTCATTTTTATAAATTAGAGCAAAGTTGCATTATTGACCAGGTATCTGAGAAAATGTTGGACAATAAAATTTTTTTATCCCTTGTTTCTAAATGTATTAGGTTCTTTTTGTCTGGTCCATACATAAATATACATCTGGTACACCATAAATACCTTTTTCAAAGGAACTTAGAAGTGTTTGTATTCCGTACTCCTTATTTTTAAAAATTTTGGGAATGTACCATTGGATATTATTGTATCTGGGGCATGTGAATAATAAGTGTGATAGGGTTTCTGATTCTCTTTGACACAGCTTGCATATATCATCAATATTGGTACAATTCCTTTTATATCTACAGAAGTAAAGAGTCAGAAGTACCTAAAGATTTAGTTTTATGAGAAAATCGTAGAATTTTGGCTCCAATGACCAATATTTGAAATTCTTTATCAATTGCTTATTTATTAAGTTTTTCCGTTATCATTGGAAAGGGGGTTGCAGATCGAATAAACCTTCCAGTATTTCATTTTGTCCATGGGGGGGATGTAAGATTGGGGATGTTTAATAATGGAGAAATTAGCTTATTCCAGAAGTAGTGGTTTGTCTTTGGGTATGATTTTGTGCAATTTCCAGATAGGGGAAAATTTTGGCGCATGATGATATTAAATTAAATGTTTTGAATTTGAAAAATGTTGATTGAATGTCGGCCTAGTCCATTTCGAGATATAGGATGCAGGATTTTTTTTAAGGATATTGACACTATTTTTTCCCCACAATTTCCTACACATTGAATACATTTTTTGCTGTAAAAACTTTTGTATATATTGTTATGGGTGTATAATAATGTAACTCTTGTTATTAGTGTATAATATGTAACTCTTGTTATTATTAAGAGATTGAAGAGGGTGACTTTGGCATAGAGTAACATGTATGATTTGGATAGAGAATTAGTTATATCATCAGATTTATACATTAATTTCCTCTGTATCTGTAATCACATTTCACAGTTGCTTAAATGGAATGGACCTGGTTTGCCTTTGAAGTATTGGTCTTGTTGGTGTCCAGTGCATATGGACCAAGCGCTGGATTTATGTAGATTAAACTCCAGTTTATATTTTGCTAAATAGTTATTAAGAATTTAATTAGTTTTGGTATCTGGTGGGCAGAAAGCCAGAAATATCATCCATGTATGCAACACATGTAACTTTAGTCTTCATTGCAGGTATGAATATTCCATTCATTTCACTTGCTCGAAGGAGAGGATTAATGTAAAAAGTGAATAGAAGGGCACTTAGTGGTGAACCTTGTGGAATGGAGTGAAGGATGATGCGATGTCAGAAAATATCTACTACATATTTTATAATACCGATATAATTACTTTACTAATATTAAGAGTTTTTAATTTTAGTTTTGCCGTTTTTAGCATGAAAAAATTGTAAAATTAATTAGTTATCACATTCATACTCATATTCTTATGAACTGTCGTAGACGTGGTGACATAAAATATGACGAATTTTTCTTCGAGAAACATGACGTCTTGCGCAGTAGTGATTATATTTAGTTTGATTATTTACGAGGGATTGTGGGTATATTTCCTACTTTGTTGGAGTTCTTCTGTCTTATAACGAAAAATACGGTATTATTTTTGTTTTTTATTTTTGTTTCTAGATTTTTGGTATGTCTTATTGAAATATATATATTCTAATATTTGATTGTCATTGCATTTTTTTTGTTTGGATTATAATTCTTTCTACGTAGTTTGTATAACGCCTCAAAATGGCAGCCATTCATTTTGATTTAATGAATTTAATTTTGTCAATAATTCGCAAATCTTTTAATACATTACGCTGGTTTAATAATTCATTTACGATGTTGTATCTTTATGTTCGTTTATTGTTTGCGAAATGTTCTACATAAATATAAATTTTTCATCGCAAAAAATATGGTAGTAAGAAGTCTCAATGTGTGCCTCTTGTTTATTTGTATAACGTTAACTTTTAAAAATTTTAAATATTGGCGTTATATTTTTTTTTATACCGGTTGATATTTTGATGGGATTATTAACTATTATTAGTCAAATGTTCATACTGATTTTTAATTAGTTTAGGTTCTTGATTTTTATGGAATTTTTTTATATTAAATCTTATGCAGAACATTAGATTGACTTTTACTTCATATACTACTATTGACGTTATGTAATGTTTAATATTCTGAGCATCATTTTACTGTTTAGATGTTAAAATATTAAAACATTTATTAAATACATAAATATTATTTTAAATTAGATATATATTTCGAATACTGAAATGAAAACTTATATAAATTTTGAGTAAATTCTTAAATTATATTTTCCTTCCCAGTAAATTTTATTCAACATTTAAAAATCTTTTCTCGTTAGATTTGGTAATATATATATATTATTGATTTTGTAGGCAAATTTTATTATTTGTAATTTTTGAGACCGAATTTTCAATTTCGGGTTGTTTATTGGCAATTATCAGCAGTCTAAAAAATGAGTATTTGAAGTATTATGACCAGGCCATAATTCTTGATCAATATTGATGGTAATTGATCCTTGTCTCTCCTTTATCATTAATCTGAAAAAAAAAAAAGGTATTTGAATTCAATATGGTAATTAATCTTAGGAAAAAACTTGCAGTTTATATCTTTATTATTATTATTTTAATATAAGTTTATTACTAGTGTGGAAAATACTTGTTTTTGTGCTAGTAATTTAATGTAGTTTCCTATATTAAAAAAGACTTACACACAGGCAT
The DNA here is from genome assembly GCA_028023455.1 of Epiperipatus broadwayi. Classification (NCBI taxonomy): domain Eukaryota; kingdom Metazoa; phylum Onychophora; class Udeonychophora; order Euonychophora; family Peripatidae; genus Epiperipatus; species Epiperipatus broadwayi. The sequence goes on from JAQFVV010000076.1 coordinate 3,188,374, forward strand.
ATTTGTTTATTATCATTTGCAATAGTTTTAGAAAATATGAATAGTTATTGTATTATGTTGGTAAATATTTATTTAAAAGTTTATTCGATTCTGACACTTAAAATTTATATTTATTTTAATAAAAAAATTATACATATGTCGTTGTTATTTTTTTATAATACTATTAGTTAAAAGAATATTTACATTTGGGGATTTAATATTGCTTGCCTATCATTTGTATTTTAAGGCCATTTTCTCATGAAATCAAATGAGAATTGATCAACAGACACATAAATTTGATTTGCAGTATTAAAATTTTATATACATTTGCTTCAACCAATGTTGGTAAAGTAATATAAGATAGTAAATTATAATATTAATAATTACTGATTAGGTCATGAATAGTTGGTTTAGTTTTATAAACTGCTGTGGTGGGCAAAGGATCAGGTTCAATATTCTCCTGAGGAAAGTATGAAAAAGAACTCTTTAGTCTTATTAATTATATAGAGTTTTCATGTTTTACCACTTTGGTGTTAGAACATCATAATTATTTATTGATTACAATGATTATGAATTTTAACCTTTATTCTATCACATATGTATATTCTTCCCAAAAGGAGCTTCAATCAAGCAGTGGCACTTTATTATTATTATTAATAATTTATCATTACTTGTTATCACTTTACATAATTTATTTAGAATATTAATCTTTAGAAATAGATTGTAGTCATTAATGAGTCATATACATCAGTATACATTTTAGTGATGTAAAGAATTCATTAGAGTTTACTGCACCAAATAGAAATAATAGAATAAGTTAAGTATAAAACAGTGGTAAGTTATCCCTAACTATGATCCAGTCTTTGATACTTCTTATGAAAATGTATTATAATGAAGAATTGAATTCTTTTGGTATTTCTTTGAAAATGCCCTATACTATATATTCACACCAGTTTGCTTTTCTTAAATTTTATATTTGAACTGTTATTTTAATTATGATAATGTGAAATATTAAGAATTGTAAGATTTAGTTTATTCTTTAATGACTTGAAATTTTTTTTTATACTGCAATAATTCAGTATTAGTGCAATAGCAGGCGGTCAGGAATCATTTTTGTAGAAACAATAAACCAGGAATTGGAAAGTTCCTTTGCTTATTTTATAAAGTTTGTGCATAATATTTAAAATTGTCCATTGTAAAATTTGACAACTGGTGTTATCTTGAGTTGCATGACCCCAAGCATACTATGAAAATTGAAATCTCCCGTGAGCATAGAAGAGATATATATAGATACGGAAGAGAAAGGACAGTGGTCTTTGTAATCAATATCTATCTTTCAAAGAATCAGAAATTATTGAATAAATTTGTAAAATCTTTCAATAATGTTAGAAAAAACAGGCGGATTGAGATCATGAAAAATAAAACTTTGCAAGTTCTGTGAAAGATATGGTTCCTTCTATTCAGGCTTGATGGGTATGTCTCTGCCAATAAAGTTGCTAGCCTTTTATTTCAAACAGAAATAGCAATATTAAAGCAGAACTACAAATTTTTCTTTTACAATGTTTTTTAAATTTAAATCTAATAAAGCCCTAAAATGTTAATAGATTAAAATTTGCCATTGATTATCCCACTCCAGGAAAGGCTCCAGAAGCATATAATTATGCTTACAGAATTTCAATCAATTTAGTCCCTAAAATCAAAATGTAGTTGCCAAAATTTATATCAGGAGGTTCCAAAAATTTGGAAACATATTTAAAGTTTCTTTGAAATTGTGCCAATAATTGAGAAACATTTACTTTAAATAATAACTAAAGAGTTTATTGCTCAAAGATTCATACATTTGAGCACTGGAATTGTAATCCATGACTTTGAGCTCCAGAATCTGGTACTCTATCACTGCATTAAACCATTCAGGGTTAAAATAATCAAATTAATTTTTGCTTAGAGATTCATAAGAAGTTTGAGCATCAGAAATGAGAGTTGGTGCTACACTCCCCGAATCATGAGCTCCAGAAATTCATTGTTACATAAACTTGAAATAATAATATCTTATTTTTATTTTTTAATGATATACTTTATTTATTTGAATGTTATATAGTTAAAATGTAGTAGTAATTATAATAGACTTAAAAGGTAAAAAGTTTCTTTTGATTTTCAATTAAGAAAAGTAAAAAAAAAAAAACATTATTTGGGCAACACAAATGAAGTAATTATAGTCAATCTGTCAATTTTGATATTTAAATATGATCTCCTGAGAAACCATTATATGGTTATTTGGTTTTTTTATTTATTTATAGAAAATTCTATATTTGATGTAAATTTTAATAATAATCTAAAACAACAAAACTAAATAGCATTGCACGTTATTAAAAAACAACCAAGAAAATGTAAGCTTTATGTCTCAGTCAAAATTATTACAAAAAAGTAATTGAAATTAATAATAATGAAAAAAAAAAACATGCAAAAATGGTGACACGTGATGTTTAGTGGTTTAATAAGAAAAATATTTTTTGTTTGCTCTTAATTAAAAATATGAATATGAAGAAAGTTAAATGTAAAATTATTTTATAATTTGTCACAAGTAATGGTAAATTATTAAAAAGCGTTTGGATCGGAGTTCTTCAAATTATGGCCTGTGAACTGGATTTTGCTCTAAAGAAGATTTCATGACTGCTAACCTTTATTCTCTCTGTGGCTATAATTATGTATATGCAAGCAATATATATATATACAAGTATATAAGTATATATATTTTTAAAACAATAATTGCTGTATAATTATCCATGAAATATTAGTTCTATATATCTTGACAAATTAAATATGCTTAATATGATTTAACAAATATTTCACCTCATGTATTTAAATGATTCTGCATGCTTTCAGTTATTATGTAGGGGGAATCCCATCATTATTTCTGAAATTAAAAAACTTGGCCTGACTTCACTTATGTGATTTCTAGTGACTGTTATCAAATGCAAATTAAAATAAAGTAAGTTTAATGCTTAATAATGGATGATAAAGTTGAATATTAAACAAATAATAGACTTTGTAACTCAAAGAAATTAAGACTGCAATTTTAGTTGTAATTTTTGTATTTAATAAGAAAAATACTTTCTGAAATTAAATATCTCTGAACAGATGAAAAATTTCATTGAACAACAAAAACTTTTTTTTGTCTATCAAAATTAAATTATGCATAATAACTTATGGAATTAGTTCATAAAAAGATGGAGAATTTTTCTTAAATCTTTTCATTGTTATTCTTTGAACTATGACAAAAACAAGATTCACATATTTTTCATTTTAAGGAAATTATTGTGTCTATTAAACTTTAAGATGACATTTGATTATTCTTTCATCTTAAAGTAATTATTCCACTGTTTTGTTTTTTTAAAAAAAAAATAAACAGACTGGAACAAACAGTTATTAGTACCTGATAATACATTATGTGTGTTATGTGTGATAATTAACAATACATTTTTTTTAAAATTGGAAAAGCCATCTACTTTTAAAACAAGCTTTATGTCAGGAGAAAAAATGGTTGTGAACAAATTTTATTTTTAATAACTGACATGACATTATAAGAGTTTTTTTTGCAATAAACAAAAAAAAAACCATTTTCACAGAGAAATCATTAATTTATTTGATAAAATTTTCTTCAATAGAAAAATTTAAGTGTCTTTAAATCTTAAAAAATACAAAATTTAATAGAATGGTTTCCCACTGGGTTCAATTCTCACCTTAATTTATCTAATATATTTATCAGTTGTCTTTTAGTAATTAAAATATTCTTTTAGTAAAGATATGAAAAGTTTAGAATTTTTTTCAAAGATTTGGCCTTTCAGCTTTCCATTTAAACATTAGGCGGGAATTTTTTTTTCAACAGTACATTAAAATGTGACCCTGTCTCTATTATTTAAAACAAACTACCATCTAAATTATTTTTTTTCATCTATAAAATATTACTTTTTAAGCAATTTTTAGAAATTAATCTGCTTAAAAGAACAACTTGCAGCACTTGGGGTGCAGATTTTCCAAGAATATTTTCTTTAGTGCTAGCATATTTTATTTTATTGGAGAAATAGTGTTTATACTATTGGATTTGCAATCAAATATTAGTACGAGAAATATTACTGATGCCATTTTTCATATATTCTCTACCAGATATCATCAGAATGTAAGCTGTCTTAGAGAAACTATATGAAAAGTTATTTAATAAATCAGATTAATCAACATGGAACTTTTTATCACCTAAGATATCTCTCAAATGAAGATTGTCTTTATTGGATGTTTAACCAAGAACCCCTTCTAACAATGGAAAAATTATAACTTCAGAAGTGATTCTGCAATATCTCAAACAATTTTTTAATTTTTTAGATCCAGCAGTAAAATCAGTTACTGAAATATTATCAATGGATTCGGAACAATTTTATCTGAATTAGAAGACAAATTAAAAAGCTTCTGGCTTAGATAATTATATATGCTAATGTGAAACAAATAATAAGAACAGCCCAGAATTGAAATATTTTAATAATCTTAAAAATGTAAAATCCATAATCTAAATAAATAATCAAATATTATATGATCATAAAAAATTACATCATTCAAATGCAGAAACATGCCCATATATATATATAAAATTTAATCAATAAAAAACAGTCAATACTTATACAATTCCAATATCAATAACAATCAACAATTTCAAACTGTTGTCAAAGCAATCTTTTAATTATAAAGGTGGAAATTTAAGTATACTATAAATAACATTACATTTGTTTATTGGAAATTTTTACTTTTTAAGACAAAACTATTGCAAATAAGAATTGTCAGTTTTGTGATTAATGAATAAATGCACCCATATATGGTAATAAATCACATAATTATATCTTCTTTGATTTGTAATTTAATACTTTACATTTAAGCATAATTTATAACAATTTTTTTCACATTGTTAACTTACTGTACTATTAATTTTTTATTTATTTTATTCCAATACCCTTGATATATAAACTATATTTTTGAGAAATGAAATGTCTTGGAAAAAGTAGAGTCTATGTGTGGAACATCCCTTTGACAGATAATTGATGTTAATATAATTTAATTTTACAACTATTATTAAGGGAGAATAGAAATTAAATATTTATTAAATAATGAATTTTTGATGTTTAATGCATAGTAAATAAAAAAAAAATAAAAAAAAATATGAGTGAATTATTTAGTGTTTTTTAAAAAGAACTTAGCAATTCTTTGTCTATGTACATTGTGTACATATGTGGAATAAATTGTTTGCATATAGTATTTGTTTTTACCTAGACTTTAATATTTATATTCAAGGAAACATTACATTTTATGAATTAAGAGTGATATAAGTAAAATTTATACCAATTTCAATTTGTATATTTTTTCTGTTTACTTCTATATTTATTTTATTGTCTATTCATTTCATTTATTAAAGTTTATAATATAATAAATTGGATTGAGAAGATAACATACACTAGGAAATTACCATTAGCAATGAGCAGTAAACTTTTTGAAAGAACCATTATCTAAATTTCTTATTTGGTGTTACATTGTTTAAATTTGAATTATTCAAGTATGTCTTATTTAAAAAATAATTAGCATGTAACACATGCTATACTCACTAAGTAGTTTTTTGTTTCCTGGGAATTGTATTAGCATATAAATCTATGCCAAGTAACCACCAGTTGGATTATTATACTTAGGGGAACATTTATGATTGACATTATAAACTTTAATTGATCTTCACATTATTATATCAGGTTTTGAACTTAAGTGATGTCCAACTATATACTTCAGATTCATGCAAAATCAACTGTAGATATCTTGAATTTTGTGTAGAATGATGTTTATTAATGTATTATACATTTATCTTATTTCAGTTCTTTTTTTATACATTTAACAATTGTGACATCTATTCCACAGTCTTACAGTTTAGCAAGGTGGGACACAGGACAGTTCAAATTGTTGTTGACGTTTTAGTGAAGAGCAAAATTCTACAACAGAGAATACACATTTTCAGTTATTTATGTTATCTAAAGTAATGAATTGTAAATTAATTTGATTTTAAATCTTGGTGATTGAAATTTTAAAATTATAATTTGAAGAATGTCAGTATAGATCACTGAAGCTGTGATATCCATTTCTTACTTGAGTAGCCAGTAACTAACTAATCATGTAATCTGCAGACAGATAAAGACATAATGCTACCACTTCATAAGCCAATGGATTGAAAATTGTTCAATATTAATTTACAGAATAATTTTATCAAGTTTAAGATGGTTTGAGCCAGTCTTTCCTATAAAAGATCTTTTTTTTTTTTGATTGTTGTAATTTTAAAAATTGTAGAAAGAAAAAATTAAAGATTATGTATATAGTCATCAAAAAGAATACTATTCGATTAGAATCTAAATGATGTGATCATTTCTTGAAGTTAATAAGATATAAACATTTTTATTATTTTAAATTAATTCATAGATCTGAAAAATTTTTATATTCATTCTCATTTAATTAATATTTTATAATTAGTGAATGAAACTGGAATAACTAGAGTATTTTTATAATCCTGTGGATTAAATGCTTTTGATCAGTACATGAATACTATTCAGCTTTTATAATTGTTAGATTTTATTATTTCATTAGCACTTTATAATTCAGTAGAACCACGAACTATGCTATATTTTGCTCCAAGCTATATAGCTAACCTTTTATTATTTATTGTACTGTAAATGTATAATATTGTAAATTTTAACACACATATGTTTATAAAACAGATGTCTAGAAAATATTTAAAAAAAATTATTATAAATTGGGAAAGGTCATTGATATAAATATATTTACAGAACTGTGTGTGTCTTCATAAATATATTAAAAAATATTGTAATAAAACGTCATTTTTTTTTTTTATAAATTAGACAATGGAAATGTTGAATTATTAATATTCTGAAGCTGTTGATGCAAGAAGTTGGTGGAGTATTATTTTGTTTTGATATTTTTAAAAAAAAAAAACATTGTAATGGAGAGTTGTTTTCTTTTCCTTCTTAAGTCATCTAATTCATCTTGCAATGATTGTAATGTTCCATTGATTTTCAATGTAAGAATAATACTGTGATCCATCGTGTAATCATTTTGAATAATTGTATTCTTTAGAGTCTCTGCACTCAGCCTTTACCTACAGTGAATTGTTTGGCATTGTGTATTCAGATTCTTGGCTAAATTCTTGGTAAAGACTTGATGCTTTCTGATGCAATACAGGACCATCAACTATAAAGTTTTTATGATTCATGTCATTCAACTATAGATTTGAGCAAAAAATTGTTCCTTACTTTGCTTACAACTTTAGCACAAATCTGCTTCTCCTTCTTTATTATTTTTCTAATAGATACATTTTTTAAATAAATATGGCCCGCTTCTGAATAAAACTTTTTCTTTTTTTATTAAATCAAACAATTTTCATTTTCTTCTTTAATGAAAGTATTTTATGATGTAATGATTCTAAAAACATGCAGTATTTTATTAAACATATACTGTACAGAATAAAATTTTTTGAAAAAAAAATGCTCAGAAAAATATCAGTACATGTACTTTTAATAATGCTACTGAACTAAACGGATACAGTATTTAAATCACGAAGAAAATTTGATCATGTAAATTCTGGTTTGAGAAAGTGATATATAGCAAGGAAAAAAAAAAGGCCACTAGTGTAACAAGATTCATAATATTTAATAAATTCACAAATTTCATTGTTTTTATTATTAATTTGTTTATATATTTTTTTGTTTATTTTCATTTGTTTTAGAGTAGCATATAATTTAAGTCACATAGTTAGATATGTAGTTTGCAGCTCCATTGTATACTTAACCTTTTTTAGTTAATCTTGAATAAACACACATTAAAAAAAGAAACAATACCATATAGTAGATACATTTACACAAATGACATGTAAATCATTGTAAATTAGTAAGCCTAACTGATGCTAGTTCTCTTTTGCCTTTTGAACTTTAAAATTGAGTTGATGATTTAAAGAAACAACTTATCTTTGTATCAATTGATATAAGAAAGAAAATGGTAATAAAGTTTTATTTTTGATTATCTTCTGCTTCAAGATTTCTTCACTCTTGAAGGTATCTTCATTCAAATAACTTATTTTTCTCCTCTACATTTTTATCCATATCATCTGACTACTTATTCCTTCCTATACTGTTCATCATGTCTTGTTTTCATCATTTTCTTGATCTTTCTTTGGTCCATACTGTTTTTAGTAATTCTTCTTACATGACCATATTATCTTAATTACTTTTCTTCAATAACTTATTAAACTTACGTTTTTAGTCCAACAATTACTCTGATTTCTTGATTTTTTTTCTTTTCTTTGATTTTGATATTTTTGCTGATTTCCAACAATCCATTTCTATTGTCAGAAATCTCTGTTCATTTTTCTTTGTCATTTTCAATGTTTCTGCCCATATAATAATATATTCTGTACCAGAGTATTACATATTCTTTCACTTTCATCAATATATTACTATATCATAATTATTTGCCTCATTTTACCAGTTTGCAAATCTTTTTTTGATAATTCATTTACTCAACAATTGGTACCCAAATATTGAAAACTGTTCACTTTTATAAATTTTTTTCCTATCAGCGATTAATACACTTTTTTTTCTTTCTATCAAGTACTTTATCTTTTCAAAATTGATATTTAATCTTCATTTAAACCACTAAACATCACATAATCACCATTTCTTATGCTTGCTCATAACTGTTGTTAAAACAGGCAAAACTTCATACAAGCCTTCTGGCATCCATTGATTACTCTGGTTTGCACTGGGTGGCACTACTGTATGGAGAATTTTGCCTGTTTTAATCTTCATTTAATATATTCATTCATGTTTTTTAATAAATTCAATATTCTTCATGTCTTATGTCTATTTTTTCAATATTTCCATTCCTTCAAAACTCAATATATTTTAAAAGAATAAACTTAGTGGTTCACAACATCCCTGCAATTGTTTGTTTTCTATCATAATTCTCCCTGTCAACTCATGGCTTATCTTTTCTTGACATATTTTGATCAATTCTTGTCATTTTTGTGTTTTTTATAACAATTTCCTAGAGATATATGTATATTTTTACATCTAACTTCAGTCTTCTACAATAACCATAATTATTGTAAATATCTGATTGTGAAACTGGATTGTTTTTTTTTAGATATTTCAACCTGTTTCTCCAATGGTTTTTTGTAATTATTTCCAATATCTTCATTATAATGTTGGTGTCACATATTTCTCTATAGTTTGCACATTTATTTCTGACTCCTTAAAGATTGATAATATATATAATCCAAATTAATTTCTGGTGATATATTTTCCTTTATAAAACTAAAATTTATTATTCTGGTAATCAGTTTAAGAATTATTCTTCAGTTCCATATTAATTCCTCCTGGTCTTTTCATCATGTATTTTTCTCAATACCTCCTCTATTTTAGAGAGCTCAAAGATTGACGACTACCTCGTAATATCACTTAAGGACTGCCTCAAACACCAACCCATTCCTGTCATCAGACTGTTTATTTATATTACATATGCCATTTGGATGACTCACTGCATGAAAATGTTCACAATACCCCACAAGAATGAAAACATATTTTTCTTACAAAAACTCGCAAAGATGAAAAAGAGAGATCAGACACTTGCCACAAGATACAGATATGAAGAAACATGGAATCTCTTTCATATTCATCAGCCGCCATAGTAATACTCTTAAAGTTCAACTCGCTCAACACCAAAATCCAACCACAGTGGGAGACATATTTATACCCAAGAACTAGAACATAATAATCCACAGATGGAAAAGTGAACTTTCCCAGACTAAAATCACATTGTAATTATAGATTAATAAATTCCTTAAGAATTAATCTCAAATTGCATACCATCTAAATTGTCACTCACAGTCTATCATGCTTACTCTTTATATAAAAATTTCTTATAATATAAACTCATTTTCTTTTTTTAAATCATTGTCATTTTTATTCTACACTGTTCATCTTTTCTTTTGTTCTTCATCATCTTTCAAGCATCTGTAAATCTCTGAAATCCTGGTTTTGTTCTGCACATTTTATCTGTCATCATTTTTTTTTATTCTCACAATTTTTTTTTAATTCCACCTTTTTTGATTCAATCCATCATTAACTTGATTTTCTTTTAATCTCTAATTTCATGATAATATCCTCATCCAAGTTCTATTCATTGTCCATCCCAGAATTTCATATATTTTTTAATGTCATTTTTTTTGTCTGAATTGCTCCATTTTGATCATTTGTTTAAATATCTTCTCCATTTTCTGTTCAATGGCCATTTTATACTTAATATCATTCAATATTTTGATATTAAACTTTTTTTCATATTGGGTCTTCTATTCCACATAGTTTTTTTTTCTTTATCTTTCCATTGCCAAAAATATATAGCTTTCAACAAATAATTGTCACTTTCACACTTTGCTCCTCAGAATATTAACTCTAACCAAATTTCTGTCTAGTAATTACATCATCAATAATTGATTGGAGATTTCATGTTGTTTATATCTGTGTGATTTTATATTTTTGCTTTATGTTGGAAAAGAATCTATTAATTATTTTATAATTTAGTTGATCACACTATTGTATTAGCTGGTTCCTTCATTTCTTTTCAAATCTTTCCATTATATTTTCATATTTCTCTTGATTAATCCAAACATTCAAATCTTCCATAATTACAATTTCTTTTTGGTGTTTTTTCTAGTCTCAAATAATGTCCCAAAGTTCATTCTTTATCTCATTACCAAGATCAAATTTCTCTTGAAGAAAAAGTCAGAGCTACACCTTTATTTTCTCATTAACAAGTTTTCATTTTAATATTTTCTTTTGTATACATGAGACTCCCGCTCTTGTACATTGGTAGTTTCTCATTCTTTTCCATAAATAGATGTAATCACTGCTCACTTCTTTCTTTTTATCAATGTCAAACCCACAATATCTTTATGAATCCTTGTTATTACATTAGTAAAAAATATATTTTATTTGAAAGACTATTCTCATCCTATATTCATAAATACTTTATTCCACTCATCCTATATTTATAATCTATTTATTTTCCATAATCATTTCCTTAGATTCAGTCTTTTGAACTACTTTAAATTTTGTAGCAATATTGTTTTTATATCAGCATGAGGATTGATCCATGGTAGTAAATCCTAAATCAAATTCCTCTGATCTAACCAGTTTGGGTAACTCATCTTAAGAGCTTTAACTCCTTCCAGCATAGTTCTCAGGTCTATTGCAATTGTCGTGATCTGACCATTAGTCTTTGACAAGTTTTAGAGTTATAATGAGGATTTTCTAAATATATAAAATAAATATATACAGAAAATATATATAGAATATATACTAATAGTCTGCATTTTTTCCCTGTGTCTACAGACATATTATTTAAGATTTTAGTAGGCATGTGTTTGGAGAAGTATTAAATAAAAAAATTGTAAGTTTGAATGCATAAATTTTATAAGCCTGCCTATGTGAACAACATAAATTGTCTCAATCCCACATTCTGTTATAAATGTTATCACAGTGAAAATATTTTATACTTGCCATATTATTGCTGTGAATTATTAAATAAATAAAATTGTTTTAAATAGCCCAAAACACAAAATTAATGGTGATAATTAATGAACATTCATATACTTATCTGTATTTGAGTATGTAAGATTATTAATGTGCTTTCAAATTATCACTATTGTTTTTTTGTTAATTATTTTTGTTGTTATTTTAGTGAGTGATAATTGTTAAATTGTTCATATATATATGTTACAAATGTAATTCATATAAATTCATTATTGTCTGCAAATTCAAGTATTCATGCCTGAAAACTTTAAACTATATGGCTGCGGATATAGGGACAACAGTACATATTTATTATCGTTAATATTTAAATATCTGTTAAGATAATTTACACAAGGTTATATTGTATCTAGCAGTCTTTTTGAACTAGTAATGTTTAGAGCAACTCTTATACTATTATTCTAATTGCTAAAACCCAAAACAGTTTTAAGATTTTGAATTTAAGCTAAGTGTATATCTACATTCCTATATAAATGTGAAAGTTTGTGACTATAATTCAACAAATAATGCACAAATCTTAGAACAATATTCCATAATTTTCTTTTTTGTATAGAATTTTATTAGCATGTAATTTTTGCTTTGTTTTAAAAAAAATTGTAATTTGGAATATAAAAATGTGTAAAAAATCTATATTGTAATTGTATTTGAATGACATTATAAAAAAATCAAACAGAGAACAGCATTGATTAAAAGATTTCAGAGTTGAAAGTTTTTTAAACAAAAAGTATACTTTTTGGTAAAGCAAGGTAAAATTTGATTTTATAAGTATATTTTAAATTAATTAAATTGTGTTCGAATCACATTTAATTTTTCATATGTATAATGATAATTTAAATCACTTATAATAATGAATATGATAAACTTTTAGGATTTCAGTTTAAATATATATTTAATTTAACATGTGCTACGTAAAATTTAAAACGGCACTAGTACAGCAAAAAAAAAAAAAAAGTAATGAATGTGATAAATATTTTCTGTGAAATTGATAAACTTTTAAAATGTCAGTTTAATTATATTTAATACACGAAAAAGTAAATTTTACATGCCTTGGTTGCAACAAATGATATACAGAATTTGATGAATTTTTATCTTTTAAGTATATTCTCACATGATAAAGTAAGTTGTTATGGCATGTATATTAAAATAAATAATAGAGAAATGAAGAGATATTAGTTGTTGGTAATCCAGGTAAAATTTTATTTAATAAATATATTTTAAATTAAACTTCATTTGAACCACATATTTAATTTCTCACTTGCATATATTATAATAAAGTTTAAATATTATCACATGAGAAATTTAAAATATTTTAAAATTAGTATTTATTGTATTTGATAAAAGTTATATTTTTTGTGATACCACTGTTGATAATTAATTCTTGTAAATGTATTTTAATTATCAAATTTTCTACTAACACAAGAGGACATCTAGAGAAATGGAAAGAATTAGCAAATAAAAATACATCAAAAAACGAAAATGGAATACATAAATATATTTCAATTATCAGATTTTCTATTAACACGAAGGGTACAACTAGAGTTTGAAAATGGAATATGTAAATATATATTTTAATTATCAAACTGTCAAATAATGTCAATGTTTTAGCTAGAGAAATGGAGAGAATTAGTGAGGGAAATTTTTAATATTCAATACATCAAAAATCAAAAATGGAATTTAGATAATTAAAACATTAAAAAAGTTCTGCTGCTCAGAATATATCCTTATATATATATAAATTAGAAATATATTTTAATAATCAACTGCATTATATTCTTTTAGTTTTATTCTATTAATATATGCAAAACTGTAGGCCAGCTTTGCTTGCATTAATAAAATAAAACCATGTAATATTTACATGAAATAATAATAATACATGAGTTATCAACAGCAATTAAAAGAATGATCTGCTGTTGATAACTCATATATTATTTTATCATGTAAATATTGTTTAAATATATTATAATTCTCTATAATACATTATATTGTTTTAATCTAATAACATGAACAAAGTCACAGATACAACTAGTTTAATATGTAAATCTGGATGCTAGACCAGTAACTTTATTTTAAATTTTATGTTAACCTCAATTATCTTTTAGTCTCTGGGTAAGAAAGTATATACTAACAAAACATTGACTTTCTCCATTTACATTTAAGTGTACAAGCACATGATTTGCATGGATTCTGGCATTTAGATTTTAAAGATAGTAGCTAGAATATGAGAGCAATTCTGCTTTCTATTAAAGAGAGCCAATAAGCAGAAAGAAATCTTGGGATTTGGATATAAGACTACCATCACTGATTATTCAGTCTTACAATAGATGGGCTTGAAGTAGAATGAATTGCCCTTTCTAATATGTTGTATGAAAGCAGAGAAAGTCATGTGATATTTTATTTCTATAAACTTTTTATACAAGTAAACAACTGAAATTTTTTGTGATTAATTTAATTTTTTAAGACCATATGTAGAACAAACCCATAAATCTAGATCTCAACAAAAAAGATAATAAAATTAGAAATTATCATTCTTCCAAGATTAGTGATAATATCAATTTATTGTATGTTTGACGTCAGTTAACAAAATTAGTTTAAACTTTTGATTAACATATATATAACACATACATATGCATATAAATATACACACACAATTGTAGATTACCGGTTTTTGTTTTTTTATGTGCTGATGATACTATTCAATAAAATTCTAGTTCACTTCATCTTTCAGTTGGAAGCATTTTTTTTTTTTAAATAATTTATTCTAAATTTTCCAGAATATTGTACCATGTTCAAATAATATAAAGTATTTAACCTAGATATCTAATATATTTATATTTATTCTAAATGCTAATATTTTCGCTTTGTGTATTTTAACTTTTTAAAATATTTTCAATATGAGGTTCTGTTTCTTTATCTTAAAAATTGTATACCACCATTCCTAGCTAATCAACAGTGTATCTGATAACTCAATTTATTATCTTTAATTAAAACGTATTATTATTTATGTCTAGAAATTATTTTTTTTTTAAATATCATATATGCTAATGCACAGGTTAATATATACTAATGTATCACAAGTTCAAATTATTTAAAGTGATTTAATCATTTTAATCTAGCAATTATTTATTTATTCACTCAGTTTTACATATGAACTAAATGTAATAAAAATTTTCAGATGATATACAGCGGTGTCAAAATTAAATTTTACAATATCTAATCTTTTCCAATGATCATACCTGTAGAATTTTCTATTATACTATCTTGCACTTATAAAAAATATATATTTCTATAGTGTTTTTCTTAATTTTTTTTTTTTAGTATTAACATTTTTCTAAAATTACTTAGTATTATAACTTCTTAGATTTTTGTAAAACATTGCATTTAAAAGTTTATAAAAAAGTTAATGTTATTATAGTAGAGATGATTTTAAAATTGTTAAAAAGAATTACGTCTTAAAAATGTAATTATCAGAGAATGAACTATAATTCCAGTTACTTAATTGGAATTAAAAATAATTTGAGAAACTAGAAAACATGCTGAATTCATTACAGAATAGTTGCAAATTGATGTGATGTGAAAGGATTGTGAAGAAAAGAATGGTGTAAACAATTATTTTAGAGATCTGAAAACAAGTTTTATAAATAGGCACTACTGTAGATGAGATTGATAATAGTTAGGCTGAAAACATTTCCTCAAGATTATTTATGTTTGTATATGCAAGATCGTGACAATAATGAAATAGAAAACGTCTGAAAAATTAGAAACAAATAATTGAAAATCTAAAAATAGTTATATAATGATGTTAAAGAATTTGAAAACTGTAATGGAACAGAGATGATGAAAGCATATATTATGACAGTTCTAAAAAAAATTGACGATTTTGTGAAAAAAATATATTCATAGTAATATTGAGACTAATAATTCCACATGATAAAAGTGAATTGAATTAGATTATGTATTGATTCAAAAACTAAAAAAAAATATTAAAAGTAGATATACATATCCTGTAGCTGGAATCTAAACTGCAGTTTGGAAATAATGGAATTGAAGTTATATTTTACAAAAAAGTAAGAGCTAAGCCAAGAATAAACTGGAATTTGATAAATTGGAAAGAGGTAGTAAAAAAAATTTCTAGATGAAAAAAATTAATTCAAATAAACAGTAGAAATTATTGTAATAATGATAATAATAAGCAATATTTGTCAATCAACTTACAGAAAGATAAAAAAACTATAATAACAAGAACAAAAAATAGCATTGGACTAGTAATATAATAATTAATAAAACTATATAAAGAATGTTCTGAATATTTTTTTTATCATTATAATTTTTCTTTTATTTTGTTTTGTATTCTTGTTTTAGTTTTTATTTATTTATGACTAATATCTTCATTCGGCTTGAAAATTAAAATATTTTATACTGTAGGGGAAAAACAATCATTAATCACTCCTATTATACTAAACTGAAATTTTATGAATATGCAGAATATTATATCATTTCCAGTAGTTAGCAATACCTAACAATAATAACGAAAATACTATAGGTACTAGTATATATATTCAGAGCTTAAATATTAATAGCTATAGATAGAGGAATTACCAATGAGTATAAAAAAAAAATTGATTTAACAAATTAGATTAATTAGTTGAATGGAAAAAGAAGTGAAATACCTTAAGAAATGAATAGTAAGTTGTTAGTAAAAAAGAATGTGGAAAAGATAAAATAATATATATAAAAAGTTTTTATTTATGTTATTAAAAAAGAGTGAAGTTGATGAAATAAATTATGCCATAATGAAGATAGAGAATATAATAGTTGAAATTTGCAATGCACATGGGAGCAAAAAATTTCCACTAAAGTTCCAGTTGTTACTTGTAATGTAACTTATAATTCAGGAAATTATCCAGTAAATTTTTTTTCAATTATGATTCTATTCGAGAAAAGATTTAATGCAGTAAATACATATGATTTAGTTAAAAAAAAAAAAATGTTTAGAAAATTATAAATGCCATTGGAGCACACCAAAAGTGAAGTTTATCTTCAATCCAACTATCTTTAGTTTTAGAATCTTCCTCCATCAGTAAGCTAAATCACATGGAACAAGTAATTTGTTAAATGGTACATGCTACCTAAGTAGTGGTAAGTTCTTGAATAGATTTATTAGTAATTGATTGAATAAATTTTAACTGTTGAAGAATAGTTTATTATAAAATTCCAAGAGCTTAATAGTCAAATTATCTTGAATGTTTTATTTTTGAAAATATAAAAATTTGAATTAGTCAAAGATGAGATAAAAAATTGTTTTATTTGGAAGTTGAAAAAAAAAGATTGATTTTTTTATTTGAATAATTTGGAAGAGTAATTTGAATTTGATTGTATACATTTTTAATTTCTATTCTGTTATGTTAAAAAAAAAGTGGATTGATTTTTTTTTTTTTTAGTTTTTATTCTAGACTAAAGTATGTGATAAATATTTCTTCGAAAATTAATTTTAATAGTAAAAAAAAACTTAGAAAAACTATTGTAAATAATGAAAAGAATACTGAAGATAATTGAGAAAATAAATGATGTTCAGAATGTTGTACCTGATTGAAGATAACATGTTTTATTAGAACTTGATTGAAGATAACATGTTTTATTAGAACTATTATGATGGGAGAGACTTCAGTAGTTTACAAATCTACCCTTGGAGTAGAAGCAGGACTAATCTGGAAGTGAAGTTATTTGTGCTGCATGGTAGTACTATGATTTTTTTTTTTTAAAGATAAATGTAATTGGATCCTGATAAATGCATTAAGTTTTTGAATTGACATTAATAGTAAAAACATTGAAACCATAATGAAAACAGCAAATGCATCATGTCAAATGTAATAAGTTTAAAAATTGATCTTTTTGGAGATAAAAATGTTGAATGGATAAATATGATTATTATGTATTTGATTAAATTGTCTATGTTCCCCCCCCCCCCATTACAAAATTACCAGGAAAATATATTAATAAATAACTTAATTGAAATAATTAGGAAAAAAATATTTTATCCTATGAAATGGAAATATTGAATTGTATAAATTAAAAATTATTTGTAGTACTAAATAAAAAGTATGTTTGTTTTGTGTATATAACCATTAATTAGCATTGCTATTGATAATGTATTGGATGTCATTTTTCTTGATTACCATTTAATTTTTTTTTGTTTTGTTTTGTTTTGATCAAACAATATATATATATTTAATTAGTTTTAATATTAACTATATTCCTTAAATTTATAATATGTATCTGATTTTTATCTTATATGTATTAAGGAGACTCATTTGTTTTGGAAGTTTAAATACATTGTGTTATATATGTAGAAGAGAGTAATGTATTTGTTTATTTCATTTCTCTCAGTAAAGAGAAAAAAAAATTGCAGAAATTGTTTTTGGTTAATTAAGTTTATAATATGGGGATATCTTTACTAAATATATTGGAATATGTAAAGAAATTTAAATTAAGTTTGATTAATAAGCTATGCTCTCACCCAACAATATTATTCTATGATCTAAGAATTAATTTTCATGTGTGATTTTGAATTTTAGACAACTGAATCCAGTTTGAATTATAAATTGGAGGTCATGCTAACATACATCATAAACAAAAATACATGGGAAAACTGCCCAGTAATATATATATACACACACCATACTTTCTTAATGAGTAAGTTGTGCTCCCAATTTAGATCAAAAATGGAGAGGTGCATTTTATATGCCAAAGATTGAAATTTTATTTAGAATTTTACACTTAAAATTTATTTTTTACTACTACTCTCCTCTGTTTGGCATACATAATTTTGCACAAAATAGATAAGAAATTTAAAATATAGATAACTAATTAAAGAAAATATTTGATATGTTTTTTGTAGTGAAATCCAATTTTGTAGGTTTTTTAATTATCTGTTGACGAATCTCTAATCCAATAGTTTTCAATCATAATGGAATTAGTGTTATTCCGGTATTCAAAATTATATTTGTTATTATATATATAGTCAAAAACAGCACATATTACTTATAACATGACCGTGTTGGATATGCAAAGGAAAAGCAGCAGCATGGTATTTTTGTCAGCTGGCATCTGAAAAAAATGATATATGAACTAGCAAAAAATAAAACAAGTTTTAAAAGAGAATTAATATAATAAACATAATCTTCATAAAAGACTTGTAAGATGACCAGAATTTTGAAAAATTTAAAATGTGAATATTGCATAATAGAAAATAGATAATTTATTATCCAAAAAAAGATTACTCATCAATCAAAATAAATAGCAACAGATACATTGTAATACTATATAAGTTTATGAAACTAAACAATCTATATAAGTGAATGAAAAAAAAAAAATTCACAGAAAATTCTGAATAAATATAAAGTTATTGATTGCAAATAAGAAATACAGATGAGGTATCTATGACATTATTCAAACATGTTTATTTCTACTTTGAAAACTAGATGAATGAAAAAAGAATGTTTTTTTTTTTTTTTTTATAGCTACAAAAAGTTTTGCTTAAATGTGGAATATTTAAAAAATCAACTTTGCTAGTATGAGATCATTTTAATGAAAATGAATAACAAACTTGGCCAATTGAAAATTTAGCTTAATTCCAAAAGAAGGCTAGCTACAATCTTTAGATAACTCCATTAGTAAATTATTTAAAGAATTCATGAGTGAACCAAATAATAATGTGTTTTTCAAATTTTTTAATTAATATTAACTAAAGTAAAAATCTACAATTTCAGAATTGTGCAAATAGATTATATATAATGGAATGCAATAAATTAAAGATTATTATTTTATTTAA
Source organism: Epiperipatus broadwayi (assembly GCA_028023455.1). Lineage (NCBI taxonomy): Eukaryota > Metazoa > Onychophora > Udeonychophora > Euonychophora > Peripatidae > Epiperipatus > Epiperipatus broadwayi. The sequence goes on from JAQFVV010000076.1 coordinate 3,207,856, forward strand.
GATTATTGTAATGCCCTTGAATGAACTGAAAATAGTTTATTGTTTGAAAAAAGCAATGTCTCTTTGACATAGAAAAATATTTACAGATAATAATGTTTAGTACTAAAAATGAATACAAATATTTATTGCAATCATATTTTTCTCTTGATACATTATTATTTTATAACAAAATTCTTTGAAATTGTTTTCTATCAATATATATGATATAATAATTATTTTTTTTTAAAAAAAAACCTATATATATTTTTTCATTAACAGAAGGCAGGTAGATGATGGGCAGTATATTTTGATCATCAGTAGTACTTTGCCATTATATTATAGCATCTCAAATTTAAGACTGTGATATAATTTATTTAAGTCATTGTGTAGTTAGTCTGAATTGTAAATATAGCATTAAATATTTTACATAATTTGTAGCTATAATGTAAAAATCTGTTTGCAGTTGATCTCCCCCACCCCTTACATTCATTATCATGTAATTCCAAGTTTTGTGTAGATGCTTGAAATCCATAGATGATGCCAACCCTATATATATTGTACTGTTTATATATGTGATACATATATATTGGCATTTGGTGAAAGCTAAGAAAAAGTAAATTTAGCGATCTTATTAAAAAAGACGCAATTAATTTTTTTTTAGTTTGTATAGTTTATTTTTTTAAAACGTAAAATGAAAGTTAAATTTTTCGTCCATATTTTTTTTTTTTTAAAAAAAGTAAAAATTGGAGAGAACAAAAGACACACAAATTACTAATCCAGATAAGCTCAAAGAAAAATATTTTAGCTAATTAAAGATGGCAGAATATTATGCTAAAAAAATAAAGACTTTGTAACTGAAAAATACAAAAGAATGCACAAGATTCTCAACTTGTATTTTTGCAAACAAAAGGTATGCACAGAAGTCTGAAAACTGGATCCCGAATATAAAAAGGAAGAGATCAGTTAGATCAACATTTTGTTTTGTCTGTTAATTCTATGGTTGATCTTGGATAAAAAATATATCCAGGATCACTCTACGCTGAAATAATTCTGCATGTTGGAGCGGACCGGGGCTTTTGCTGACATTGTTCCTGAAGACGGACACCAGAAAAGCTTTCATGACCAACCTGTAGGATAGACCAAGATCAACTTATAAACGATGGCCGAGCTCATTCTCCCACAAAAAAAAACTATGCATAGTAATCTACAAGCTTCGTGAACTCGCTAAACTTACCGATAATATAAGATTAACTTTTCCCGATTGTGATTTAAAGTTTGCAAACAACTCTTTAAAAAAAAAAAGCTTAAAATAATCCCAATAGAAACTGTAATTTTATTATTCAAGAGAATCTTGTTTACCCAAGAACTTTAATTGTTTAACTGTTATTTTTTATTAACGGATTCATGTCTGGATTAGCATGTGTTCTCTCCGGTTTTATTTAATTAGTAATTTATCTTTAAACATTTTAATTTGTTAGAATAAAAATATTTATTTCTAATATCAACTTTTCATTGTACATTATTGATGATTATTATTAAATTTAGTAAGATTTGAAAATATAATTTACCTTTGCCAATATGTGTTGATTAAGCTCCAGGAATAATAATATCTAGAAAATAACTCTAGTTACGGTAAAATATGATACTGATTCTTTTAAAAGCATTTTTCTTTTTAATTTTCGAGATGCGATGCACGGATTTCAGCAGATTCTTATATGAATCCGGGCGCCCTTATAAAAGAAATAAAAGCTGATTCCATCGATAGCATAAATTGTAACAATTATTAGGTAGAGTGGATCAGGAAATATAGTTATGTTTTTAAAAATAGGAATGAAACTTCTTTTTCCATAACTTGATCAACTCACGCATTTTATGTGTAACAGAGACCTAATCAGACGGGCAAAACGCTTCAATATATATATATTATTTTTAACATGTATTCATATATTTATGATACAATTAAAATTAAAAATTATATACACACAAAAAAACCCAGCACAAATAATAAATTGAGGTGAGGATATTCACATAAACATGTATTTGCTCAAATTATATGAGTATTATGTAAATTTGTTTGCTTATTTGTTATTTCTCTTTTAAAAAAAAAAAAATTCATTTTTTCACATGAAAGGAGCACTTAATGGATTTTTTTTAGCTTTGTTAATTGGAAATCATTTACATATTTATTAAATGATGGTTTGAAATAAAATAAGCACTGGTTTCAATGTTTGTATAGGTATATTTATGATACAATTTAATTTAAAAATTATATGTACTGTGACATTAACAATAATGGAACCATGTAGTTATTAGCAGTATCAAACTCTTTATACAGTAGTGTCACAGTGCAAGCCTTAGTAATCAATGGATGACAGAAGGTTTATGCATAAGATCTCCATTTAGTGCATATTCAACTAGTTTCTAACTTATGGCTTTCATCAGTGAAGAGCCTTGGACCTGAGAGTACTGCACCTAGTTCTAAGGATCTAATGCAACTCCAGCAGCTACTTTTTATCTATTTAGTTAATTATAAAGCTAGGAGCTCAAGATGAAAATACATTGTTTTCAATCTAAGCTCATTTGCCTCTATAGTCATATGAGTAGGCCCTAGATGGGATTTTATGCACAAATTTTCTGGCATACATTGATTACTAAAGCTTGCGCAGAGTAACAATACTGAATAGTTTGCTATTGCCAAATAACAGCTTGTGTAAGCATAGGAAATGGTGATCATGTAATGATGTAGTTACGAAAAAAAACTAGCAATGCTGAAATAGAAATAATGTATTCACATACATTCAAATTGAAATTAATAAGTGAATGTGTTCACTTAGTGTACAACTTCAATCATTTTTATTGTATCTTAGAGATTGGCAAGTATCATTAAGTTCCCAATTTGGAGCCAGTATAAATCAAAATTTAATAATTCATAGAGATAAGGCTAAAACAAAATATTGTGATGCTTTTATTATAATAACAATCATGTTGCTGAACATGTAAGATAAAATAACTAAGAGATTATTAGTGTTGTTTGTATAACAATGTGCAAATGAGAAATTTATGAATGTCAATGTTTTATTTGAGATATTAAAAATTTTTCTTTTTTATTATTATTTAACACAGACTAGTAAAATACTTTTTCTCCCAATAATTAAAGTGCCTACATTTTCACAAAAAATTTTTGGCTTTTGATTTTTTTAATTAGTTGTTTAAATATAATGTAGAATCTTAATTTTATCTCCTATTTAAATGTCTTTTTGCAATTGATCATATGAAATTTGTTTTGGCATTGAGATTGTTTTGTTTTATTTAATTGCTTTTAATAAGCTTGTCTGCCTAATCAGAATTTTGTTTTAGTTAGTCTAAATTACATTTTAGCCTTTATTGTTCTATTTTAACTAAATTATTTCATTGTCAAAAAAAAAATTATTTCATTGTCTATTGTAATCAATGAATCTACAATCATTCTGAAAAATTCTAACAATTGTAGTTATGAAGTAGAAAAATTAAAAAAAGTTATAGCATTTAACTGTAGTTATGAAGTAAAAAATTGAAAAAAAAAACATATCATAGCAAAGTAGTTATATGCATTTTAAAAATTATATTTTCAAACTGTCAGTATAAAAATAACTTTGCCATTAATTGAAAGAAAACTCTTTGAAATCTATGCTACCATTTTGAAGTTAAAAAAATTATAAGATATAATTTGTAACATTTTTTTCAATTTGAATACGGTTAATATAAAAATATATACATTGTTAGAAAGAGAATATGAAGGAATATAATGAAGTTGCAAAAATAATCATTAACTTAAAAAAATTTAGAGGAAAAAGATTTTTAGCACTTTTAAAAATGCTTATTTTTACATAGGTTCACATTCTATAAATTTTGAAAGGTAATGTTAAAATGACATTTTCATAGACAACTTTATCACATTCCTCTTAAAAATTAATATATAAAATGACTTATCTGAGATAATTTTTCATTATTAAATGTGCAAAAAAATATTTGCTGGTAATTTCCATTTTTACTAGCTGACTCACATTTTGTTTTTCCATGTAGGTATTTTTTGGAAATTTCTTTCGGTTGTTTTCTCATCCCTGGTGTTCGCCTCGAGATGTCGCTATTTCTAGGTCAATTCCTAGAAATATATAGCGTTTCACCGGCATTCACCTAACAAAAGAGGACATTTTCTACACTAAACTCAGAAAAAAAACTCACATTATGTTGGGCGGCGACAGAAGCCAACACAAAGAGACTTCTTTCTATGATAAAACTCAGAAAGAGTTCCCGATGACGGTTGCCAGTTATGGCTTTTTTTCTATGCTAAAAGCAAAGAGAAATGCCATTATTGGCTGCCGTAGTTGATTTTGTTATTCATTTTCTCGTAATCTTTGAATATCTATTATCTCTGTAGTTTGGTGTGAGAGTGTGTGTATTTGAGCCAGTCGTAGTTTTTTAAAATTTGATTAGACATATGCCAGCCTTTATTTGAAATTTGATTAGACATATGCCAGCCTTTATTTGACAATCATGCGACAAATAATGTTCTCACGAGAATTCGTTCAAGAACAAGTAAGATGGCCGCTGCTTCTAACTCGGAAGTATTTGAAGCTGTGGCAATTGCCATCAACTGAAGCCAGTGCTGTGGCGTATTTACAAAAATAAAAATATCCTGTTGAAACAGAAAAAGTGTCTTTGTGGTGAGGAAATGCGAATTCATGCTAATAAAGATCTGTTCTGTCCGCCAGTTCTATATAATATTCACTGGCGAACAATCTATGCAGTAAGCCAACCTTGCCCTGCCTATATATGCATACAAGAATCATAATCCCTAAGACTAACGCCGGTAGAATAAGAAAAGATTTTATTACAATACACTAATATCTACATATTTACACAAATACATTAAAACAATTATACATTTAGATCAATAAAATCCGAAGGTATACCAAAATAAGAAGAATAAAGATCTATGCGACCTACTTTATAGTCCCTATTATGCTGACTCTTGGACGTTTGGAGGCCAGCAGTCCGCTACCGTGCTAAATAAGCGACGTTCAGCGCCTTTCACCGTTCATCTGCATCGGGTAGAACTCCCAGTTTGCCGATGCTTTACACTTGCACTCATTTCTCCAGTTCTGAATATTTCTGGATTTGATTGGTCAAATCTTGTCCGTCCGTCCGACCTAGTCGGATCAATTCCTCCCAGTTTACTTGCAGAAGCAGATTTAGACTTACCTTTTACTTTGATTGATGACCCCTTTTGCAACCCGATTACTTTTTTAATTAATTATTCATCTTGTTGATCTGCAAAGTTCCTTGATTAATTACCCTTCCTATCTCAAAGGATTTGTTTTTTTTTTTTGCTGTTTTACAAAATAACACAGCTATTCAAGTCTAAGATGATTTTAAATTAACGAAGTATTTTTTTTTATCTTCACATATATATATATATAACTTGCGTATGTATATGCGACAATTGATACACGTACATACGATTCAATATTTAATCCCCATTTACAACATTTACTATTATTATTTTGTGTGTATTTTAATTATACACCTACATAACAATACTTCCCCCAAGTTCGAAGATTATTTGTTAGTCTTCGAACTTAACATAGAATCCTTTAATTAAATATTTGGGAGGGTTTATTTTCTTTTTGAGTTGTTGCTGTGAATTATTTTCCATTTGTAGTGATGTATGTGTATCATTAAAACACCCACAACATCATAATAGGAAATGTCTAAATTACATTACTTTTTATAGATTTATAATTACGTATTGCTTTTTAATAAAATGATTAATTTATTCTTGACAAAAAATACCGTAACTTTAAAAAGACACATATAAAGTCAAAAAAAAATTAGAAAAACACCGTAACTTTAAAGACACACACACAAATTAAAAAACAATATAAGGTTAATAAACATTTACAAAAATGAAAGACTAACATCATATAATAGTATTAGTTAGTAGAATATTTTATTACAAATCTAATAAATCAGATCTTTTTATATCAAATCAATCACACAGGTCCGGCCCCGGAATCGTTATATGAATGTTTTTGATTAGTATCAACGCCATCCCGTGGCGAACACCAGGGATGAGAAAATTACCTTTCTTATGGAAATAAAGAAAATTTAACAATAGATATTGTATATCAGATATCATGTATTGTATATCAGATATTATGCGTTGTATTTAAGATATTATACAAAGAGAATTTTAATAAACTGTAATTTATCAAAAAATAAAATTAATTTTAAAATAATTGCAAAAAAAATAATATATAAAATACATACTTGAGCACTGAAAAAGTGACAGGGTGAACTAAATTTTTTGCAGTGTATGTATGTATGTCACATTTCTACACTTGATCAATGAAAGTTTTTTTTTTTCCAATTTAGTGCAATATAAAATATTAATGGATAGTGACAATACTGGTGCATCTTAGTATCTGTCTTATATTTCATTTGCCTTTGTGAAATTCCTAATAGCTTACTGGGTAAATAGCTTCATTTTAGGGAAATTATGATCAATTGTTATAAATATGATTATAAGCATAACTTGCAAAAAATTATAAAATTTGGATAAAAAAGTAGAAATACCTATAGTTTGCAAAAAAGAAACATAAATGCTTATGTGTAGATGACAAAGTTATATGATTCAGATACATACCCAATACATAAGATACTGCTTGCAGCAACAGATATGACAATGAAATAGATTTGATTTTTCATTATAATCATTACTTATATAAAAAATTTTTTTTTTATAAATAAGTAGAAAATAACTCGATTGAAAAAAATATAGGGATAAAATTGCTTATAGAGTAGGCAGAAAACCCAGATGTACATATATATGTATTGAAACAGAAAACAAACTTATTTTACAGCATAAAACAAAACATTATTATATAAATTATATAAAAAAATATGAATAATATTATATAATTACAGCTTATAGAAAATATTACCATTGACATTTTTTTAAAAATTATGACAGAACACTTTAGTTTCTAAGTCTTCTGACTTACATGTATATGCGTTCAGATTTATGACAGAACACTTTAGTTTCTAAGTCTTCTGACTTACTTGTATATGCGTTCAGATTTATAACTATTTTGTCTTTTTCGTGACATTTAAAAAAATGAAAAAAAAAATACATAAACTCATTTGCGAAAACTCGTAAAAAAAGGCAATTCTTGTAGTACAGAAAAAAAAAATTGCACCATAAAGAAAGAGGATAAAATACTGAAACCAATGATGTATTTCACCTTCTGCAAACTTCTTGGCCTTCACGCGCTATAATAATTTGAAGTATGATTGGTTAAAATTCTAAAATCGGGGCTCTCAGGTTGTTTAAACTTTTATAATAAACTGGCAGAGTAATTTCTATATATTCTATACTTGTCATCGCAGTTGTATGATTACTGTTGTAACAGTCAGAAAACGTGTCGTAAACATAGTGCAGAATTCGACCACCACACAGAACAGCAGCACCATCGAGGTAGCGAAGCCATCCGTGTTACTGAGTTCGAACATAGTTTATCGGTTCCACAATACAATCCACGAAACAACGCATCTGATGCGACATTAGTAAATATTTCCTTAGGCACGGTGGTCAGGGATATGCAAGAGATTCATGATTTTATTCTCGAGTTAGCCAATAATCAAACTAATATTAATTAAACATTCATATTTACATAATCGAGGAAATATTATATAGAATGGGTATCGAATAAATGAAACGTAACTGCAGACGTATAGTTTAAAATTATTTATTCACACATTTTAATAAAACAATCATTTACCTATAATATTTTATGGATTCAAAGCTTCAGTAGCGGGATTTGCAACATTATTATATTTTAAAGAATACATTTATTTATTTAGACATTATTTTATATTGAAGACTTCAGTAGCGGTATTTCCGATACTATAATGTTTACAAAAGGAATACATTTATTTGTTTAGACATTTTATCTTGAGGACTCAGTAGCGGTATTTCCGATACTGTAATGTTTACAAAAGGAATTCACTTACTTGAAGGCGTAATCTAGCTACCTAAAATTCTCGAGTAAGTATTTTTAATGCATGCCTGGAGGGATTTATACCTTTGCAATGCAAGAGTCTAAAGTAAGATTTAAGAGTAGCGGCGGACATATATTTATTTAATTAAAATATTTATTTTATGACTAAGGGCAAACATTTATTTGAGAGTGAATTATGAAGATAATGCAGAGGCGGAGTGATATATAGAATAATAGAAATGAGTAAAGGAACACTTACGCTTTAGAAAGGCGATATGGAATGGCAGTATATTGAAACTGCAACGCCGCGAATGAGTTTATAAGACTGTCGGGCTGGTCTCTGCCTCGGCCCGACGAAGTAAGGTGTCACATAAGCATAACCAGGGACAAGCGGTACATGTCGCAATTTTCCGGCTGGCTGCATGACATTGTCAAATCCTATGGGAGCACCCATTATGCGCGCTTGTGTAGGACGACTGGGATTAATTTCAACCCTGAAGAATCCGGAAATTTCACGGCGGAATGGGTCATCGCGTCTCTTAAACGTAACACATGTATACTGTATAAACGATTATGATGATATTTAAATAGATTTCTGACTCGGCCCTACATTATCAACATTTACTAAAGAACTCTGGCGACTCTCAAAGAAATGTAATTTTCTAGAATTATTCATTAGATTTAATAAATACAAAACATATAAAAACTGGGAGTTATTACAACTAATATGCCAGCCATTTGCGAAGTAGTAGACCCTGCATTACAATAAATGATGCATTGAATGCGTGTTGATTTATATGAAAGTTAAGTTATTAAGGAAAGTAAATATTAATGAAAATTTGACACGCATTCATTGTTTCAAGCGATCATAGATTTAAACTTTGAACATTGAGACAATTATTAGCATGCAATAATTAAATAATAAATATAGATAAAATGTAGATTTTAGAAATACGCACCCAAGAAAGATAGAATGAGGTAAGCTAGATTATTAGAGAAATTTACACATTAAGTTAATTATTCAATTTAGTTATACAAATGGTAGTTTTTACATTTTACAATTTAGATAAGTAATATGAAGAAGAGCTATAGCATGTTATTAGAGGACTCTAGAGTTTGAACACAGACAGGTACCTGTTTTATAAGAAGTTTTCTGATTCCATTAGTTTAGCAGCAAAAAGTTCACGAGTGGCAATTCTTGTATTTAGATATTTCATTTACTTTCACAGCAGCAGCAGCTTTCTCATTTATTTCAGGCAGCAGATCTTCATGGTTAATTTATGACGGGCAATGGAAAGTTTGGCATCTGATCGCCATCTCCCAATGGAGAATAATCTAGGTGCTTTACTCGGTCATACCTTGGCAGGAACAAATTATTTTTATATTTTTGGAGACTCTCAGTGATCGAGAGCAAAGCTAAAGTTTAACTGAATGTCTCCAGCAACTCTAAGATGGCCTCTTTTCTTATCTTGATCTCTCACATTTTTGTTAAGATATTTTTAGGTTCTACTTAATCTGCCCTGAGGATAATCAATGCATTTTGTTGGTTTTTAATTAAAGAAAGCTGCCGTTCTATTGTTTACATTTACTAATTACATTTTGGGGGATTTTTCTTTAATTAATCTATTATCTATCACTGACCGATGCTTTTAAATTTCAAAGACAAAAAGGAAACAAGATTATTTTAACTTTTAATTAAATATTACATCAGATTTTTTTAGAATTATTATTAAACGAAATTTAAACAAAGCAATAAATACGAACTTTATAATCCAAAATAAATGATTAAAATTATACAAAATTATATAACTAAAAGAAATCTAAATTATATTATTTTATCCCTATTTATTGCCTTTAATTTGAGATCGAAATGTGTGCGTGTTTATGCTGAATTCTACATATACTTATACATTTTTAATATTGTTACACACACAATTCGATACCAAAAAGTTTAAATTTGGGTGGGATAGACCGGTCAGTGAGAGACGACAGAAAAAGGTGAAACTTAAGATTCGAATACGAATCTTACTGTTTCACTGTGTGGTTATACACAAAATAAATATGAATGGGCTGCTTGCGACACTTGTCACCTTATTACAAAGCAAGAAATCAGCATGATCCTTTTTTCTCTCATGCCTGAGAGTTCTTGGCTGAGGAGGCAAAATGGATGGATAACAGTATATTAATGCTCATTCTCATATATTGCAGTAGTTATTTCCCTACGTTGAGATATCTTATATTGTACGTCAACATGAAAGTTCACCTTGTTCTATTTATAAAACTACAATACCAAGATATTTACATTGGTTTACATTCTCAAGTTAATAATTATCCAAGTTAAAAGCTGCTAAAGATTTTTCTTTTATCATTGGCTCATAAAAAATATTAAGGATATTCTGTATATTTTTTGAATTGAAAAAAAAAAAAAATAGCACAACTATTAGCAGTCTGTTATTGTTTTTGCAGTTGTTTTCTCATCCCTGGTGTTTGCCACGGGATGGCGTTGATGGTAATCAAAAACATACATATAACGATTCCGGGGCCGGACCTAAATGATCGATTTGATCTAAAAAGATCTGATTTCTTAGATTTGTAATAAAATATTCTAACTAATACTATTATATGATGTTAGTGTGTTCATTTTTGTAAATGTTTATTAATCTTATCTTGTTTTTGAGTTTGTGTTTGTGGGTCTTTTTAAAGTTATGGTGTTTTTCTAACTTTTTTTTTTTTTGACTTTGTGTGTCTTTTTAACGTTACGTTTTTTTTTTTGCAAGAGTAAATCAATACTTTATTCAAAAGCAAGCCGTAATAAGTAAATGTTTATTAATCTTATCTTGTTTTTGAATTTGTGTGTGTGTCTTTAAAGTTACGGGGCTTTTTCTAATATTTTTTTTGGGACTTTATGTGTGTCTTTTTAAAGTTACGGTACTTTTTTTTTTCAAGAGTAAATCAATCATTTGATTCAAAAGCAAGACGTAATAAGTCAATGTTTATTAATCTTAGATTGTTTTTAGTTTGTATGTGTGTCTTTAAAGTTACGGGGCTTTTTCTCATTTTTTTTTTTGGACTTTATTTGTGTCTTTTTTTAAAGTTATGGTATTTTTGGTCAAGAGTAAAATCAATTATTTTTATTAAAAAAGCAATACGTAATTCTAAATCTATCAAAAGTAAGGTCATTTATATACTATAATTTAGAATTGATACCCGACTACTATTAGTAAGGACCGTCATTGAAAGATTCAATTGAAAAATGATACCCGACTAATTTCTGTTTTCTTTTTTTTTGGGGGGGGGGGGGACGACACAATAATAAATCAAAAAGTGGGTTGTTTTTGTTAACTCTGTCTATATAAAAAGGGTACTGTTATTGAAATACTAAATTTAAAAATGATAGCCGACTAATTTGCATTTCTTTTGACAGTAATTAATCAGAAAGTGGGTTTCTTTTTTTTGGTAAATCTTGTATATATATAAAATACCGTAATTCAAATACTCCATTGAAAAAAACTAAATCCTGTTGAATTTGCTTTCTTTTTTTTAAGACAGTAATTAATCAGGAACTGGGTTGTTTTTGTTAGTGTGTAGATATAAAAACTAATCTTATTTTGAAATAATAAATGTAACAAAAAAAAAATAAATAATAATACCCGACTAATTTTCTTTTTTGGACAAGTAATTCCTAATAATTAGACACTGGGTAGTTTTTGTTTGTGCGTATATATATATATATAGCAAAAGTAACTTGTCACGGACGAATTCTCGTGAAAACGGTATTTTTTACGTGATCCTTAAATTTTTTTCCCGTTCCGCACCCTTAAAAGCAATTTTTGAGGGTTACCCATTCATAATGGAATCTTCAGGACATTATTACTAAACTTACAACAGTAAAGTAAGTTACAACACATTAAAAAAAATAGACGTCTTAATCAAATTTTAAAAAACTACGACTGCTTCAAATACACACACTCTCACACGAAACTACAGAGAAAATAGATATTCTACTATTACGAGAAAATGATGAACAAAATCAACTACTACGGCAGCCAATCAAGGCATTTCTTTCTCTTTGCTTTTAGCATAGAAAACTACAGAGAAAATAGATATTCTACTATTACGAGAAAATGATGAACAAAATCAACTACTATGGCAGCCAATCAAGGCATTTCTTTCTCTTTGCTTTTAGCATAGAAAAAAAGCCATAACCGGCAGCAGTCGGGAACTCTGTGTTTTATCATAGATAAAAGTCTCTTTTGTGTTGGCTTCTGTCGCTGCCACCGCCTCGGTCCAACATAACGTGAGGACTCATTTCTGCGTTTATAACATAGAAAATTTCGTCTTGTTGAGTGAAGGCCGGTGAAACGATATATTTCTAGGAATTGACCTAGAAATAGCGACATCTCTAAGCGAACACCAGGGATGAGAAAACAACCGTTTTTGCTTTTAATCGATTTAAATTAAAAATTCCATCAGATTTTTACCACATCTTTAACCCTGTTTCATTAAGCTCTCTATAAACAGCTTCAAAGACTTATTACTAAAATTGAAAACAATGTTGAAAGAAATACACATTTATGTAACCAATTTTCATTTCAAATGCTTTAAATTTTTTATTTGTATTAATAATCCATTCATGTCATGATCTAGAGGTGATATACATATAAATTTTGATGAATAACCAAGTAATTTTCAACAGCGCAATAAACCTGTTTGAATAAATGAGCCAAGATGCCCTGACTTATATAAATTATTTGGTACCATTATCGTACATACTTTACGATCACTTAGCATTTGTTTCTTCTTTTACATATGGTGTGTAGCCATTGAATCCATACTATAAAAAGTAATTGATAAATTGAATATTAAGCACCTTTTAGCATACTTCATAATTGAAGAATAAAACATTTTTTTTGTAATGTTGAATAGTCTTTAATTATTATAAAGTACTTTAAAAATAAATACTGTATTTAACTTGTAGTTATTTAATTTTTTAAAAATAGTTTCAAACTAAATGTTTTCCGCAGATATTGTTGTTCAAAGGTCAGAGGACAAGGGAATGTTTTTTATAAAATAATCTCAAAATAAATACAATTCAAAGGAACATATTCCATATATGCTATTGTACATTGATTCGGGATTGGAGAAAGAAAGACTTCTTGATACAAAAGAGGACAAAAAAAAAAAGACCTTGCTCTCTAACTGATAAAAAAAAAGATTTCATGATCTCAAAATGCTAGCCATGTTTATGCAAAGTAAATTCTCCAGTTAATGACTTATATTGTTATCTTCTATAAACATGTTTTTAAAGAATATTTATGACCAAATAATTGATAGTGAAGACACTGCATTGGTATTTTTGCAGCAGAATGATTTGCTGAATCAAATTGAATGCAAAATGTCTTATGTTAAAATGCTGGACAGCCATGGTGCGTAAAAAGACGGAAGAAGGTTAAGAAGAAATTTATATCACTTTGTGATTCTCACAATGAGGCTGTCAAACTACTTGGTGAGGCCCAAGTGGCAGTAACTTTTTTATTGTTCTTATATAAAACGTTGACTATATAACAGATTAAATGTTTGAGATTTTGAAACTTGTGATAGACCTTCCGTGAATATGGCACCAAATTTACTGATAAATTTTTCAACACAGTAGTGGTTGGTTTAACTTTTACAGGGAAGTGTACTCATACATCATATCTGTTAAAGATGGAGGATAAATGGTGGGAACCAATAAAGAACTTGTACAGACAAAACCAGATTTGCCAATCACAAATACTACCGAAAGAGGATATTGCAAGACAACCAACTGTCCACATCACAGAATCAAAGTTTCCACAATGAAGCAGAGAAACCACTAATCTTGAGTAGATAGTCCCTGAGTGTTTAGGTTGAAAAAAGATCCAATTGACTACTGCATGCCATACCAAGACAGATCAACTTTTATTTTCATCATTACTGGCTCAGTCATCTACTTCCATTAACCTGCAGTGATTTCAATGTCAGGAGATTCAGACATTTCAACTATTAATCAAAACATTTAAACATCAAGGTGATTGAATGTTCATGGATTGAAGCAAAAATCAAAATATTAAAGATGAGATACACCTGAAATGTTAGTCTCATCTGGATTACATATTGCTGGAATATATCTGCAAAATAGCAATGAATCAGACTGCTTTCTAGCTTTTCTCTGAGATGTTCACTCCATCACTGGTAATCAAAAAAAAAAAAAATGTACATTTTACTCTTCATTTTATTTTTTGTTAATAATCCAGTTTATTTTTATTGTTTTATTGTACTATGTATTGATTAACTAATACAATTTTTACTATAAAAATATATACTTTACAATTAATTTATTCTTTAATATTGTTTTCATAAAACTCAACATTTACAGTTGACTTTTTTTTTTACTTGTCCAAGACAAGTAAGAAAATTAAAAAATGTTAATTTAACAACTAATTTGTAATTTAGTACTACACACTTTCTGAGAAATAAATTTTCAAAAATGTTTTTATTTATCTATTAGTTTTACAATATGGCTTTGATGGCTCCACACAGCATGTAAAAGCAGAGATAAATGAAAAGTGAGCACAGAGCAGCTGCTTGCTTTTGCTTTTAGTGCTTTGGGATTTTCTAAAATTACACAGAGTCTGATAGCCATTCATGTATGACTGGAAGCAGATTATTTAACAAAATCCTTGAAAATATCTTTGTTGTAATCGATATTAATGATATTTACCTATAATTATTACTGTCTTGTCTATTTCTTTTATTTTGAAATTTGGAACAATAGAAACATTCTTGAGATCTTGCAGTACAATTTTATCAGTCCATGTAATGCTAAAAAAAGTATATTTTTGAGGCTAGTCTTTCTATGTTTATGATTACAAAGAACTATTTTGTCTTCACTAAGCTAACTATCTCTGTTCAAATTTAAATGAGTGATAAAGTGGATATATCATTAAAAGTCTTTTATCTCAATTCTTGTGCCATGATTTCAAAATAATCAAAATATTTATTCCACCTGATGATGATCATGAGAGTGCTATTGCCTGATTGTTTTTCAGATTCATATATCACTTTCAATGCATCAAATTATGTAGTAACCATAATCATTGAATATCTGCAGCGGTTTTAATCCATCAATCGATTAAATTTTATCAGTTGTTGAACCGTCTTTAAATCTATTTATTATTAAGAAGCTCTGCATTAAGTTTATTATTATTCAAGCAAAAAATTTCATTTTTTTTTTTTTACTAATAATATGATTATTGTCAAAAAATCAGTTCTGATTCTTTTTAATGAACCCAAGAAGAGATTTACTAGATAGTTAACCCATTTCTTAAGAGAATTCCAATGCTCAATATCATGACAATCTTGAAGGTCCAAATTAGCAATTTTAATATTTAATAACTATTGAAATTTAGTCATGTGAATATTCAAATATCCATTTTTTTAATACGACTATTATTTTAATCTTGGATCATATGATCCATTCAATAATGTTATAAATGCTCACATATGAAATCTTGTATTGTGTTTTTAACTATAATGTAATTTATTGAATAGTTTTCAGTGTGTGCATCTAAGTTTTGATGCTCATTTAGTTTGTGTTCTCCACCATTTTCATTTCTAAGGGAACCCCAAACCTACTACTTATACAACCAAGTGATAAATAAAATTGAACATCCACCATGATGCGATAATTAGTGTTCCAATTTTTTATATTTGATTGCATAATAATTTGACATTTTGGTCATGTGATTACAGTGGCAAGATTTTTACATTATTGATGGAAAAATTGTGATTTTGCAACAAATAGTCAAAAAATTGGAACACTAAATATCGCATCATGATATGATTGTTCAATTTTATTTATTGCTTGGTGGTGTCAGCAGTAGGTTTGGAACTCCTTTTAGAAATAAAAATGGTAGAGAATGCATACTAAATGAGCACCTAAGTTTTTTACCTAAATAGTTTGGATTAGTCAATCCATGTTTTATGCAAAGATTCAATAATGGACTATTTTAATCTGCAATATTAATCCATTGTTTGCAACAATTTTTGCCAAAGAAAATTTGAAATCAACAGTTTGAATTTGTAGCACCAGTACTGTTATTTGCAATAACTTTAACACAAAGTCTATCATTTGTACCAACATGTACATTAAAGTCTTCAAGAAGAAATATTGTTTTTTTAATGGTATTGCTGTAATAATACTATCTGGCAAAAATAAAAGCTTTCCTTCTTTGAATTTAATATTGGAGCATATGCACCAACAAAATAACCACTAGTACCATTGTGCAATTCCAGTTTTAATACCACTAGCTTTTCATTGATGCAAGGATAAGAATTAGAATATGCAAATCCAACACCGTGCATTATTTTTTTTATCGATTGATGTGCTTTTCTAAAAAATTTTTTTGTCCATTTACTTATTATGTTAATATTCCTTTCTCTGGAAGATGATTTTCATTAAAAGTAGTTATTTTGGTCTTAATGTTTGAAAATCCCTTAACTATCAGATATCCTTTATTCTGTTTTTGAAGAAATTGTATCATATAAAATTCCATGAATTTAAATTTAGAATAAAAATAATTTATAGTATCTTAACTTTAATACTACTAATTATTTCTTTTTTTAAATGATTTTAATGAGTAATTTGCATTACAACTTATCCAGACTATGATGAGACCTACTATTTTTAGATTTTTTCTAATATCTTCCACTTCCATGATAGACAGAAGCATATCTAAATAGGGCTGCCTAATACAATTTTTGCCAGCTGAAATTCTTGTTTCAAATCCAGTTCAAGTAGACTTAATCAGTGATTGCACTAGCCTGAGCAAAATCACAACTAAGGATAACTATCCTATTAAATCTTTATTAATTACTTACTTAATTCTCGGGAGATTATTGAACTAAAAACAAGCGAGAAAATGAATTGGAGTCAGAAATGGTGTAAGTGTAATTAAAAGTTAGAAATGTGTTTCTACAAATACAATCTTATTCTTATAGTTAGTATATG
The DNA here is from genome assembly GCA_028023455.1 of Epiperipatus broadwayi. Taxonomy (NCBI): domain Eukaryota; kingdom Metazoa; phylum Onychophora; class Udeonychophora; order Euonychophora; family Peripatidae; genus Epiperipatus; species Epiperipatus broadwayi. The sequence continues at coordinate 3,224,905 of JAQFVV010000076.1, forward strand.
AAGTTGTGATGGCATGAGAGGTTCATGATAGTTAGTATATGAAGTTGTGATGGCATGAGAGGTTCATGATGATCTGGACTTGCACCAATTCAAGAAGTTGAAGTGATAATTGAGGGAGACAAAAAAGTCTGCTAGAAGAATTCGTATTATTTGATAAGCCAACATCTTATCTTACAAGGTAGTAAGAGGTATTCTTGGTTAGGTATTGTTCGTTTTGTTATTCACAATAAACTTTCATATCTGAAAGTCATTTTATGATTTGCCACTTGTGGAGCATGTTGTTAGTCTGAGCATAACACCCAATATTTATAGGTTAAAGGTATTTCATTTTATAAACATTTTCGCATTAATTAAAGCTTAGAAATATCAAAATATAAATCCCCAGAATATTATCAAACTGAAGAATGTTTATCAAAATGCAACATCATTGATTAGACTACATGGTTACATTAAGATTCAACAATGTGAATTCATGACAGAGTGATTCCATTTCTTTAACTTTACAGTTATGTAGATTAAAATGAAAAGCTAAATAAATAAAAATAAATTCATATTATTTAAATCATCTAGAATTTGCAGATGGTATAATTGTTTTCACAAATAATACTTCAGAACTTACTACAAGAACTGTCAGATGATAGTAAGAACATAGAATAAAAAATAAATCCTAAAAGCATAGTAATGCTGCTCAATTGCTCTTCAGAAAGAAAATAAAAATTGATAATAGCAAATTAGAAGTTAACAATTTATGTATATTAAAATGGGAAGGTAAAAAAAAAAAAAAAGGTAACTTAAGTCACCTAGATTTTGTAGATGGTATAGTTGCTTTCACATAAATAATGCTCCAGAGCTCCAAGAAAAATATTACAAGAATTATCTGATGTCAGTTGGATAACAGAAAATGGTAAAGATATAATAATTTTTAATGGTTTTTAAAAAAAGAAAAATTGATTGATTGTATTGAATTAGAAGTTAATTATAATTACCTTGAGAATAATTATAAATACAAATGGAAAAATAAGAGTTCAAATTATTCATAGAAATAAATTTGGATGAAGTGCTTTTGATAGAAATAATTTACTATTAAAAGAAAATATGCTTTTAAATTTTTTAAATATGTTTTATTAGTTCTTACTTCTGGATCTTAGCAATACAGAAACTTCAGACTATGAAGAATATGTATATTGGGAGTCACAAGAAGGATTCTAAAACAATTATGATGGACAAGAAAGGATATCACAGAGATTATTGGCAGAATTAGGAGTTTTAAATATTGGATTGAACACATTAATTTAAGAGGTAGCCATAAATGGATAACCAAAATTTGAAATTGAATCCAAATAATTTAAAAGAAACAGAGAAAAGAGATTATATAGGATAATTGGACTAAATAAGATATTTAATGTAATTATATGAAGAATAACGATGGACAGGAGAAATTGAATTAAACTTAGAAAGACATTCTGCAATACCTTGATATTAGGTTACATTGATTTTCAAGCTTTTTATACACATAAACACAAGAATATAGATCTGTGATTTTATTTTTTTTAAAACTTCTTGGAGAATCTCTAAGCAAACTCTTAATGCTAATATTTATTGAATTTGAAACAAATCTTATTTAATTTTTTATTTTATTATTATTATAGAAAGAAAAAGTAAAAAGTATATTCTCAAATTTTTTTAAAATTGTTCTTGTAAATATAAAATCAGATTTTTAATTTGATAAAAATAGAAATTAATATAATGTATACAGTAATTTCTAATTCTAATTGTATATTGGGGAAGTCAACATTGAGAAAGGTGTAAGAAGTATTTTGTGGATTAAAATGGGAAGCTAAAGGAGTGACAATAAATGATTATTTAAGTCATTTAGATTTTGCAGATGATGTAGTTGTTTTTGCAAATAATGCTTTAGAGCTGCAGCAAATGATGCAAGAGTTATCAGATGAAAGTAGGAATGTAGGACTAAAGACAAAGGTTAAAAGACTAAAGTAATGTTTAATGGATTTTCTCAAAATATGAAAATAAAGATTGATTATGATGAGTTAGAAGAAGTCAACAGTTACAAATACCTTAGTCAGATTATTAATACAGATGGAAACATAATGGATGAAATTAATTATAGAATTAAACTTGTGGAGTGCTTTTGGTAGAAATAATTTGATACTAAAAGGAAATGTGCCTATATGTTTGAAAAGGAAGGTTTTTAATAAATGTGTTTTACCAGTTCTTATTTATTGATTTGAGACTTGGACACTTAATACAAGAGCAATACAGAGACTTCAGACCACTTAAAAAAGTATGGAGAGATGCATGTTGGGAATAACAAGAAGAGATCGAAAATGCAATATATGGGTAAGAGAACAAACAGGTGTTACTGACCTCATTGAACAAATTAAGACTGGAGTTGGGTTGGATGTATTGCTAGAAATGATAATAGATGGACAATTGAAATCTTGAACTGGATTCCAAGAGATTGCAAAAGATCCAGAAAGAGATCAGTTGTGAAATGGATGGATGAAGTAAGAAAGTGTATAGGGGTGATGTGGAGAAGAGAAGCTAAAGATCGGAGATGGATTGAACTTAAGAGAGATTTTCATCCTGCAGTGGATTGATAATGGTTGATGATGATGATACAGTAATTTACAAATAATTATAGTATGAATAATTATTGAAATTAATTGATGAAGTCAAATAATACACGTATTAATAATTGATTAAATATATATAAAAATAAATGTATAAATGGGTGGCACTACTCTAGGGAAAGAGTTGCTACTGTTTTTAAAAATAAAAATAGCTTCTCTAGCACCTCTTTATAGAAAAAAAATGGAGAATAGAATATTCATTAGACTAGTCAAATATTGAATAGTGAGAGTTTACTTTCCCTCTTCCTTGTTTTACCTTCTAGCTAAAAGTAAATTATTATCCATTTATCAAACACTAATTGAATTTCTAGTTGAATTGTCTGTAAATTGATTTTAGACATTTGCAAAAGCATGCTGTATTAAAAAGTTAAATTTTTAACATCACTAAAAGTATAAATTTATACACAAAAATAATAAACACATTACAATACTAAATAAAAACAGGTAGTTGTGACTTTTTAATACAGTAATGAATAACTCAAACACCCCTCCCATTGGAACAAGGTGTACTTAAATATTAGTCAGGATACCTAAAAATGAAGAAGTCGCAACTAGTGGTTTATTTATTTTTTTAATGTTTTCCTTTTTTTAATTAATATATATGTCCATTATTTTTTTTAGTTCACTTTTTCTTTTTAAGTGTTTTAAATTTATTGTAAAAAAAAAAAGGGACTTGGTGTCCTGACTAATCATTCTGCCTTGCATGGGCAACAGGTCTAATATGTAAGTCTCTTGATTTTATAAAAGAAAATTCGAAATTTATTTTAAAAATCTGAATTTTACTCTGATCTAGCTTCTGTTTTGGATGTGGCAATTACATTTTTTACTATAGATGCATAAATACTATATTGCACATTAATACTAATATATAGGTATATGCATAAATATAGTGATAAAATGAGAATATTTATCATAAATTTAAGCAAATTAATATTTTATTTAGTATGTCTGCACAAATATGTGTATATGGCTTATATGTTGAATGATTTTATATTTATTTTTGATATCATCTTTTAACAGTGTTAATAAAATACTAAAAAAATACCCACTATGTTCAGTTTTAAAAAAATTATGAATAGTTAAATACATTTAAAATAAAATAATATCATTATAAAAAAAAGAATTTAAAGATTAATTCTTTCTGTCAGTTTCTGATTAAAAAAAAATTTTTTTTTAATAAGTTTTGTTTATTTGTATATGTGAGAAGGTTGACAAAAATTATTGCAAACTGTTTCAGTTTCATATTAGAATAAAAAGTTCAACTATTTTAAGAAAAAGATTGCCATGGAAACAAATATCTAAAAAATTCTTTACTAAGAGAAATATTTGAAACATAGGGGATTTGAATGAAGACTTTCAAGCGTTCTTCAACTATCCACACTATCTCCTACCACGGATAAACATTACCACACATGTAGAAAAGATAGGTAATCACCAGTGTATGTATTTTGTGCTGAACCAATACTCATCAGTTGGTCCAGATCATCATCTCCCCCACACATATAATCAGTGCTCAGTTTATATTAAGATAGCAAATCTTCATACTTTAATGGACAGGCTTCAATCTACTCCAACCTCCAACTCTTCAGCCATACCATACCATTGAAAATCTGATGATGGAATGCCCAAATTTCACGCTGATCCCAATATTATGGTTATGCCCATATTAACCATGTCACTCTGACCCCTTATGTATAGGACCATATCCATTTAAATACTTAGAAGAGGAATTGGCAGGATGCAGGCTTAATATGTAATATTTGAAATACAGGCATTCTTTATATACCTGGAGCTTAATTGTAAATATAGGGGATTTGAACGCAGACTTTCAAACACCCTTCAACTATCCACACTATCTCCTACCACTGATACACATGACCATACACATGTAGAAAAAATAAATAAATCACCAATATATGTTTTTTGTGCTGAACCAGCACCTATCAGTTGGTCCAGATCATCTTCCACACATATCAGTGCTCAGTTTATATTAAGATAGCAATTAATATTAGCATCAGCATTTGGGCATTCCATCATCAGATTTTCAGTGGTATGGATGGATGAAGAGTTGGAGGTTGGAGTAGATTGAAGCCTGTCCATTAAAGTATGAAGATTTGCTATCTTAATGTAAACTGAGCACTGTTTACATATGATCAACTGGTGAGTGCTGGTTCAGCACAAAATACATATATTGGTGATTTATTTATTTTTTCTACATGTGTGTGGTCATGTATATCAGTGGTAGGAGATAGTGTGGATAGTTGAAGGGTGTTGAAAATCTGTATTCAAATCCACTATATTTATTAAGAGAAGTAATTTTTACATAATATTTTTTTTTTTCTGGTTTGGTAGAATTTTTAAATTTATTAGTGTAAATTTACACTACAAAATTATAAATTTCTCATTCTCAGATCAGACTTTTTGAATTAAATAAACAATTTAATGATTCATTTTTAATATTGCTCTTATTATTCTTCATTACACATTTGTTTTTCTAAAACATTCATATGTGAAAACATAAAAGTAAATGATTATTTCTTCAATCCCCTCCAAGCTTATTCAATATTAATTATTTGTTGGACTATTTCCACCATCTAATATTAAGAATTGAATGTCTTTAAAATTCAGTATTCAAGAATCTAAGGATCCAAGTTCAATTCTTATGCTAGTACTTGTAATTGGTCAGGTCAATAATATTTGAAAAAGAGAGAGTAATACCACACAAAATGTGTTATATACCAAATGCATTCTATTATTAATAGTTGAATGTATTTAGAAAGTTAAAAAATTTTCTGAAAGATATTCACTTCTTAATGTTAGATGATGAAAATAGTCCAGCAAATAAAATACTATCATTACAAACTTTCAGATAAACACTAAGTGTATTGAATAGTTTGTTTATTTCCTCAAATCAGCATTTAATTTTTTTTAAAAAAATCAACTATTAATCTTTTTTAGAAGATGAAGTTGTATGTAGCATGTATTTAATCATGTTTTAAAGATTAAATTTATATATTTCTCATTAAAGTTTATTCTATTACTAACAAAATAAGTCAAAATCAAGAAAAAATATATAAAATAGATACTGATCAATTCCCTAAGTGGTGGATAATGGAATGATCTTTAAATATGAAAGCCAATTATGAAGAGCTTCTGATGCCTTGTAGAATAGGATGTTGGTTCATTAGTACTGTTTCTGATATAAAACCTTTTCTGTTTCCTGTTTTACTTTTTCAGTCACTTAAATTATTGTTGTGTCCTAAAATTTCTCATGCATTGGATATATTCTTATACTGATTGTGATAATGATATTTTCTGTTTCTGAAATATTTGCATCTCTTAATTACAAGAACAGCATATTGGAATCCAAACCCTCCTGAATTAAAAAAGCAATGATGAGGAGAAGTTTAGGCTGACAGTCTGTGGCAGTACAATCATTAATAAATCAATTTGCAACTCAATTTGAGTGAGTTAGGAGTTGCAACTGGCAAAGTTGTATGTTTAGACATCTATTCAAGAATACTTTTGCTTACTACAGGAATGGAAGACCTAGAAAATGTGATATAAAAATGGCCTACATATAGGTTGCCATGCCTGACAGATTATTCATTAAAGCAATAAAAATAACTTAGTAACTGTGGGAAGCAGCAGGTAGTGATAGTATTAAAGAGAAGTATTATAAAGCTATTTTTTTTCTTTCTAAATATAAATATTTGGAATGTTCAAACTTTACTCAGTACCATCTTTTTAAGACCATAACAGATGATTGCATTAGTAGCTGAGGAGATATCAAGATTTAAGATCGATATAGCTACTCTTTGTTGAAATTTATTTCCAAGAGGAGGAAGGGAAGTTTAATAGAACAGATGTATGGATAAGTTTTTTTTGAAGGGCAAATCAGTTAATGAAAGAATTCATAGTACACCTGGGTCTCGTTTTATGCGGATTATTTTAATGCAATTTTGAAGTTATGTGATTCATGTTTCTTCTTAATATCTTTCATATTTCACTATATTTATTAGATATCAAGAAATTTAAATTATTAATAACTTATTTTGACTTGAAATACTTTTTTTTTCCTCAAAAATATAACATTATATTAGCAGCTAACATGAATATGGCCTGAAGCTATCTTAGCTTCTATATAAATAACTACTTATACTAATGAATAAATAGTAATAATTAGGTTTATATTTACATATAAAAATATCACAATAAATATTCAAAAATTTTAAACTTTTAAAACGTATTTTGTTAATTATAACAGAAATAAATAATTTTTTAGATTTTTAAAATAAATAATAACAAAGATTTGATTGATTTTATAAACTGAAAATAATCTTTCTGATGATAATCTATAGTATTTTTGTTTTGATTACGATCTCATTTTTTTAATATGGAAACAAAAAACAATTAACACAGCTCAAGACTGAAAGTGGCGCTAGTTGTATGTTACATGACAAACCTGATTTCTTAACATTTCACAAACGAACATATATTGTCAAATAGCCAAATAACCGCTAATGATTAAAATATATATGAAAAAATGTAAAATTAAATACTGTAGTTAATAAAAAAAGTAAAAAAAGTTTGTCTTGTATTATTTTTTTTCAAATATTTGAAATATTTTATTAGTCATACTTTATTTCCTTATTTTTTTAATGCGAATTTTAAAGCAATATTTCCTTCTTGCTTTGCTTTTATGCGATTTCTGAAAATTACAACCCCCTACCCCCATTTTTTCAAGATAAGTTAAGTCTATTTTTGTGCGATTTCTTTTGTGCGCGTTTTCTGAGTAAACCTTATAAAATGAGACCCAGGTGTATTGGATTTGCTGCAAAGTCTAATTTAGTAATTTCTATTTTTGGAATTCTTAGTATTAATGAAAGGGTATTAATGGACATTTTATTAGTGTCTATACTTCAACTTTTTAGATTTGACAGAATTCAGAGAAGGAAAGCTTTTATTCTTTGTTGGATAGCATTATGACTGCAATACCATTAAAAGTTTTTTTTTTTTGAAGACCTTAGTGCATATATTCGTACAAATAGTATATTGTGGCCAAAATTTATTGGAAATAATGATACTGGTGCTGTAAATTCAAATTGTTTATTATCATTAAATTTTTGCATAATATATGGATTGATCATATAAATACTTTGTTTAAGTAGAAAAATCACTGTAAAGAAAGACCGATGCATCCACTTTTAAAATGATTCACATTTAATAGATTATAGTTAGGATCAGAATGCAAGAGTTTATGTTACATGAGCACTTTTAAGCAAAGATTGTTGGACAGATTATAGATTAATATATGCTAAAATTAAAATGGATATAGTTGCATTAAAAAATAGATATTATTCCAATCATATTTGATGTTCATTTTTTAAAAGAATCTATGCATATTAAATTTCAACAATTTAAACACTAAAATTGTTAATTTGGATCTTCAGGATCATATTAGTGAAGCATGACATTTTCTTAAGGATTGCATTATGGCTACAAGTAAGTATATTCGAATCACAAAAGAATAACCAAGACTGAGGTTTTGACAATAATATTATTTTTAGTGATTTTCTTGGTAGAATAATAGATTAATTGTGAGATTTCATAATAAATATAAAAGATCTGAAGGCAGAGGTTTAAGACTGACAAGAAGGTTAAAAATGATTAAGAAGATAAAGATTGTAACGGGGTTCCCTATCCATGAGAATAACGCATGTATATAACATACGCATATTTACGTATTTAAAACATGTTTTTTTTTTCTTCTTAAAATATATATATATATAAGTAATTCTGCACGGTACTCTTATTGCTCGCCCAGCATATTTATGGATGTCAATCCTATCTACAGGTAAATAAGAATTATGCTGGGAGAGATCGAGTATCAATTTTTAATAGACAGAGCTCCTACCTCTAGCTAGTTCACTCAGGGCGGGTGGTTATTAACCGTGGGAAAGACATGGGGGAAGCAAATGCGCACATAGACACAAACGATTCTCTGAATATATTATTTTTTTGGGTTTTACCACTATTCTCTATCTCTACAATACGATCTAAATTTAAAAAAATCAACACTGAATACACACACTCGTACTTAAAACAAAGATTTAATAATGATTAATGTAAATACAAAATCCCATAATAATTTATTTACTGGCTTGTGCTCCAATATTTGAATATAACACATGCAAACACATATACTGCATAGATACATAAATATAATAAAACAAATAAATCATAGAATACAAAATAAATGAAATATGTCATTATCTAACCTATTCATCCATATAACTACGTTTGGCGATATATCAAAGATTTCTTTTTTCTTTCTTTTAGCCATTACGCTTTATTATTTTATTGGAAATAAATTCGTATTTACGAGATGAATAGCATTTAAGAATTTGTTCGTATTACCTTGATTTTCTCCCCGGGGGTGTAGATGAATGGCGGTGTTTGTTTGCTTGATACTGCATCATGGTGAATATGTGCCTTTTTGGCAAGCATCTCCATCGATTCCTCAATGCAAGATCAGTGTCTTTCAGTGAAGGTCATTCTGCTTATGGTTTAGAAGGGGCTTCGTTCCTATGTAGATGGCATCGGTAGTATCTCCACAGGATGGCTGGCAGAGCCCGGCCCGTTTTGGTTCTTACCCTAGCCTATTCATGGTTTGGTGGTTATATATAATTTTTAAACTTATATTCTTGCGATCCGGCTGGTAGAATTAATAATTCTAGAATCCTTGCCAAAGTCCGACTCTCAAAACTCGTTAATTAATCACTATTGTTCCTTTTTCTTTTTATTCTTTCTTTCTTTCAAACAAAACCACATGGTATTCTTAGGTTTGCAAAAAAAAAAACCTTTTAGCAACTTTTCTTTTTTGATGTTTAAGAATTTTAATCAACACCTCGAAAATCCATGTTCGACTGTTCATTGTCTTTTACTCCTAACATTTTTCTTTTAATTAAAATAACTTTTATCTATTAAAATAGCAATCTATAAATTTTTGATTCTTTTCTTACATTTAACATATCTTTTTAACAATTCTGTACTCCATCTTCCGTCTTGAAAATAAAACTTGGCCATGTAATTTTTCTTCTTTTAGTGAATTTATTACACTTATTCACCCATACAGCAATATAAATACACGCGCTTCTAAACAAAATACAAGAGCACAAAACCTATAACCCCCCTTCCTTTTTTGTTTTAATCTATTTTTATTTCCCCATTTAAAACATACACACACACATAAAAAAGAATTTAATATCAATGTTGATTAAATATATATGCGTGCCCATATACTACCCTACTTTAGAACAGGGTTTGAACCCAGCCCTGTTATAATAAAGATATTCACTGATTATGATGAAAACAACATACGGATCTGAGAAACAGTAATCACAATCCTATTATATCCAGCAATAGCGTTCTTATATAATGACATTGATATTTTGAATAAGTGGAAGTATTTTGATATTCTTTTGAATAATGGTATAGGAATTGAGATATTGATTTTTAGTGATATATCCATTTTATCGACTTATTTAGATTTGGACAAAGATATCCAGCTTAATGAACTCTTAACAGCTCTTTATAATCTTTAAAAATGGAAAGGCTACAGATTCTAATGAAATATCAGTGAAAGGTTTAAAATATAGTGGTGATATATTACATTTTAAAATGTATGAATCCATGAAGTTATGCCATTTGATCTTAAGGATGTTTTATTGTTATAATTTTTAAAAACAAGGAGAATAGACAAAATTGAAGTAATTATTGTGAATATCACTACCACAGCAAATGTATTTTCAAGGATTTATTTGATTAGGTTACTTCCAGTTATAGACAAATGGTTCTCTGAGACTCAGCATAGTATTAAAAATGAAGAAATTTAGACATGTTTTCTTTTACCAGGCAAATACAAAAAAGTATCGGAACAAAAAAGTGCTTTATATATTATATTTATTAATTTGGTCAAGACATTTGATTCAATTACTAGAACAGGTCTGTGGCATTGTTTGAAATTGGTTGACTACCAAATTTTTTGCATTATATAGATTCTATTTGATGGAATAAGAGGAAATATTATTATGCAGGAAATCTGAGGCATTTAAAATGAAAACTTGTTAAACAAGGATGTGTAATTGCTTCAACATTGTTTTCAATTTCTATAACAGTTTTTGGAATTGTTTACAGACAGCTTGATCAAACAGGGGTGAAGATATGATGCAGATTTGATGTAATTTTTAATTTGAATTGATTAAAAGTGAAAACAAGAACTTCTTAGATTCTGTATTTAACAATATGTTAATGAGTGTGCTATTTTTGCCAGTTCAAAAGATAATTTTCAAATGTATTGAATGTTTTGAATGCAACATATAAAGACTATGGTTAATTAATTAATGTTCAAGAAATTCAAGTTTATATCTTCAGTAAGTTTTAACTTGGATAGTTATCAATTTAAGAATGTAAACCTGATTAAATACTAAGGTTTTATTTTATAAGTAGAAAGATGGATTTAGATGTTGAGATATAACACAGGCTTCAATGTGTGTTGTTGCTTTTAATAAGTATAAATGTATAGTATTTCATCACAGGCAAAAAAATAATGCAGCTAAGTTATTTTTATATAGAGCTGTTATTTTACTTAATTTATTGTATGGAAGTGAAACTTGGATATCCTATCAGTGCAATATAAAGGTATTAGAAAAGTTACATTTATGGATACTTTGTAAAACTAATTAATGTTTTTCCAATTGCTGGATATGATACTATAAAATCCATATTATTGTAAAATTACACTTTCATTGAATTGAACATGTAAAATGGATGCAAGACTTTTTAAAAGTATGTTTTATGGTTAATTTGAGTATGGGTTGTTGGTGGAATAGATCCTATCTAATGTTATAAGTATTATCTCAAAAGACATTCTAAAAAAGTGCAATGCCCATTGTTTCCATTAAAGAGATGCCAGAAGAGAAAATATATTAGAGAGCTATAATTAGACACATTGTTGAAGTATTTCAAAAAGAAACATTTTTTTGCTGAAGAAATTAAATGATGGCATCATAAAATATCAAATAAACAGACTCGTTTCTAGAATTTTTTTCTCTCTCTCTTTTTTTTTTTTGTGGAGTTAGAATGGTCATACTTAATAACAAATGTCTATTATTAACTTTCTAATATTTACTGCAAGTATTTTTTTTATAATTTTATTAATTTATTTATATTGTTTTGATTAACTATCATTTTTATTATATATGTCTAAAAAGTAAATTATAATTTCTACTAAGATAATAAAGTTTGAAGTCATGAAAAGTTAATCATAATTTTGTCTTGAGCTGCATTACATTTTATGAAAGCTTTAAGAATAATATCAATTTATTATCAATTGTATGGCAAAAATCAATTAGTTTATTATCTTTTAATAACTTGCCTGTATGTGCTGAAACATCAGGAATGTTGTATATTAAATAAAATTGAGTTTGAGATGATGAAAACTGAATGTTCATCTGAAATTTGATGTAACTGCTTTTCAAACATTTAAGCTCACTTTCAAAATTGATCTTTCTTTAGCTTCTTAAGATTATTTTGTCTCTATATAACCATTTAGTAGTTCATTTAGATTTTATCAACTGTTTTTTTTTTCTATGCATGCAAAGGAAAATGAAAATTTTCATTCTGTTATTTCTTATAATTTAATTCATTTATTTTTTATAAAATATTAAATTCTTAGAACTCCCTGAATGATCTTTGTATTATCTACCTGTTTTTGAAATTAGAATTAAAAATTGTGTTTATTTTTAATTGCAATTTAAAAAAAAAAAATGGAGATATTACAACACTGCCACTTACTGTATTATATATAATCCATGAAGTATATATATGTTGGTTAATTTTGTTGTCAAATTTGTAACACTATGATTCGTTTCTAGCTATTTGGCTTCTATTTGCTGAGAGTTACTTTACTATATTTGTGCTATCATTTAATGATAGTTTTTTATTCTTATCCTGTTATTTAGTTGAGAAATTGCAAATGTCCTAAAGTTTTGAATTTAAGCCATCTAGCTTATAAACTTCTATGCTTCTTACTAAGTCAATGAACATATATTTGAGTGACTTCAATTATGGCAACTCTTGATTTTTTTCTAAGATATTGCAAATTGTAATAATTATCTTAGATTCCCCTCAATTTAAGGTCAGGTATTAACTTTTTTTAAATTAATAGCATATAAATTTATATTTTTGAAGAAACTTAAAATAAAAGTAAAAAGAATTTAGTCATATTGTTAATTCTTGTATTTGAAAGATGGTCATTGTCTTTAATCATCTACCTTTCTGTATCAAGAGAACCACTCTAGTTCTGTACCAGTGAGACAAGCATGTTTTTGTAATCACTCTATTTTAAAATATAATACTTCTTTGCACTTTTTTAAAATGTGCTTTTCCTTATTATTTTCAGAGCTGCAATCGACAAATGTATTGTTAATTAAATACATCTTCCTATGTACATGCAAAAATTGTATAATTTAAATTGTCTATTAATGTATTGTTTTATATATATGTGAATAGTACACATCAATGCATATGAATCCATAGGCACACATGTATATCCCATATATGCATTAAAAAAAATACAGTACATATATCTATACATATAGTTGCTATAAGAATCTTTTTTTTTTATTTCAATACAGAAAACAAGTTGATTTTTATAGGATGTTATATGTGTACAGAAAAGTGTGTAGTTATGATATGCATGGATGTATATTTATATAGTACATATACATAATTGTTCATAATGTATATACTTAATTATTTGCAATAATGGTCATAAACAAACTAAAATTTTATTTTTTTATATGTACATTAAAGGTATATATTGCATATATACACAATGTTATACATTTGTAAATATAGTAATATTAATATAAAATACATTTGTGTGTATATATATATATGTGTGTGATATATATTTTTCATGGATTAGCTTAATCTCACCAAATATACAAAGACCTTTATTGGACAGTATCTATTAGCACCCCTTTTATTATAATATATTTATCAATGACACTATTTAAGAAGACTATTAGATAATTGAAACTACAATAGAATAACAAAAGGCAAAAAAAAAAGACTTCAATATTTTATTCCAGATAAAAACAATGATAGTGAATATTTGATAAGTAGTTTGTATTTACCAGAACCAGATTTCTGAATTTTTTTATATTACTTGACTCTATCATTTATTAAATCTTTTTAAGTGTAAAGGTGCAGGTGTTTCACTTGGACTATAAAAGTATTAAATTTTTTTATTTATATGATGATGGTGCATTTCTCAAACCCCATCCAAAAGCATTTTCTTTGGGCATTATTTGATAAAATATATTTATTTTCATCATTTATTACTAATTTTGTATAAATATTTATTATAGAATTACTATAATATGAATAAAGGCAAAACTCTCCATACAGTAGTGCCACCCTGTGCTAACCAGAGTAATCAATAGATGCCTGAAGGCTTGTGCATAAAATCCCTATCTAGTGCCTACTCATCCAATATCCCCAGACTAGTTCGAGATGGTGATCATGTGATCTATAATATGAATATATTTTTAATTAAGCATTAAAGTCGTAATATGGTTTATTTTATTTAGTTTGAACATGAGTTATTTAAAATCTTGTTTAAATTAATGACTAAAATTTTTCTGATATTTAGGTTTAAATTATTTTTATATGTTTTAAAAGGTAAATCATGGGTTTTAATCTGCAACAACTATAACTGGTATGTAATACTGCTATCAATTTTCAAACACTAATTTCATATTTTTTAAATTGAACAGCTATCCATCTCGGTATATTTGTAATTATGTCTATTATATAAAAATCAAATTAGTTTGAATTTATCTCACACATTGTGTGGTTTATGTCTCTTTTTTTGGAACTTATTAGTATACTGGTTTTAGTTTAAACTTTTAAACTTAAATGTCTATTCTCTGTTTTTTCCGATTTCTATTTTTTTTTTATATATATAATTTTTATACTACTTTTTTATAAGTAATGGTTATAATAATACAAATCAAATTTATTTTATTTTAAAATACATTTAACTGAACTCAATTACAAAGCTTATGTTTTTTTTATACAGTGTTGCTTTTTATGTGGTATTGCTACATAGCTTTCATACATGTGTATTATTGTAAAACTGCATACTATCATATCTGCAGAGAATCTATTCCAAATTTTTATTTTAAAAAATGTGTCTGACTAAGCCGGGTTTTGACAAATGATATATCAAAATGTTAGTTAATGAAGATGATGATAATAATGTTTTTGACATTACAAAAAATAATTTTATGGAAATGGAGAATGAACACACTACATGTACTGAAATATCTGAATCTGATGATGAAGAGAACATTTGAGATCAAATAATTTAAATAATTACATATTCCCATGATAAACGTTATGGACTAATCGAGCCTCCACTATTGAATAAAAGAATAAGATAGCACAATGTAGCAAAAATTTACCAGAATTGACAAATAATGCAAAAGCTTTAGGAAACAATCCAGATCTGAAAAAATGTGGAATTTATTATTTACCAATAATATTTTGAGTAAAATTATTATATGGACAAATAAAAAAATAGAAGAAACAAGAACAAAATATAAATTTCAAAATTGTATTCATATTCATGATGTGAATAATAATAAAACATTTTTGGAACTATCATCTTACATCAAAATATTCAAGTCAAATAATAAAAATCTTGATTTGTTGTATGCTACTGATAGAATTAGACCCAGAAAGAGACAACATGTGAGATGGATGGATGAAATAAGAAAATGTGCAGGGGTGTTGTGGAGAAGAGAAGCTAAAGATCGGAGAAGATGGATTAAACTTGGAGAAACCTTCATCCTGCAGTGGATTGATAATGGTTGATGATGATGATGACTGATAGAATCAGGTGAGAAATTTTTCAAACAATTGAGCCTAAAATAAGATTTAAATTTTTATTTTGCATATTCTGATGATCTGAAAGAATGAGAAAAAATGATTTTATAGCTGCTATCAGTAATTTGTTTGAAATTGAGGAAAAAATATTACTGGAACCAGTACCCACATTGAGGAAATACTTGCAACAATTAGGGATAGCTGCCAATGTAAAATTTATATGTTAAAAAATCCTGGAAAAATGGATAAAACTATTTGATTTGCTAATGCTGTAACAGTAATTTTCTAAATGCTATATTATATATACACATTCAGGAAAAGATTTTGACAGTAAGACATTGAATAAAGAAGAAAAGCAGTTTAGCATTCCGTCACTTTGTTATTAGATTTGGTAAAGCCTTTACATAATTCCAATAGAAATTTTACAGGAAACAATTGGTTAAGTTCTGTATAAATGGTCTCAGAGTTACAAAAGAAGAGGCTAATTTATTTGGGAACTTTGAAGAAAAACAAAAAAGTTCCTTCAACTTTTCTACTATCAAGGTCAAAAATGATAGAAAACATTTGTATGGATTTCATGACAACATTATACTGTTATCACACATCCCCCAAAATATAAAGCTGTATTAATAATTTCTTCTATGCACCACTTTAACAAGATTGATCCTAGCAATAGCAAACATGAAATGATTGCAGACTGCAGTTTGATAAAAGGAGTGGCTGCACTTGATTTTACATGTGATAATTATTCGCTTTGCAAGACAAGGCAAGCAATGGCAATTTTTTCCCAAATGCTAAATATCTCAACTGTAAATGCATTCATTTTATATAAAAAAAATTAAGCAGTCAAAAAAAAATTCAATGCAACCTCTAAAGTGAACTTTGTGTTTATATTCTCACAGGACTAAAAAAGACTGAAAATACTAATAGTGTCATTGGGAAGATTCTAGATGACTACAGATTTGAACTAGAAAGATCGATCAACCATGTTTTAATCCTTTTTATCATTAATAATTTAAAGTTATTAGTTATTGATATTATATACACCTTCAGTAGGAATCACAATTTTTTAGTGCCTATTATTCATATTAATTAATTCTGAATATATATAAATTATACATAATTAAACATACACAATGAACTCCGATATAAATGAAATTTAAAATAACAAGTTAATGTTAAGTACTAATCCATCTTATTATGTGTAATTAAATTTGAATAAAACAGTATTTTAGAGACCATTTTAGTTTCTTGTTTGTTTCAAAGCTTTGAATAAATTAAACCAAAAGGGGGAAAAAAATTGTTACACAATAAAAATTGCTTAAACAATCTGTTATAATTTGTTCAATAAAGAAATATATTAGTCTTGCATTGGTGGTCGAGAGGTTATAATTTGTTCAATAAAGAAATATATTAGTCTTGCATTGGTGGTCGAGAGGTCAGCGTGACTGCCTTGCACTTGCAGGCAGTTGCCCGGGTTGCGGGTTCGCATCCCGGCCAATGCTATGACACTTAAAAAAAAAAAGAAATATATTAGGATTAACTTTTTCAGTTTTTTTTTTTGGCTCTTCCATAATCCATAAATTAACACTTTTGAGCCCATAGATTTATTGAGAAATGATTACTGGAACAGTGGAATTTTTGATTGAAACTCCACTATTAATAGTAATAGAAATTTTAATTTATTTTTTTGACTTTGCAAAGTCAAATCCCAATTTCTTCTCATTTTTATTTAGTTGAGTTTGAGTATTATCAATTTTCTTTTGATTAAAAATAAGCTGGAATTAAAGATATGTTTTATGTGTTTAGAAATTTTCTTTTAATATTTCTCATTTTGTATCACATCATATATGTTTTTTAAATTGTTTCGTAGATACATAACTTGAGCAATGGAATGTTTTTTGGTACTTCTTGAATCTGAATGATAGATTTCAAAATGCAAATTATATTTCGAACATTCATCTTTAAGTATTATATTAACAATTTTCTTTTGCATACTACTTATATTTTTGTTATGATTATCTTCACTTATAAGTATAGGCTTGCCTTTAATATAAGCATCCAAACAATCCACTAAATTATTTCAGCTTGCATGATTAATTTTGGAACATTTGTTTGTCTGAAGAGAGCATTTTAAAAATGGTTGATTTGAAAATATTTAAGAACATTGACAATATGATTTTTTAGAATGGGAAACTGAGAATCATTAAATAAGATATTCAAAAGAAATACAGAATACTCAGTGGTTATCACATTCTTGTCTTTATGATTTTTTTTAAAGCCATTTATCTATCAAATATGTGACAAGTGAAAGCAGAAAATATTTCTTAAAATTTTTTTTTTTTTTTGATATTGTCATCTCTGTTGTATATTCTGATTTGTGTGGATTTCCTGATGTGTTTGCAATATCAACCAAATAATTATTTCCAGTTGTAATTATTACTGTTATGCCTATTATAGATTCATTATGAACATTTGATCATCCATTAATCCCTTGAGAATTTTTTTTTTTTTTTAGCACTCAAGATTACTAGCTTTTTTCTTTATATTAACCAGTATTTAATAAAAATAAACCTTTAGTTTTTGTTCTGTGTGGAGATTTATAACCAGAATGCAGTTGATTGGATTAGCTGGACAAATTGTGGATATTCTTGATGTGAAATGCAGTATTGGTACCATACACAAAACATGCTACATGTAAATCTATTTAATATATTTTTTTTGATTATATATATTTTTCATACCAAAAAATTCATTGAAATGTGCTTCTGTAGTAATATCTTATCATTGCTTATTGTTTCTGGAAAATAAACCAAAAAATATCTGTAACAACAGAATAGACCTTGAAATTTTTTTTATTATATTGAAACTCATATATATAAAGTGGGTGTCATAATTGCTCAAATGAAAAAGGTCTATTTGTAGTATTTCTAATACTTTTTTATTGATTTAATGTTATATATATATATAAACATTATTAAGTATTTATGATATATCCATTCCTTGATACCTGTAGCATGCATAAAATTAGAGCATTACATCATATTTTCCCATGGCTCAGTAATTGTTCTGCAAAAAATAATTATGGTATATTGAAAAAGCAATTCAATAGGGAAATTCTCATATAGAGAAAGATAACACAGATTATTGGAAAATTGCATTTAACAATTCAAGAGATTGTAGATAAGTTTATTTTTGAGAGAAGAAAGTGAAATTAAAAAAAAGTAAAAGTTTGAAAATCCATATAAACAAGAGATAAAACAAAATTAGTTTTATAAATGTTACAAAATTCATACCAAAAGTATGCAAAGATTTTTTGCAAATATTGCATGCACTGAGATTAATAAATATTTTTGGACTAAGCAAGTTATTGGGAATATAAATTCAAAAAGATGCTAGGAACAAATAAAAAATTATTAAGACATACAAAAATATATATACTCTAACATAATAAAAATGACGTTGCTGGGAAAATAATCAATAGAATCCAAATAAAACCTAGGCCAATCATTGGTCGCCAGTTGTAATGGAATATTGATTATAATATAAATCTCGCTTAAATGTGGAGTGCCACTTTATAACAGCGCTAGAGTTGATTTGGCATTTTGTAACAACTGCCATTTGTACATGATCATCATAAGCTAACATTGGATGGCTACTTTGTAACAATAATAATGGATCTTCTATCTCACTACCTCCACATTTGTTCAGACATTTGTCATAAAACAAAAGAAATTGACCTATAGGCTTTTGAGACAATCACTTATCACTGACCCTACATGAAAATAAAAGATCATGAAGAAATGCCTTTAAGATTTATATTATTTATTACAGAGCAAAACATGCATCAACAAATAGTGACTGTTAGAGCCTGTGTAAAATCGTCTAACTCAGTTATTGATCACATTAGGCAATAACAATATTTCCAAGACAATTATTTAGATTGTCCATTACACTATCATAAAATACTAACAATTTCTATTAAAATGTAATTTATTCAGATAGTAGTTGAAACAAAATAAAGCCAATGAGATCATCACCTCAGACATCAACAAATCTATTCACTATTTCCAAAGTAAATGCAATAAACAATGAAATCATATATCATTGTCCTAAACAATGATGTATCCCTAAGATATCTATTTGATCATCTAGTCTTTAAATAATGGGAATTACATTTTGAGAACGTTTTCTAAATTACACAATATTTATAATGCTTAAATAAAATAAACCCTTACTCAGTTTTGTATCTACTTCAATAAAACATTAAATATAATACCAATATTTCATTCATACCCTACATTAGACTGATATGCAGTTATTGCTTAAGTTATGGTCTAAAATGAACACTCCATAAGAATTTATTATCAATAAATCTATTAGATAATTTCACATTTTACAGTATCCAATCACATTATATAGAAAATATACTGTAGGTTTCTATTGGATATTTACTGATTTACAATTACTGATATTATTCATCTACTTAAATCTCCAATCAATCGTTTATAAAATGGATTTTATAACAATTAAACTATATATGATGATAATTGGCCATTATCCAAGCCAAAGATAACATTAAGTTATACTAGTCAATAAAATTTATGTTCTCTACTTCAATAAGATAGATCATTTTGACTAATGATAGAATAAAATCTATTAAGATTTTTATAATCAGACAAGGTAAGCAAACAAATAATCAATTCTGAACTAATGAAGTTATGTCTCCCAGTAATATTGACGTAGATAATTAAACAAATATTTAAATGCAATAATAAATATAAAATTTATATCTAATCGGATTGAATAATGATGTATAAAAATATACATATATCTAATTCTATTTGACTTACCAAGATGGGTTAATCTTGGATCAAGTTTTAAGTACCAAATTACCTTGCACATTCAAAATAAATAATTAGACAGATTTATCATATTTTAAATCAACTATAAATTGATTGGTTTATGATAAAAATTTATAACAGATAATAATAAAATAAATATAACAGAACAAACAATGTTTGCAATAGACTAAAATCATAACTAGTTTAAAAAAAAATACAATCCTAGGTTTCTTTAATATATAAATAATTGATAGTCTATTACTGTATAGAATCAATAAAAATAATAAAATATATATATGAAACTCCAAAAATGTTGTGGGACACTAATACTATATAAAACTGAAGGAAAGATTTTAAATATCTTCCTGAGACTTTAAATAGAATATACAATGATAAAAAAAATCTAATCAAATAAAAATTGATCTTTATTTATTAATTAATGTAATTTCTAAATAATTAAGCTAAAATAAAAAAAACGTATTATATTTAAACCCTTTCGCTATATGAATATTCTCGAGTTAAATTTGGCATATACATTACAATTTTAAACACTTGAAAACATCGGGTCGTATTAACCTGTTTCGTCAGGAAGAGTTTAAATAATGGGAACAAACATGAATCCGACATTTTTATTGCGTGAATTATATAATAAGACATATATATATACTATTTAAGACCCTATGTTTTTAAAATAAAATATGAATAAAAATGCACATCTTTCTTTAACAAAACAACAAAAAAATACATATACGTAGAAATCATACCATCTAAGTGAAAGTCTCCATTTTTCCTCACTAGTCTATTGAGCTTCTGGTTTCTGATCCTAATGCAGAGACAATTTTCCTTTAAGTAGAGAAGACAAGCATGATTGATGATTTTCGCGATATGAATGCAATTACTTTCATGTTTAAATTCAGATATTTTCTTTTAAGTATATAAATGAATTCAAGCTTTTAAAACAATGCAAAATTATATATCACTTGCTTTATTTTCCTTCCCCCATTGGTAATCATGTATAAAGAGAATTTTTATTTCACTGACAAAATTCAGCTATATCCAAGTGAATAATAAAGGCTAACTTTTTCTTTCCAGATTAAGAAAGTGAAATTTAGATTGCTTGATATTACACATAAGTTAATCGATCTCGTGAAATTCATTGATCTGAAATATGATCCATGTACACCATTGGGTTTGTATTCATCACAAATAAATAGATGGAATTCTAGATTTTGACAATGGAATATTTTTTTTCTTTATAGCCGACTTGCACATTTTGATGAGTTTTGTATTGTTGTTTTACATTTTGCCGTATCCTCAGGAATTTCATCAACTGGCCCCAATTGAATAGGGAGATAATTAAAATTTTTATATTTAAATAGTTTTAGAAATTGACCACTTAAATAATAAAATTAGATAAATTTTTAAAGACAGATATAAATGTATCCGTTCTAGGCAATGACAAAATTACAAGAACTCAAGTTACAATATCTCTGATCTATTTATAAGATATTCTTGATAAACCTACTGTTGTCATGATGACTGTTGAAAATCGCCCAAATCTCTCTCGATGATGTAAAAATTATTCAAGAAAATTTGCCTTCAATTAATAAGTGAAATGGAGATTTTAAAATTTTTCGATACAGTGAAAATAAAATCCTGTTTTACAAGTTCAATATTATTTTTCATTTTTGACCAAAATAAAAAGTTCATCTTAATTTTAATATATTTTAATGGATATAAATATTTTTACATATGGTTTTAATAATCATTTTCTATATATTAATTTATAAACTAACATATATGAAATATAAAACATTTAATTTTGTAATATGAGTTGTTATAGTGATTGTAATAACAGAAATTGAAATGTGTAATACTCAATAATAATGTTGATTTTATTCAAGTGATCTTTTATGATACACTTAACTATTTCCAAAATTTACTTATTTATTCACCTGTTTATATCTTTTTCTGAAATTGATCACAACAAATTTATGATTGGTTGCTAGAATTAGCAGTAAATAATATTATTTTGAAGTATTAGGTTTCCATGGTTATCTAGTTAACATTATATTTCAAGACCTTCATTATCCATAGATCAAGTGAAAAGAAAATTAAGCAATACCAACAAACTTTTTTGTTTTATTTTTTTAAAATACTGTGATATACAGCATTAATCTGGGTACTTACAATACCTATATATATTTTTAATGTTTTTCTAGAATTATATCATATTCATTTAAACAATTGGATGATCAGGTCAATTTATATTGTTTTTTTTTTATCTGTTTTTTTCTCTTTGGCTTTTTTAAAGTGTCCTAAGAATTTATTAATCTCCCGTGCAAAATTTGCAATAAATATATTTATTTTGGTATGTATTTCACAGTATTTATTATTTCAACTTTTTTTTTTTTTGCTTATCAGGATTTGCAGTCTTTATTTTTTTTTCATAGTTTTTCTTGCAATTAAATTGATTTGCAGCTTCTTGAATTGTTGATTTTTTCAATATTCTGGGGGTTGTTTTATAGTAACTTGCCTTGATGTGAAAATTTAATTTAAATTACATTTTTCAATACATATATAATCTTTTTGGACTGAAGTTGCTTTTGATATAAATAGTAATCACTAAGTATAGTCATGTTAGTATAATATAAAAATATTCAAAAGTTTATTGTGATTCACTTTTGTGTATGCTGCAGGTATCAAGTGAATTAGCACATTAAATAAAATGCCTAATATTGTTTTTTTTTAAATGTATTTAATTAATAGATTGTTTGAAATAATGAATGCATTTCATAAGAGAACTCTTCTTTTGAACATTAAGAACAATTTGTAAAGTTTAATTACATCCAAGCTGTCTAATCACTCAAAAGTTGAATTTACAGTTGTATAAGAAAAATCACTATTTTAGTTAATAACTGAAAATCTTAAATATTTATAAAGCATTTTTTACATCTATTAAAAGTAAAATAGATAGCCAACACAAATAAAGGAAAAGTCAAATTATTTGATTTAGAATTTTTAGCACACATGAATTTTATTAACTGAAAATTTATCTTGAGTAATCAGTTTTTTTATGTACAGTAAAAAATCAATTTTTATATCAAATCAAAATTAACATATCTTCATTATCACAGTTAGCTTCTTTGCATTTTTAAAAATTTTTCATTTATTGTAGTTGACTTTCCTACTCATACTCACATTTTTGTATCTGTCTATATATTTCTTTCCTTATTCCGCCAAAAGAGAATCAGTCTGTCTTTCATTCATCTCACTACATTTATTCAGATCACTCGAATGAATTCCTTTACATAGGAGGGTTTTTCAATTGCTGACTAGAAATTATATTGATGTATTGATAGCCTATATAAATTAGAAAGTCAATTTTAAAAGGCAATCCAGATGCTATGACATTAGCTTGTAAATTGTTTTGATTGAACTCAAGTTTATTGAAGAATTTGTTTCAGAAAATCATTTCTTCCACTACAAAATAAAGTAGTGTTAAAAGGAGACTTTTGCATTGGATATCAGTTTAACAGTGAACAATTGCTAATAAACTATTAAATGCTAAAATGTTTAAATTTAAACAGTGATTGTTATTCTAATAATAGGATTGGAACTAGCAAGGCCTTTTAAAATGTAATTAATAAATTAAAAAAAAAAAAAATTACATGTTTTTTAAAAAACTCACTTGGTTTAAGTTACTCCTGTATGTAAGTAATCTGTTGATAAACTACAGCTTCCAGCTTTTAGGTTTAAATGTTATGGTTGTAACAGATAAAAAATACTTTACAGGAGATATGAACAAATTTATTTTAAAATTGGAAATTCAAAAATAGTAGTGATAATCATTTTATTCTTCATATTTTGCAATTTTTTTTTTTTTTTTAATGAGAATTGTGTCTGTTTTTTTAAAATGAAACATTTTTCATAAATAATAAAAAAAAAAGGTTTCATTTGCATAATTAAATTAAAGAAATAAATGTTTTCTTTGTCAGTTCAATAACTGATTTATTTCAGCATGTTTTTTTCAGTTTACTCCAGGTTTTTTTATTTTAGAATTTATCCCTATCATTTTAGAAAACGTGAGTTCTTTTTGTTAAATTTTTGCCAAGGGCTCAAATCTAGCTCAATTTTATTTAATCCTATTTCCATTTCTCATTCACTTTTATTAAATGTCCAATTCATAAATAATCACTTGAATACCCCCCCCCCCCTTTTTTTTTTTTTTGAAAATAAACTTCATTATATTTGACATAAGTTTTTTTTTTTAATGCACATTTAAAGGTATAAACAAAATTACTTTTTAAATACTAAAATATTTCTATAAAAAATATATATATATTGTAATTTTTTAATGTTTTTTTATATTATATGTAATCAATTCTTCCTATAATCTTTAAAAAGATTAATAATATATGCTCATCAATAATTTAGTAGTAATAGTGTTAGTCATAATAATGCTGGTAGTACTATCATTATCCTCAGATTAATATATCTCTTTAAATTCATTTTTTAAATCTCATTTTCAAAGTTCTGCAAAAATAGTTTTCAATATTACATAACATATGTTTTTAATTTTCTCCCCAAGTTTTTTTTTTTTTCATCAGCACTTTATTATTTTTATTTTTTGTCAAAAAGGGAAATTTTTATTATTATTCATATCTATACAGAAAAGATTTGCTAAGTGCTATTTTAATTGCTTATGATTTTACCAAGTAGTGTGTACATTGCATAAGATTTTTATATCTAACATTTTGAATAAGTGATCAGTTTGAGTAATCAAGTAATAGAATATTACAATCATCAGTGATAATTTTCCATTGTTCCCATTTTTTATTCTCATATAATTTATTCTAGAAACCCTAGAACTATATAAACTTCACATTATTAATATAGACCAGCCACTCACAATTCATGGCATGTCTACTACTGGTGATACAAGATGGAGAGAGATTTACAGGTAGTACCTGAAAGAAATTATTTTTGAAAAATTATATTTAAAAATTTATTCAAATAATGTGAAACTAATATAAAAAAAATTAAAACTATTACATCTCTATTTCTTTATCAACTCTTTGTCATAGACAAAAATTGCCTTGCAGTTGTGTGCTGTTTTAATGACAACACTATACAATTGCCAATGAAATGATTTTTACCCTCTCCTTATAGTCAATTTAGAGTTTTCTTTTATGGGAACTAGCATGAGTGCTGAGACCATGGCAAACAGTGTTAAATTACAATTCAAGAACATTTTATTTAGTTCTTCATACAATCATAAAAAATGCTATGATCGCACTTTTCAACATGTGCAAACACAGGTTTATCTCAGAAATATCAAGTTATTAGTGTTACAATTTATTCGTGATTATGCATTTATAATTTTTGAATTCTGTGTTTAATCATTTTTTATTGTTTTTTGTGGCTGTTTTTATTGTTATTTCTATAATATTTTTATTTTCATTATATATATTGTTCTTGAAATATTAAATATGCAATGACCCTTGAAGTAAGTTCTCTTTATAAATAAAATAACTATTTTCTTGTATTTTACATATTTTTTATAGTTTTTTAGAAGTCACTAAAATTCTGCATTAATGTCCCAACCCAAAACAATATGTGTCAAACTTGGAAAATAGAAAAAAAAAAATTTTTTTTAAATTGTTGGCAAATATTCTAAATAAATGTTATTAATATTAAATATTATTTTATGGAATCTGAATATTCATAGCTTTAATATTAAAATTATTTTTCATTACAAAACCAATATTAACTATGTTCTATAAAATTAGAATTTGTAAGAACATATGATCAAGGAAAATGCAAATATATTTAATAACAAAAATATGAATATGATTTTTTTTCTCCTGATAATTAAAATAAATAAATTCATCTACATGGTTAAATGGGTAGGATTAGTTAAAATAAAAAGGAAGTCTGAGAATATTGAGAAATAACTGCAGAAAGTAATAGTAGCAATAATATTCTTGAAAAGAAAAATTATTTACACGAAGTACAATGGATCTTATTTAGCCTTTGGTAATGAAAATGAAATGTAACCTCAATCACAGTTTATTTGTTGCGAAGTGATATCAAACTAAAACATGAATCAATCTTTTCTTAAAAGACATTGAATACAGATATGCTCATTTCAAA
Source organism: Epiperipatus broadwayi (assembly GCA_028023455.1). Lineage (NCBI taxonomy): Eukaryota > Metazoa > Onychophora > Udeonychophora > Euonychophora > Peripatidae > Epiperipatus > Epiperipatus broadwayi. The sequence continues at coordinate 3,251,516 of JAQFVV010000076.1, forward strand.
TCTGTTGAGTATTTTAAAACAAAAATAAACAATTTAAAGAACTATAAACATTTAATGATAGGAGTTGTTATTGCAAATGAGAAAGTTTTATTAACTAGCAATTTTGTTAGCGTGAGAATTGTTAAATCTAGTAGATATTCATGCTACAGGGAGAAAATGATTTTATCAACAGCAACAGACATTATTTTATTATTTGACCCCAAATTAGCTACTAAAATAAGATATTTCATTATCAAATGATACTGTATGCAGGCAGATGTTTTATGAAATGACAGATTCTGCAAAAGAAATTTTCATTGAAAAAGTAAAAGTCAACATTTTGCATTACAATTAGACAAAAGTAAAGATATACTGAGTTTTGCTCAATTATTATTTTTATATGATTCAAGGCAGAAGAAAAAATTGCATGGAATATTTATGTCATGAACTTCTTGGTGAAAGAACAACAGCTAATGAAATATTACATATTTTCTTCAATTTTATGTCAGACAATTTCATTCCTTTGAATAAGTGCATTACTATATGTACTGATGGAGCTCAGACTTTGAGAGGAAAAAATTGCAGTTTTTTCTAAGATAAAAGCAGTTACTCCTCAGGCTTCATTTTGTAATTGCAGCATTTATCATGAAGCTTTGGTAATGAGAGCCATTCTGAAAAGATTAAAAACTGTTTTGGATCAGTCTGTAAAGATAATACATTTTATTAAAAAGCCAAACATTAAATTCACAACTATTTAAAATTCTATGTTTAGAAATGAAAAGTGAAAATAAGATACTACTCTTACACTTAGGAGTTAGATACGACTATCCAGAGCAAAGTTTTGAGTAGTCTTTTTGAGTGTAGATAAGAAATTTAGATTTTCCTTTGTGATTCTAATTTCGAAATAGAAGAATGTTTTTTTGATGAATTGTGGTTGCCACATTTAGCATATTTTGCTGATATTTTTGGAAAATTTAGCCCTAGAGAAATCATTGTTAATTTACTTATAATAAAAAATTGGATAAAATAAATGGGTACCGATGTACTTGGGCATCTATATTACATTTATATTAAGTTGAATCTTTAAACACTATTTCCGTATTATGAAACAATAATGGGATATCTAATCAATACATTAAGACTTTTGATTTGGAAAAGTAATTCATCCTAATGCTATATAATTTATAAATTTTTTGTATAATTTAAAACCTTATAGTACTTTTTATTGACAGATTTATTTTGAAGTTTGGGTATTATTTGTCTTCAGTTCTTATTTGGTTTTAAGAAAAGGATATGAGAGAGAGAGCAGGAAGGAAAAAATATGGAGAATTGTAAGTTTTATGGTTTATTTTGATTTCTCATAATATTACATAATATTGACTTACAAATTAAATGTATAATTTCAAAGAACATCTTATTACTTGTAATTGATAGATTTATTTGAAATTTTTATTATTCCTATTTGTCTTTAAAATTTTTAAATTTAGTATTTTATTTCTGAAAACAATAATATTACAGATTAAAAGAATTGTCATCTACAAATTTTTTATTTTTTATCTAAGGAAAAAAAAAAGTTTTTGTTATTCAATATAAATTACAATTAAATAAATAAAAATGAAATTGCCTTGCCTTGAAACAATAAATTAAAAGATGAAAATCAAAATTATATTTTATCACTGCTGATAGTTTTTAATATATCCAGAGCCGACCAGTCATTTGGCAACTGGATAATTTTAACGGCTTATTTAAAAAGCAACACAAAAGAAAGTTCGATAATAAATTTATAAGTTTATTTTATTCTGAATATATAATAATATTTAGTAAAAGATTAGTAATTCAATTGGCTATTTGTTACTTGAGAACAATATCACTTAAGAGTTCATATCTCTGTTGAGATTTAATATATGTAAATGTATCTTGAATTCTATACTTTTGTAAGCATACTATTGCTCACATATATAATTCCCAGGTAGTTGAATTGAATTCTTGACTAGAGCTCTTCTTTACTAATTTCCAGAACAACAGAATTGACCACAGAACAGAATTTAAACTCAATACTTAGTACACCATTTTACTGTACTGAATTTATTCTTCAGCAGATTCTCTTCACTGTTGCTAATTTGCATAAAGACTTATTAATATGCAAATTAACCTGTTGTTTCTTGCAGTAACTAATTTTTTTTTCTGCATATCATTATTATTTCTGTTTCTGAAGTATTCTAATAATATCAGTTTTTCTACATCTGTTCACACACATTCATTTACACTTTAAATAAAATATACACGCACAGATATAGTCGTTTTCTTTTTACTTCACAAAAAAAAAAAAAAGATTTTGCTGCTTCATATGGATAGAGTTCTGTGGCAGCCACAACTTGGACAATTCTAAATTCTCCCCTTAGAATTTTTATTTTCTCCAGCTTAGACACTTGTCCATTCTGCCATTTTCATTAATAGTTAATTACTTTCTATAGAAATTTTTGAATAATATAATTGTTTTATACAATACATAACTGCAGGTGAACACCTTTAAACATATACCATTCTCAGAACACTTAGACTAAATGGCCACAAAGTTTATTTTTACATTTTTTTTTTTAAAAAGTAATAATTTAAATGAACAATTCATGTTTTATGTTTATATATATTTTTTAACAGTTTAAATGAAGAACACAAAAAGTTTATGTTTAAATTAATTTCTAAAAAAAAAAAATATTTATTGCATGGTGCCAGGATATTTCATTTTTATCTTTTGTGTTGTTTTTAAAACTATTTACGAACTTATATTTTACTAAGGAAATAATACTGAATTTTAAATTTATCATTTAGCCATCCCAGTATTATTTCATGGTGTGCAAAGCATTGTTTTAAAGAAATAAGTAAAATATAAAATGCAATGTAGATGTCAGAGTACATCGATATCAATAAACAGCTTATTAACAGTTTTAGAAGGTTTTTTAAGAATAAAACACAAAATATAAATCATGAATTAGCATCAGATATAAGAAAAAATCATTGTTCCTCTCAAGTTTCAATAAATATTTTTCAGAAAATTGTGAAAATGAAAATTGGATTAGAAATCCATTGCAGATATATCAGAAAACTTCATTCCTCAAATAGATAAAAACATTTAATAGAAATTTCCTTCAATAGTTATTTATAGGAAAAGGGATTTTCACCATTGTTATATTAAAAAAACGAATATAGAGTAAAATTATTACTTGAACCTTATTTACCTTAAAATTAAATAACATTAATAGTTTGATATTAAAAAATTGTTTTGCAAACCAAGCTCAAGATTCTTATTAATTTTAG